>CM068302.1:8349930-8949930 GCA_034768395.1 Linum lewisii
CAACACCAGGCAGCATGAAGTCCCTTTTTGACCTTCCTTCACCTATCCAAACTGGCACCCAAAAATAAAAAATAGGATGAAAATTACACCACTTATGTTTTACGTGCATTTAGTGTAATTGGCCTCGAAATGCTTCACTCTGCTGCTACGAGGCTAGAGTTCGTTAGGGTTTTTGCTAAAATTGTATAACATAGTTTATTTTTCGGAAGGGAATCCAAAAAAGGGTTTTGGGAAAAATCTTTGTTTTACCTTATACAGAGGGGGGGGTTAAAGCGAACAATGGTGTATGAGTTGGCTTAAAAAAAGAATCCTCTCCCTTCAATTTGGGGAAAAGAGATCGTAAGCAGAAGGGGGGGATAGAGCCTTGCGTTAAATTCCCGCATTGAACAGCCCTCTTCCTCGAACATCCTTGATGTAGTCTGGAAACTGCTCTTGCCTTACGTAGCTGGCTCCTCAGCTCCCCCCTATTCGGTGATTACACCAGTCAGAGAGACCTATGAATGTATATGTTCATAGAGGATAGGGAAACTGAAATATTCTGTCCTCCTATTGGTTACTCCCTTTCAGCTAGTCCTTCTTCCCAAAGACGTTAAAAAGCGATTGCAACAGCACTCCCCAAAAGGGTTTTCCCCCCAAATGTGTGAGAAAAAACCCACAAAAAAATTATGGTGGCACTTGTTATGTAACACGACAAGATAACGAAGCATTGCAAAAGCATTCCCCCCAAAGGATTCCCCCCAAATGTGCTGAGAAGAATCACAATAAAAGTATGGTGAGCAACTTGTTATAAAAACATGAAAGTAAGAAGCCCCCACAGGATCCAAAAAGAACAATAAAAAATCACAGGCAGGTGCGAAAAAGAACAGACAAAGGTTATCTATGCTAAGAATGCAGTTTTAAACCCCCGTAGTGTTCCGCAAATTAACAAATAAAGGGGTTTACAAAAGATGACTAAAAAAAAAACCTTCCTGTTCACAGGTTGAATGCAAGTTTTAAAACTTTATCCGCAGCACAGCACTAAAAGGTATCACCCACCCCCATCCCCTTTCCCGTTTGAAGTAAAAAAGACTTTAAAACCGTTAAAAATTAAAGGAAAGGGGGGAAATTTTTCCCACTTAAAAAGAACCTCAAACAAAAACTAGCATTTACCAAGTCCTAAAATACTAAGAGTGGAATCTTAAGAAGTTTTTTTCAATCAAAACTTTTTGATTGCAGAATCCTGACCTTGAGCCCCATTTGATTAAAATTAAACCCTTTTTCCAAGACAATTTTTCATAGGATGAAAGTAACAACATTTCCCCAGCACACATCACTATATTAAAAAAGGAAAAAGTATCTCGGCGGAAATCAGACAATGGGAAAAAGGGGAAAAGCGATTCCACTAAATTGGCCAAAATTCTTCCCAATCACAAGAAAGCACCCTTCACTTCGTGCTAAGCAGATAAACTTCGAGCCATCATGGACATTATACTTGAGCAAAGCTCTCTCACGTTTTTAAGTAACCATCTGGGGGGGATTATAACCTAGAAAAAAAAAAAAACGGAAGCATGGTCGAAAGGTTTCTGAGACAGTACAAGATAAAAACATTATAACAATTCACTGTAATTTGCTGGAAATACACTACGAGAAATTTAAAATTGCCATGGATTTACTCAATCGATGAAGTTAGCCCTCATAAATGAAAGATTCTGTGTATTAACGACTGATACTAAAGCGTTATACTGCATGAAATAATATATGGGCACAGATATATAGTAATTAAGTTACTACGAAAGACATACCCAGCCTCCCCTTGAATGGGTTCGAAAAGAAATCCAGCTATTGATCTCCTTCTCTGCAAGTGTAAGCTCGGGTGATGAATTTGCTTCTAAGATAAAGGTTTATAAAAACTTTGTATATTGAAGTCAAATTTGGGGTCACTCAAACCTTTAAAAAGTTTTCAAGAGCAACTATGTCACCAAAATCAACCCTTTGGGTGGCCTGGTAACAAGGGCCAAAACACGAGTAGCATCTTGTCAAGCTCATGGAGAAGAAGCTAAGTAGGCCCTGGAAAACAGCCCAAAAAGAGACAATAAAGGCCTGAATCAACAATACGATGAAGAAGCTATGCTAACGGACAAGAATCCCCGTACACATAAGAAACTCAAATAAAATATGACCCCATCTTTTGAAAACTTTTCTTCTGATATCCCCATTTCCTTTCCCGTTTTAAGCAGTTTCAACTCTTCCGCGCCGGTTCTAGGCAGCACCATATCATAACCAAACCCCGCTGGTATCGTCGGCAAATATCGGGAATTGTCATTATAGAAGGCTCTGGGTCAAGGTCAGATTCTCTGCCCGGTCCTTAATGCCTTAATGATTTGGGATGACATGCCCCGCAGCACCAAGGGAGGGCAGATAAATGCATCTCAAAAGCCAAATTACACATCGAGGAAACAGTTGCTTCAATTGCTTCTTCATGGGCTATTTTAAAATTTAATCAATTATGGAAAAAAACGATATCTGTGTGTCCCCATTCATTAAAAAAAGTACCCGATTGACTGCAGAGTAAGAAGCAAGAAAGTCGAGATTTTTTGCCTCAGGATCCCCAAAAGGGAACCCTTGCTTGAGAGAAGACGATTGGAACTGGGTGGTAACTAGATCGAGACAGATGCAAAATTAAAATTACGATCACTCCGGACTAGCAAATCAAAATAAGGCAATTGAAAATTATGAGGCAAACATGATTCATGATGATGGCCAGCCCAAAAAACGGAGGAGGGTTAGGGGAAAAATGACTTGTGGGCGCTGCAGCATACTCTAATTTGATGAGTTGGTCGGAGGAAAAAAGGGGCGCGTTCAGGAACAGCGGTCCCAGGGTGGCGGAGGTTCGTGAAGTAGCATATCTAACAGTCGGTTGAGGAAGGTTGAAAGGTTTCCTGATTGCAGTGATGCCATCGTCGGGTGGTTCGTGAGTATTTGTGATCCCGGAGTGATCGAAAATATAATTTTTTTTTGTTGGCAATGGTGATCGAGGGGGTTATGATGATTAAATATGAAAGGAAGGATGGGGGTTCTTATTTCATGAGGGGTATGGACTGACGTGAAGGATCAGGGAAGAAGATCCATTAGTTGAGGTTTATTATAAGAAAAGAAGGAGAGAAACAGACGCTGCTTTGCCGAAATGGTGTTCCACTCAAAAGCTCAACTTCTCCCATTTCTGGGAATGTCGTTATATGGCGCGGAGGTCGGAAGACGACACGCCTTCCTAGGTAGAATTACATTATCCTACATCCTAACAGCAATAAACGGAGAAATAATTTTTTTTTGCAAGTGAAAACTTCATTGGGCCTGGTGGTTCGAGACTAGGGGGGGGAGCCCCGGGGTCGGCCCGGCCGAGCTTTACCTGACCTAGACCGGTCAAATCGGTTCTCGAGTAGTCGGGAAACCCCGGTGAAAATTAATATCGGGTCGGGCCCGGGTAGGGTAAAGTAAATGTAACCGAGCTTCGGGTTGGGAAAAAAACCCCGGGGAAAAAGCCCGAGGGAGAAAAGGAGACAACCAAACAAAAGTAGATATTAAGTGCGCATTTGGTGAACGTGTCGTTGTGATGCGTTCAACCAAATAACTACTAATGCTAAGAAAAAGCGTATAGCAGATCGTTATTCCAGGGTGGGCGGCGAAGGGTCCAAAGCACACGTAGCGGGAGCGAGTAAGAAAATCCAATACTTCCACGGTCCTCCATTCATCCGACAGGGGGTGTGGATAACGAGGCCACCTTCACAACCTTCTCCCTTGGTTTCCTCTACTTCCTTACTCCAGGGAGTTGACAGTTTTAATTCAAGTTCAAACACAAGTTGTGCGTGGTGTGAGTTCCACGACTTCTATACTAAGAATGCAAAAATAAGAAGAAATGAAAATTAAACCGAAGAAAGATTGAAGATTGATTAATTGACTAGAAGATGACAGACAAGCTTAGATTTCGAATTCCCTTAGATCACCAAGGCAACAACAGTCACAGACCAGCAATTTTCGATTCTAGTTCATTCAGTTCACAGACACCATCATAAACTCATGACCCTTAGGTTTAAGACTGGCGAACGTTCGCTCTATCCGATCTAGCTACCACGATTAATTAGCCGCCCGGGTACGGTCGCCTCTCGCAACGACTTAACTTAACTGGTGCAAATTCTAGTGATTAATGAGTTACTCTAGCAATGGATCAACCCTAATCGGTTCCTACGAAAGGCACACTCCAATTATAAGGTTGACTGTTCGATTTGGTGTTTTAAAGTAAGGCGAGCGTTCGCTTCTATCCTTAGCTTAACAAGAATCTAATCTAGGTGGCCAAACCAGACAAGAAACACAGAAAACGAAGAACAAAATCAAACATGCAAGATGAAACTAAATGAACTTCGAATCTAATCACCACCGATCCGTGACCGCTTTAAGCCCTGGGTCACTTAGGGTTCATCTAATCTAAGCTACACAAGTTCAGCTACTCATATCCAATCCAGAAGAGTCGAAGGCAGACAAAGAATACATCTCAGGTAGGAAGACAGAGAAGAACTGTAAAACCTAATTTTGATGCTTCCTGACAGCTTCAATCTGCTGAATCTTCAACTCCTAACCCTGGCTCTCCGAGATGGATGGATGGCGTCATGATCCGTTCCTGCTCCTCGAACTCTAGTTACTCGTCCTGTCTCTCTCTCTCTCTCGTCGTTTTTGTGTGTGTTGTAAAAAGTGATGATGTGTTAAGTGATCGTTCGTCCTCCCCGATAATAGCCCTGAGTTCTCTATTTATACCAACCCGATATTCTCCTGAATTCAACTGGGATTTTCGCCGAAAATAGTGAAGGGATTTCGGCGAAAATTTCTTCATACTCGAAGCGGTTGATTCCTTCCTACGGTTTCGGTGAAATCTCCATGTTATCTTCGCCGAAATCTTCCTCTCAATCGGCCAGTGGTTTCTTCTTCCATTTTCGGCGAAAACCAAAGGGTAGTTTCGCCGAAAATATGTGTATAAACTGGGCAGAATTTGTTCGAACTTGAATGGCTTCTTTGACCGATTCCGGTTCAATTCCTCGAGGTTCCAATGCTTCAGACACATCCATGGTTACTTTATTTGACGGCAAAAACCTGTGCTTACGTAAAAACACTAGAAAACCATCAAATAGACCCGAAACGGGCCAAGGTAACACAAGTGGCATGAGATAGGGCAATCGATTGAATATTCGTCATTCTACCCTAAAAACCATGTCTTACGCAAAGAAATGTCGCTTAAATGAGGCTGACAATCACGTCAAATCGAGTGTCATCAGCATCCAAGCCGAGAGGTTAATCACACCCTGGCTTGGAAGGCAACGAAGCGCCTGGTGAGCCACATAATGGGCTGTCATATTGGATTGACGAGGAACTGACTGCAATCTGAGCTGGGGAAGAGCGTCCAGGAAAGAGAGAATGTCCGCAACTATGGTACCTCCATCTCGCGCAAACACATGACGCGCAGCAACCACTTGTTGAACTTGTGTAGCATCCCCCTCAATATCCACTTCGTACCATCCCATCGAAAAGCACAACGCACAAGCGTCCCTAGCTGCCAAAAGTTCCAGAATAAAAGGAGAAGTTATGTCAGGATAGGAAATACCTGTAGCAAATAGCTGTCCACCAGAAGAGTCCCGAACCACCAAGCCAACTGCGCCCCCGGACCCTGCCGCAACCGCTCCATCCACATTAATCTTAAGCCGAGGGAAGAGGGGTGCTTGCCAGCTAGCAATTTGAGGAACAATGGCTGTCGGCGCCTGAGAAGAGGAAGGAACTGAATCTTGTCTTGATCAAAGAAGTAGTGACGTTGAAGAGCTGCCGCCGAGTACTGAACTTTCTCAAAGACTACCCAATTCCGAGATTTCCACAAGCGCCACCAAGCTAGAACCCATGACGCTGCTTCTGACTGTCTAGACTGGATGATAAACCTCCACACAATTGCAGGATGAGAATGTGGTATCGAACTCAAGCTCAAGTTCAAACCCCTGAAAAAAACGGTCAGTAATTATACAAGAGAAAAGAATGTGTTCTACAGTTTCCGGGGCCGATAGACAGACTGGGCAGAGGGGATCCAGCTCCATTTTCCTAGAGATTAATCCCTCGATAGTTGGAAGAATTCTATGACAAAGGCGCCAAAGAAAGAAGCGTATTTTGGGTTGGACTCTAAGGGACCAAACTGAACGCCATAAGGCTGGATCTGTAGCAGAAGCCAAAGAAGGAAGTGGCTTCTTTTTCTTCTTCTTTTTTAAACGAGTAGCAAAGTCGTACCCTGAGGATGTGGAATATTCACCACTGGCAGAAAAAAACCAGATAGGTTTACTACTGTGTAACGTCCTTGGTAAAGGGATGCTCTCAATTGCATGAACAGAGGGCGGGTCGAAGAGTTCACGCAAACGGGTCTATCCCACGCTTGGTGAAGTATTAAACTTGATACCTGAACGTCTCCTAAGTTTAATACTGGCACTCTAGGCATGGGAAAAGAAGGCCCTTGGTCCCAGGAACCCATGGACGGTCCAAGACACCTAGCCGGGTATTAAACCCACCTGCCACAACAACCCTGGTAAGAGCAAGTCTCTACCATGAAGGATACTATGCCACCCAAGAGGGGTTTGACCTCTTGGTAGCATTTAAAAAATTAGCTGAAGGAAAGTAACGACCTTTCAATACTCTAGACAGCAAGAGCTCTGGCTGATTGAGAATACGCCAACTTTGCTTTGCTAATAAAGCCTGGTTAAAGGATTGGAAATCCCGGAAATTCAACCACCTTCGTCCAGTGGAGTGCATAGTTTATTCCAACTTCTCCAACGGATCTTTTTTGCGTCAGCCACTTCTCCCCACCAAAATTTGCTCATCAGAGAGACAAGTGCTTCACAAACCGTATTTGAGATGCGATAACAAGACATTATATGAACCGGAAGACCGGAGATAACTGAAGTAAGGAGCGTGTGCACGCCTGCAGGAGTCAGACTCTGTCGTTTCCAGCTATGGAGCCGAGTGGTTACTTTATCCTCCAAGAAGCGAAAAGTTTCTTTTTTGGATTTCATGACTACACAAGGTGTCCCAAGATAATTGGGTGAAGCATTCAAATTATCAATTTGAAGATAATTAGCATATTCCAAGCGGAGATGTCGGGGAATATTTTTTATGAAAAGGATTGAGGATTTAGAATAATTAATTCTTACTTTTCACTTTATAGAAACAACCAAAATTCTCCACTATTCTATTTTGTCGGGGTTTTTTTCCGCAGGGTTTTGGGGGAAATTAGTCAGGTGCCGAACAATATGGTGCTGAATTGTGCTGAATCAAATCTCAGCCGTCCATGAAATAATCAACGGCTATGATTAAATATATGTATGGAAGTGTCAAAGGGCAAAATAGTAATTCGTCAATGTGTTAAAATGATGGAGAAAGTGATGGAAAAAGTAGGAAAGAGAGTACACAAATTCTTCTATTCTCTTTCTGTAATGATAAAAAAATTAACATAACACTTACGTTTTAAATGATTTTTCAGTAATTTTAACATCAAAATTTCTAATTAAATTACGAATCTAATGATATTACTATTGATAGTGTTTATGAAATTAATATCAATTGTTAGGAATACGTATCAGTTATGTTAGGAATTCGTATCAGTTATGTTAGGAATTCGTATCAGTTATGTTAGGAATTTGTATGATGTTACGAATTTAGTTGATTCAAGTACAAATCATGATTCGTATGGTTTTATAGCATGTTTCGTAACGTTTTGAAACAATTTTGTATTGGGTTATAGCAAGTTTCATATGAGTTTGAGTTCATGTTTCGTAACGTTTGAGACATGTTTCGAACGTTTGAGACATATTTCGTAACGTTTTTGAAAACTAATTTTGTATTGGGTTATGGCAAGTTTCGTATGGGTTTGAGTTCATGTTTCGTAACGTTTGAGATATACTTTCGTATTAGTTATGTGGGTATTCTACTTGAAGTTCTAACCCTTGTCCATTTTCTCCCCCTTATTACGTAGTATGGTCCAAATTGATACGAATAAGATCTCAAAGTGTATGTTTTGCGAATTATTAGAGTATATATTACTTAATTTCGTAACACTTGATGTCATGATACACATGTAATACTTCCTCTTCTTTTTCTTCTTCTTCTTTCTTCTCCATCCTTCTTCTTCTTCCTCCTTCTTCTTCTTCTTCTTCCTCCTTCTTCTTGTCTTCTCCTTCCTTCTTCTTTGTCTTTCTCCTTCCTTCTTTTTCGTCTTTTCCCTTCCTTTTCTTCTTTCTCTATTCAAAATAAAAAAAGGAAAAGAAAAAGAGAGGGAAATGATTGATTTTGAATTTTGAAAATGGAGGGAGAAACAACATGAAAGTATTACGAAAGTAACATGAAGAAACGAAAGTGTTACGAAATAGCTACGAAAGTAGTTGAGAGAAAAAAAGGAGAGAGAAACAAAAAAGGAGAGAATCTAAAATTGTGTATCATGAGAGAAAAAAGGGAGGGAAAAAAAGGAGAGGGAAATAAAAAAGGAGAGAAAAAGAGGGGGGAAATGAATGATTTTGAATTTTGAAAATGGAGGGAGAAACACATTCTCTTTCTTCTTCTTCTTTCTTCTCCTTCCTTCTTCTTAAAAGAAAAAAGAGAGGGAAATGAATGTAATACTTGGTACTTAATTCGTATGGTTTTATAGCATGTTTCGTAACATTTGAGAATTATTTTCGTATTAGTTATGTGGGCATAAAATAAAATAAAAATAAAAGGAGGAAGAAAGAGAGAGAAATGAAGTGTAATACTTGGTACTTAATTCGTAACACTTGGTATTCTTGAGAAAAAGAAAGAATGGAGAGAAAAAGAGAGGGAAATGATGATTTTGAATTTTGAAAATGGAGGGAGAAACAAATTCACTTTCTCTTCTTCTTTCTTCTCCTCCTTCTTCTTAAAAGAAAAAGGGGAGAAAAAAGAGAGAGAAATAAATGTAATACTTGGTACTTAATTCGTAACACTTGGTACTTGTTTCGTATGATATTTTATAGCATGTTACGTAAACATTTGAGAATTACTTTCGTATTAGTTATGTGGGCATAAAATAAAATAAAAATAAAAGGAGAGAAAAAGAGAGGAAAATGAATGTAATACTTGGTACTTAATTCGTAACACTTGGTATTCTTGAGAAAAAGAAAGAAATGAGAGAAAAAAAGAGGGAAATTAATGATTTTGAATTTTGAAAATGGAGGGAGAAATACATTCTCTTTCTTCTTCTTCTTTCTTCTTAAAAGAAAAAGGAGAGAAAAGAGAGGAAAATGAATGTAATACTTGGTACTTAATTCGTAACACTTGGTACTTGTTCGTATGGTTTTTATAGCATGTTTCGTAACAGAATTACTTTCGTATTAGTTATGTGGGCATAAAATAAAATAAAAATAAAAAGGAGAGAAAAAGAAGAGGAAATGAATGTAATACTTGGTACTCAATTCGTAACACTTGTTTTTCTTGAGAAAAAAAAAAAAGGAGAGAAAAAAAGAGGAGAAATGAATGATTTTGAATTTTGAAAATGGAGGGAGAAACACATTTCTCTTCTTCTTCTTCTTTCTTCTCCTTCTTTTTCTTAAAAGAAAAAAAGAGAGAAAAAAAGAGGGAAATGAATGTAATACTTGGTACTTAATTCGTAACCATTCTCTTTCTTCTCCTTCCCTCTTCTTAAAAGAAAAAATAGAGAAAAAGAGAGGGAATGAATGTAATACTTGGTACTTAATTCGTAACACTTGATATTTTGTTTTTTGTATGGTTTTATAGCATATTTCGTAAACGTTTTGAGAACCCAATTTCGTATTGGGTTATAACAAGTTTCGTATGGGTTTGGAATCATGTTTCGTAACATTTGAGAATTACTTTCGTATTAGTTATGTGGGCATAAAATAGAAAAAAAGAAAAAGAGAGATAAATGAATGTAATACTTGGTACTTAATTCGTAACACTTGTTTTTATTGAGAAAAATGAAAAAAAATGAGAGAAAAAGAGAGGGAAATGAATGATTTTGAGTTTTGAAAATGGAGGGAGAAATACATTATCTTTCTTCTCTTCTTTCTTCTCCTTTCCTTGTTCTTCTTCTTCATTCTTCTTCTTCTTTTTCTCCTTCCTTCTTTTCTTTCTCTATTCCAGATCTAGATTCTTCTTCTTCTTCTTCTTCGTCTTCTCCTTCTTCTTCTTCTCTTCTTATTTTCTCTATTCCAGATCTAGAATCTTCTTCTTTCCTCTTCTTCTTCATTCTTTTTCTTGTTTTCTACGAAAACAATTACGAAAATGAGAGAATGTGAGGGAGAAACAACACGAAAGTAACATGAAGAGCACGAAAGTGTTACGAAACAGTTACAGAAGTATTTGAGAGAGAAAAAGAGAGGGAAATAAAGGATTACGAAAGTAACATGAAGAGCACGAAAATGTTACGAAATAGCTGCGAAAGTATTATGAAAATTGATAAAAAAATATTACAAAAACTGATATATAAAACAATAACGAAAGTATTACGGAAATGGTTACATACATTACGAAACCCAACATATCTCAACCAAATGTTACGGAATCAATTTTTGGCACCTCAAACAAGAAAAGAACACGAAAAATATGAAAAATACAAAGATTCATACACATTATGGAGGTTGTATGCACTCCCCGACGTTTTCATGCGTAGATCCAACTCCGACGTGCTATTTTTTCGCACAATGAACACACAAATCTCCTCTTTGTTCATGAAAAATTGAGAGAAAAAATGAAGAGAAAAAGGAGAGAGAAATTGAGATTTTTGAATTTTGAAAATAGAGAGAGAAATAATGGTGATTTCTCAATTATATAGTAACTTTTTTGTGTCATATTTTTACTGTTCACTGTGTCAGAATCGTAATACATGATTTTTACCAAAATACCCCTGTTCAGCACGGTGCTGAATCACCCCATTCAGCATAATACCATTAGCCGGTTTTGGGAAGGGGAAAAGACCCAATTCCTAGCAAACCCGAATTCCATGTTTTCCGACCAAATTTGACACATCAATTGCGACGAAATTAATTCCGGGCCAAGCCTGAAATCCGCTCCGGACAGGTTTTAAATCCATTTTAAAAGGGACGGAGTCGGGGGTTCGAAACGGAATTAACTTTTACCCGAAAATATCCCTAAAAACCCCTTCTTCTTCTTCTTCGTGAAACTCTCGACATAGTTCTTCAACCTCTAAACCCTGCACCGAGTTATTCTTCATCTCCAGGCCTGTCACGAGTTTCTTCTCCACCAAACACTTGAGATTCGGTTCCAGTTATCGCTAAGCAACCTCTCAACCCTACTGCAACTTCTGATTTTTGGTTTCATATTATTTTTGCTTCTTTCAGTTTCAGCGTTTCTCGGAGCTTAGCTCCTCTCCCACCCTTAATCGTCCACCACCAGCCACCCTTAATCCTTCCCAACTTCCTGTCCAAAAAAAATCCTTGTTCTTCTCATGGACTCTCGACAAAAACTATCAAAGTTCTTCATGAACCTCTCAACCCTTCACCCTTACTCAATCTGCAGATTTTTTTCCACCCACAATCGAAGCCTGCAATTACAGACAGCAACCCTGGCCATTCTCTCCGACACAACTTCCTATCTTCCCACATTCACGCAATAGACATCAACCTCTGCATCCTACTTAGTTTTCTATTCCCAATTAGGGTTCATATCAACCATTTGATTGTGTGCATATGTCAATTTTGCAGTGTTTATATTGAGTGCAATGGATGATTGTGTTGGCAGATTATTGTGTTCATATCTCCTGAGACATTCTCCAACGCTGAAGAGATGGAAGAAGTGGGTGGCTCCATGCAACCGACTTTAGAGTGGACGAATTTTCGCAACCACAAAGCACAAAAAATGTGGCATAGTAGGATGAGGCGATGAACTTCGAATTTGCATCATCATGTTTCTATTTTATCTTGAATTTTCATGCTTGGAACATCATTCATGTTGTACAACATTTATGTAAGGTTGTACTTTCAGTTTATGTAACAACAGTTTCTGGTTGGTATTGAACATCAAACCCAGTAAAGTGCAGATTGTGTACTGTCAAGTGTAGTTTTTAGTTGATTTACAATTGTAGATTTTTGTTGGTTTACAAGTGCAGATTGTGTTTATATAGTGCAGATTGATGTACTATAAAGTGGAGTTTTTATGTTGATTAAAGTATGATCGAACCTATGATGCCATTAATCAAGTTAGCGAAGGACGGTGGAAATGTTGTTGTCGCCGATTAAGTTCTGGTTGACGGCCACCTTCGGTCAGTGATGGGTCTGTTGGTCAGCAATCAAGTGGAGGCTATGGAAGTATGAAGCAGACAAGAAAGATGAGAAGAATAGGTGGATAGAGTGTGGGATTTTATTCACTTAAAAAAGGGTATTTTAGTTATACACCAGATTATTAATTTCAATTTTATGAAGGCTTTTAGACAGGAAAACAAGGAATTGAATTCTAATGGAATTGTCATACCCCAAGGGAATCGAATACTAGTGCAACTACCAAATCCCTTGGTAATTCGAATTCCAAGCGGAAAACGACCCCGTCATTTCTTATTTATTCTTCTATTTTTTCCATTCTTCTCTTCCACTTTTCACGTACGTCAATAGGACGAGTGGCGTCGGCATTACCATCGAGTAGACAAGAGAAGTGAACATCAAGATTCAAGTGGATTCAACGACCGAAGATGCTCCAACGAATGACGCCGTCGAGGACTAAGATTGAAGAAGCTACAACGGTGGCGTCGATGACTAAAGAGTGAAGAAGCTAACTGATAACGGTGTAAACAGGGTATAAAATACTACCATACAAAAGTAAGGCAGATCGTATTCCACGGGTTTTCTTCCAATCGTTTACTCAAAGGAATTGGCAAATTATTCGAGGTTTTAAACAAGTTGCGCGTGGTGTGAGTTCCACGACTTCTAAACTATAATGCGAATGAAAATGAAATTGAAATTAAAGACAGATTGATTAATAAAGATTGACTAACGATTTGAGAGACAAAGCTTAGACTTGCATCCCCTAAGATTACTAGGAACATTGGCGATCACAAAACCGGCGAGTTTCGATTCTAATTCATTCAGTCTTAGACACCGTCATAACTCCTTACCCTTAGGTCTAAGTCCGCGAACGTTCGCTCCATCGGATCTAACTACCAAGATTAATTAACCATCCGTGCGTTCACTTCTGCAACAGATAACTAACGGGTGCACCTGATTAATTTTAGTGAGTTACTCTAGAAGCGGATTAACCCTAAATGGTTCCTACGAAAGACACACTCCATTGAATAGGTTAACTGATTGATTTGAGGTTCTAAAATAAGGCGGACGTTCGCCAACTATCCTTATTTGAACAAGAATCTAATCTAGGCGATCAAGCTAGAAAAGAAACACAACACGAAGAACAAATCAATTGTGCAAGAGAAACTGTCTGAATTAAAATCTAATAAGCGCCGATCCGTGACTGCTTTAAAGCCCCGGGTCACTTAGGGTTCATATAATCTAAGTTTAACAAGTTTAGCTACTCATATTTGGAGTTCTGTTATGAAGAATTTCTGTTATGAAGAATTCCAATCTTATTGCAAATTTGGAGGTATTGTGCGACACTACGCCGTTGCCCATACCCCTTAACAGAATGGTGTAGCGGAGCGAATGAACAAGACCATCATTTCCAAAGATCTCTACATGTTATCCAATTTTTTGTTCCCTAGACGTTTTTGTGCAAAAGCTGACCACTCTATTATTGACGTCTAGCAGACCTGCGCAACCCTGCAGTCTCGAAAGAGTTCCACCTTGTAAGTTATTCGATAAATTGCTCCACAAACTTGGACCCCAAATAACCTTGCCTATTTCTGTCTCTGGGTGGTGGGTGGGCAGCGGTTGCCTCGAGTGATGAATGATGACACAACTGACAAAGAATGAAATAAGTGTAACCGTAAAAGCAATTGAATTCCTTGACCGCTTTCGACTCTTCAAGGTTTCTTTAAGCTCAAAATCATCAAGGGCTTGAGTTTTTCTTTTTTCTTTTTTCCCTTTTAGGCAACTCCATGACTCTTTCAACTTTGAAGGGTCCCTATTCTTCACTCAATTCGATTACTGAGGTCACATTTCTTTGTTTGTTGCTTAGTCGATTTCCAGTTTATCTTTTGCTCTTCTTCTCCTTTGTGAGATTCATTTGCAGATCTTGTTCTGCCATGTTTTCCCCCTCGTGGGCCTGGTTTCCCCCCTTGTGGGCATGCAATTTCATGTTCGAAATCTGAGTTTTCAGTTTCGGGTGTTACTCTTGGTTACAAAGGGACCTACTTTTGTGGTGTGCATCATCTCGTTCTTCTCTTGCACCTACCTCCTTACTTCATGCATTGCGTTCATGATTCGGAGATGTTGTGGTTTCCTAAGTGAGCCTGGGTGGGATTTTGTTCAGATCGTTGCATGGACTTCTCTATCAGTGGTGGATATATTGGATCACTCTCCTTCTCAATGATTTTCAACGGTGTTTGACATGTTTGCAGTCCGGTCGAGGATGTTAAAGAAGATGACGGATGGTATCTTCATTTTTAGGGTTTAATGTGTTTAGGGTTATACTTTTTCATCTTTGGGTTGAGTTTGTAACTTGGGTTTTGGGTATTTAATATTTTCCCATTCAAATTATCTTGTTCTTCCATATGTTTTTACCCTAAACTTTGTATTACTTTTAGTTTTAATGAACTGATTTTTTTTTATTAAAAAGGTCACATTTCTAAATCTGAATCTCTTTGTTTTCTCTATAAAAAGGGATAATTTGAGAAAAAGAGGGAAGCCTAACGTTATAGTTAACACCTTCTTCAATGGCGGACTCAAGAAATTAAGACTTACAGTCCAATTCTATTGTTCATGGATGTTTGAGAGAAGAATTACATAAATCAGTTTGAGATCCCAAATTTGACTAGAAGGAAAAGAAGTTGGAAAGAAAGATAGGAAAGAATTAGATAACAGACAAGGGGGGAAACCAGGCCAATATACTGATCCCCACCATTTTCAGTCTCTGTAAATGGGATACTGCTGCTCGACATCAACCCTCACCATCGCTAACTCGTGAGCACCGAAAAGCAAAACCAACTAATATATCGCTCTATTTATACAGACACACAAGCAGATTGAGGAACTGAAACCAGTGAAAGACTAGTCCCTATATACAACAACAACAACAACAAAAAAGGTTCTTGCTAACCGGAATTCTAACAAACTACCCAGAAAAAGTCCTCAAGGAATTTGAAGTCCCTCTGTACTATAAACAAGATGCATCTGAATTGCTTTTAAAATGTTATGCAACCACCAGAATACTACCACTGTTGGACTTCCAATCATCCATGTAATATATATCGCAGCCAAAAATGAACTCATGAGTAAATGGCCGGATGCACATGGTTCAGATAAAACTGAAAACATTGTATTTTTAAAAAAGCAACATCTAATGCATTTTACGAAAATCCACACGACTTGAGAAGAATGTGCAGCTGGTCAACACGTTAAACTGAAAACTACATGATATTAATCTGCAAGTAATCGAACCATGATTGCATGAAAGTAGAGTCAGATTTGCCGTTTTAGATTATCACAAGCCATGAAGAGTCATGAACTATCAAGTAGTATTCGTAGACGAACTTAATCTCCTAGAAGGTTATTACCTGCATTGCAGTTTACGGAGATTGCAATACACCTAAATCAACGGATTATCTAGACTGCAAATTCTAAGGAAAGCCTTCATAAAGACTTCCTTCCTACCACAATGTCGCAAGAACTTGAATCCAGTTAGAGAATGACAGCTGAAACTTAAACCCTTGTCTTGGTCTTGGTCTTGGACAAGGAGAGAAGCAAGTAAACTGAGAGCACGGGTTGAATGAATTAAGAGAATGTTGAGTCATATTCAGATGTATGTCATGGTGTTGAAGAGGTAAGTTATAACGGAAGAATTAAAGTAAGATCCGTATATTCCAGAGGGTCAAGACTCAAGACAGATTGATGAACAAGAAATTCCCAGCTATGATCGGGGGACCATGGTAGGAGCCAGAGAAAACAAAACTCTGGAACCACTTGTACGATGAAGCATACAGCCTCAAATTTCAATCAGAAGAAGACATTGGTGATGCACAAAGAAAGGACATGAAATCAGTTCAGAGCTATGGAGATTCGCCCGTCATTTTACTAAAGAGGGAAATGTAATACATGTCTAAACATGCAAAACCAGGTGATCAACAGCAGCACAGTTGTCATAGAAGGAAAATCTTCCAACAAGAGGACCAGATATTGTATGACCAAGGAAAACCATACAACTGTATCACAAGACTGGCAAGAGGAAAATGGAAAACCCTTCATGATGTGAGAGTATAAACATTATTAGAAATGAGATGGGACCATAGTTGTCAAAGATAAGATTTGGAAAAAGATATGCAAAGAAAGAAAGACCCTAGAGAGTTCTAAGATGGGAATCATTTTTATCAACGAGTTCTGAGCCATCACTGAACCTTAAACCATGATCTTAACAGGCTCCAGATATAGGAAACAGGAAGGTCCTAGTAGCTGAGGACTAATATCCGAGCTCTCGCCAGAAGGAAACCTAACAGATCTAACAAGAAGACAGCTTCAGGAACTAAGAAATTCACCTTCAAATAGAAGATGCATTCTCAAAACTAGGTAGCCATTATGAATGCCTGGATTAAGTTTTCAGCTGAAATCCTCTGCTCCGACGTGCCAGATATATGTGCAATGCGGTCACCCCTTCCACTCTTGGATTCGGAAATTTCAATCACTGCTCCTGATATCTACATAACAAATACTGAAGAATCAAAACCAAAACCCATTGAAAAACCTACAAAATACATAAGGTTTCATTTGTGATAAATCACCATGTTCCGAAACAAGATCTACAAACAATACCCCCTCCATATAGTAGATTTCTATTCGGCACAGAATAATGAGAGCACAAAGAAAAACCACAAGCACACCATTTGACATCCGTTCTGCTATTGGAGATTTTTCATGCTGTACCATTAAGTAATTTACTAAATATGAATTACAAGTTAACTTAGCACATAAGTGAACCCATAGAAAGCTCATAACTGAAAAAAGAAACTTCTGCAAGCTTGGGCACACAAATGCACATACATTCATATGGGGTATGAGTAGCAAAAATATTAAAGAGTGAACTATGGAACAAACAAACCTTTCGAATATTGGCAATGTTCATTCCCCCTTTGCCCAAGACTTTCCCTACAGTATTGGCAGGCACCAACATCTCAATAGTTGAGGGTTGAGACAACCCTCCATATAGCTTGGATGACGAATACGAGGATATTGATCCGTAGCCATTTTCCCCAATCTAGTAGGAATATTAGTACACGTATGAAAAGAAATCAGAAGTGTCAAGACAGATTTTCTAGCTGAAGGAAAGAAGGAACGTAGAAATAACAAGAAGTACATAGTACCAGCAGTTCAAGCAATTAAAGGAACAGCCTGTTTGGAGGTTTTACAACTTACAACCAAAACAACGAGATCTACCTATATGGATCCAAAGCATGCGTGCTAGGAAGCTTACCTGGTAAAATAACATCCTGGTGATATGGTAGCACCAAAAATTTTGTTTGTAAAGTCCACACAATTGAAGTGCAGTCGATTAAACCATTTACATATCTAGGGCAGACAGACTAATACATGGAATGGTTGAGAAAAGGCTTAATCCCCTTACACACCAAGGGACAATTCCAAGGTGAACATTCAGAATATTTAAATAGCCTGATTAAATCTTAGTAACACTAAGTCTATCTCTAACATTTTAAACGATCAAAAGTCCATCAAAACTTTCCCAGCCCACAAATACAATGGACAGCATCAATGAGAAGATACCACACAGTAATCAGTATGAGGCAATTCTCAGAAAACAGTTAGTGAAGAGAAACATACAGACAAAGGACCATAAGCCTGAAGGCTGCCAGAGGAAAGCATTCCAGCTTCAGCCCTCCGATCATATCCCAATGGATTCATAGGAGGCATCGTATGCAAGAAAGAAGTGACTGGAAGCCCATGAGCTCCTGAGTAAAACGGTTCAGCAGTGGCAGAACTGTGACCACTGTCTCTGTCTTTTAATACATCATCTCTAAGTCTCAGAATAATCTGGACAATTGCATCCCTAACACAACCTACTTCCCCTTGCAGCTGTATATAGTTAGAATGTCAGCTAAAATTTTGGAATGAGAATGTAGCTGAGAATCAGAAAACGTAGTAGTTCTATAGGCAAACCTCAACAAGTTCATCGTTAACCTCTGCACATTTTGGCTTATCACCTTTAGAGATACGGATATCTGCATTAGTTCTCTTTCTAATTTCACTGATAATTGAACCACTTTTCCCAATGATACACCCTATTACTTTAGAAGCGATAAGCATCCTCATACGAACAGTATCCTCATCTTCGTCATTAATTTTTTCTTGGAGCAATAGAACCGCTTCAACAGCCATGGATTTCAAGTCATCAGGTGACTGCAATGTGGCACAGAAGATATATATTAACGAGATCTGCTGAGTAAAATTGTGACTCGTGGTGAAAAAGCATCTTGATCTCATCATGATGCTAATAAACAATAAATAATGACAGAGCAGTTTCCAAGTAAGAAATAGCAGGATGTCACAAACCCAAAGGTAGAGTGATTATGTTTTGATAGGTGACAGCTGTCTCAAGGTTTGAAACAAGGACAGGTTGAACCTCAAGATTATGGCTACCCAAATGTACGGGTTTAGAACTTAATAACTCGTATAAGCTGCTTAGAACTAAAAGAAATTCATGTCTTCATTTATTAAAAAAATTAATTAGCAAGTCCATTTATTCAAGCATTATATGTCAACAAACCCAAGTCAATCAAACCCATCATACCGTAGCAAGTCAAAATTTAATCCAATGGCACCAAATAACAAGAGCATATATTTGATAATTAAAATCATGATGGATAGATAATTTTTCTCCTTTATTCATTTACTGTTCGCTTTTTGGTTGTTTCAATTAGAAAAATATAAATCTGAGAACAAGAAACTGATATATGTTGATATTGGCCAAAATAAAATAAAAAGCCTCAACATATTCAAGTCACATCCCAACAGATTATAAAAACTACAAGATCATACCTCTGCTGCAATGACTGTTATGAGACACTCATCACGGTCAACCTTTGCATCATCAACCTCAATACAAGCACCACTTGCCTG
The DNA here is from genome assembly GCA_034768395.1 of Linum lewisii. Lineage (NCBI taxonomy): Eukaryota > Viridiplantae > Streptophyta > Magnoliopsida > Malpighiales > Linaceae > Linum > Linum lewisii. The sequence goes on from CM068302.1 coordinate 8,369,199, forward strand.
CCTTATGCTTTTAATAGTACCCCCTCCCTTGCCAATGACACGCCCAATTTTGCTGAAAGGGCACAACACTCGCACAATTAACTCTTCCAATCGAGCAGCACTTCCCAAACTAGGTAGTATGGGTAGGGTGGATGAACAGATAGGCCATGAACCACTTGCATCTCCATAACCTTGATGTTCTGGTACATGTGTAGGACCTATGATTGATGGAAGGGATCTAGTATGGAGGAGATGATCTGCATTTGAATATAATCCAGCGGTTGAATATATAGGGACATCTGACGGTATAATGATGCTTGGAGCAGCATCTGGCACTGTTGTCACCAGAGGAACCACTTCTTTAGGACCAAACTTGTACATGATTGCAGAAACAGCAAATAAAGCCCTCTTCACAGACTCTGATTCACCAGATATCTACAAAGTAAAAGCAAATATCCGTAACTATTACCAGTAGAGGACATGTCTAATTGAACAGATCGCAGCATGGAAAGATGCAATGAAATATAATAGCTGTTGGACAGCACGATAAGGCAATTGCATTAAAGAATATTTTAATTGCAACATCACAAAAACAGAAAATCTGGGCACAATTCCAAGAGGAACTTCAATGGAAAATAAACAATTCATGAACTCACAACTTACATGTGCAGGACGAAACTACAATATTGACATGGAATTCTAAGACTAGAGCAATTTCAAAAGCCTTATGTTGAATAAAAACTGTGGCTCCTTATCATTTTAAACAGTAAAACAGCATATTGTGCTATCTCTCATATTTATGAAGTGCTTCAAGCAATAAGAATTGTAAATCACAATAGCACAAATTGCAAAAATACATAAAGGATGTATAGTTTCATCAATTACTAAAATCGCTTTTACCATAATGACTAATGGGGTTCATATTTGGAAAGAAAAAGGATAACAAAACTAACGCACTCCATCTCATGAGAAATGGAGCATAGATATAACCAAATATGCAAGCAAACAGCTACAACTCCCATACCATTGAACTTGTGTCATTCTCAGCATAATTGAAGTACAAGTTCACTTTCACGATGACAAGCACAAATCATCTGAGAAACCTTGAACCCTGTAGAGCTAATGCAGTTCAAGATACTAACAGAAGAGAAGTTGAAGTTTAATGTACTTACCATGATAAAGTTGTCGAAGTCCATAGCACATGCATGACTAGGATCAGAAACATCCTTGGCAATCACTTTAATGCTGGACCTTGTTTTGCTCCTCAGTTTCTTTATAGTCATCCCAGCCTTGCCGATGATATTCGATGACTGGCTGGATGGAACAAGAATTTGGCATTCCTCCTTGTCTTTCGTATTCATCTCTGGGTCTACATTAGATGCAATTGCATTACTAATAGCAGCATGAACTTTAAGAAGGGCATCCTGAGCAGAGCATAAGGGTGTAACACTACTACATCCGCCTTCAACATCGACATCAACCTTTTCTTTGACATAACAATAGATAGTTATGACCCTCTCCTTGGCTCCTGGAAATGGATCCACAACTTTGACTTTGGCTCTAGTTTCTTGCCTTATTGAGTTTATTACTTTCCCGTTTTTTCCAATGACGCTTCCAATAACCTCATCTGGGCACAGTATTCTGTACACAACCAGTTCATCGTTGCCCCTTTCATCCTTGTCGTTTATTCGTCTCTTATGAATCTTTTTATCCTCATCATGCTCTCTTTGTCGCCGTGGTCGCTTACCCCTTTCGCCCATTCCAACTATACCAGCTCGAACCTGAAAGTAATAAACAATAAACAATTAAGCTTCCTCGTGGATAGAAGAAAATAATCTATATTTGATCTGTGGTATGCAGAACAGAGTGAGAAACATGTGTTATCCACCTTGTTATTAGCAAAATTCAACGACTGAGAGCTGAGGGTTTCAAATTTCCATGAAATCCACAAGTGACTTGTTTCACCGAACCGCCATTACAGAATGGTGTGAAGAAACAGAATAATCTAAAACCCTGTAAGAAACCGAAATTATAAAATCAACCCACGAGGAAAGACGAAAAAACAAGAGAAAAGTATTAATTTCTACGCTGAAAAGCCAATAATTCTAAAAAGGTATATGAAAAATCTCTGTTTTCCATGGCGAGTTCGGTTGAAGAAGGAATAAATATTCGCGAATTCATACAGAAGCAAAACTAGAAGCATCAAAGATGGCAGAGAGAAGGTTCAGGGAATCCGCAAGAGAACTAGGAATTCATAGTTTTAAATATGTACCGCGAAGGAAGCGGGTACGATGGAAGACAGAATCTCGTACCTGTAGTCTGTAGATGATGAAGAAGAGAGGAGAAACCCTAGAGATAAAGACTGAAGAAGCAGAGTTACAAGGGAGAGGGGATCAGCGGGTAAGGAATGTTTTTTTTTTCCCGAGCACTCCTACGTACGAGTTAGGAGAAAGGGGTTGGTTTGGACGAACTAATCCGGAGAGTGGCCAAACAATGGAAACACATCCGAGTATGAAATCAAATAAAACCTACTATCATAACACATGGAGTGTCCCTCATATCATGACACCACTATCCACCCTTCATTTTTTTGGTTTTGATCTAAAGGTCCTAATTAAATGTTAAAAGGGTAATTGCATCTATTTATTTGCTTATTAATATTAATTATAGTAATTTTCTTTTTGATTATCCTTAATTATTATCTTGACAGTTATTTCCCGTGATCTTCTCTAATAATTAAATCATATTAATTAGTTTCAAGTTAGATTTTAATATTCCCACGTTTTTTTACGCCGTTTTTTTGAGAGAGGGTTCATCCGTCGCCGGCGACTGTGAAGTGTTGTCGACGGCGGCGGCGATTTCTCTATATTCTCCGTCGACTTCTATATATTCTACGTCGACTTATTTTTCTGGCGGCGGCTAGGTCTGAATCTTCTTGCAATCCGTTCTTATCTTTTTCTTCCGGCAAGTTCCTGTTCATCTTCAGCAATAACGTTTCAGTGAAGTTCCTTTTATATTCTCAATTGCAGGTAATTCCATTAATGAATCCTGGTATGGAAGATTTTGTCACTTCATCGTCTGATCCATCGGATGCAGATCCCGCCAATCCTGAAGGAATTTCGGCCGGTATTATATTTTTTCTTATTTTTTTTGTTGGGATGTTCTTATTTTCTGGCTTTCTCCTCCTGTGTTCTATGTTCCTGCGGTTTCCTATGTTTGGTTCATATTCAATTGTTCATTTCATCATGTGTGGAACTTTCACGTCCTGATGTTCCATTTTCCATTTTTGGATCAGTTATTCAATTGTTCCATGATAGCAGGAATTGACTGTGTTACGTTTTCTGTTTATTGGATCATTCAATGATTGTATAGAAAAAATGAAGTAAAAACCAGATTACAATCATTTCAAGATTTTGCCTAATTATTCTTAAAGTAAAGTATCCTAATCATTCCACTGCTGCATTTTGTAGATTCCGTTGATGGTGTTGTTGACGAAGAGTTTCCACCAGGTATTATATACTCATCATTTGTTTTTTGGTGTATATTACTCAAAATTTGGAATTTGATTTTAAAGATTTCATCATGCAGGTCAGGTTTTTGGTGTCTATTATCCTGAATCTGAGATTTGCAAGGATTATGAGGATCCCGATACATGGAAAAAGCTGACTTTCGGCACTCTTGATGAATTTGATGCCTTCTTCCTCGAGTATGCCCGTGAAGCTGGGTTTAGTATGAGGAAGTTGTCTACTAAATCACGGAGATGCCCTAGCGATGGTATTGTTAGGAAACGTTATGCATATCGAGTATGCAACAGGGAAGGATATCGGAAAGGGAGTTCACTCGATCCAAAGAATGGTGGTGTAGTAGACGCCACTGCCAAAGGAAGAATCATTCCTGAATTCCGAATTGATTGTGAAGCAGAGATTAATGCTAGGTGGTGTGATACCAACCATTACTATTTTATAGCTGAGTGGAGGGTGGATCACAACCATCCATTGACCATTCCTGAGCATAGGCAGCTCATGAATTCAGCACGGTCAATAACCCCCTTACCCTCTTCTATCTAAGATGCATGATCAAGTTGGTATTCCTGTTAGAGCAACATATGATTTCTTGTCAAATTGCCATGGAGGGAGGGATAAAGTGGGTTGCACTCGTCGTGATTTGCAGAACCATCGCGATGTTGTGCGGCGTACTCCTTTGAAACACGGTGAGGGTCCTTGGTTGTATGATTATTTTATGGGTGTGAAGGAAAAGGATTCTACCTTTTTTTACAAGGTCAAGAAGGACGACAATTGTCAAATTGAAAGTATTTTTTGGGCGGATGGTAGAATGCAAACCGACTATTTCAATTTCGGTGACTCTATTTCATTTGACACCACATACTGAACGAACGACCACTTTCGACCTCTAGGTAATAATATTTATATTATATGCAATTTCAATTAGTAGTTCAAAATATCAATTCTTCTGAATATTAATGTTAATTGTTGGTTCCTGACATATTTTTTTGGAATAATGTTTTTGTGTGTAGGTGTGTTTTCTGCATTCAACCAACACAGGATGTTGATAGTGCTTGGGGCAGCACTTTTATTTGAGGAAACAGCTGAGAGTTTTGAATGGCTATTTACATGTTTATTGGAATGCATGCGTGGAAAACCTCCTCGATCAATTTTTACTGACCAATGCCCTGCTATTGCTGCTGGCATTAGATCAATGTTCCCTGGTACGTTTCATGGATTATGCACTTTTCATATTAGGGAGAATGCATCTCGGAATATGGGTTTGGAATTGGCTACAAGAGTTTATGAAAATGGTTTCACGAAAGCAATGTTTGGGGTTTATACAGTGGAACAGTTCCAATTTCATTGGGATAGGATGATTGAGACTACCTTCACTAGTCAATCCAAGGAGGTGCATTCATGGTTAGATTACATTTACAAATATCGCGAGCAATGGTCATCTGCATGGGTTAATAAAAATTTCACATGCGGTATGCGTAGTCCCAGTTGAGTGAGTCGTTGAACAGTGGTCTACGAGCCTATTTGGACACACAAACCAATCTTCCTACCTTTTTTGGTGAATTTTCAAGAATGCTTGACAACAAGAGACATGATGAATTACAAGAAGATTATCTTGCTACAAATACGTGTGTGACAAACTTCTACAACAAATCGCCATTGGTCAACCAAGCTACTGAGCCCCCCCCCCCCCTGTTTTGTATAGAATTGCTCATACATCCACTTAAATTGCTAATGGAATCCCTTTTTATTCATTCATTTTAATAATTCTATTCTCTTGCTTATTTTTATAGGTTTACTCCCCAAAGATTTTTACCAAATTCCAGGAGGAGTATGCCAACTCTATGGAACTAATAAAGAAAGGTGGGTTGCCCCTCCTTACTGTAGGTGTTGCTCATGCATTCACTTGGTCCAAATTTAGAATTTCGGAACACAGTAGTCAGAGCTATGATCACACGGTAACTTGCATGCATACGGTTACGGATAATCAGGATGTATTTGATTATGCTTGCACGTGTGATTTGTTTGATTCGTCTGGCTGGATATGTTCCCACATAATGAAGACGATGGACACCATAAGCTCGCATTTTAATACAGCTGCTTGGAACAAAAAATTAGGAACAATGCGATATTAAGAACATATTCAGTGGTGTGGGAAACAAACTCTGCATACTACTCCTAAAACAGAGGCCATTCATCGGGATTGAAATTAGGGGAACAAAATCCAAACCTGGAGATTTGGTGGTTGCATGTTCAAAACACCAGGATTTGCGGACGTCGGAACCCACCCAGGAGGCTGGTTGCTGGTCCGCCAGTATGATCCCACCCTCAATTCCGTGTTTGGATTCCGGCCGACGTTTGGGGGTGGGTTCCGTCGAGAATCAGAACTCTTTGCTGACCTCTTCTTCTTCCCTCACTCTTGGTTTAATGTAACCTGCATCCGCTGGTAGTACCACAGTTTTCGGCCGCCGGCGACTTCCGTCGGAACTCATTCTTCTTCGCCGTCGATTTGAGAGAAGGAAGTTGTGTTCAGAAGTGGGGAAAGTGAATCCCACTTTCCACGCCGAAAATAATAATAGGATTTCCCTCTCTCCTAAATTAGACTTTTATTTGATTTCAATTATTTGTTCCGAATTTCCAAAAAAACCCCTAATTAATATGAGCCATTAGATCTTATAATTGATCCTACGGTTCCTAAATGTGTCATGATGTAATGACACTAAGGGGTGTCATCCCCCCAGTAGATCCCGTATTGTTCCACCAAAAAAAAATTGTATTGTTGGATTATGTATGAGTAGAAATCTAAGATTTCTTATATAAGATTTTTTATTTTGGACCATTGGATTTTATCGTACTAATTCAATAGCTAATTTAATTTGGATAGTTATAAGGGTATATATGTCAAATATATTATTGAATAACTACCTAATTAGGATAATTATGAAATAATTATTATACCATATTAAATTCTGAAACCCTAATTAATTTCCAGAAATTAACTGCTTCTTCTATTTTTGGCTCACGCAGTCAAATACCATACTACTTTTCGTGGCCGGCGGTGATTAAACTTTGGCGTTGACCAAAATACAGCTATTTCAACCTCCGGCACGGTAGGAACCAGAACCAGAACCATGCTCCAACTCAACATAATCAACAACACCTACATAAATAAATAAAATAAGTGTTAAATTTAATAAGGAATGGTGCAATTTAAAGACAAATGATATCATTAATATGAATGGTACAATTTAAATACGAATGGTACCAAAACATATGAATGGTACGATTTAATCACGAATGGTACATTACAAAAAATGATATCATTAATATGAATGGTACAATATCATTACGGATGGTACAGAGACACATGAACGGTACATTTTTTACAAAAATACAACATATGAATGATACAATTTAACTACGAATGGTACCGAAATATATGAATGGTACAATTTAACCACGAATGGTACATTACAAAAAAATGATATCATTAATATGAATGATACAATATTATTACGAATGGTACAGAAACACATGAATGATACAATTTAGCCATGAATGGTACATTTATAAAAAATTACAACATATGAATGGTACAATTTAACTACGAATGATACTGAAACATATGAATGGTACAATTTAACCACGAATGATACATTATTAAAAAATGATATCATTACTATGAATGGTACAATTTCATTATGAATGGTACAGAAACATATGAATGATACAATTTAGCCACGAATGGTACATTTTAAAAATACATAATACAATTAATATGAATGGTACAATTACACAACGGATGGTACCACATCAATAAACGGTGAAATCATATCGATCACAAAAATATGCAAAGACTGCCATTCATAAATTAGTGATATCAACAACAAAAAACATCATGATTTGAATTAAAATTAAACGACAACTTCATGAATACTACTATGTTCGATCAACAAATGATCGTCCTTATTGGCTACATGTTCATAAACAAATGTTCATTCAAATCAAAATCATGAAGAATGTCATTCTTGTTTGAATCCATTTCACGAGAGATTGAAAAAATTGAAAGAAACAAGTTGAGAAAGCAAAGTTTTGACCAAGAGTGTTGTCTTTAGAAAAAAAAAACCCAAAACCACAAATAACCGTCCACTACCCACTACCACGTTGTGCATTTATAATAAATATAAATTGTTTTTTTAATTACTATACATTTACCGATATGCCCTTTGGTACATTTAGTACCACTCGATTATGGTTATTACGGTTACAAATCTAACAGTCCAGATTCGAGTTCTTAAATAAGAAATATCAAGGATTTTTCACCTTAAAATCTCCAGGCTCTCGCAAGTCGATTATCTATTGTTGACTAGAGCTGTCAAACGGGCGGGTTGGGCGGGCCACGGGTCGGGTTCATCGGGTTGCGAGTTCATCGGGTTGCGGGTTCATCGGGTTGCGGGTTCGTCGGGTTGAGGGTTCATCGGGTCGCGGGTTCGTCGGGTTGCCCATCAGGTCAAAAACTATTTGCAAAAAAAAGATATACTAATTTGTTATTTAGTAAAACATGGAATTTATATATGTGATAATATACCCACTATTCTTATAGATATACGAAAAATGAGAATCAAAAGTTGAAACAAATTTTATGTTTAGAGAAAATTTATTTTGAGAACATTTAAAGTAATGATAAAAGTAATAATTTCTCATTTCATCTCCATGTAAGCTTTATGTCATGATACACCCAAAATCCTAACTCCTAATTAGGGATGGCAATTTAAACCCTGCCCTAGGGTATCCTATCCTACCCTGCCCGGTCAACGGGGTAATAACTGTGTTGACCGGGTAAGGATAGGGTAAGGATATTACCCTAGTTAAGAATATAGGGTAAGGGTAGGGTAAGGATTTGACTAATACCCTACCCGCAAAATACCCTTACCCTTGACCTCACTTATAAATGATATGATTTTTATATAATGTATTCATTACATCAACTTATAATTAAGTTTTGGGTTAATTCATTGATTACCTTCATGACCCAACCAAACCCAATACCCAACCAAACTCAAAACCCAACCAAACCCATAAACATTTCCAAATTCCTATTAGTAACATTCACCCGAAAACACCTTTCCAATAAATATATATTATTCTCGTATTATGTAATGTGTTTGTTGTATTTATATATATATTTTGTATGAGAATGAAGTGTGTTAGTATAGAATCATTGTAAAACATAACGTATAAGATTCAATAAAAATACCCAGGGTACCCATGTACCCTATGGATATTCGAAGGGTAGGGTAAGGATCGACTGATTGCAAACCCGCAGGGTAATTGGTCGGATATTTTCAAAAGTTATACCCTGAGGGTAAGGATACGGTTAACCCCATACCCCCACCCTACCCTACCCATTGCCATCCCTACTCCTAATACACTAAACTTTGGAGTATATTATTCTTAAATCATAATTCACTAAACTCTATTACACATTATAATGTCATCAAGCTTCATTATGTTACGTCTGAGGAGCAGATTGCAAACCTCCTCACTAAGGCGGTCACGACTAGTCGACATTGGTACTTATCTGGCAAATTGATGCTTCGTCACCGGCATCAATTTGAGGGGGGTGTTAACCTGTATAGTGGTTGTATAGGTTCAGTACAACTTCAATATAGTTGTAGTATAGTATAGCTTCAGTATAGTTGCAGTATCGGTTACGGTTAGGGTTAGTTTGGGGTACACCTAAAGCCCGAATTAAACCCGAACTAAACCCTAACTTAACCCATATAAATATGCTTGTAACCGAGCCACAACTCATTCACTGACACACAGCACACCTCCTCCATTCTTAATAAGATTCACCTCTTTCCCTCTGTGGAGTAGCTAACATAACGTTAGTGAACCACGTTAAATCGTGTTTGTGTCATGATTCATTATTCGAGATATTACTATGTCTAACATGTTAACCTGTATAGTGGTTGTATAGGTTCAATACAGCTTCAGTATAGTTGTAGTATAGTATAGCTTCAGTATCGTTGCAGTATCGGTTACGGTTTTAGCCTCAATGCAATTCAAACAATCTGGACCCAAGAAATTCTTCATAGAATTATCATCAGATAAGAACCCCTTGCGAAACATACCCAACAATCTATCCTTATGGGGATGTCCCAAACGACTATGCCACAAATGCCACAACTGACCCGAAGTAAGCTTAACCGAAAAAGAGGAAGGTCTAATATCATCCAAAAACTGAGAATTGCGAGAGTTGCCTCCAAATGTCAAGCTATCAAGGTGGTAATTGCGGCCATGTCTACTCCCCAGCCCCATGATTTGCTTGGTCCGATGATCTTGTATTTGACAACCAGAAACACCAAACGAGACATCGCAACCAGAAGCAATTAATTGACCAACAGAAATGAGGTTAGGAACGAGATTGGGCACATGAAGAGTAGATGGCAAAGTAATACGTGGTGTCTGAATTGTCCCAATACCAGCAATAGCTAGTCGATTACCATTAACTACCTCAACAGATTGATGCGTGATATGAGTATAAGAGCGAAATAGAGAGGCGTCTCTAGACATATGATTGAACGCAGCAGAATCAATAAACCATGGGCGAGAATGATGAATATTTGTCATACCGAGAGTGGAGAAAGCCGAGTGAAGGGCTTGTGGAAGAGCCTTAGCCAACTCGGCCTTAATGAGTTGACTAATGGCCATAACCGAATCAGATCCTGCAGTGACCGAAAAGGCTGATCCTTGAGGTGCAACCTGAGATTGATTATCGAGTTTTGCCTGAGTAATAAAACGAGTTTCAGCACGAACAAGTTCTCCCAAGATTGAATCAATAAACCCCTTTGCGATTGATCGTCTTCATTGGTGTGATGTGAATGCTCCGAGTGGTTATCTTCGTCCTCATGGTGAGACATGTTGTTGCGTGTGGTGCTATGAACTAAGTGAGGAAGAAAACGAGTTGGTTGTTCAATCACGACCTTGATGCCTTGGAGTCGTGCTTGAAGACGGGTGATTCGCCTCATGCACTAGTGCAAGGTTCCTACACACAAATCAAACAACAAATACCAACGTAATACGACAATGTGTGATAACAAGTCAAACAACACGTAACAAGGAAGCAAAAGTGAAACAGAATGAAGTGTAAAGAACAGTCCACTAATGATTGCTTTCTTAGGAATGAGAGAGTCCCCGGCAACGGCGCCAAAAACTTGACGTGCAAGAATTAACTCACAACTATCAAGGTCGTATTCCACGAGGTCCTCTCATAGACTAATACTCACAAGGTTCATGGACGGTCTAAACATTTAAATTGAGATTTGTTTTTGGTGACAAAGATTCAAAATCATAAACCAAACAAGTAAGTAAAGCAATAGCTAACAAGGTAAGATGAGGATCAAACAAGAGAGAAGGAAGGTTAGCTTAGTAAGGGGTTTCTTCAAGCTCAAGGATCATGAAAGCTGGATCGAATCTCAAGCAACGATGTATAAACGGATGACCATGCAATTCACTCAAGTAGAATCAACGAACTCTCGCACAATTGACTCTCTACTCCTAGACCAAATGCACCATGCTTTCGTTATGTGAACAAAGGGAATGGAGTGCTTTAGCTAGCTCAATGAAATGCTCAACACTTGATCTCTATGCTAACATTCATCTAACACAAGGTAAATGATGCAAGACACTCTCATGCCAATCTTAGAACACTAGTCTAGCAATCAAAGGGTCTTTCAACCTTCAAATGACTGAAACTAAATGCACACCAAGTGTTCGACAAAATGTCACCAAGGAAAACAAGCTCAAAATGGTTGCAATTGCATAATCCAATCTCTCAAATCATTCTATTACAATCCAAACACCTTAGATCAACATCAATCAATCATTCTCATGTATTGAAAGACATAAACAATGTACCAAAAGAACAAGTCAAGCTCTCATGTACAACAAGCACAAGGTCTAGGATCATCATCTTACACAAATGGCTATGAGAAACTCAATCCATACAATCAATAACCTATCCTAGCTTGATCCATCCCTGACGTGACCCTGGTCACCAAGGCCGGCGTGGACACGCCACCACGAGCGCCAGGCCCGAACCTCCCCATGTTAACATGGGACGGCGGAACTAACGAAGAGAACCGGAGAGGATTTCCCCTATTGGAAAAGAAAGGTCGTATACCAGGAGCCCCACCATCAAGCCTTGAGGTTGATGCCGATCCGGCCCTAGCATTGATGCCGGGCCAAGACTACACCGGCTCCAAGCCTACGCCAGCACCGGAGCCTAGGAGAGCCGAAATCCCGGATCTAGAAGACACCCTCAGACAGGCACCAATGTCAGCTCCTACTCCAGCCAGAGCCAGATTAATGACACGCCAGGAGCTGATGCTGACACCGAGCCCCGACCCGGGCCCCGAACCGAGCTTAGCACCAAGTCTAGGCCCCAGTCCAACTCCCACGGGCCCCTGGAGCAAAGACCTACCTGAAGACATCCCTAAGGTACTCTTGGAAGAAGGCTTGGAGCAGAACTCAAAAGGCCTGGACAGATTTGAAGAAGGCCCCAAGCTAAGCCTGCCACATGCACAGGGCCCATGCCAGCGCCCGTCAGAGGAGCACTTTTGGCCCAGCCAACAATTTACCCGTGCCTTTTGGGATTTTCCAAAGGCACTGGAATCCTTATGGCCCCAGGATTACTCTCCAACAAACGGAGCTCAATTTGGAGGAGAATTGAGGCAGATAGGGCTAGAACAAGTCCTAGTGATGCATGACATAAGCATCAAGAAGTGGAGCTCGGATGCTGATCCGAGGGAGCCTATGCTAGGAGTTGTGATAAGGCCACCACCTGAGCCTGATCCAAGGAGGAATGGAGTAACATTCAAGATACGGGAAATGGAGAGAAGAAGCCAAGTGCATCCAAACAAGGAATCCTAATCAAGCTAGGATTTCCCGGTTTTGGACAGATTCCTAGTCTGACAAAGAATGACGAATTTGGGCTACCTGGAGATAGAATTTGGGTTGAAGCCCAACATGAAAGTTGTAGCCCATGGAGTCTACTACGGATCTGCAAAAGATCAGAATTTTAGGAATTTGTTTGGTATTTATTCGGCCCATAATTCCAGAACCCGTTTAGCTGTTTTTTAGGAATTTCCAGTTTTTCCCTTTTAGTGTTTTTGTTTAGGAAGAACTCTTTTCCTTGGTGAACAAGGCTACGAGTTTCAGTCCTTATTTTTGTATTTCTTTATTAGTTTATTAGCTAATTCATAGGAGGAAAAGGAGAGCCTGTTCTCCCTTCCTCACCTATAAATAGAGGCGTCTAGCCTCATTGTAAGACAACTTTGGAAAAAAATAAACACTCAAAACTTCGGTTTTTCTCTTAGCATGAAATTGCTAATCTCTGTTCGACCATCATGGAATTGATCGTCGTCTAGACCGGTTTATCATCAAAGGCATTCATCCTTTGTTTGTGGCACCGAATTCGACCGAACACTTGGGGTTCCTAAGTCAATACTTAGTGGATTTCAAGGGTTCTCCGCGGTTTCAAAGGTTAGGTTCTCGTGGGGCTGATAATATAGTTTTGGGTGTGGAGTCGATCCCTTCCTGGAGAAGGCGGTTCGCATCAATCCCCCACTAAACTAAACCTAGGTTTAGCCTAGCATAACCATGGAAGAAACCTGAAATTGAGGAGCGGAGATCATCCTTGTTTCCATGGAGGATCTTGCAACTTGGCTCTTCAAGCTTCAATCCAAGGTATGGCTCATTCTTTCTAGATGATCTTCACTTAGATCTTAGGTTGAGGTGGAGGATGATTATGGTTGATGATAGGAGAGGAGAAAATGGCAAATGGGAATTGAGAGAGAAGTGTCGAGTGTTGTGTGAATTGTAATCCCCCCTTTAATTTCGGCCGCCTCCTCTTTAAATAGTCTGCTGATTTCGCTTAAAGTTTTCGTCGAAAACTTCAAAAGTTTTCGCCGAAAAATTCTTTGAAAAACCTATGGAAGCTCTTTGCTTTCTTCATGTATTTTCAGCGAAAACTCTGAAAGTTTTCGCCGAAAACTTCTTTGAAAACCCAACATCAGCCTTCTGTAACTATTGGCGAAAACTTCTCGGCGAGAACTATGAGGTTCTCGCCGAAAACTTCAGTAGAAAGCTGTGCACTTTTCTCGATTTTGCCTCGGCCTTAATTCATCCGTCCTAGCTCCGATTGACCTCTCGTTTGCTCCTACGTGCTCCTTGTCATCCGCACTTTGAAGCCATAACCTGAAAATGCACGAAGAAACTTCCAATAGACCACAAATTTGGCTCCAAAGTGGCAACCGGACAACAAAAATACACTTTGCACAAAACTTCAATAAAAACATATAAGTCATGACATTTCGAGATCAAAACGGGAGATTCTTGGACTAAACACAGGCCTAAAAATGCATGGAAAATAGTCACATCATGACGCCATGCCGCAACCGCTGAATGATATGGGCGAAGAGTTAATGCTATTGTCGGGTCCATCGAACCAATAAGATATGATAATACCCTAGCATCATTGACTTCCCAAGTCGCAATAATTGCCGAGATGTCCGTACCTTTGTCCACGATGGTCGGAATCGAAATTACGGAGATGTCCGTGCCCTTGTCCACGATGGCCGGAATCTTAATTGCCGAGATGTCCGTACCCTTGCCCACGATGGCCGGAATCTTGACCTTGTCAGGAGCTACATCTCCGACTGAAGAGAGACTTGAATCAGTCGAAGAAGAAGAAGCAGTAGGAAATTGAGGTGTACCATCGAGAAAAGCGATCAACCCCTTGTTGCGAATGAAGGTCCTGAATGAGAATTCCCATAGCGCAAAATTCTTTCCATTGAAACGAATTCCAACAGATCCTGAATGCGATGAATTCGCAAGCTCTGATACCATGTTAGACATAGTAATATCACGAATAATGAATCATGACATAAACACAATTTAACGTGGTTCATTAACGTTGTGTTAGCTACTCCACGGAGGGAAAGAGGTGAATCTTATTAAGAATGGAGGAGGTGTGTTGTGTGTCAGTGAATGAGTTGTGGCTAGGTTACAAGCATATTTATATGGGTTAAGTTAGGGTTTAGTTCGGGCTTTAGGTGTATTCCCCAAACTAACCCTAACCGTAACCGATACTGCAACTATACTGAAGCTATACTATACTACAACTATACTGAAGTTGTACTGAACCTATACAACCACTATATAGGTTAACAGCGTGTGATAGATAAACTAAGTTTTAAACTCTATCAACATATCTTAAACCATATTTCCATCCTAACAATTAACCCTAAGTCATAACGAATTCTATCAACAAAACCCTGAAACAAATACACTAAACTCTATAACGAGTTATCCTTAAATGGTTCAACCTTAAACCCTAGATGCAAACATACAAAGTTGAATAGAACTGGATATGATTTAGAATTTAACAATGATGTCATGACCGGAATAAGACAATTAGAAATTTATCTTTAGATCGGTTTGGTTCGAATAAAAATAAGGCAAATTGGTGAGGTTTTGTATTGCAGTCGGACCAGTAAAAGTGTATAACCAAATAGAACAGTGATTAAACCTTATAACCATTGAACATTTTTAATCTTTTTTATGATTGTTCTGATCCAGATACATTGGTTTAGAGTGTAGAGTTTAAAGTTTACGATTTATCGTTTATGGTTTGAACATGCTAGTAAATATGATGAGTTATATATGTTTATTGATCATATACTTAATTATTAGTTTATTATTCAAACCTGTTATAAATTTAGAGTATGATTATAATACTCTATTAGACTAAATAAAATTTGAATAATAATAAGTAGAAAGGAGTAAAAATTAAAGGTGAAAAGAAATAAGAGAGGGGGAAAAGTGGTGGAAATAGAAAATAGAAGAAAAAAGTGGTGGGAAATAGAAAATAGAAGAAAAACAGAGAGGGAAATAAAGAAAAAGTTCATTGAAAAAGAAGAGGGAAAAAAGAAGGGGAACGGAAAAAAAGTGGAAAATTAAAAAGAAGATGGAAAAAAGAGTGGGAAATAGAAATGAAGAGGGGAAAAAGAGGAGAAACAGAAAAGAAAAGGGAAAATATGAAAAAGTGATTTTTTTTTATTAAATATTTTTTACACATGATGATAATTATATCTTACAATCATATGTTTGTTTAAATATATGATATAATAAGTTAAAATGTTACATTTCAATTAGAATTTTTATACAAATTTAGTAAAAATGTGTGTATTTAACCATGTTATCAAAATCGGACCGGCCCGGCCGGTCGGACCGGGAAAATTGGGAATCGGAGGCCAGCCCGGTTCGGTCTGCTTATAAAACACTGGCGGTTTAATTAGGCACTATAAGCGGGTCGAACCGGGAAACCCGGTAAACCCGGTCGACCCGTTCCAAACGGTTTCAGTCGGGTCTGTGTAAAAATGGCGTCATTTTTTTTAGTTACGAGAAAAAAAATTCAAACTAAGTTTCTTTCAGATTGGTAAAGAGGAGATCAGAAGGCAGAACGAAAACAGAGCTCCTTAATCATTAGCCTCTTGTTGGCGGCTTTCTTCCATCAGCCTTTTCTACTTCTTTCGCCGGCCGATAGTCGGTATTCTCATTCATCATCGATTGATTTAGGGTAAAAGTGTGGATTATGATGCTGGGGAGGAGGAAGCAGGGGGAGGCTTGTGTATAGATCTAGGGATGTTTGGGTAGAAAAGAGAAAAGAAAAAGATGTTGGTGATGGAGGTTGGATAAGAGAAAGAGAGTTTGTTGAATGAAAGAGAGAGAACAAAGAAAATAGATGGGAATAGAGTTTCAGTTAAGCTGACGGCGTGTGTAATTGTATAGACTAATTAGGGTTTTTAAATTAGTATATATATTAAGTATAATTTCTTGTTTGGTCCCTAATTTATTGGTAAATAATGAATGATACTTGATTTTTAAAAATTATAGTATGACCGGTTCATTATCCCGAGTTTTACGGTTTGATCCCGGTCTGACCTTAAACCCTTGAACCTCTCGCTGGACCGGTTTGACGTCCGGTCCGGTCCTGACAACACTGGTATTTAATAAGGTCAATCGGGTTATTCAGGTCGGGCAGGTTGCGGGTTATTCGGGTCACGGGTCGGGCGGGTTGCGGGTTAGTCGGGTCGCGGGTTCATCGGGTTGCAGGTTGGGCGGGTTACGGGTTGTTGACTTTTTGATCAGTCGGGTCACGGGTTGGGCGGGCTTATCGGGTCGTGCCAGCATTTTGCCAGCTCTACTGTTGACGAGACTTTTTCCGTTTTTTTTCCTTAGAAAGAAGAAAGGTAGATAATCATTTTAAAAATTAGGCCTAATAATACCAATTAGATGGGACAAGATCCTGCGACAGACTACTTCTCCCTGTTCGGTGAGTCGATCCGAGCAAGCCTCGCCGAGTTCGAGACCTCCGTTCAGAAAGACTCCTCCAAATCGTCGGTTCCAGGCAGCGGAGTTCATCCTCTAACGTTCTTCCTCGCTGATCACCTCTCCCTGCTCTCCGACTACAGTTGAATCCTCGCCGACATTCTACAGGATTGGCATCCGCCGCCGAATTCTCCGTTGCCGGAATCTTTCTTCGACAGTCCGAGGTCTTCCGACGAAGCTCAAGCACCACCGGCTCTATCGACACAGCTGGCATGGATAATCGTCGTTCTGCTCGCTAAGCTCGACGTCAAAGGCACCAGGGAATTGGGTGGAAGGGGAGAGGATGAAGGCGAGGCTGAATCGTCGGCTGTTCCACGGCCCGCTCCGGTAATCGAGGCTGCCGTTCGATGCCCAGATCTATGGCTTTGCTAAAGTTAACATTTTCAGTCACTGAAAAATAAAAGTTAACATTTTCAGTCACTTAAAAATATGTTATTAACCGTTTGATATTTTATTTTATTATTTTGTAAAATTTTTGAACATATTAAAATAACCTATAACTATATAAGTTGGTAAGCAAAATAACATATTACTAATTCAGTTAATTAGTTATCAGCTAAATAATCTCGTTAACTAGTTATCTGATTATGATGTTAACTAGTTAACTTGATTAGATAACTAGTTAACAACTTGATAACTAATTAACACGATTGGATAACTAGTTAACTTGATTGATTAACTAGTTATCATCTTAAAAAAATGTTAACTAGTTATATTAGTCATGATGTTAACTAGTTAACATCTTAAAAAAATGTTAACTAGTTAACTCGATAAGTTATCTAGTTCACTAATTATGTTAATTTGATAACTAGATAACTAATGTTGATAACAAGTTATCACCTAAATCTGTTAACAAGTTATCATGTAAAAACCATGTTAACTTGTTATTAGTTAAAAAAATATTGTTAACTAGTTAACAGAATAAAAGGTGCTAACTATTTTTTTAAAGCAAAAAAAAAATTTTTTTGCAGGAAAAGTCGCCGGCGACCGGTCCCCGGAAAAGTCACCTGCGATGGTGACCGGTCGCTGGAGAGTCACCGGGGGTCCCTGGAAAAATATTAATTATTTAATTTAAATATAATAATTAAATAATATGTAATGTTTAAATACCCCTAACAATCTAGACCATTGGATTGGTCCAAAGGGTGATCTAATGGATGAGAAAGGGGGAACACTTCCAACTCATGAAAATGGTTGGAGTCTGATCCTCTCCCCCAATTAGATGTCACAAACTATTAGACATTGTTTCACGTATATATTACTTATTGTCTATGTTTCTAGCGTCACGAACTATTGAATTATGAGTTCTGCGTAACACGCCTTCTGTTTTCGAACGATTTCCGTTCGTATCCATTCATGTGAGCTGACAAATATGCCAATGTGACTTGATTGTGCACATGTGGCACGCCACATCATTATATAACTTTTTATTATAAATCAAATTTGAACTAACCTAAACTAATCACTAACCTAACCGGTTCAACCTCCTTCCCTCTCTCCTCTTTCCCACACTAAGATCGAGAAGAGGAGCAGCCGCTGGTCTTGGTGATGGCGGAGCAACAACGACGTAGATATCACCCCCACAATCCGACACCGCATCAGACCTCCCAATCCTTCTCCTCGCCGCCGCAGCCGCTGACCTTCTCCGACTCTTCACATACTCCATCAAGATCTGGCCTTCTTCGGCCATAGCTAACTTATCATCTCGAAAACACTGATGAAACCATAACACATACCCTTGCATTCCTCCGGCCATGTGAAGGTAGAGGACACGCCTAGCTCTAGAGCTGAAGCATCCAGCTATATCAGATGCTTCTTTCATCAATTCAGAAAAGAACATCTGATCGCACACTACAAAACAAAAACAATAGCAAACAAATTTGAACCGACAAACTCTCGATAATCTAAAATCCAGAATCGTTAAGAAACATCAAACTTGGGCAGGATTGACAATTGCAGAATCGGCCAAAACCAGAGCTATCTTCTTGATTCTTGATCCTCGCCTTGTTAATCCTGCGAGCCATGAGAAATTCGACATCTCTTGAGCACCGAATTAAACCCTCCTCTCCCCCGAACCCATCATCCAAGTGAGCACCAAAGAAGAAGAAGAAGCTATCGAATTAAACCCTCATCTTCTCCTGGTCTTGGTGATGGCGGAGCAACAATAGTCGCCGAAACAGACTTCCTCCTTTGGAGAGTCTGAGCAAGATTTGTACTGAAAAGTATTTGGTTAGGAGTGACAAAACACGATTTGAGAAGAAGAATAAGAAGAAATCTGGGTTTGAAGAACACGATCTAAGCAGAAAAAGAAGAAGAAGAAGAAGAAGAAGAAGAAGAAGGGGAGAAATTTGGTTCAAATTTGAGCAGAAGAAGGGGGAGAAGATGATTTGGGTGTTCGAATCTGAAGAAGAAGAAAACCCTCAAAATTCTCCCAGAATCCTACTCTTCTGTTTCTTCTCTGCTCTCTTATCTCTCACTCTCGCAACCTGTAGAATCAATTCCACCTCCTCTTCCCCTTTATTCGCCGATTCCTTAAACATGGTCGTCTTCTTTCAGCTCACACTCTCATGGGTTCATCCGACGTGTTCGGAGAATTCGAAGAAGAAGGGGAAGAAGAAGATATGGATGTTCGAATATGCAGAAGAAGAAGAAGAAGAAAAAGAAGAAGAAGGGGGAAGAAGAAGATATGGGTGTTCGAATCTGCTGAAGAAAGAGAAGAAGGATGAGGAGGAGGATCTGAGGAGGAGGAAGATTCCTCAATTGGGTTGATCCAACCGGTCAATCAGTCAATGACCAAAATTGATCAATTTGGTCGATGACCGAAATTGGCCCAAAACCCATGATCGAGCCAAAAAAAACCGACCCGATTTGGCAAGCCCTACATAGGATGACAAATAGATTATTTTATATCGTAAGCTAACTCCGTCTAGCCAGTTGTCAAGAAAATCATAAAAAACAGACAGCATGTTACACGGAACTCAGAATCCAATAGTTGATGACGGCAGAAACATAGGCAATAAGTGGTATATATGCGAAACAATGACCAATAGTTCGTGACATCTGAGGGTATAAGGCCTAAAAATTAGGTGTATGCATTATCCAACAGGTTTACCACTCCTTGACCCAGGAAACAACGAAGTGCATGGCGTGTTACATAATGGGCTATCGTATTAGCTTACAATGGGACCACCAAGAGTCCGAGCTAAAGAGAGGCGTCCATCATGTTACACATATCCGCTATTATGGTTCTACCTTCACGTGAAAGCATGAGACACTCTGAGACTAAGACTGAGTGAATCACTTGAGTAGCATTGTAACATCCATCCCGACACTACAAGAAAAAGATAATTTAACAGCAGCAGTTTAACAGCGGCCAGAATTTGGCCGCTGTTAAATTATAAAAAATGGGAATGTAACAGCGGCTAAGTGGCCGCTGTTAAATTATGCAGTTTAACAGTGGCTTGTGGCCACCGTTAAAATACTGCGCTCTGATTGGCTGAAACATATTGACGCGGATAGCTCCCAAATTTTTTTGAACCGTTGATTTAATCTCAACGGTTCTTGTTCTTCTTCCTACAAATCCTACTCAATCTCTCTCTCCCTAACCACTAAACTCCCGACCGCCGATCTTCTTCTACCCTAGCCGTCGATCTTCTTCTTCTTCTCCCCGCTGTCGGTCCCTCTTCTTCTTCTTCTTTTGCTGCTTCTGTTTTCTTCTTCTTCTTCTTCTTTGCTGATTCTTTTTCTTCTTCTTCTTCTTCTTCTTCTTCTTCTTCTTTGTTAACAGCGGCCGGACTTTGAGAATCGAAGGGGTTCCTCCCCCATAGACGTCACTGTCACTGGTTTCGTCCGGAGGAGGAAGAAGAATCGCCGGAGCTCGCCGGAACAAAAGGAAGAGGAAGAAGAAGTAGTGACGGAGGGAGGGGGAAGAAGAAGCAGCGACGGAAGGAGGAGGAGCTCTCCGCGTTCCGGAGTTCCTATGACTAGGGGATCTGGACTATCGCCGGAGTTCCGGCTCAATCGCCGGAGCTCCGGCTATTACTTTAATCGCCGGAGTAATTTAACAGCGGCTATAGGCCGCTGTTAAATAAATCAATTTAACCGCGACCTATTTAACGGCGGCTGTCGCGCTGTTAAATAATTTTAGCATTGGTCATTTTAATAGCGGCCATGGCCGTTGTTAAACGTTGTTTCTGCTGCTGTTAAATGCAGCATTTTTTGTAGTGCGAATTGACCCGATTAAACCGTGTTCGAACCGGTAATGAGCATTACTCAAAGCTATCTTTAAACGAAAAGAGCAAAAGCAACAATAAAGAAAAGACGAAAATTCTTATTAAAATTTAACATCTGAAAGGAGGCCTCCAAAACATAAAATCTGAGTACAATCCGATAAACCAAAACGATTTCAATACTCAAAGTGATTAAAAAATTCCCAACCAAATGTGTCAACTGAAATATAAAACAAAAAATAAACGGTCAACTCCAATGTAGATCACCAATCTTCACCTCTTAGCTCCAACCAACAACTGCTCTGAACTTGACCACACCCCTGAACCTCAACTCTACTCACTCTAACCACGCGAACCTGAAAGGGGAAGAGGGGGGGGGATCAATTTCCTAATGAAATTGAGTGAACCCATTGGGTTTAACTATGAGCCGAACCTAGCCTGAAAGAGCGATTCCGAACTTCGCACACACATCAACAACGGAACCAGACACATCCATACCAAATTTTAATTCCCTAAAACAGTCTAGGTGATCACATAGATGAAGTTCCCAGTTCAACATTCTCAATCCACAACAATATATAACAAGGCATCGTCATACATACAATTCAAGGGTTTCCAGTGCCCTTGGAAAATCCCTAAAGGCTCGAGCCATTTGTTGGCTCGGCCCAAAGTGCCTCGTTGAGGTCTCCGTGCCCGCGCCCGGTGCCTGTGGCGACTCGACTCTCGGTCTTCTCCATCTCTGGTCGGGCCTTTTTGGTTCTGCTTCTGGCTAAGGCTAAGGAATGCCTTAAGGATGCCTTCATGCAGGGACTCGTCCTTAGGAACTGGCATGGGGCCTAGACTAGATGCTAGGCTCGGCCCGGAGCCCGTGTCGGGGCCTTGCTTGGGGCATTCGACCTTTTGTGGCCAAGCCTTAAGCTCTCTTTCTCTAGCGCTCCTCTAGGAAAACCTCCAGGGGGTCTCGGTGCTGGTCCTTGTCTTCCAGGCTCGTAGGACTCGAGTTAGAGCCTAAGTTTGGTGTTAGGCTCAGTCTTAGCATCGGGCCGGGGCCCGTATCTGGTACCGGTGCTAGCATGAGTGCCTGGTGCAGCCTAACTGTGATCCTGGCTTGCGTCCTTGCTGGGGCGGGTCCGTATTTGAACCGAGTCACATACCTTGGTTTGAAGATCCCCTGTAAGGCCTGGTTATGAGCAAGTCTCGACTCTAATCTCTTATCGTAGGGTCATAGGCTTCGGCCCCTCGTGGGTGATCCGGGTGGGGTGTATGAATAAGAGTTTGCACCGGGGCTGGTGGTCCGGATCACTTCAACGACCGTGCTCTAATTCCTAGGAGCCGCGACCGAGATTGCTATTAAAACCCACACGAGAATGTAGTTGTGAAACACGCTGTGATTCATCATGAAACACGTCGTGTATTATACAACACGCCGTGTTTTTGACCTGCATATAAAAGGATGGGTTTTGACGGATTTCAGCAAATTAAACTTCTCTCTTTCTTTCCAAAAATCCATTTGACGAACCAAGCTCTACAATCCTTTGGAGCTTAATTCCGGGAGCTACAAGTGTTCGATTAAGGCGTCATTTCTTCCTGTGTGTTCCTGGCAATGAGTGGAAGAGAAAATATTTCTCGGATTTTGGAATTTTGGAGCGAAGTGCTGTCAGTGAGTAAGGGAAGAGCTACGTTTTTGTCAAGGGGAAATTATTCAATCCGGGAATCTAGAAGACTATTAGAGCCTCGTCTTCTATTCCAAGTGAGGGCTTAACGTTGATAGGTAGTATTGGGTAACGTGAGGAGTTGTAATTCGACCTAGACAAAGTTAGGGGTTTGCATGAAAATGGAAGAGAGTAAAAGGGGTTAATTGTTCTATTATTGTCAATTGTTTGATTCAATGCCTATTGTTGTGATTTGGGGATTGTGACATAATGGGTTAATTAACGGAATGATTTAGAAGTGAGATAATAGGATGAATTGGGGTTCTGTGGTGAACGTACGATATTATGTGAATGTTAGTTGTGGTTGTAGGAGGATGGACGTGCCAATGTGGGGTCATTCTATGAAGTATGAACTTGTGACATGGCTACCCTTACATTATGTTGCAGGTGGGGTGGCCGACAAGCTAGCCGATTACCCTTTGCTGTGAATATTAAGATGATCTTGTGAAGTATTGATGAAATGAGGAATTCATGAAATGATGTGATGATGTGTATAGTAGTGGATGGTGATATGAGTTGTATGATTTGTAATGTGAATATCAATATAGAACCGAAAGGATCCCACACTTCCCCACCCAAAATACTGTTGTGTTAGAGTCTGATTCACTGGGGTGAATCCTATAACGTGGAATCATAGTGGTTGAAATCTCAATTGAGGAAGGATCCCTATGGGATGCGTCATGATAGCTCTGTGGAGGAAGGATCCTCTAGGGGATGCATTGTGTTATCTCCATGCGGGGAAAGATCATGCAGGATATGAATGATGTGATGGCCGGCAGTGGTGGTGTGAGATAACTCCTTGACACCTTAATAACTCACCTAGTAAATGATTTATGAATTGAGAGTGTTTATGTGTGTGATGATTGTGATTGTGAGTAGTTATGTGACATGTGTTGGATCATATGAACGTTGGTTTCACTTATGGTAGTATTGATAGTATGGTTGTCAATGTGAACTGTGAACTACACCTACATGATCACCTAGACTGTTTCAGGTTAATAAAATTGATTAAGGATGAGTTTGGGTTCCACTATCTGTGTAATGTGTGGAGTATGGAAGCACTCCTCTTGGCTAGGTCGGCGCATAGTTAACCCAGTGGGTTCAATCAATTTCATTAGAAAACTGATCCCCCCTGTTCCCCTTTTAGGTTCTCGTGGCTAGTGAGTGTGGTGTTAGAGTTCAGGTGCTTCGGTCGAGTTTGAGAAGGTTGTTGAGCGAAGATATGAGGTGAAGATTATCAGACCACTCGAAGTGACATTTTTCCTTTATTTCGGGGTCGTTCACTTGAGAGATTTGGATTTAGGTGATTTCAAATCTCTAGAGATTTGAAATAGCTAGGATTGAGATTCTCTAGCTATTTCAAAAAGCTATGTTCACTTGGGTGATTTGATGTAGAGAATTCTAAAAATATAAAACATAATAATAAATATGCATATTATGAAAGACCAAAATGGCCTCATTCATCATCTCCGTTTTGATATTAGACAAGTTAGTTGGGGTTATTTTCGTAAAGTGAGCCTGAAATCTCTCAAATCCCCCTCAAATCTCTGGTCTTAGTAGAGATTTCAGAAAGCTCCCCAAATCTCTAGGGGCCCACCTCGAAATCTCTAATCCTCCCCAAATCTCCATCTCCAATTGTGAAGTAAACAGGAGATTTCGTCCAAATCTCTAGAGCAGAGATTTGAGCCCCAAATCACCCCAAATCTCTCAAGTAAACGACCCCTTCATGATTCTGTTGACTATTTGTACTTTGGGGGATTTTGTACTCATTTTTGGGATTTAATATTGGATTTATTGTTTATTGGTTTATATTGGATTTAACTATTGGAGGCCTCCTTTCATATATTTCATTTTTTGAAGTTTCTATTCATTTTCATTGTCATTTTGCCTATTTCATTTATTGGACTATCTTTCTAGTGATGCTCATTACTGGCTTAACCACGGGTTTACCCAGGTTGGTTCGGGATGGGTGTTACAAGACCTCCATCAGCATCTTGGACGATCAACTGAACAACACCTCCAAAGCCAGTCACGGTTTCACCATCTACATTTATCTTCTTGCGGGACATGTCGAGGGAATCCTTAATGTAGGACGGGACAAAGTAGAGGTGACAGAGGGGGAGGGGAGAAGAGAAAGTTTATCAAATCGAATGTGAACTGTCGATGAAGGACACCCATGGAGGTTAGGAATTTTTCAAAGACCACCCAATTCCGCGATTTTCATAGTCACCACCAATCTAGGACCCAACAAGGACCGCCATCTGGGGTGGATGCTAAAATAGCTCTCCAAGTCACAATAGGGTAAGTGTGAGGGATCGAATCTAAATCAAGGTTCAAATTCCTAAAAAAAGCGTCTAACAACTGTGTAGTGGAATATGAGGTGCTCTATTGTCTCGGGCTGTCTTAAGCATTATGGACACAAAGGTGGCTATTCCACCCTCATTTTGATGATGTTATTGGTATTGGTTGTCAGTTCTGGATAGATGTTGACTACTAGTATTGATTAATGGTATTGATTATTGGAAGGGATTATTGGCATTGGTGAATTTGTTCAGTTTTACTGTTACTGGTTTCCAGTCTTGGTTTATCAGAACTGTCAGAGACATCTTACTAAATTACTCGTTAATCTTTGGTAGTGGGGATGTTCACTATGAACTCTATTGTTATCGGTTAACAAGATTAAGTAGTGTTAGATTAACTTAATGGTTGGAACTAGGTGAAAGTACAGCTGACCCATCTTCAGATTGCGCAATCCCCTAGGCATTACTGATACTGGTATTGGGGTCCTTCGTGACCAACTTACTAAGGTCTTTCGTCACCAAATCATTTGGGTCCGTTGTGACCATTTATTGAGTCAAATCAGACCGACTAATGGCTAGGGGTTGTTTGTACTTCCAACCTAACTTATATTGGATAAAGGTTAATGGTTTATAAGTATTGGTATATGTAATGAATTTATGGTTTTACATGATGATATGTATTAATATATTGAATGAGAGTCAGTAACACCCGATGTAGGTATGCATGGGTTGAACCAGTGGTTCAACCGGAGTCTTCTAGCATAGGGTGTTACATATATAAATTCCATCAAGAAAAAACCATTAGATAATCTCGTGACAATAAAAAAAACTCTCATATCCCCACAATCGAGATGTCATTAAAGCAAAAACCCTAATTGGTGGGACATGACCCCAGAATTGAGAAACGGGAACAGATTCATCTGATCAATACCTTTATCCATAATAGTCTTGAGGAATTTTCACTATTTCATCAATGAAGGAACAGGTAATGTATTTGACATACTTGAGATCTAAAGCTGAATTCGATACTTGAAAAGACCAAAAAATAGCAAGAGAAGTAGCGAATGAAGGTGAATCACATAAAGAGGAAGATGAAGGATCACTATCCACCATTAGCAAAGTTGAACCAGAGGCACTAAGCACCACCGCCGGAAGAGACTCAGATAAAAAAATTCAAAGGATTTTCAGAGAAAGTAATGTGCCACACGTACTTTTGTTGTACTAAAATATATTATAGTAACAAGAATACTATTTTTCATAATGATTTAATCCGCAAGAAGCGCTCACCTCTCCGACATAATTTACAATGCTTCGACGGTATTGTATTATATATATATAATATATATGTCATAAATGACCTACATTTTTAGGAAAGTGCCATGGAACTATGAGCCTCCTCCTTGTTTTGAAGACGAATTTGCGTGTTAAATCTATTAATGAAGTCCTCCACACGTTTGTTAAGCTCTTCAGTGGACAATTTCGCATACTCATTATCGCTATCTTCTTCATCCTCATTGTCATGGTCATACATGTAGTCGTCATCACCATCATCATCCAACGGGGGCAGCTGTATCTTTTCAAATTTTCGGACGATGTTCTTGCTCTCATCAATCACCACCCTCTTACCGACCCCTCTCCGACTTACTCCGTCGAAGCCGACCTGCTAATTCACACCCATATTCCCCTTTCCCTTTCAATATGCTCTTGCAGTGTCCCTTGTTGTCAGCCGATGATGAGTTTCTTGTGTGTAGAGGGGCACTGTTTTGGCGGGTTAACGTTGTTGGAAAGCTGTCAGAGAGAAGAAAGGCTGGGGGAGGGAATCGGGTCCGAACGGATGTACATGTAGGGGTGTGGGTGCGTCTCTGGTTCCTCATGGATCCGTAGGGATCATGGTAATGTTGTTGTTGATGATTATTTGAGATAGAGGAGGAAAAGTAAATACCCACCAAAAGTTGGCATTGTGGAGGAGCTTTGAAGGGGAGTTGTTGTTGTGTGCTAGATATAAAATTACGAAGATATAGATGAAAAGGGAGGAAAGAGATTGATGATCCTTCTTTGGCCTTATTCTGGTATTCTTCTTTTGGATTCTAGCCATTTATTTTGATTACTTTATTCATTACTTATATTTGGAGGTGATATGCTTCATCCATTTTGGGCATTCCAACCACAAACAAACAAACAAACACACACAAAAAAATAAAATAAAAATTGCTTTGGAGGAAGAGAGAGGAAATGATAGTTTGATGATATTGTATGATTGATGGTTCGTGGTGTTTTAGAAGTTCAAAATGATATTGTATAATTAATTTTTTAGTATAAAAGCTCAACAGAAATAGTAATTTAATTTGTAGTATGTTTGATATACACCTCGTAGATTAACATTAAAATATTTTTATATCAATTTTGTTTTACGAATCTACATCCAACCTATATTTACAAAAGGGTAATTTCAGTATTCTTAAAAATTAATTAACTTAGGTTCCTATTCCTCTCTCTCCTCCCCTTCCCCTTCCCCTTCCCTAAATCTCACTAGACCATGGATTTCTAGAAAAATCAAGTTCCCTCTCATCGATTCCCACTCTTTCTTTCCCAAAATTTTTGGATTCCCAAACAGAGACCACAGAGGAATCTCTGGCGGATCAATTCTTCGATTATTCCTTTGTTTCGCTGCTAGGTTTCGTCGTGGATATACCGACGACGGTGATGGTTGATTTTGGGAAGGAGCTTGCAGTCCCTTCTTACCTCTTCTTCCCTTCTTGCATGGTGTTTCTGGGCCAATTGATGCATTTTCCGACGATGACAATGCTTCTGATCGGAGATCACGACTGCGCGGTGCAATTCTGATCCGAGATCACGACGGCTGGGAGGCTCCGACTCTACCTTCACGTTGAACCTCATGCCAAGGGCGATTGTGGTGAAGCCGACGATAGAGAGAGGGATCACGATGTTATGGATGAATGACGTTGACGGCGCTGCCCGAACTCCAGTCATTGTTGAAGACAAAGAAATGGGATTTATTTAATATATATTAATATTTACAATTTAGTCACTGTTTTTTAAGTTATAGATAATTTGATTGTTTAGTATTAATAACTACAGTTTCATTCACTATTTTTATGTTGTTGACATTGTTGGAATAATCTTTAAAAATAATCAAATGGATAAAGTGATTGTCGAATAACATGTCAACTAGTTCGTATAATTAATTAACTAGTTTTGATAACTAGTTATCAACTAAATAACCTCGATAACTAGTTATCAACTAAATAACCTCGAGAACTAGTTATCCAATCATGATGTTAACTAGTTAACTCGATAAGTTAACTAATTAATAAAAAAATTAATTATTTAATGTTACCTAATGTTGATAACAAGTTATCACCTATATATGTTAACTAGCTAACTAGTTAAGAACAACATAACTAGTTAGATAACTTGTTAACAAAAATTCTAGTTAACTAATCATGATATTTAACTAGTTAGAAGTAAAATAACTGTTTAACTGGTTCAGATAGCTAGTTATCAGTGAAAACTCTATTAACTAGTTATCAGTGAAAAAAAAATACTATTAACTAGTTATCAGTGAAAAAAATACTATTAACTAGTTATCAGCGAAAACAGGTGTTACCTAGTCAACAATAAAAAAAACACTACTAGTTAAATAACTTAACAAAAAATCTTGTTAAAATTGATCGTGAAAATTTGTTAACTAGTTATAAGTAACATGTGAACTAGTGCAGATAACTAGTTATCAACATAAAAATTTGTTAACTAGTTAACAGTAAAACAAGTGTTAACCGGATATCCCTTTGGTAGTGCTAAAAAATAGTTTTAGTTTCATCCATTTTAAAAGTGGATCTTTCGCATGCGTTTTGCTTGACTTTCATCTATGCTCCTAATACTTTGAATGGGAGACAGGGTATGTATGATGATTTGAGAGGGCTGAATTGTTTCAGCTTGCATTGGCTAGTGGGAGGGGACTTCAATGCAATTTGAAGTACTAGTGAAGCTTATAACCAGTTGACCTGCTTTACTAGTATGGATGATCTAAATGTTATGATTAAGGACTGTGAATTGGAGGATCATCCCTCTTTAGGGCCGGTTTTTACCTGGGTGAACAATAGAGAAGTTGATCCCATCTCGAGGAGAAATGATAGAGTGCTTGTGAGTGGAAATGGGCACACATCTTTCCCTATGAGCACTGTTATTGTTATGCCTTGCTTATAACTCCAGACCATTGTGATATGTTTGTGAATATTATGTAGATGAATGAGTCAAACCCAAAACCTTTCAAGTACTTTAGTTGTTAGGTTGAGCAAAAAGACTTTGAAATTATTTTGTCTGAAGTTTGGAGTAAAAGGACATTATATACACCTTTTTACAGGCTTTATGGGAAGCTGAGGGGTCTAAAGAGAAGATTGAAGAATCTGAATAACACTTCTTTCTCTAACATTCATGATCGGGTTCAGGGTAAGAAGCTGGAACTTACTCAGAAGTAGACTGCTAAATTTGATGACTCTAATCCAGTTACGATTAATGACTTTTCTACTTGTAAAGAGGAGCTTGATCAGCTTCTTAAAGATGAAGAGTGTATCCTCTAGTTGAAATCTAGAGCTCTTTGGATTCAAGCTGGTGATAGTAATAGTTCCTAATTCTTTAATCAATTGAAACAAGAAACCTTAGAAATACTGTGAGGCAGCTGGCTAATGAGGATGGTGAGCTTGCGGAAGGTTATGAGGATATGTCCAAGGTGGTGGTTTCTTACTACTTTAAGCTTCTTGGAATGGCAGGGGACACCACTGGTTGTGATCTCTCAGAGACTATCACAAGAAAATTAACAGATGAGCAGAGGGATTGCTTGGTGGAGGAAGTTACCCCTCATGAGGTTGTGTTGCCTAGTATTATAGGAAATGCTCAGTCTGCTTTTTTTAGAGGGAGGCTTATCAGTGATAATATTCTGCTGGCCCATGAGATTCTTATCCACCACCAGCAGCATGGCTGTAAGATTTCTTCGTTGGCATCGGATCGGGTGAAGCTCTGGAGGGAGTCTCATTCTGAACAACATGGGGGGGGGGGGGGGGGGGGATGGAGCAGAAGAATACAAAGAAGAAGCAATAACCATGAATCAGAGGCCTCCAATCCAGGAGGCGCAAGGCACTGCCATAACCAAAACACAATCGAAAGTTGAGAGAATTTTGAAAGAAGATTAACGCGGGTCAATGAGGATTACACAGAACTGAAAACCATATTTCAAACAATGGGTTGTTCTTATTCTCACAATTAGAAAACAACAATACTACAGATGGTTCATTGTTCTTGCTCTGTTAGCAACTCATCATAACCTACTGCTGGTGGGGATGGTGCGAGGAGGATCCCAGTCAGTGACAATGTGGTTACGAGAAATCTCTTTCAGGAAAGTGCATCCACTTAATGCCATTGTCAATTCAAGCTCATCCCTCAACATCTGAAGCACTTTCTTCACTCCTCTTTCTCCATCTGCTGCCAACGAGAACACCACTGGCCTTCCAATCTACAAAACAGATTAAACTATCAGCATCACAAACTAGAATTTATTGCCTAAAATGCTAAAAGTGAAGCACTTTCTTACAAATACACCACAAGCTCCCAACGCCAGTGCCTTGAACACGTCGGTCCCTCGACGAACTCCTCCATCCAAGAACACCGGAACTCTCCCTTGTGCAGCATTTACTACCTCTTCGAGAGCTGTGATGGTGGCAGGTACATAATCAAGCTGTCGTGCACCATGATTCGATACTATAATTCCTGCAGCTCCATTTTCTACTGCTAGCTTCGCTGTTCATTCATGTCAACCCATAAACCAACACGTTTGGGATGCGGACAAGGCAGGAAAAATGAAGGAGTTGATGTTAATGTAAATGCTTACCATCTTCAGCAGTGAGCACTCCTTTCACTAAAATTGGCAAAGATGTGATGGTTTGAAGCCACTTTACGTCCTTTGTAACATAATAACTCTTTTAGTACTTGCAACATTGTCACACCTTCACAAGATTATGGAACTACATATATGGAAAATATCTGCTTAGGTGTGAGTAAGAATAATACCTTCCAGCTAAGTGTTTGGTCCACTTGGCCAGCAACATAGGAGGCCAATCCCGAGTCACTGGTCTGGCACAGAAACAAAGAAAATAATACTTGAACAATGCTTGAAGATATCCAATGTCAAGAAGGGCTATGGCCTTTATGGAGGGCTTACCTTGTCTACTTTGCCCAAGTCCAGTCCTTCAAAGTTTTTTAGAGTCAAATTACTTGGCAAAGCAAACCTGCAGCAGAACAGTTGGGCAGATTCACAGAATTTAGGAAGCCTGTTTCAGTAGTTATGTTTGTGATCGGATTGAAGGAGGAGGGCATGGTTTAGTTTACAAACCTGTTTTTGATATCAGCTTCTCTACGACCGAGTCTTGGAGTATCGACAGTAAGTGCAATTGCCTTGAAACCGGCTCTTTCAGCTCTTTTTACCAACTGTGTAACGACATTCCTGTCTTTATACACCTGTTCATCAAATAACACTTGTATCACCAAATTGGATTTAATGCAGGCTAGCTACTGTACTGATTCTGAAACGCATAATTAATAACAGTGACTCACATAGAGTTGGAAGAAGCGAATGCCAGGACCTGTTGAAGCAACCTCTTCACACTGGATGTAGCCCACGAGGACAATGTCTGTAAATAGATCACAGATCAATTCACACATAAGAGTACAGAAAGAATAGGCGATTAAGCTTTCATACGAATGAATCCAAACGAAGATATACCATAATGGTGCCAGCTGCTGAGGCTGCTCTTGCTGTTGCATACTCCCCTGCATCCAAGAAATACAAAATTAATTTGCCCAACTAAAGACATACAAGACGAAATCAACAACAACCTTTTCAATTTCGCTCAACGAATATGGGAAGTGGAATAAGTAGTGTACCATCAGGGTGAGCCATTTTCTGCATAGCGGTAGGAGCAATCATGATGGGCATGGAAACGTTGAATCCCAAAACAGTAGTGGTCATGTCAATCTTGCTAACATCCACAAGTATGCGCGGCCGAAACCTATGATATCATCATATACTGAAACATTAAAACACTAATAAATATTAATATACCCTGATTGATTGAGGACTGAGGGTAGCCTTACAGGATTCGAGAAAAGGCGTTGCGGTTTTCCTTGAGAGTCCACTGATCCTCAGCACCTGAGGCGTAGTAGTCATATACCATCTTGGGCAATTTCTCCCTGGCGATTTCTTCATACTCCATAACGTTAGTGATCTCCATCCTGGTAGCAAGCTAAAAAATGACATCAGGTGATTGATATTAAGGAAATCTGAGATGGGTTTGGGAGAGGAGAAAGAAAAGAGTGGACCTGTAGCGAGAGCTGAACAAGGAATGAAAGATAAGAACACAGCAGCCCTGGGAGTCGGAATCCGATCGATGAGGATGAGAAGAGAAGTCAGTTGGGATTATTGGATTATAATGAGGGAGATGTGGGAATTGTCAATTTTGACGGGAAGCGGGAGAGAGGTGGTGTACTTACTTATTTGCTTTTGGCGATGATGCATGCTGCTATATTTCCATTACTTCAATTTACAACAGAAAAAAGATACTACCACCACTTTTTTGAGAGTATGTTATGTTAGGTAGGTAAGACAGAAGAAGATTGTTTTAACAAAATGGTGCAAATGGGGTGGATAACGACACGGAAACATGAGGTGGTGAGATTGGTTTTCTCTTCTCAAGAAAGTTGGCTTCAATTTTTAATGAAAAATAGATTTTTGCCCCCTTACTTGTCAATCCTAACAAACGGCTCCATGTACTATAATTTATCTTTTTACACCCCATGAATGGTATACATTTTAGTTTTGGTCCTTCTGTCTAGTTTTTTGTCTTAATGTCATTAAACGAGTTCTATGTTTCTCATACATCTAGTAATCTCAACCGACGATTTTCGGTTGTCCGTTGTACAAAACGAAGGTCCTGTCACTCAACTCTAACTCGGGTTTACCCTTGTATTGTTGACATTGACTATTTGCACTATTATAGAATGATGACAAAGGTTGTTGTTTCTTGAGTGGTTCGATGTAAGAACGGTCGTTGACCAAGAAAGGAGGGAACTTACTGACGTCATGGAGAAGTTACACATTCGCGTAGAGCAAGCCGAAGGTGATAAAAGAGATAAGCAAACAACAATCAACCAATTGCGTCTGAGGACTCCAAAAGATACCAATAGTTGTTGCTCTATCTAGACTTGTATTTGCGTCAATGTGGTGATGGAGTTGGAGGCCATAAAGGATAGGTTGACACGTTTGGAGGCCATCAAGTAATTGTGCTACTAAGAGCAATTGAATGATATATCATGTAATAGTAATGAACTTGTAGTTGCTGGTTTAGGTTCTATGTATGAACTATGAACGAGTACTTAATGATTTGAATTTACTTGTTGTAGTTGTTGTCACATGTATTTGTCAATGTTTTGTACTGCTTGTGGTACTGGTTGGGAGGTTTAAATTGGAGAATGTTATGTATTTGCCACATATTGTCAATCTAGAAAACCAAGTTTTCACCTATAATAAAGTTGTCTCTAGACTTCTTCTTCATCGCAGCTACTTCACCCCCCCCCCCCCCCCCCTTCTGATTCTGTATGATCGATCACAATTTGTAGCTATCGGAAACGGGCTATAATCTCCTCTGTAGACGGAACACAACACAAGCTTCTCTTTAGAGGGAATGAATGGAGATTATAAAGCCAACATTAACAAAATGCAGAGGGAATTAATGTTATATAGAGGATGGAGATTATTGAACATAATGCAGAGGCAATGCTATATAGAGCCAACATTAACCAAATGTGCTAGTTAGATGTAATCTCATACATGGATTTACAGTACACTACCTGGTCACAATAGTAAATCCCCAAAAAGAATCCAATCATTCCAAAACTAAACTCATTCATTCCTCGACCTTTTCTGACAAGATATTGTCCGCTTTAGGCCTTAGCCCTCACGAATTTATTTTTGGGTGATGGTTGGATTCGAAACCATGATCTCCTCCTTTCAAGATCAAACTCACAGTACACCACAAAGTGCGTCATGTCAGTTAAGGTTCAACTATTCCCCATAGCACATGGATCTCTCACGTGCTTTGTCGATGTGAGATTTGCCTAGAATGTCAAATACACCCCCCCTTAGCGACTGAACGTCCTCATTGAGGTTTACCTCACCATCGTTCAAGAGGGATGCGGGAGGCTCTATTACCACTTGTAATATCCCAACCTTTTCCTTCTCATCGGTGAAACCATGAAATTGCCTTTGTCGAGGTCAATGATATGCATGTTGTTGTTCGGTTTCAACATGGAGCGGAGCCGGTGACAAAGGTAAGACTAGCCAATACTCTCTCTTTCCGAGGAGACGAACCACCAGGGTATTAGCCCAAGGTATACACAGCTTCTCCTAAAATTCTTTGGATAGCGTGAGCGAGCGAGCGACCATTCTTGATTTGCGGGATGATATCATTCTCCCCCACTAGTATCCAAGATTATTGGAAGGAGGTAGGAGGTCTTTTCACTCCTTCCAAAGCACCTTTGTAAGATCTGAGGACCTGTGAAAGTTGAGGGTAATAATAATATAAAATAAGTTTTGAATTAGTCTCCTTCTCCCCTAAATCTCGCCCCTCTACTGCAACTCCCTTTTCTATTTTTAGCATTATACTTTTCCCTGTAAACAAACTCCATTGTAATCTCCTTTACTATAAATAATACATCTCCAAGGCCAAGATTGGCATGGAAGATTTCCCAATTGTTTATGGTATCAGAGCATAAAATCAAAGCCACAATCATGGCTACCAATTATTATTCTTCTTCTTCTTCCTCTCTTCCCACTCTCCCCAATCCTTCTGCAACCTTTACAGTTAAGCTCACCTCAAATAATTACCTCCTTTGGAAGCTCCAATTCGAGCCCTTTCTTGCTGGATACGATCTACTTGGCCACATAGATGGATCAAACGAGAAGCCTCCCATTCTCGCCGAAGCTGGAGCACGCAATCCCCAATACACGGATTGGTACCGCCGAGATCAAATCATCCTCGGTTGGATCATCTCTTCCGTCTCTGAGGTAGCCCTTCAGACTCTGGTTGGAATCTCCTCCGCTGCCGCTGCTTGGACAGCCCTTGCTGCCGCCTACGGTCAAGGCTCTCACTCGCAAGCCCAATCCTACAAGTCTCAGCTCTGCGATATAAAGCAACTTACGGACTCAGCGTCAGTCTACCTCCAGCGTGCAAAGTCCCTCGCCGATCGTCTTGCTGCCCTCAATGAACCTGTCTCCGAGGCCGACCTCATCCATTACATCCTTCGCGGCCTCGCAACCCCGTACAAAGCCTTTACTCGCTCCATTCGACACCGTCAAGATCCTCCCTCCTACACCGAGCTTCATGGACTGATTCTGACGGAGGAACTTGAACTCGCCGCCGAGGAGTCAGCCTCATCCGCCGGACCGGCGTTCTCCCACTTCGCCGGCCGGAGCCGCGGCGACCGACGCCTTGCAGCCAGGAGCCATCTTCCCCATCCGGCGGCTGCTTCCTCTTCCCGCCGTCCGCGTCCTCAACCCTATTGTTCCCAGGCCCGCCGGCCCATCATCCAAGAGCTGGCCCACTCTACCAAGGCTCGCCCAACATGGAATACTTGAGCAAACATCATGTCCTCATACCCCTGAGCAGAATGGATGTGCTGAACGTAAGCATCGTCACATAACAGAGACGGGTCGCACCTTACTCCATCATGCTACAGTTCCACTGGAGTATTGGACCTACGCCTTTCAGACAGCCGCCTATCTCATTAATCGGTTACCTGCCTCGCCAATTGCCTTCGACAAACCTTTCCATAAATTATTCTCCGCTGATCCTGATTACACTCACCTTCGTATTTTTGGTTGCTTATGTTTTCCTTGGCTAAAACCATATGCTAGGCATAAGCTTGATGCTAAATCTGCTCCGTCTGTCTTTTTGGGCTACAGTCTTCAGCATAAAGGCTATTACTGCTTGAATTTATATACTAAAAAGGTTCAGATTTCCCGTCACGTTATTTTTGATGAAACTGTGTTCCCTTTCCAGGTACCAAATTCTATCCCTCGCGCCCCGAGTCCGGAGAGTCAGGCCTTTTTCCTCGGCCCAATCTACCTCTTCCTCTTCCCATTATCCAAACAGGCCCACTGGCCCACTCACCACCCACACAACATCAGCCGGCCCATGATTCCCCCCTACCCCGCCGGCAGATTCCCCACACTTGGGCTCACCCTCGCCCAGCCCACTCAACTCCCCCATCGTCCCAACCCCACCGCCCGGCCTGGTCAGCTCCTCCACCGACCCAACCCCACCAACCCAGCCGGCCATCTCCACCCAACCGGCTGGGCCACCACCAGCAACCCGACCCCCCACCCACACTCACCCAATGGTCACAAGGGCCCAAACCGGCAAACTCAAACCCAAATCCTACTCCACCCAAACCCAAGACTCCACTCCCGAACCAACCTGCTTCACAGTTGCACACAAACAACCCGAGTGGCGGCATGCAATGCAAGATGAGTTCAATGCCTTACTTCACAATAATACGTGGACACTTGTCCCTCACCCATCGCACGGAAAGAGGATCGTGGGCAACAAATGGGTTTACCGGATCAAACGCCACCCAGATGGCACAATAGCTCGCTACAAGGCCCGTCTAGTTGCTAAAGGATATCATCAAACTGAAGGCATTGATTACACGGAAACCTTCAGTCCGGTCATCAAACCGGCAAGCGTGTGCCTCATCCTTTCCATTGCTCTCTCACGGGGCTGGCCCATCAAACAGTTGGACGTCTCCAACGCCTTTCTCCATGGTGATCTGCAAGAGACGGTATACATGTCTCAACCTCCTGGTTTTATCAATCCAGCTTATCCTAATCATGTTTGTCTTTTGAAGAAATCTCTCTACGGCCTTAAACAAGCTCCACGGCCTGGTTTGCTTGCCTCCGCGATGCTCTGTACGGTTTCGGTTTCAAGGGCTCCAAAACCGATCACTCTCTTTTCTACTACAATACCGGCGGCGACGTCATCTTCGTCTTGGTCTACGTCGATGATATCATAGTCACCAGCTCAAGTCCAAGCCTAGCCGCCACCCTCCTCAAATATCTACAGGCCCGCTTCTCCATCAAGGAACTCGGTGACTTACACTACTTCCTCGGCATTGAAGTACACCGCACCCAAGACGGCATGACCCTGTGTCAGGCCAAGTACATCCGAGACCTTCTCGCAAGAGCTGGCATGTCCGATTGCAAACCTCTGCACACACCATCGGCAACAACGACACCACTGTCTACGGATGCTCCATTCCATGACCCGACACTATTTAGGCAGCTGGTCGGTGGATTACAATACCTATCCATGACAAGACCGGACTTGGCATACACTACGGCGCGCCTGTCTCAGTTTATGCACGCGCCGCTCAACTCACACTGGCAACACCTCAAGCGGGCCCTACGATACCTCCAAGGCACCCCCACTCTTGGTATACACCTCACGGCAAATACTTCTCATCACTTACTTTGCTTCACTGATGTAGATTGGGGCGGAGACTCGGTTGACCGACGGTCAACAACAGGTTACGTCATCTACCTAGGCTCCAACATCATCTCTTGGTCAAGCCGAAAACAGAAGACCATCTCACGGTCCTCCACTGAGGCAGAGTACCGTGCCCTTGCCACAGTCGCCTCCGAAGCCATGTGGCTACAATCCGTTCTAGCCGAGGTTGGATTCCCGGCAACCCGACCACCCAACATTTGGTGCGACAATCTATCCGCCACCTACCTGTCCGCAAATCCAGTCTTCCACTCACGAAGCAAGCACCTTGAGATCGACTTCCACTTTGTTCGAGAGCAAGTAGCGGCAAAGAATCTCCTTGTTTCGTACATCTCCACTAAAGATCAAATTGCAGACGCACTCACTAAGCCATTACCGACCAAGCGCTACGAGGATCTTCGGCTCAAGCTCAAAGTACGACCGTCCTTTGGCTTGCGGGAGGGTAATAATAATATAAAATAAGTTTTGAATCAGTTTTTGATTTAGTCTCCTTCTCCCCCTAAATCTCGCCCCTCTACTGCAACTCCCTTTTCTATTTTTAGCATTATACTTTTCCCTGTAAACAAACTCCATTGTAATCTCCTTTGCTATAAATAATACATCTCCAAGGCCAAGATTGGCATGGAAGATTTCCCAATTGTTTAGAGGGCCTTCTAGATTTTGACTTTGAGGGGGTAGAGCCTGAGGTCGGCCGATCAATTTCCATGACGTTGGTAGTGTTAACACTGTTGGTCATGACACGGGATTCCAGCAGCCGATCATTGGGTTTTGTCGCTGGCAGCGGCTATATTCCGAGGAGCGAGTCCTTGAGAGAAGAGAGCTTATTTTCTTTCACTTTGTAGATCTGTCTTCCGTTTAGATAAATAGCCTGTATGTTTTGCGATGAAGGGATGCCTTGGCAAAAAGAATCCAACTTTGGGAATTAAATGAAACTAGCGTTTTTCGGCCTATTAACCGATCAGTAATATTTCAATTATTTATTTAGTATAATTAGTAAATTAAGAATTACCGTGTAATAATGATAGATTTAAGATTATGTTTAGCAAACTATAAACTAACTAAAATTTTGAATCGAAGAATTTCAAACAAACTAAAACTCATTGGGTAAAAATAATTGACATATTACTTACTGAAAACTTAAATAGTTTAAAGTAGAAAATATAAAAATAAACTAAAACTAAAAATTGAGCTACATGTTAAAATATATATTAATTATTTTAAATTAAATTAATTTAAATGGAGAGTTTATTTTTTCCCGTAAACTCTCCATGTAAAAAAGTATGTGAATTTTATTTATTAATTGTTAAATTTAATAAATAATTTAAAATAAGAATAAACAAACTAATTTGATAATTTATTAATAACCTATTATTAAGGGAATGATTTAGATCATAGCAAGGGATAGCGTCCAAGAAAATGCTGGGTTTAGAAAGTTCTAAACCCATCCTCAACCATTAGATCTAATTTGACCCTTTGACCAATCTAATGGTTCAGATTTGTCACGGGTATTTAGAACTTTACACAAACAATTTAATTATTATATTTAATTTAAATATTTTATGATTATATTTTTATTTAAATAGTGTTATGTTTTTCTGTTTGACAGTCGGCAACACTTTGTCACCGGCCACTTTTCCAGTGACTTTTTTGATGACTTTTTTTTTGCGACTTTTCCGGCGATAACAAGTTAACGAGTTAACCTGATTTTTACTCATAACTTGTTAACATTATTTTTTATTGATTACTAGTTAACTTGGGTTTTTATAGGTAACTAATTAGTTAACATGTTTTCCAGCGACTTTTTCGGTGACCCGACCAAACTCCGGCGACTTTTTCGACGAGGACAAGTTAACTCGTTAACCTTATGGTGAATACAACGAGAATTTCATTGTAAAAAAAAAAAAAGACAAGTTAACTCGTTAACAAGATTTTTTATTTATAACTAGTTAACTAGTTAACCTGAGTTTTTATAGTTAACTAGTTATCAGCAGATAACCAGTTAACATCATGATTTATCGAGTTAACTAGTTATCAAGTTGTTAACCTGTTATCTAGTCGAGTTAAATAGTTAACTAATTAACTTGATAAGTAGTTAATTCGACTGGTTTTAACTAGTTAATTCGATTGGTTAACTAAATATCTAATCGAGTTAACTAGTTAACCAATCGAATTAACTAGTTATCTAATCAAGTTCACTAGTTATCTAATCAAGTTAACTAGTTAACCACATATCATTGCAAAATTCATGTCACTGTTCAACCGTCATCATCATGCATCATCATCATTATCACAAGTACAACAAATTTATTAACAAATCATCATCATCAAACATATACAATTCCAAATAATAAGAAGGTCATATCAGTTTCAATTGCTTCAGTTGGGTCTGAACCACGATGAGGTTAGATATCCAGTTAGCAGTGACCGCTATTCCTCCACACACTCCTCGGAATCTTAAATGATGTATCTCTGAATTCATAATCCATGGAGTAGCTGCAAAATAAAACAAAACAGAAACAGTTAGCAAGTGGGCAACAGTTGTGATCACGAAAGATTGCAGAACAAATTAAACAAGCTAGATAAATGAAGCCATAACCTAATACAATCTAACGAAGAGATAAATGAAGCATCCCGACATCGTAGGATCCTAATATTTGACAATCGGAGAAGATGGTGGAGCGGCCGCGAGGAGGGCTACGATGAAGCAGAGGTTCTGATGGAGAAGGAAGGTGTTGGGTCTCCAGTTTTGGGGATG
The DNA here is from genome assembly GCA_034768395.1 of Linum lewisii. NCBI lineage: Eukaryota > Viridiplantae > Streptophyta > Magnoliopsida > Malpighiales > Linaceae > Linum > Linum lewisii. Next base: position 8,409,785 of record CM068302.1, read on the forward strand.
GATCTGGCGGCCGTAGGGGAGGGTGAATCGGAGTAGAAGGAGGGAGTTGATCGGAGAATGGGGATGAATCTATCGGCCGGAGGGGAGACTGAATCGGAGCAGAAGAAGGGAGTTGATCGGAGAATGGGGATGGATCTTACGGCCGGAGAGGAGGTGTATCAGAGTAGAAGAAGGGAGTTGATCGGAGAATGGGATGGATCTGGCGGCCATAAGGGAGGGTGAATCGGAGTAGAAGGAGGGGGTTACCGGAGAAGACCATCGGGAGAAGGGGCGGCTGCTTTCTAGGGATAATTAGGGTTTTTTTTTGGAATTCCAAATCTACCCTCCTTGTTAAATAGTTTGGAACGTTCCAAACCCGAAGGTTTGGACGCAGATCTTGAGCCTAGATCATATGGGCAATGGATCAACATCCAAGACTTTGCTGGGTTTGGAAAGTTCCAAACCCTTCTCCAACCATTAGATCTAGTTTGACCTTTTGACCAATCTAATAGTCCACATTTGTTGGGGGTATTTAAGACTTTACACACATAATTTAATTATTATATTTAATTTAAATATTTTGTTATTATATTTAATTTAAATATATTATTATAATATATAATTTAAATATTTTATTTCTTCTGCCGATCGGCCGCCGCCGCAACTTCCGCGACCGACGACTTTTCCGGTGACCGGTCGCCGGTGACTTTTCCGGCGATGGCAAATTTTCCGGTGACGACAACTTTTTCGAACATTTTTCGGTGAGGCTCCGATGACTTTTTCGGCGATGCTCCGGCGAGTTTTCTGACGTGGACAAGTTAACTAGTTAACTTGGTTTTTTACTAATAACTAGTTAACAAATTATCAGCGGATAACTAGTTAACTTGTGTTAACATCATGATTTGTCAAGTTAACTAGTTAACCAATTCAGTTAACTAGTTATCTACTCAGTATTAACTTATCGTTAACTAGTTATCTACTCGAGTATTAACTTATCGAGTTAACTAGTTATCTACTGGAGTTAACAGGTTATAAGCAGATAACTAGTTAACTTTGTGTTAACATCATGATTTATAGAGTTAACTAGTTAACCAATCGAGTTAACTAATTATCTACTCGAGTATTAACTTATCGAGTTAACTAGTTATCTACTCGAGTTAACTAGTTAATCAATCAAGTTAACTAGTTAACTTATTGCATTTTCACAAGTCTTCGCAAAACTCATGTCACTGTTGAAACAGACGACATCATCATCATCACAACAACAAGTTTATTAACAATAAACATCATCATCAAAAGGTTTATTAACAATAAACCTTCATCATCAAATCATTATCCCCCATCTGATGTAAAATGCATTATCAACAGGACGAGAGTGTGAAGGCAACAGCACAACTGATGTACCAAACGACACTCATGGAGAGTGTTTCATGCTCAGTGATCCCCCAGGATTTTTCCTTGCGAACATAGAAGCACAGCGGTCGAAAAGCAAAGCAGGTCAAGAGGGGATTGTATAGAAGCTGTCTTGGTTTTCTCGAAGAATCCTATCAGAAGGAGCATCACGATAACATGTCCTAGCTTCGTCTTCAACTCATTCACGCTCTTCACTTCTAACCATTTGGGTCGCTCCTGAAGGGGAAAGGAGGAGGAGAAACAACGTTCGGGTTTAAGCAGCAAGTTTACTCTTTTACTCATAACATCAGACGTCTGAGATTACCTTCAAGAGTTAACATGCCGAATAGATTAGATCGATCTGCCATTGTTTCCCCTGGCGACATCTTCGATGAGCTGAGATTGTTGATAAAGAGCTCGTAGAGTCCCATTCCGAAAACTAGCATCACTGTTCCCAGGAGATACACATTTGATCACCAATACATAATTAAAACCAAAAAGTTACTGTGAGTACACGACTTATAAGACCAACATCTGATTCCTCTAACGAAACAAGAGTATACAAGTTGAGGAAATGATACCAATTGAAGCAGATTAAAAGAATGCAGTTGGAGGAAGGTTGAGAAAGATGATATGAACAAGTGCAAATGAACATGCACGTAAGAGTACAAACCCAGAAACTAAATCTGCTAACAAACTAAATTCCTTTCCTTTTGTGCAGGGCATGTAAACAAGCTAGGACCAGCTGAAGGTAGTAGTTAGAAAAATTCTGGTCATATTAACAAACCTGGCTCAGTTAAATCGAGCCTGAGTAGTAGCCCAGATGCAGCTGTTGAAGAAGAAGACCAAGGAGACTTCTGCAACCTCAGCTTCATCGGCCGCTGTGCTCCGACACTGTTCCAACGCCGCCTTCAACATCCAGATCTAATCCACTGCCGAACTTTCCTCGAGCCAATGCCACTGGATCGGACCTCCTATCGTTCTATTGTTGCTGCTCTCCTCGAATCAAGACGAAGAGAGATCCAGTAGTTACCACCACACCACCATCGTTGAAGCCGCCATCATTGAATCAAGATCGGGAATGATGAGCAAGCCGAGATAAAGTCAGTTGGGAGCCAACGAGGAAGAGTTTGTTGGTGGAAACGGCGAGGAGGAGGCGGCCGGAGGGGTGGACGGGAGGGAGGGAGTTGATCGGAGAAGGGGGCTACAATTTCACTGAGAGAATCAGAGAAGGGAGAAGGGGCGGCTGCTGCAGCTGGGACAATTAGGGTTAATTGTTAAATGATATTTTCCGAAATTCCAAAAATACCCCTCCTGTCAAATGGTTTGGAACATTCCAAACTAGGAAGTTTGGACGTGGATCCTTTGCCGATCATATGCTCCACCAAAATACATTTCATAATTAAACAGAATATTTTGATTAATTTTAGTATAATTTAAAAATTAATTAATTTCATTTACATACTGAAATGAATAAGTTCACTTATGATGACTGTAAAGATGAAAAAAATAATTCTTAAAAAAAGGTGAAAACATAAATAATTATACTTTTCGTCCAAATGTTTCTCTCCAAATGAGTGAGGTCTTTTTCTAAACCTATAGAACTTTGATAATTAACTGAAATGTAATCCCCTGGTGGGTGTTAAGTTTTGAAAATACCTCTCTTTGGGAAAACAATCCATGTGTATTTATTTCTTGCATTGCCCCACCCTCTTTCCTATTTGTTTGAATGTCGATTGTTCAACACAAATGATAAACAAATAACATTGTTTTTTTCACCTCCTACCACCCTTCAAGTCATTGAAATTATAATAACTTGAAGTTAGTAACCTGCTATAGCAGGTTTAGCAGGTCATGTTACGTAAGAAATAACTGTGGTTACGTAAGTCTTACGTAACAGATGAGTATCTTACGTAACAGTTGTAAATGATTGTTACGTAAGCCTTACGTAACCACAATTTGTCTTACGTAACAGTTGTAAGTGATTGTTACGTAAGGCTTACGTAACGACAGTTTGTATTACGTAACAGGCTTAATTTCATTCGTTACGTAAGAAATAACTGTCGTTACGTAAGCCTTACGTAACCACAGTTTGTCTTACGTAACAGTTGTAAGTGATTGTTACGTAAGGCTTACGTAACGGCAGTTTGTCTTACGTAACAAGCTTAATTTCATTCGTTACGTAAGAAATAATTGTCGTTACGTAAGCCTTATGTAAACACTGTTTATCTTTCGTAACAGTTGTAAGTGATTGTTACGTAAGGCTTACGTAACGGCAATTTGTCTTACGTAACAAACTGAATTTTACCCTTTACGTAAGAAATAAATGTCGTTACGTACGCCTTATGTAACCACAGTTTGTCTTACGTAACAGATCAAAGTGATTGTTACGTAAGGCTTACGTAACGACAGTTTGTCTTACGTAACAATCTTAATTTCATTCGCTACGTAAGAAATAACTGTCGTTACGTAAGCCTTACGTAACAATGAGTCGATGATCGTATGAGATGTGGAAACTAGTAAAACTACATATTAATAATCCACAATGCACACTACATATATAACAAAATCGTGATCTCATCCAAATTTTATCTAACAAGGCATTAAATTAATGAGTAGCTAGTTGCTTCTTCTTCAAAGCGGGAGTGGTTGGGCTGGGCGGGAATAAGGCAAACTGACAGCAGCCTGTCCTCGACCCTTTTGTTTCTGAAGGAAGAATCTCTTCATCGACATCCTCACCGCCGGCGGGTAGCTTTTTCCAATTGTAGGGGAAGAAGGTGATGGTTGCGGTGTATTGGCGAGTCCTCTACCACTAGTACTGCCAGCAGGACTCGTTACCGATTTATCGTCTTCCTCAATAGTAGTCCTCTCCTGAATATTGCTTGCGAGCATAATAATTGATCTGGCTTGTAACTCCGTCACGTCACAAGTGCAGCATCTTCCCTCATAAAAAATGGTAAGCGGCTGCTGCAGGTGATCGTCGACAGAAGTGGAACTAATTGCCGTGGAAACATGGCTGAGCTCCAGGTTGCAGTTGGGGCTTTCCATATTGTCCAATTTGAGAGTAAGAAAGAAAGAGATGATTGGATTGGAAAAGTGCCGATGTTTACGAAATGGAATTGTGAATAAGTTAGGAGGAGATATTTATAAAATTGATGATTCAATGAATGTTTGTATTATAAAGAGGATTAAACAAATCAAATAATTAGGATATTCATCATATTAGACACGCAATTCACATCGACTAACACTCGCTCCTTTCTGTTTCAAATTTTCAATATTATTATTACATGTTTTGATAATGTCTAGCCAGATTATATCCCACTTACAATTTATAAAAAAAAAAAAAAAGTATAATAATAATAATAAAAACACGTGAAAGGCATTGCTTATTAACACGTGAATTGTGGTCGCCCTTTTATTTTCAACAATTTTCAATTTCATCTCCATCTTGATTATTGAATCGGCCAGCGACTATTAACACCACTTGTTCAAATGTTGAGTTACGTGTCGCTATCTATTTGCATATCAAGTGAATCTGTGAATGTGGTCATGTACGGCACGCGATCTGCGTCCAACCAATAAAGGTTGGACCGATCCAACCTAACTGACTAGAAGGGCACTTTCGGATTTCAATAAAAAAAACCTAATTGAAGCTACCAATCGCCGTCAAACCCCTTTTTCCACTTTCCACTTCGAGTCGGCACTCAACTCGGTGGCATCCTCTCCGGCAGCTGTCGTGGCGACTCCTTCCAGTTCCAACAACGTCTCGCCTACTGCTTCATGATTCGGGAGCCGATCAGGAAATTGGGAAGCATCAACGGCGGCGAGATCTCGTTAGCCGCTGCTTGCACCGACACTTCCTACTACAGTACGCGTCTGAGCTCCCCGCCGCCGCCGATGGGGCTGAATTCCTTCACTACCGATTCGTTGACTTCCTCACAAATCAAGGGAATAGCCGTAGGTTGAAGAAGAGTGACGACTTTGTAATTTAGTTAAGTTAAGTGACTACCTCGTAGTTACAAAAACTATAAGAATTTCTTAGTAATTGTTGAAAGATAACAGCTCAGACGCTAATTTTTTTGACAGTTGCAGTCACTCATTTTCTAATTATTAATAGTTTCAGTTACTAATTACCTAATTGTCAACAATTTCAGTCATTGATCGTCGAATAATGTGTTAACTAGATCGTATAACAAGTTATCATTTAAATTCTCCCGTTAACTAGTTATTTGATCATGATGTTAACTAGTTAACTCGATAAGTTAACTAGTTAATAACATAATTATTCGTCAAATTTCAGTCATTCATTTTCTAATTATTAATAGTTTCAGTTACTAATTACCTAATTGCCAACAATTTCAGTCATTGATTGTCGAATAATGTGTTAACTAAATCGTATAACGTGTTAACTAGATTTGATGACTTGTTATCAGCTAAAATCTCTCGTTAACTAATTAATTCGATAAGTTAACTAGTTAATAACAAAATTATTTGTTAACTAATTTTGATAACTAGTTAGCTACTTTTGATAATTAGTTATCATATAAAAAATGTTAAATAGTTATCTAAATCATGATGTTAACAAAAAAATAGTTAACTGATCAAAATAGTTCGTTAACTAGATATCAACAAAATAATATATTAACTAGTTAACTAATTTTGATAACTAGTTATCATCTTTAAAAAAATGTTAACTAGTTATCTAAATCATGATGTTAACTTGTTAACTCGATTAGTTAACTAGTTAACTATATAAGTTAACTAATTAACAACACATTAGTTATCTGATGACGATGTTAACTAGTTAACTCGATAAGTTAATTAGTAAATTAAATTTGATAACTAGTTATCAGCAAAAAAATTGTTAACTAGTTAACTAATTAACAACACGTTTACTAGTAATCTGATCATGATGTTAACTAGTTAATTCGATCAGTTAACTAATTTTGGTAACTAGTTATCATCTTAAAAATGTTAACTAGTTATTTTAATCATGATGTTAACTAGTTAACTCATTAACCCAGTAAGTTATCTAGTTAACTTATTTTGATAACTAGTTATCAACTAAAAATCTTGTTAACTAGTTATCTGGTCATGATGTTAACTAGTTAACTTGATAAGTTAACTAGTTAAATCGATAAGTTAACTAGTTAACTAATTTTGATAACTAGTTATCAACTAAAACTCTTGTTAACTAGGGCACCTCCTACCATGCGTTCAAGTTATGATAACTTGCAATTATTGACATGCTATAATAGGTTTAGCAGGTCATGTTACGTAAGAAATAACTGTTGTTACGTAAGCCTTACGTAACAGATGAGTATGTTACGTAACAGTTGTAAATGATTGTTACGTAACCACAGTTTGTCTTACGTAACAGTTGTAAATGATTGTTACGTAAGCCATACGTAACGATAGTTTGTCTTACGTAACAAGCTTAGTTTTATATTTTACGTAAGAAACAACTGTGGTTACGTAAGCCTTACGTAACAGATATTTGTCTTACGTAAAAGTTGTAAGTCCTTGTTACGTAAGGCTTACGTAACGACAGTTTGTCTTACGTAACAAGGTTAATTTTATTCATTACGTATGAAATACTTTAGTTACATAAGCCTTACGTAACCACAGTTTGTCTTATGTAACAGTTGTAGATGATCGTTACATAAGGCTTACGTAACGACAGTTTGTCTTACGTAACAAAGTTAATTTTATTTATTACATATGAAATACTTTGGTTACATAAGCCTTACATAACCACAATTTGTCTTACGTAACAGTTGTAGATGATTGTTACGTAACGTAACCACAGTTTGTGTTACGTAACAGTTGTAGATGATTGTTACGTAAGGCTTAACGACAGTTTGTTGATAGCCATGAAATCAACAACCTTTATCAACAAAGAATAGGTGTCAACAAGTAGTGAGTTTTAAGTGTTTGACCAAGAACACAAAGCAAACAACAACAACAAAACAATAATCATTAATCATCGATGGACATCAAAATATTACAAAGCTTGTGTTTGACAAAGAGGGAAACGACGACAAGAGTGGAAGGCTGACGAGGCAACAAAGCAACACACCAAGAATAATGCTCTGATAGAGCAGCGATGACGTCGTATTGGGATTCCTCTGCTTTGAAACAACATTGGCGGTGAAGACTCCCTTAGTAAGCCACAACGGCGGCGACCACTAACTCTCTCAAAAAGTTGCTGCAACAACGACGAAATAAAAGTTTCGGGGGAAAGTAACGACGTCAATTAAGCAAAGAACAATGAGAAGAGATTGAAGAGAGAACGATGGTTAAGGTTCCAAGATTTCTGGAACCCACTTTGTGGGAGCTAAAGTTTAGAATGAGAACCAAAACACACATTTTTGTTTGAATTTTATTTTTATTTTCGACTGGCTCTTCCACTTAAGAGACCGCCTCTTCCGTCTAGCCGTCGCATTATCCATTTAAGCGGCCACCTAGTCGCCGAACTGCTTAACTAGTTGCCTAGGGCCAAAGTAAGGCGATCGATCGTCGCCCAGCGCCTCGGCGACCACCTAGTTTCGCCTTTTGGAACACTGATCTTATGTAATAGTTTTAAATGATTTTATGTAAGACTATTGTTACGTAAAAATAAATATATGTTACGTCAGGCTTACGTAACCAACGTATTTTATACGTAAATAATAAAATTAACCTTGTTACGCTTACGTAACAATCATCTACAACTATTACGTAAGACAAACTGTGGTTACATTACGTAACAATCATCTACAACTGTTACGTAAGACAAACATATGTTACGTAAGGCTTACGTAACCACAGTTATTTCTTACGTAAAATATAAAATTAAGCTTGTTACGTAAGATAAACTATCGTTACGTATGGCTTACGTAACAATCATCTACAACTGTTACGTAAGACAAACTGTGGTTACGTAACTAAAGTATTTCATACGTAATGAATAAAATTAACCTTGTTACGTAAGACAAACTGTCGTTACGTAAGCCTTACATAACAAACACTTACAACTTTTACGTAAGGCAAATATCTGTTACGTAAGGCTTACGTAACCACAGTTGTTTCTTACGTAAAAAATAAAATTAAGCTTGTTACGTAAGACAAACTATCGTTACGTATGGCTTACGTAACAATCATTTACAACTGTTACGTAAAACAAACTGTGGTTACATAAGGCTTACGTAACAATCATTTACAACTGTTACGTAAGGCTTACGTAACGACAGTTATGTCTTACGTAACATGACCTGCTAAACCTATTATAGTAGGTCAATAATTGCAAGTTATCATAACTTGAAAGCGTGGTAGGAGGTGCTGTTAACTAGATATCTAAATCATGATATTAACTAGTTAACTAGTTAAGAACAACATAACTAGTTAAATAACTTGTTAACAAAAAAATCTTGTTAAAATTGATTATGATAATTTGTTAACTTGTTATAAGTAAAATAACCTATGAACTAGTGCAGATACCTAGTTATCAGCAAAAAAATGTGTTCACTACTTAATAGTAAAAAAGACATTGTTAATTAGTTAACAAAAAAAAAAACAGGAAAAGGTGTTAACTAGTTAACATGTACTCGCCAGAAAAGTCACCGGAGTTTGGTCGGCCGTCGGAAAAGTTGCCTGAGTCTTGCCGAAAAAGTCACCTTACGTCGAACCAGAGAAAGCAATGTAAAATTTAGTATGTAAAAAAAAATAATAGAACTGAAATTTGAGTTGCAGATTAGGGGACAGGATCTGCGTCCAAACCTTTTTGGTTTGGACCGTTCCAAACCCCTTACACCAAGGGACATTTTGGGTATTTGAAAATATTAATTCCTATCCCTGTTTCCCTGCACCTGGACTCCGTTGACAGCATTCTCAGCCCTTCTCTCTCCTCGACGTCCGCCATCGGAGCCCTTCTCTCTCTCCACAACTTCCCGTCGCACCATTCTCAACCGCCACTTACCTCGAGCCTCGAGCTGGGTGCTCGAAACTCCTTTTCCTCCTTTAATTCCAACCCTAATCCCGGAAAACCCACCTCCCACCATCGCCGACCTCCACGTCGACGAACTTCACCGGATCTTCCACATCTGGACAAGAACAATAAAAGATTCCTCCCAGCCGATGCATTAATTGCGAGTCCAATCGGCTATTCGGCCGAGCTTCTGAGCATGGGAGAACGGTGCGAACCGGAAGTTGAGGGGAAGAGTGGATGAGTTGGTGGAGACGTCGGCGTCCGGAGCACCCCCAACCTTTCGGATTGAAGGAGACGGCGGCGCCCAATTCGATGCTCATAATTCTGATCTTAGGAGATTGGGTCACTGGGAAATAAAAAAATGAAAGTTAACAATTTAGTCACTAAATTTTATGTTTTGGAAAGTTTGGTATTTTGGGCCATTTTGTGAATATTTGAATATTTTGATTTAATTAGTAATACTTCATTATAAATTAAGGGGAGTAAAATGTTGATCAATCTGTATGACTATTTGATTAGTACGTATAAGTTAAATAAATCTCAGTTGATTATAATGTTAACTAGTTAATAATATGAGTAACATATTTAAGTAACAAATTTTGATACCTAGTTAACATCTTGAAAAAAATGTTAACTAGTTATCTTAATCATGTTGTTAACTAGTTAACTAAGCATAACTAGTTATCTAATTATGATGTTAACTAGTTAACTCGATAGGTTAACTAGTTATCAAATAAAAATCTTGTTAACTAGTTATCTAAATCATGATGTTAACTAGTTAACTCGATAAGTTAACTTGTTAACTAACTAGTTAACAACTTGGTAACTAGTTAACTCGATTGGTTAACTAGTTAACTCGATTAGATAACTAATTAACAACTTGATAACTAGTTAACTCGAACGGTTAACTAGTTAACTAACTAGATAACAAGTTGTTAACTAATTAACTCGATTAGATAACTAGTTAACAACTTGGTAACTAGTTAACTCGATTAGATAACTAGTTAACTCGTTATCTGAATCATGATGTTAACTAGTTAACTCGATAAGTTAACTAGTTAACTAATTTCGATAACTAGTTATCAACTTGATAAATAGTTAACTCAATTAATTAACTAGTTAACAACTCGGTAACTAGTAAATTCGATTGGATAACATTTTATCTAGTTATCTGTTGATAACTAGTTAACTGTAAAAACTCAAGTTAACTAGGTATCAATAAAAAAAATCTTGTTAACAAGTTATTAGTAAAAATCAGGTTAACTAGTTAACTTGTCCTCGTCGAAAAAGTCGTCGGAAAAAGTCAGAAAAAGTCGCCGAACAAAATTGCTGGAAAAAGTCGCCGGAAAAGTCGTCGCGCCGGCGACGCGCCGCGACAGTAGCCACTAGTTGCGTACAGTAATAAAAATAAAGTATTTAAAAAATAAATAAATAAAATATTTAAATTAAATATAATAATTAAATTATTTGTGTAAAGTCCTAAATACCCCTGACAAATCTGGACCATTAGATTAGTCAAAGGGTCAAACTAGATCTAATGGTTGAGAATGAGTTTGGAACTTTCCAAACCTGCATTCTCTTGGATGCTGATCCATTCCCGCAGATTAGGACCAAAATTATTTTTTCATTATTTAATAAAAAAATGTACGTACAAAATTAATTATTACTGAATGATTATGTAATTTAATCACTTAAGTTACTTGGCTCTAACGGTAAATGAGTTGTTGTTTTACTTTGAGGACTAGGGTTCAAATCTGAGGAGTTACAATTTTAATTTGACATTTGATAATTTTATAAAAATCAATGATAAATGCAGAATTGGGCCAGCCGAAATTATGGTTCAACCGTTCGGCTGGTTTGATTTAAAAAAAATTAAAATTAAAATATGTGTGAATGTCCTAAATACTCCTAATAATTTAGACCATTAGATTGGTCAAAAAGTTAAAAGTGATCTAATAGTTGAGACGAAGGTTGTAAATGGTTGGATGGGATCAGCTGCAGTCATGTACACTGAATTAAATGTTTCTTATTGGTAATTGCGGCAGTTGTTGACTGGTTTCAGAATATGAGACATGCTTTTAGTTACTTGGACTCTGACAAAAAACCTAAGGTTGTATGGGCATGGTTAAGAAGCCACAAGCTATGGGCGGAGGAGATTCTACAAACCAAGCATCTAAAGAAGCAACTAGGGAATTTGAGTTCCGGAAGACTATAAAACGAATAAGCCTTGGCTTAGGGACAACTCCACACGTTAAAATTATTTATGTCTCTTGGTTGACTATTTTGAGAACGTAATACTTGGAGTGGTTACTTACTTATATTTCAAACTGTTTGTTTAATATCAAGAATCGTGAATTGTTTAAAAATAAATGATTGTACAACAATTCATTTGAATACGACCATGCATATATTTACATTGTTCATACTCTAGAAGGACTAAAATGACCCAAAAGGTATATTATAGCCTAACACGTAAAATGACCATAACTCGGTGCTTAATAAACCACATATGAGTTAAACTCCCCCAAATTGTAATGCGGGTTGCTATTCGTAGTCCGTGTTTTACTGTATCCAGTTCGTATTTTCACATAAATAGACAATTATACCCCTAATTAAAAAATACTACTTATATGGGCTGCGTGTAGTAAAACACGGACTGCGTTAGTAAAACACGGACTGTATTAGTAAAACCCGGACTGTATTAGTAAAAACGAAAAATAAATTCAAATTCTATGCATTAGCCAAAACAGTAGAAATCCAAAACCTAAATTGAAAAGGATTTCATAACACATAACATAAACTAAAAAGGATTGGCTTGTTAATAAATAGAGATTCTACACAAATTAATGAATAAATTGTTCTTAATTCATCAAATTCTTTGTCAATTTTATCAACTTTTGATTCAACAAACTTTTAATAATATCTTTGATTCAACAAATTATTTCATTGTTCATTAATTCAACAAATTTGTTGTTATCATCAATTTATCATGAGCATCATCATCATTCAGTATTAGTGCATAACCAATTCAGTTAACACCATTGTCATCCAGTTATAATCAATTCAGTATTAGCTAGCTGCATCATCATTCAGTTATAATCAATTCAGTATTAGTCCATTGTCATTGGAGCTGAATGCTGAGCAGAACTTTTCCTTCATTGTCTCCACACACCTCCAATCATTGAATGCCAGCCAACGATGGTGTACGGCACAACGGAGATCAAGATTAAAAGACCCAACATAATCTGTTTCTGTTAGGTTAGCTGGGTTTTGGGTGTTTGTTTATTGGAGTTTAGGAAAAGAAGAAGAAGAAGAAACAGTTCTATCGAATGTCGCATGCTAGCTATAGTGGCAGTTGAAGAAGGCCTCTGCTACAGTCGGCTTGCTCAAAACTACATGGATAGGGATATCACCGATTCCGATCTGGTTTATAACTTCAGACTCGCCCTCAAATCTGTTCCTACTGATCTTTATAGGCTAGAATCACAACCTTGCTTCTTGCACTTGCACACAGCTTAACTGAAATCTCATGGAGGGGAACCAAAAGGCTCTTAACCGATCCACCTTAACCAGGACCGATGATGGAAGAAGAAGAGCTTTCTACATTCCTAAGGGAACCCTTCTGCTGTTCTTGCCAATGTTTCTTCTGCACGAGCTTTCTACATTCTAAACCCACGAGCTCCTGAATAGCGTACTCGATTAGTGTGGCGACGGATGCTGTGTACCCAACTTCGATGTCAATGGACTTAACGCCTCAGCCTCAGCTACAGTGGCAACAGATACAGTGTCGAATTTTGATGAAGTAAATTTGAACAAGAGGGGTTGTTTTTCGGTGAAGAGAGATTGAAGAAGGAAGAGGGGAGGGGGCTGCAGCGTAGATGGAGGAGAAGGGAGGAGGAGTGGGGTGGAGAGTTAACCTAATTACTAATTGGGCTTATTTGTAGGCTCATGAGTAAAGAGTTGGGCTTATTTATAAAGTTGGTTGTACTCAAATTAAGAAACCAAATTAATCATGCATTTCACTATAATTTTGATATTTTAAAAATTAACTATTCAATATTATTTATCAATTTCAAAATTAATTTTGGATTATTTCAATCTTGAATTATTCATAAATTTTAATCTTAAAACATAAGTATTTATTTTTTGCAGGCAAGGTACAAAAATTATCAAAATGGACTCGGTGAATTCTAACGATGTGGAAGAGGTATATGATAGATTTTGTTATTATTGTATTTAATCTTATTATTTAGCATTGGTGATTTAATTTCATATTTTTTTATATTTTTTTTTACGATAGATTTTGTTATTATTGTATTTCATATTATTATTTAGCATTGATGATTTACTTTCATATTCTCTTTATAATTTTTTTGCTTCAATTATGCAGGTAGAAAATCATAATGATGATTACTCATATTTTTTCACAACCGCGGAAATCTTCGAGTCTCATGATATTGCATTTGGTTGGGCTAACGCAATTGCATTGGAAAAGGGTTTTAAATTGGTCAAGGCGAGTAAAAAGATACTAATGGGGACAGGTCTAGCTTATTTCTACGTTACTTGTGACAGAGCTGAAAAATATCGAGGTAGTAAGGCAGATCAAGGAGCTTAGAAGCGGAAACATACAACTACGAAAAAAATGTGAATGTCCATTTATGTTGAAGATAAACGAGGAGATGCGTTGAAACTATTTGCTAACCGTCATCAGAGGAACACACAATCATCAACCAACGATTTATCATGATGGACACAGACGATGGGCTGCTATCGATGATGATCAATTGAAATATATATGAGTTCAATATACTTCTCAAGTAAAGCCGTCCAAGATAAGACATGGAATGCATGTAATCCTGAAAAGCCGCAACCAGCCATAAAACAGATTTACAACGCTACATGTAAATTGAGGTCATTAGAAAGGAGGGGGGGGGGGTGGGGGAGAAATCACAGGCAACATATGTTGGCATTGGTTACTCAACACTAGTATGTGGTCTTTTTTGACCAATGTGTTGAATCGGCTTCTGTTACCCATGTTTTTATGGCTCACCCGGAGGCGGTGAAATTGTATCGAGCATATCCTTATGTGGTTTTACTAGATTCGACGTACAAGACTAATAGGTACGGCTACCCACTAGTCGAGTTGATTGGGATTACACCATTGAGGAAAAGTTTTACTATTGCATATGTTATCATGAAGGATGAGTCAATTGACAGCTACAAATGGGTCTTCGAGAAGTTGAAGATGTTGGTGGAGGAAGATCCAGTACCAAATGTTATCATCACCGATCGAGAGTTAGGATTGCTTGCCGCGATTAAAGAGACATTTCCACACTCAGTGCATTTGTTATGCATATGGCACATTTCGAATTCTGTGGAAACCAGAGCGAAGAATATGGTAAAAGATGGCGAATGGGGGAAAAATATCAAGAACAGATGGTGGAAAGATGTGTTGGAAGCTAGTACAGATGTTGAATTTCATAGCGGATGTGAAGATTTTCAGAAAACATGGCCAGGTATGGTTAGTTATCTAAACATTACATGGATGCCGCATTCTAAGAAGTTTGTCAAGTGTTACACAAACAAGGTCATGCACTTTGGAAACACAACTACTTCAAGGGTTGAGTCTTCTCATGCTACTTTAAAATTGTGTTTAGTTAACTCTGCACTTGCATTGGATACTGTTTGGAAATGTACGCATACTTTGTTGGAGGGGCAACATGTTGATATACAAAATTCATTGGAGCAATCATGCAGCGTTCACATACCCTCCAATCACGGTCGCCTGTTCTCATCCTTGGCTGGTCATGAGGCAAAGTATGTTATCATTTTGATGCACGAAGAGTATGATAGGGGTGTGATCCTTGGTGTAGGATTGAATGAAAGGTGTGGTTGTACAATTGTTACAACACATGGCTTATTATTTGCTTGGAAACTACATGATCTGCATCGCAAAGGTCAACGAGTTCATTTGCATGATGTACATTGTTCTGGAGAACATTACGTTACAACCAAGCGGGTTCGATGCTAGAATCAGATCTTGATTATTTAGATAGTCTCTTTGAAGGAGTCCGTGCATCTGATCCATCATTAAGAAGAATCATATCTGAAACCATACATAGACAATTGCATCCCGAAGATGAAGATCTTGAGGACTAGTGGAAAATGAAACTCGCAAAGGCCGACCAAGGAAGTCTACAAGCCGGAAACTTCTGGAGTGGAATATGAAAGAAAAAAGTACCCTACGCCAAATAATTCCCCCAATTTCAAACGACCTGGCACGACTTCATCACAAAGTAGATCGATGTCCACACAACATGAGTCTACATATTCTACCTTCGATCTTCCGTCAGGTTGACTTTCTATACATATACAATTCTTATATGTATATGTGTGTGAGAGAGTGAACTAACTAATATTTATTTCATATTAGAACATGGTGCACCTCTCGAGATGAACTATGTAGGATATGCATGTGATTTCGAGCATGATTGGGATCTTCCGTCGGCTGTTCAAGATTACTTTGACCATTGGTATAACCTAGTTCTGGATGGTCGTTGTGGTTTTAGAGTTATTTCGCACGCACTTCGTGGGGATGAAAATCACTATACACTGATGAGGACAACGTTGTCTACAGAATTAGGATCACATCCTTGTTATCAAAATATCTACGACTGCGTCGATCATAACATCAGAAGAATTAATTTCACAACACAAACATCATGCGGCCCAGATCATTGGATGGATACACTTGACTTGATAGGGTTCACTACCATGTATAATTGGGTCATATGCTGTGTTAGTATCCGTAAGCAAAACGGGAAAAGTAAGTGGGATGCTTCAACCACTAACCTTCCACTACGTGTTGCTCCTTGTTGTGCTGCGTCGTACGGTATTCTATGGATTTTGCATACAAGAAACCACTTCATGCGGATACATGTTTGTGACCCATCAATATTTTGTGGAAGTACAATAAGGACGTAACAGTGACTCAATTCGAATATATTTATACAGATAGAATTGAATTATGGAAAAAATATTTTGGGGCATCAAACTAAATGTAAACAATAACATCTATATTTTTTGGATATTTCGGATATATGTAATAGTTTATAGTTGTTCGATTTCTTTTAGATATTAATTTTCATTTTATTTTAATGATATATCATGTATTTTAGTTTTGTAGTTTTGAATGTGTAATTTTTCTTTTTTTATTACATAATTTCTTAGCAATAATTTCTTCAATATTATTAATTTTAAGAAGTATATAATTTTAGTCAATATAACTTTTATAATTGTTTCCATCAATGATTAATTTTTAGACGTATATAATTTTACATCATTATTATGAATTTATTTCAACATTTATATTTTTTGGTCAGTATTTTTTATCAATATTATTAATTTATTTTAAAATTTTAAAGTTCTATTTGAATTATTTTATCCCTTTTTAATAAAATGGACTGCGTTAGTAAAAAAATGGTTTGCGTTAGTAAAAACGGATTGCGTTAGTAAAAACGAACTGCGTTAGTAAAAACGGACTGCGTTAGTAAAAAAGGACTGTATTAGTAAAAAACGGATTGCGTTAGTAAAAAACAGATTGCGTTAGTAAAAAATGGACTGCGTTAGTAAAATCGGACTGCGTTAGTAAAAATGGATTGCGTTAGTACAAAATGAACTATGTTAGTAAAAATGGATTGCGCTAGTAAAAACTAGACTGTGTCAGTAAAAACGGACTACGTTAGTAAAAAATGAACTGCGTTAGTAAAAACGGATTGCGTTAGTAAAAAACGGACTGCGTTAGTAAAAATGGAATGCGTTAGTAAATACGGACTGCAAGGACATAATTGTCCATTAATGTTAAAAATACAGACAGTGTTAGTAAAACATGGACTACAAATAGTAGCACCCTTTATTTTTGGATCCATTATTCAATCTGAGAATAGTTCTCAGCTGAGCCCAATCTCCTCGACCCATGAAAATTGGGTGCAACCCATGATTCAAACATCAAACTAGCCTTCTGGAAGGTCTAGATTGATGGCCTAATATGCTGATTCGGCCTAACTGGCCCAATGCTATAACATATTGTTCGGCCGCTGATATGATTTTGAAGCATATTGGCAGGTGATGAGCGTTATTTTACATCGTATCAAATAACTACCCCACTCAAAAAGTGAGATAAATCGTATTCCACGGGCCTCGACGAATTGTTTGCTCAAATATGTTGGCAAATTACACAAAGTTTCACAAGTTGTGCGTGGTGTGAGTTCCACGACTTCTAGTCTACGATGCAGAGAAATTGAAATGAAAGCTAAAGGCATAATGATTGGTTGGTTGACTAACAAGGCGACAGACAAGCTTAGATTTCGAATCCCCCTTAGATCACCAGAACATTGGCGATCACAGGACCAGCGGTTTTCAACTCTGGCCCATTCAGTTCTCATACACCACCATAACTCCTAACCCTTAGGTTTAAGACTGGTGAACGTTCGATCTATCCGATCTAACTACCAGGGTTAATTGAGTTCTCAGACACCACCATAATAACACAGTATAACGCGAACTAGTATAGTCTCACAAAACACAGTATAACGTGTTCAAATCAATCACCCTGTCCTATGAAAAAAACACAGTATAACATGAACTAGTACAGGCACACAACCAGTATACTAATGAATGGACCGAAAAACATGTTTTGAAATAGTGAAAAAAACGTCGGCACACAAATAGTATACATAAAAAACGGGGAACGAAAAACATGTATTTAAATAATGAAATTCAATTTTAACATGGTATACATAATAATAAAGGTACACAAACAATATAAATAAAGGGAAAACATACCAAGGGGATGATATTGATTGTTAGTCCTATTTGTGGTATCGAAGGTAATTACATCACCAAAGGCAGAATAGTCTAATATCATTCGTGCATCCACCCAAAAATAACTTTCAATCTTATTATCAGCGTCATACTACAGGCGGTGAAAGAATGCTAGATTACGAGATGACTCTTCGGTAAACCATTCACGCAAAAACTTTTCCCCACCATCTTCCATGGGCGTCTGACGAAGAGCTTGCACATAATTAGACAAAGCTTAAAGCGTGAAACCAAGGTTTGCCCTACCCCCACTACACATAGCCATAAAGTCATATGAATCTCGTATGGAAATACCAACTGAGTCATGCATCTTGGCAATTTGAAGATGAGTATCAGATATATGTCGTTTAGACTTTAAAAAATGTTGATGTTGTGGTAGAGAAAGATCATGATTGTGAGCAAAAATCCACTCCTTTATCTTGTATAACTCTATATCTCTCTGTCAAACGCTCTGTTGTATCCAATTTACCTTTGTTTTTTGGATTATACTCACTCTTATCTCTGAAATCTGAAAAACGTTGAGCAGGTTAAATCAAGATGAAAATGAAATTTGAGTGAAGGAGTGGAGACGAAATATCTTTCGGATTTGACACTCGATCCGAAAGAACTCCCTTAATGAGTAATCGAATCTCTGAATGAGATCGGCTGAGGAACCCTAATCGGATTGACAGGAGAGGTCATCGCGAGGATAAATGAAGGAATGGAAAGCACACAACACCAATTTTAACGTGGTTCGATAAGCTATGCTTATCTACATCCACGTCCCGAGCTTGGAGCTCGAGAGAGTCTCTGAATATTGAAAAGAAGAAAAACACCCCACGATTCACAGTCCGAATCTGGGAAACCAATTGAACACAATCAATTTATCAATCGCAACTACAAAGCCTCACGACACAGTGAGTGACAAAGCACCAGAGAATCGACGCCCAAAATCTCTAGTTCGCTTCTGCTCTCTTCTTCCTCTTTTATACAGACTGCAAGTCCGTCTGTCTCCTTTGATTAAGCTCATCCCGAAATATGTATCCATTTAGCCCTTGATTTCTTCCATTTGACAAATCTGCATTAAAGCACACTTTCCCTTCTCGGTTTGGTCAGACCACATGGGTAACCGAAAAGAATAGGTATTGAACAAATCAATGAATTAGTAGATTCTAACAATCTCCCCCTAAGTTGGACATCTCCAAACCATTAAACTTTCAAAGAAACAAGCAGTTCAAAAAATTAAAAGCAAAACATCAATCCATCATGTCGACAGTTCCAACACACAAAAAACCAACACAAAAGCAAACCAACATGAAGGAAATACACAACACAATTCAGAAAGTCTAATGATTTTAAAACTCAATGTCAGGATCACTTTCGTAATCAGACGCATCATCTCGTTTGGTTTCTTGAGATAGAGCTTCATGATTCTCTCCTTGACCTCTGTAGCAACTTGATCCTGTCCCAAATCCAGCTTCTGCAGATCTTCAATCTCCCAATCCCCACGCTCTTTAAGAGTCCTGACAAACGAAACAATGCAATTGTGTAAGGAGCCTTGTGCAATAGCCTCGGGCTTAATGTTCCAATTGTTGTCGTCTTGAATTGAGATCGTAAGGAGCCTGAGTTTGGTGATGATGAGTCCCTTGGAACAGCATGTGGAGGCACATTTGTCTCCCTGTCCGACTTTGGACGCTGAGGAGCAAGAGGAATTCCAACCTTTCGAAGGACAGATTAGGGGCGAAGAGAGACAATCCTCGAATCTGCAATCTTGAACTCGAGATCAACGTTAAGATGCTTCAAAATATCAGTGATGAAGGATGCGAGAGGAAGAGATCCTGTGTAAGAGGATCGAGATGCATCCAGCAAGACTTGCATCCGAAGGTGAGGCAGGCTGAGAGGGTGTTGAGTGATATAGGCATGGTACATCACCCATATATCAATTGGAAGAAGGATGGTGAGAGAGTGAGATCGTGGGACAAAATGCCTGGTCAGGAAGAAATGAAAAATCCTAAGGTGATACAGAATGATGGATATAGGTACGGGTAATCAAGAAGAGAGGCAATTTTGAGAGATCCTAACACCCCTCGAATGTCAAACCCAGACATGACAAGTTGAGATTCATTCCTAATCTGATGGCCATAGAGGACTGGTGTTCCAAGTACACGTCCCAAGAACTAGGGGGTGAGATTGATAAGATGGCCATAAACTTGGGTTTGTAACACAAAGGGTGCTTTAGAGAGGATGCATAGGTTTCTGAAGAAAAGGCGGATCGATTCAGGATAATAGATAGAGGGATTGAACGGCAGAAAATTGGACCAACCGAGATAGAAAAATGGTTTGAAAACATCAATTTTATATTTGGAGAAGTGTTGAGGAAAGAACCTAAGAGTCGGGAGAATGGGACGAGTTCGAAATCTCCTGATGTAGTGCTGCCTGTCAGCCTCAGATCGGTGAGTGAGCCCGTTCACTTCAGAAACAATTGCTTGGCTTGCCCTGATTGCAGTTGAAGGATTTGAGAAATGAGTTGAGTGTCACAAGAAGTTCATAAAGAAGTTAAATAGGCACGAACGAAGCAAAATTGAATGAATTGATTGCGGAATGAAGACAAACAAGGAAGGTGAATCTGGTCAGAAAATGGAAGGTTTTTGTAAACAGGGTAAGTCAGATCGACTCAAAATCCCCAGATTTTGACGAATGAACACAAATTGATCCTCTTTAATTGCCTTTGTAAAAATGTCCGCAAGTTGAGATTCTGTGGGAATGAATTGAATGTCAATAACATTCTGACTGACCAGTTCCCTCAGGAAATGAAACTTAACGTCAATGTGCTTAGTTCTAGAGTGTAGGACCGGATTTTTCGAAATGTTAATGACACTGGTGTTGTCACACGTGGAAGAGTTTGTCAAGGAAATTCCATAGTCATTTAGCTGAATCCAAAGAATTTAAGTAGAACACCTCCCTGCTGCAATATACTCTGCTTCTGCAGTAAATTAAGCAACTGAGAGTTGCTTTTTATTCAACCATGAAACTCACGTTGGACCAAGGAACTGACACGATCCAGAAGTACTCCTTCTATCTGTCGTACTTCCAGCAAAATCCGAATCACTGAATCCAACTAAATCAAACTGATTAGAGGAAGGATACCAAAGGCCAAAATCCTTAGTAGCAATCAAGTAACGAAGTACTCTTTTAAGAGCTGAAAGATGACTGACCTTTGGATTGACTTGAAAACGAGAACACAAGCAGACACAAAAGAGGATGTCAGGCCTGCTGGCAGTAATATAGAGAAGAGAACCTATAAGAGCTCTAAAGTGAGATTTATCGGTGGACTCTTCAGAATCAAAATAAGATAATTTTGTAGTAGTTGCCATTGGAGTTGCAGCTGGTTTGGCTGAAGAAAATTTAAACTTAGCAAGAAGATCTGTTTGTGTATTTGGTTTGGTGAATGAAAATACCAGCACTACAACAATTATGCTGTTTAACAGCAGAGTTTTAACAGGGGTTCGGTAAACCCCTGTTAAACTGCCCATATTTAACATGGGTTACTAAACCAATGTTAAATATGGGTAGTTTCACAGGGGTTCCCAAAACCCTATTAAAGTCAACTATTTGGCAGCGGTTTCATACGTAACCCCTACTAAACGGGAGACTAAAAGCCTCGACTTATATGATTTCTGCCTCTTGAGACTATAATTCGTAAGCTTAACTGATTAAGCTCTCTGGTTTAACTGAGAAGCAGCAGCCGCGCCAAACCCCTTTCCCCCTTCATCTCTCGACTCGAAGATGTTCATATCTCTGAAACTCTCTCCCTCCATAAAAAAGCTTTAATTTCTTCTAAACTTACTCAATCTTCCCGCTCCAGCTCGGGTTTCCAAAGAGAGAGATCTGATTGTTTGAACTCCGGTTCTGCAAATGAAGGGAGAACCGTACAAATACTAGTACCAGTTTCCTCTCGATCCACGTAATCTTCCCCAGCTACTTCTGGAAGAAAAATCAATGGCGATTGCTTCATTCTCCATCCAGGCAGCCAAGCGAGCTTTCTTTGTCCTCGTCGCAGCCATATGCCTCCTCACACCTTCAGCTCTCGCCACCGATGTCAAGTACTGTGGTCAGTCTCCCCTCTCAACTACTTAGTTCCTGGGAAAGGAAACTGTTGTCTTCTACTGATATTTCATTCTCTATCTAATTTGTCTTTATCGGCGATCGAGTTACGAGAGGTTTGATTTGAGGATTTTGTGGATTGAATCGGATATGGATGATTGCAGATTCCAAAGCCAACTAAAACCCCAAGGAGCACTATTCCTACGGCGACGATCGGCTCTCGGCACCAATAACTCGATTCGTATACGTCTGCTTGCCTACCACTTCCCCTCTTCAGTCAATTAGAGTCCAACAAGTAGTGAGACATGTGAGTTGAGCCTACAACTTGAGTCATTTTTCTTTCCTTTTGGTTTTTTTTTCTAGCTTGTCAGATTGATAGACTTTATTACTGCGTTTGAATTCCCAACTGAATTACTTGTTAGGCTATTGATTTAAGATTCGCAAGAGAGTTGGATCTTATATGATTTGGTTATGGAAGTATTCTCGATTCGTGTTGTTCTTATGGTTTGGGGTTATTGCAGGCAACTGAAGTTGATTGGATTAGAACAAGGGGATAGATTAGTAGAAAAAGATGACCGAGGAAAGGCTGGTTCATCTTGACTGCATAAATGCATCGAATTCTTACCATGAATGTGTTGGGTATTGCTTCAAGAGGATTGCAGAATCCAAGGCTAGAGCAGCTAATGAAGCAGGTATTGTTATGTTCTGAGCCTTAATAACAGCAGAAATTCTACTTGTGGTGCCACTTTATGTGTAATGTGAAGGTTCTTGTTACAATATCATCCATAATAACTATTTCCCCAACCTTAATATCAAGTGGCGGCACCAAACTAACCTAAACTACTGAGAATCCTAAATTTCTCCTCTAAATAAAATAATTTCATTAATAGAGTCTGGATGGGAAAGTGATAAAGTCTTCTTTCCTTGTTAATTACAATTGCTTTCTTTGTTCTGTATAGCAGTTGGGTTGTTAATCGTGGAACACCTGAGTATGCTGTGTTATCCTTTTTAGTGTATGACTAATGGGGTATATTTTTCATTATTACAAGCCAATTTCTTGGCTTTATGTTATCTTCGTTAGTCAACTATCATTCCTGCTTTTGTTGACTTCAAGTGTTATAATAAGTTAATTGTGTTTATGAAGTTGAAAATATATATCGAGTTGATTTTTCATATGATAATGTTTAGTCAATCATTAATGTTATTCTGTTGAGCTCTCAGCCAATCTAAGTTAGTCCTGCATCTTTGCCAGTACATATTATCATGTTCACTTTTTTCAACTTCAATCTTTGCTTAATGAATGTGTTACAAGTAAACTGAATCTATGTCGAACTCCAAACTTGCAGGTACCAGAAGAGGATGTCAAACATCATCGATGACTTGTTTGAGTGGTCTCCTAAGCTAGCTCCACACAGTATGAAAGCTTGGCATGGGATCCACACAGTAGTCACTCCCTTGTGGTAAGTGTTTCTTTGTTTCCAACTGCTGAATTTTCTTGCTAGTCTATATATATGATACAGTAGAAGTGCATAACATAACCTTACCCTAGATGTTGGGGCAGACTCTATCTATGTACCTAAATGTTGCATACTCTTCAACTTTACCCTATGGCTGGAACAGAAATGCTAACTTCAGCTTGACCATTGTTCATCAAATACAACTGCAGTGCTCTATTAAGAAAAGGTAGTTTCTCTCTACTTATCTTATAGGATGCAGCAATGCTCTTTGTCTAGAATGCTTCAATTGTTTGTTTTGAGCTGTGTTCCAGCCTTGTCGCCTGGCCCAATAATGGAAGCCCAAGCCTGTTGGTCCTCCGGGAGTAGTGTACCTCGTAAGTAGTGTGGGGGGTAGTTAGTTCAAGGAAAAGGGGAGGCGATCAGTTTAAGGAATGGGAGAGGGAGGCGAGTAACGTACCGCGGA
Source organism: Linum lewisii (assembly GCA_034768395.1). Taxonomy (NCBI): domain Eukaryota; kingdom Viridiplantae; phylum Streptophyta; class Magnoliopsida; order Malpighiales; family Linaceae; genus Linum; species Linum lewisii. The sequence continues at coordinate 8,434,008 of CM068302.1, forward strand.
GCGTTTGTCCGCTGGGTCAAAGTGTTGTCCCCCAGTTAATAGGGTGTACGGGGGTATTTATAGTACCCTGCCTTGGTCGCCAAGGCTGAATTTAGCCACTCGTTTGTAGCTCCCGTAGGATGTTGACACGTGTCCGCTCTGTCTTGGAAACCTAAGTGTCGCCGAGTAACCCTAGGAGGCCGCCGAGCTGGGCCGTCGCTTTGGGCCTCACTCCACCTCCTGGGTCTGCCTGTTCGGCCCATCTGATTTACCGCCTGAGTCCGGGCCCCCTGCCCTAGCCGCTGTGTTCGGGCTACCATGTGGGTCGCCTCGTGGGCCGTCGTGTGGGCCTTTGGACTTCGTCGGGCTAGGCCCATCAATTGCCCCCAAGCCCTTAGTCGAGCTTTGCTTGGCTGAGGGTTTACTTATAACTCGGATCGCTCGTCTCGTGATCGCCGTAAGAGGACCCATCAATTGCCCCCGAGCCCTTAATTCGAGCTTTGCTTGGCTGAGGCTTATTTATAACTCGGATCGCTTACGTTGTGTCGCTTTATCGCTTTGCTGTCCTATCGTCTTGTTGCTTTGTTATTTTGTCGCTTTGGTGTCTTGGTTCTTATCGCCTTATCTCTTTTGTCGCTGCTTTCTATCGCGCCCCTTCTTTCCAGTTTTTCATGCACTCTCTCTACCGCTCAGGGTATCATGGTCTTTTACTCCCTACCTTGCTGGAGAAGTTGGGGAAATCGGGGTATTTCAGTAATTGCCCAGAAAGTCATCATTACCTTATCCCTTCAGACGTCATCTCAGCCGCGCGTGCCCCCAATGAAACGTCGCGACGGCTCAACTTCCCGCCAACACGTCCTTTTAACCGCGCGTGTGACTCACCCATTTACCGCGACGGTTCCGTTCCCGCTCATTGCACTCCTATATAAACCCCCTTCTTACCGTCTTCCTCCTTTTTTTACTCCTTCTCTGCCACCTTGACTCCCTGTTTTTACAGTCTTCTTGCCTCCACTGCTTCCTTATTCCTTCCGCGAGCCCTCCACTATCTTCTCCTTCCCCGTCGATCGGAAAACGTTCGTTTCTCCTTCTTCGATCACCAGAAAACGTTCATCTCTTCCTGCCATTTTTCAAATGTCTGGAGCCCCCCGACGCCCACCTGGTATGTGACTCTTCCCTCTTTCTCACTCCCGTTGCCATCCTGCCGTGTGTTTCCTTCCCTTTTCTGTTCTTGTTATTTTCTTTGAACCCATGGATTCCGACTCCGATAGCCAAAACCAAAGTCATTCCTACTCCGCTGGTACCGATTCTTCACCCTCTCCTTCATCTTCTCCTTCGTCCTCTCCTTCCTCTTCCAGTCAGTCCCCTGAACGGGCACCCTTAAATCCTCCATCTATAGCCGAAACCTCGTCTGCCCAAATCTCCGACGTAGCAGAGGAGAATTTTGATGAATCTCCTGCCCTGCCTTTTTGGGGTCCCCACCAAAAAGGATTCGAGCGGGCCCGTCATGGGGTCGAGATTGATCCTGAGGCGACTAGAGTCACCGGCTCCTACTCCATTGGCAACTGGCGGTCTATGTGGGGAAGAGCTACTTGTGACGAGCGCACGTCATCGGCCCGGGCTACTTTCTTCAGGGTCGGTCGAGAAGATCGCCCGCGTTCTTCCATTCGCCATGCTGCCGTCTACCTGGGAATTCGCCGTGGCCTCTCGGCTTTCCACTATTGGCAACTGCCCGCCAGGGTGGCACGGCGTCTGGACCGAGGCCTTCACCAATGGCCTTCGCCTTCCGCCATCATCGTTCACGGTCGACCTGCTTGGGTGCTTTGGCGCTTCTCTTGGCGCTTTTAACGTCGGGTGTTGGGCTACGGCCTCTGCTTTTGAATGCAGCTGCGTGACTAAGAAGATCGCCCCCACTTTGCGGTTGTTTCAATTAATTCATTATGCCAAACACACCTCCAATGGCATCAGTTTCGTTCGCCGAGCTGATCTTACTCAAAAGGGCATTTACTCATCCCCGAAACCTCGCCCTACATGGTACCATTCGTTTTTCTACTTCCGCCCCAGCGACACGGATCATCATTGGGCTTCGCTGCTCCCCTCATCCTGGTCTTCTGGTGACGTGAGTTCTTTCAACGCCGAGCTTGATCCTACTCCCGATGAAATACTCCTTCGTCGCCAGATCCTTCTTGATTGCCATCATTTATCGACCACTTCTGGCCTGCGGACTGCCCAGGCGGGGATACGAGGAGGTATACTTTATGTCTTAGGCGGTGCTGATTGTTTTCCTCCCTTCCTAGCTGTCGTCGTTCATCTTGCGTAATTGAGTCGTCGTAGCCAAACCCTTAGGAATGTATAACCTTTATATTATCGCCTTTTTGTGCTCTCTTTTCTTTCCCCTTTTTTTATACTAATCTTTGGATGTACCTTTCCTAGGTGTCGTAAGCCTCGCTGGGTGCCTCCTTAGTACCACCGCGCGTGGTCCTGTCGCCGAGACTCGTCCCAGCCGCTCTGAGGCTGCCCCCGTTGCCCCTGCTTCTGCCCAACCTTCGCCCGAGAAATCTAAGGGGAAGAGGAAGGCGGCTGAGACGGATGAAAGCCTCCTTTCTTCAAAGAGGAAGAAAAAAGCTGGGGTTTCCAAGCCGAGGAGAAAGGCAGGTGAGGGCTCCAGCAATCCACCGCCGCCGCCTCCACCAGTGATAGAGGTGGAGGATGTCGATGCTGAGACTGAAACTCCCCTCCGCCGCTCTCGTCGCCAATCGCATCTGGCACATGACAATCCTTCTGCGAGGGAGCCCTTAGAGCATCCTGCTGACGAGAACGTCATCTCATATGACGACTCCTACCTTCCTGACGAACCTATTCCTCTTCCCCGGGATCCGGAGCATCCCGAGTCTGCGCCGGCTGCGGAGCTTGATCTTCGTCCCACCGAGCCTGCTCGCGACCACTCTCGCCCGCCTCCTGTCAACACCGACCGTGCCCGCCGGACCAGCTGGACAGAGCGAGCTAACACCCTCTTTGATCGCCCTGCTCCTGCTGGTCGCGAGGGCGAGGGTCCCTTTCGCCTTCCCTACTTCGCCGTCGTTCATCCGGTGGCATCCCACATATCGTCCCGGATGGCGAGTGATATCACGGAGGAGTTCTCTCGAGGTGTCTACGAGGGGGTGACCGCTCCTGGTGAGGGCTCGGAGATTTCGGACCTGCATGGGGCGACTTCCTGCCGCCTCCTTCAGGTATTTATGGAATACGAAATTTATTTGCTCTGTCCTGTTACCTTAGCTCTGCTCGCTGCTTCTTACCCCTTACATTTGTTTTGCTGCCTAGGCCGTGGCCGAGCTCGGCTATCTTTCCTTTGCATGTAAACACATGCAGGAGGAGAATCGGAGGCTGAAGGAGGATGTTGAGAATCTGCGCTCTTTGCGCATGGATCTCACCCGTTATCATAACGAGGAGAAGATATTTACTCATCTGCCTCTTCTTTCTCCCCTTTTATATATACTATTTCCCGGCTTGTCACCTTACGATCCTTGCTAAACCCGCACGTTGTTGTTTGTTTGTTTGTTTTTTTTTATCCTAGCGACGGGCAGATGCAGCGACCTCTGCTGCTGAGTCTCTGAAGGAAAGCCTGGCTGAGGCGACTGGGCGGATCTCCCAGATGGAGGGCGTCCAGGAGGACTTGCAATCTGCTAATAAGCACATTGTCGCCTTTGAAGCCGAGTTGGATGAGGCTCGTGTCAAGGTTGCTCAGGTGGAGGAGATAGCCGCCGAAAGGGACAGAGCTAAGGAGCTGCTGAATGACTCTCTGGCGGCTGAATCGGCGGCGGATCGTGATCTTGCCGCTGCCAAGGCTCAGTATGATGAGACTGTGGCTTATTACACTCATGCTCTCGGCGAGACTATGCGCGTAGTAATGCGCAGCTGTCGTAATGAGTTCTACGAGCTGTTTCCCAACAAGGGCTGGCCAGGGCGAAAAATGGTTCGAGCCGTCCTCCGAGGTCTCAATCGCTATAACTTTGGGGTTCCCGACCTTCCCGATGCCGAGGACGAGACTTATTTTCGAGATGCTGCTCGCTTGGAGCGGGAGATAGTGGCGGCAGATGCCGAATATGTGGCGGCCACTCGCCGCAGCCGTGGCCTGCCTGCTCTGAATCTCGATGGATCAGAGGTTCAGCCGCCATCATCTGATCAAGCCCCCTCAACCAGCGGCAAGGACTTCAATTCCGCCGCTGACTCTTCCAAGGCTGGCGAGAAGGGCTCCGGCGCTAAAGACCCATGATCCCGCTTTCAACCTGTTGTTATTATTGCTATCTTTTCAGACAATCATCATGTTTCTGCGTGCTGTTGCTGTTTTCCTCTCTTTCTCCTCTTTTTTTGCAAAAACTGCCTTACTAAACTCTTCCTCGCGAATTTTCAATCTTTGGTTTTTTTATCTTATTACACTTTTCTTGATCGCTTTGCTTCTTTTCATCATTAACTAGATGTTATACCGATAACTTTGATGCTCCATTAGGTCTTACATGATAAATTTGATGCCCTTAGGTCTTACACACGATTTGTTAATGCCCTTAGGTCTTACATAGCGATCCAATGCCCTTAGGTCTTACATGATAAATTTGATGCTCCTAGGTCTTACACAGCGATTCCAATGCCCTTAGGTCTTACATGATAAATTTGATGCCCTTAGGTCTTACACAGCGATTTGTTAATGCCCGTAGGTCTTACATAGCGATCCCAATGCCCTTAGGTCTTACATGATAAATTTGATGCCCTTAGGTCTTACACAGCGATTTGTTAATGCCCGTAGGTCTTACATAGCGATCCCAATGCCCTTAGGTCTTACATGATAAATTTGATGCCCTTAGGTCTTACACAGCGATTTGTTAATGCCCGTAGGTCTTACATAGCGATCCCAATGCCCTTAGGTCTTACATGATAAATTTGATGCCCTTAGGTCTTACACAGCGATTTGTTAATGCCCGTAGGTCTTACATAGCGATTCCAATGCCCTTAGGTCTTACATGATAAATTTGATGCCCTTAGGTCGCACATTCGCCATGCTCCTGACGATTTCTTGACAAGAACTACATTAGCCAACCACTCAGGATACTGTACCTCTTTGATAATCCCTGCCTTCAAAAGTTTGTCCACTTCATTTGCCACCGCTTGCTGCCTTTCTCTGCAGATGTTCCGCCGCTTTTGCTGGACTGGGCGACTCCCGGGCTCGATCGCTAGAGAGTGTTTGATGATGTCTGGAGCAATTCATGGCATGTCACTTGGTGACCATGCGAACAGGTGCGAGAATTCTTGGAGCAACTTGACCAACTCCTGTTTCTTGTTATCGCTCAGGTAGGACGAAACTCGAACTGTCTTACTTTCATCTTCTTCGAACAACGGTATTGGGACGTCCGATTCTGCTGGAACGACTCTTTCTCCTTCATTCTCCGCCTCCAAGCTTATGGTGAGGCATGTGCTTTTAGTCGCCGCCCTGTAACACCTTCTGGCGATGTCCGGGTGTCCCCAGGCGAAACCTATCCCTTCATTAGTAGCGAACTTCAGTACTTGGTGCACTGGGGAGGAGATTGCTTGGAAGGCGGCGAGTGCAGGTCGCCCTAGGATCATGTTGTACGTGGATTGACAATCCATGACATGGAAGTCGATGGATCGGGTGACCTGCAAGTCTCCATCCCCAATGGTTATTGCCATCGTGGCTATCCCCTTGATGGGAACTGTGTGTCCTGAAAATCCTGAGATGGTAGTTTTTGTCTGCCTGAGCAAGCTAGCTGGCAGGTTCATCTTTTTGTACAGCTCCCAGAAAATAATGTCCGCAGAGCTCCCTTCGTCAACCATCACTCGCTCCACTCGGCTATTGTGCGTGATTACTTGAATCACCATCGCTTCCAAACTTGGGCCTCCTACCCTGACCATGTCTTCTTCCGAGAATCCCAACGTTGGGCGACTGACTTGGTCTATCATCATCACCTCCTTTGTTTCCTCCTTTCTGACTTTCTTTGTCGGGCAACTTTCCCCACCGAAAATGGTTTGATAAACGTGGTTTACCTCAGGTCGAGGCTTTTTCTTGCTATCTCCATTGTCCATAGGCTCCTTAAGTCGGGTGAAAACATCACCCTTCTTGTCTTGTGATTCTCCTTGTCCACGGCGATCATCCTCTTGCGGCTTGTTTTTTCGCTTTGAGCTGACAATGAAATCCCTGAGACGTCCTTCGTTTATTCACCTTTCGATTTCATTTTTCAATTCCCTGCAGTCTTCAGTGGTATGGCCATGAGAGTCGTGGAAATCGCAGAACTTTTGGCGACTTCGCTGATCCGCCGGGGTGAACATTGGCCCCGGCCAGTTGATGGGATGTCGCTTATGCTGCATATACAGCAGAATCTTTCTTCGCGATTCTGAGATGGGTGTATAATCTGCCCTCTCCTCTTGATATCCTCTCTCCTGATAACCCCTTTGCTCTCCAGGGTATCCTCTCTCTTGGTAACGCCTTTGCTCCCCTGGGCGATATTTCTCGTATGGCCGTGTCTCGGAGGGCTGCCCTTTGGCCTGCTTGTTCCCTGTAACGGGCTTTTCTTCCATCTTCGCCGCTCCATGTAAAGGCTCTGCTAACTGCTCCTCAATCAAAATAATTTTGTGTACTCTGGTTTCCAAGTCGGATAGCGACTTCGGAGCCACCTGTAGCAGCGACTCCCGCAGCCTGCCGTTATGAGTCGACTGGAATAAACTTGCCGCAACGATTTCATGATCTACCCTCTTGATGGATTGGACGACCCCAGTCCATTCATCAAAGAACTCCTTCAGCGACTGGTTCGGCTTTTGCCTCAGGCTCACCAGCGCTTGCAACGGGACCGTCCTTGTTTTCTTGCACTCATACTTCTGTGAGAAGATCCTCGCAAAGCCCTCCCACGATGTTATGATGCCCTCTGGTAGATTCATGTACCACTCCCTGGCTCGCCCTCCCAATGTCGCCGGAAAAGCTCTGCAATATGCGGCGTCGCCAGCCTGCTGCATTTGCATGGCGATCTGGAAGGCTTGCAAGTGCTCGTCCGGGTCGCCAGTACCTACATACCTATTTAGGTTGGGCGGAACCAACCCCTTAGGTAGTGGCTCGGCGAGTATCGCCCTGGACAGAGGTTGGCGAACCGCCATCTGTGCGGGGGAGATTTGAGTAGCCGGGAGGAATTGCTGTAACACTTCCAAATGGGAGTCCTGTGGCGATTGCCTGTCCTGAGTGTTGGCCCTGAGAGCTTGAGCTTGCTGGGCGATCACCGTTTTCAACATCTGTGTGAGCTCAGCATTCTGTTGCTCAAGGGACCGAAATCGCTGCTCCAACAGCTCATAGGCATCGCCGGTCGGAATAGTACTCTGAGACTCCGAGTCGCCTTCGAATTCACGCTCCATGTTTCTAGTGAGGTTTGGGTCTGTTCGAGAACCTGAGTTGACATACTTGACAGGTGTTACTCCATTTCCTCTTTCGCCATCCTCGCCCATCAGAGTGGGAATCGCTGATGAAGCCATTCGCCTTGAAAAGTCGCCTGACTGCCCCCTATCTGGCGCGCCAATTGTTCCAGCCTTGTCGCCTGGCCCAATAATGGAAGCCCAAGCCTGTTGGTCCTCCGGGAGTGGTGTACCTCGTAAGTAGTGTGGGGGGTAGTTAGTTCAAGGAAAAGGGGAGGCGATCAGTTTAAGGAATGGGAGAGGGAGGCGAGTAACGTACCGCGGAGCGTTTGTCCGCTGGGTCAAAGTGTTGTCCCCCGGTTAATAGGGTGTACGGGGGTATTTATAGTACCCCTGCCTTGGTCGCCAAGGCTGAATCTTAGCCACTCGTTTGTAGCTCCCGTAGGATGTTGACACGTGTCCGCTCTGTCTTGGAAACCTAAGTGTCGCCGAGTAACCCTAGGAGGCCGCCGAGCTGGGCCGTCGCTTTGGGCCTCACTCCACCTCCTGGGCCTGCCTGTTCGGCCCATCTGATTTACCGCCTGAGTCCGGGCCCCCTGCCCTAGCCGCTGTGTTCGGGCTACCATGTGGGTCGCCTCGTGGGCCGTCGTGTGGGCCTTTGGACTTCGTCGGGCTAGGCCCATCAATTGCCCCCAAGCCCTTAGTCGAGCTTTGCTTGGCTGAGGGTTTACTTATAACTCGGATCACTCGTCTCGTGATCGCCGTAAGAGGACCCATCAAGCTGCATTTGTAGTCTCATTTCATATTAGTAGTTTATGGTTCCTAGAAAAATGCAAAAGACAGCAGCTGGCAAGTGTATGTATCACCACTGGAGTAGCTGAAATGGAAAACCAGCAACTGTTGAGCTGCATTTCTAGTCTCGCTTCATAACCAGCAATCTACCTTTGAGCTGTTATGTTTGGAATATTTTAGGTGATGAAGAAGGATCGATGAAGTCTGGCGTTTTGAAGAGTGGGTCTATGTTGGAAGACATTGAGCATGGTGCGTATAAGCACTTCTTATTTTGAGCCGGAGTATGCTTTAGAAGTTCGTGACAAGTTGCACAAGGCAAGTGAGTTCATGATTCCAACCAGGCCAGTAGAGCAGGCAAAAAATAATGAGACGACATCCTCTCAGGGACTGAAGCAGCTCAAGACTCAAAGTTAGAGAGAAAGGATTGTAGTTGTTGTACTGAGTGTTGACATTGAGTAGATGATTAGTATGTATTGTAGTTGTTGATAAATGAGAGTACCTTGTATGAATGTTTAATTATATTTATGAAGATGACTTTTTTTATTATGTTATTTATTTATTATTCGAATTTAAATTTAGGTATTAGGAATTTTTTATTTATATATAAAATTTCAACTTCCAGTTTAACAGGGTTTTAAAATCCATGTTAAATGGACCATTTAACAGGGGTTCAAAACCCCTCCTAAACGGTCCGTTTAGGAGGGGTTTTAAACCCCTGTTAAACAGTCCTTTTAGGAGGGGTTTAGAACCCCTGTTAAACGAACGGTTTACCAGCGGTTCCGTTTAGCAACGGACATAATAACAGCAGTTTCTAAACCATGGTAAACTGTTTAACATGGGTTTAAACCACTGTTAAACATACTTTCAAACCCCTCCTAAACAGCAGTTTTGTTGTAGTGCAGATTTGTTTGTTCAACTTGAAGGCCGAGGAAGAATTTTAGTTTTCCCATCAGGCTCATTTCAAATGAATTTGCCATCATTTCACCAAAAGAGTGTCGAAGTACATCACTTGTGGAACGGAAGATAATGTCATCGACATAGATTTGTACCAAGAGAATATCAGACGAATGAAACTTAAGGAACAAAGTATTATCAACTGTTCCTCGAGAGAATCCATTTGAAAGGAGAAATGAGGAGAGTCTATCATACCAGGCTCGAGGAGCCTGACGAAGACCATAGAGAGCCTTTTTGAGTTTGTAAACATGATGAGGAAAAGAAGGATTTTCAAATCCAGGAGGTTGTTTAACAAACACTTCTTCTTTAATAAAGCCATTAAGGAATGCACTCTTAACTTCCATTTGAAACAATTTGAATTTCATGTAGCTTGCGAAAGCACATAAAATCCTGATAACTTCAAGACGAGCAACTAGTGTGAAGGTTTCATTGAAATCGATACCCTCTTCTTGTGAATAGCCTTGAGCTACCAATCTGGCTTTATTTCTAGTGACTTCTCCCTTTTCGTTGGTTTTATTTCGAAAAACCCATTTTGTGCCAATGATGGTCTTATTTATGGGTGGAGGAACAAGTTCCCAAACCAAAGCTCTTTCAAACTGATGCAATTCCTCTTGCATTGCGAAAATCCAGTGTTCATCTAGGAGAGCCTCCTTGATGTTCTTTGGTTCAAGAAGGGAAAGAAGTGCATTCTCCTCTGAAGCTAAGAAGTCAAGGAACTTCTTAGAGCGAGTGACAATTCGCTTTTGATTGTCAGCAAGAATGAGACTTGGAGGGTGGCGTTTCTGAATGTGAGGTGGTGGCTGTGGGATCTCTGTGGCCTCAGAAGAAGGAAGAGGACTAGCAGAGGTGCTGGCTGAGGTAACATTCTGCTCATTTTGAATCAGAGAAGAAGGATTTAGACACTCATTCGCAGGTGAAGTTTCTGACTCAGTAGAGACAGAAGGTAAGAAAGAGGAAGGAAGAAGTGATGAGGTGCTGTCCTTATCTGCAAAAAATTTGTCTGTAGAAGATTTATCATCAAAGACAACATGTATAGATTCTTTGACCTTTCCAGTGTGCTTGTTAAACACACGAAAGGCTTTACTCTTAGACAAGTAACCAAGAAAGATTGATTCATTGGACTTAGCATCAAATTTGCCTAACCGATCCTTTGTATTCAAGACAAAACACCTACACCCAAATGGATGAAAGTAGCTAATTAAAGGCACCTTGTTTTTAAGAAGTTCATATGGAGTTTTATTCAAACCTTTGCGGATTAAAGTCCTATTTAGAATGTAACAAGCAGTTGACACTGCTTCAGCCCAGAAACGTTTTGGGGTATTAAAGTCAAGGAGCATAGTTCTAGACAGATCAAGTAAGGCTCTATTTTTACGCTCAGCAACTCCGTTCTGTTGAGGAGTTCGAGAAGCTGAGACGAAATGTTGAATTCCTAACGAAGCACAAAAAGACTCAAAATGTGATGATGTGAATTCACCACCGTTACCACTCCTAATAGCTTTAATCTTTAAACACAGAGAATTTGACATCTGATGAGCAAAGTCAATAAAGTTTGAAAGACATTCATCCTTTTTAGCAAGAAAGAAAACCCAGGTAAAACGAGTATAGTCATCAACAATTACAAAAACATACAACTTTCCACCAAGAATCTGCACATTTGTGGGTCCAAAGAGATCCATGTGAAGTAATTACAGAGGTTTTGATGTTGAAATAGTTGAAATGCTTTTGAAAGAAGTTTTAATTTGTTTACCTTTAACACATACATCACAAAAGAAATTTTTATCTGGATTAATATTTGGTAAGCCTCTAACTAAACCCAGAGAGTTAAGTTGAGCCATTCTAGCAGTACTAATATGACCTAGTCGTTTATCCAGAGAATCTCAATAGAAGTTTTTAAAGCAGTAAAGCATTTCTCATGGAAAGCTTTTGGTTCTTCATATCGATAGTGTAAATGTTTCCGTTTCTAGTTCCAGTAAAAAGAATTTTTCCATCAGAAATTCTCTCAATTTTACAAAAGTTTGTTTAAAAAATGACTCTGTTTTGAACACCACATAATTGGCTTATGGAGAGCAGGTTATGCTTAAGATTTGGTACAAACAAAACGTTATGAAAAATAGGTTCATGTTGTTTACCAATCGTACCTTTGCCCATGATTCGACTCTTGTTATTATCTCCAAACACCACTTTGCCTCCTTTAAATTCGTTAAGTACACTGAAGAGCCGTTTATCTCTTGTCATATGATTTGAACATCCACTATCTAAATACCATTCGGTATTAATCTGAGGTACCTGCACAAGTAGCATGATTAGTCTTCTTAGGCACCCAGATTTTCTTGGGCACTTGTTTTTTATATGAGAAGGTACAAGTAAAATTTGAATGGTCGTAATTAGAACAGAAATTACAGAATTTGCTCCTATTATCTCTTCTCTGTAAGGGACGAAAAAATGTTTGATTAGGTTTCCAGAACAGAAAATCAATTTTGTTTTCAGCTCTAGCCCTTTCCCAATAGTAGTTCTGCCTTTCCAACACGTTAATATACGATTTTAGTTTCTATATATGAAGATGTTGTGAATTAATTTGCTCACCACATGAACACTTACTCATTTTGTTCAGCTGTGATTCATATTTCATTTTAAGGCATTCAGCATATTCAGCAAGTAAAATATAAGCCAGCATAATCGACTGTTTAGACATACTTGAGATTGAGTTTGAACATACCTCAGAGTTTGATGATTCATCCTCATATTCATCATCCGTAAGAGCCATGAGAGCCTCTTCATCATCAGAGTGTCACTCCAGGTGACCTTGAAAGCCTTCTCTTTAGAATATCTTTTAGTAGGACATTCTGAGTGAATGTGACCTGGTCTACCACACTTAAAACAAGTGATTGTATCTTTATCATCATTAGATTTTTCATCTCCATCCTTCCTTGATTTAGTCAAAAATCTAGACTTGGATGTTGATCCTCTAATTTTAGACTGATCACTTCTATGTCTGAGAAACTGCCTAAAACGTTTAGTCATAAGAGCAACTTCATTTTCATTAATTTCATCCTCATCACTAGATTCATACTTTCTGGATGCCTTAAGTGCAATATTCTTAGAGTTTTTTTTTACTCTTCTCCTATATCAACCTGCCTTAACACGACTTAATGACTAATAAGTGAGCCAATAAGATTTTCAAGAGATAAGACAAATAAATCTTTAGCTTCCTTAATGGCAGTAATTTTAGGCATCCAATCTTTCTAACCAAGTCTGTTCTATCAAGTTTCTTTCCAAGATGACCTAATCTAGACACAATCAAATTAAATCTATCATACATAGCAGATATGGTTTCATTATCAGTCATCTTAAACAGTTCATATTCATGCATTAAAACATTTATCTTTGTTTCTCTTACTTGTGAAGTTCCTTTATGTGTAACTTCAACTGTCTTCCACACTTCATGTGCTGTTTCACAAGAACTGATTCGATTATATTCATCATTGCAAAGTGCACAGTAAAACACATTTAAAGCTTTGGAATTAAGTTGTGCTCTTTGTTTCTTAGCATCATCCCATGTTTCATAATCTCCCTCTAGATTAACTCCTCCTTTATCTACAATACGCCAAGTAGCAAAGTCCATACCTTGGAAGAAGACCTTCATTCGATTTTTCCAAAATTGGTAGTTCGTTCCGTCGAACCAAGGAGGACGAGAGTGTGACAGACCTTCCACACCTGGTACTTGATTCGAGCTCGACGCCATTCTTCTCGGCAGCTGTCAACTCGACTCGAGAAGCAAGCTCTGATACCAATTGAAAAACGTTGAGCAGGTTAAATCAAGATATGAAAATGAAATTTGAGTGAAGGAGTGGAGATGAAATATCTTTCGGATTTGACAGTCGATCCGAAGAACTCCTTAATGAGTAATCGAATATCTGAATGAGATCGACTGAGGAACCCTAATCGGATTGACAGGGAGAGGTCGTCGCGAGGATAAATGAAGGAATGGAAAGCACACAACACCAATTTTAACGTGGTTCGATAAGCTATGCTTCTCTACATCCACGTCCCGAGCTTGGAGCTCGAGAGAGTCACTGAATATTGAAAAGAAGAAAAACACCCCACGATTCACAGTTCGAATCTGGGAAACCAATTGAACACAGTCAATTTAGCAATCGCAACTACAAAGCCTCACAACAGAGTGAGTGACAAAGCACCAGAGAATCGACGCCCGGAATCTCTAGTTCGCTTATGCTCTCTTCTTCCTCTTTTATACAGACTGGAAATCCGTTTGTTTCCTTTGATTAAGCTCATCCCGAAATATGTATCCATTTAGCCCTTGATTTCTTCCATTTGAAAAATCTGCATTAAAGCACACTTTCCCTTCTCGGTTTGGTCAGACCACATGAGTAACCGAAAAGAATAGGCATTCAACAAATCAATGAACCAGTAGATTCTAACAAAACCTTCTTTGTTGCAGGCGAGTGTAGCGTACTAAATGCTATCAACAGTATCATTCCTAGTGTTATTTCTGCTGGACTTGTGTGTTTTGATGGAAAAAACAAAACAATGAGCATAATCGGCGTAATATCCTCTAACCTCCTTAAATGACTTGAACTCTGGAAGTTCCCATCCAACAACAGGGGGAACATTTGCAGGACATTAAAAAATGCAATGTATAAGCAGTTTTTCAAAAAACAAATGATTGGGTGATGATTGTGAAGCATCATGTAACTATCGTGATTAGTAAGTTAGTGGACAGACATATGCTAATTTAAATGTGTTACTAATGTTGAACTCCATCAGTTGCTTAATTTGAATGCATTACTCATTAATGTTACAAATATATGCTACTTAAAAAAAACACAGGGGTGAAAATCATTCGAAGTAGTAGGGACTGAGAAACAGAAGAGGGTTGCTATTTGCAGTCCGTGTTTTAGTGTACGCAGTCCGTATTTTCACATAAATGGATAATTATATCCTTGCAGTCCGTTTTTACTAACGCAGTCTATTTTTTACTAACGCAATCCATTTTTTACTAACGTAGTCCATTTTTACTAACACAGTCGTTTTGAATAACGCAGTCCATTTTTTTTACTAACATAGTCCGTTTTTACTAACGTAGTCGTTATTCATAATATATTAGAAAAAACGGGCATAAAAATAAAATAACACTTTAAATATTTAAAATAAATTAATAATATTGATAACAGGACTGATGGAAAATTATAAATGTTTAAATAAGTTAATAATGATGATGCAAAATTATATACGTCTAAATTTTTTTATGGAAAATTATAAAAATTCAAATAAATTAATAATAATGATTAAAAATCATATACTTCTTAAAATTAATAATTTTGAGAGAAATTATTGCTAAGAAATTATATATTTAAAAAACGGATTGCGTTAGTAAAAAATGGATTGTGTTAGTAAAAATTGGACTGCATTAGTAAAAACGGACTACGTTATTAAAAATGGACTGCGTTAGTAAAAACAGACTGCGTTAGTAAAAAATGGATTGCGTAAGTAAAAACAAACTGCATTAGTAAATACGGACTATAAGGACATAATTGTCCATTTATGTTAAAAATACGGACTGCGTTAGTAAAACGCGAACTGCAAATAGTAGCACCCAAACAGAATTAGGGACTAAAAAAATGTAATGTACTAGTACAAGCAAGTAACAAGGGTAACAAATTAAAAAGCATGAACTTCAGAAAAACGTCAAAACTCAGCATCGAGATCAGAATTAAGGGATTAAAAACAAACCTTGCCCATCAATAGTTTTCTTCTAATTGGAAGACGCATCGTCGGCAGAACATTTGAAACTAACAAAAAATACGAGGCTGTCAGTTCAATGAAAACATAAAATATGACAATAAGAATATAGAAAAGGAGTAGAAAATCCATCGAACGATTAACATAAAGGAGTATCGATGTCATTCCAATCGTCATTGTTTTGAACTTAGACATGCTCGTCATAATCTTGTTCGTATGTGAGATCTGGCGATATGTCAAGGTCGATTTCAGGTGACTTGTTGAGATCGAACAAACAATGATTATCCATGGTTGATTACTATATTACCAAGATTGCAAAAGTAAGAAGAGCTAGAGAAAGAAAAAATGGTCGCTTGCAACAGTTAGAAGGTGTTTGAATTATATTCAAAATAGCATTCTTGTTAGGGAAAGATAAAAAAGCAACAAAAAAAATCCATAATAATTAATTGCCATAACAACCGATTACATAATTAATTAAGTATATTAACTGTCCAAATAATTAAATGATTCTTTGAATATTTAATATTTTTTTTTGATGAATTGAGCTGATTTTATTCATCAAAAAGAGTGGAATAACATCACAAAAGTCTATCTACTAAAAGACTCAAGAAAAAAGAGAACTAGTTAATTACACTCAAAATCTCTCTTTCGACTTTTCTCCCCCTCGCGAAGGTTCGAATTTCATCACCGATAATCTGAATAAGGGAATCAGCTTCATGCCTTGAACCTCCAAACACTCTTTTGCATCGTTCAATCCATATATGGCTTATCATCACTCTCCAAAGGAGCATCTTCGTCTTCCCTTTAACTCCATCATTCTTCCAACTACAAACCTCCTGGATCGCATCAGCCCACTTTTTCCCAGCTAGTTCAACCAGCAAAGCAGTAACAATATCAACATAATATTCACACTCACTGAACAGATGATTCTGTGTTTCCTCTGCAACCTGGCATAAAACACATGTTTCATCCACTGCTGCATTCCACTGCTTAACCACATCTTTAGTATAGATTCTTCCTTGCACAATTAACCAAGTCACAACAGACCTCCTGGGTATAGAGAACCCCGTCCAGACTGCATCATGCCAAGGTACCACTTGATTCACAGGTCTGATATCATTCCACACACTACTCACCTTGTACTTTTTCATGAACTTCCCATTCCATAACAAGTCTCCATCACTGTCACTTGTGATAAAACTCCTCACCAAGGTTCTGAGCTTAAGCAGCTTTATCCAATGCCATGATCCAGAAGAGGCTTTAACAGTCCAGAAACATCTCCCCTTCAGTCTGTACTTCATAATCCACGCGACCCATAAAGAGCCTTCCTGCAGCAAAACACTCCATATATGCCTAATTATATTAGCTTTGTTCCAAGTTCTCATATATCAAATTGATCATTGCCTATCGACATTATGATTTCTCTCTCCTCTGATTTCTCTGCTTCGGATTTCGCTCATCGCGTTGGCTGGCTTTCCACTGTGGGTGCGCTCCTTTGGGGCTGACCGTCGTGTGGTGATCGCCGGTCTGACTCCTAGAGTCCGCCGGATTTCCTCTCCTTCTTCTCTAGTATCAGTTTGAGGAGGTGGAGTTTGGAGATTGAGCCTATTAACTTGCAACCTAAGGAGGTCCCTGTTTGGATTCAGCTTAACAAAGTTCCAGTTCCTCTGTGTACACACGAAGGTGTGGGTCATCTATCGAGTCTAATTGGCAAGCCGATATCTAAATTTGTTAGAAATGGGACTACGGTTAAAGTGTGTGTGCTCACTGATGATACTAAGGACAAGCCTGTTTCTCTTAGGGTGGTGGTTGCTGGTAAGCAGTATGAAGTGGAAGTTGTTTACCCTCAGTCTAGGGTGTATACTGCTCTTAGGAAGAAAACGGAGGAAGTTAGGAAGGTTAACCATAGCAAAACTGTTTGGCAACAAAAGATGGATGCCGCTGTCTCTGCTGCAGGCAATGATGGCGAACCTTCCTCGAAAGGGGAGGCATCACCTGCAAAGGAGGTGGTGGTATCAGCTGAACAGGATGTTTCAGGAAGGGATCCCAAACCTTCTGATGAAGGGAAGGGCTCACCTGAGGTATCGAAAGGAGGGAGTGAACTTAGGTTTGGCTCTCCTGCTGATGGTAATCTGGTTTCGGATTCTTCTGAAGGTTCTTTGTCTGGTGGAGAGGAAAAGGCTCAATCTAAACCCCATAAACTTGTGGATCCACTCTCACCGGAGTTCTTCCCTCCGCTTGGCAAGAGAGGTAATAGGAGAGGAAGGAAAAGATGATATGAAGTTGCTAGCTTGGAATCAAAGAGGTTTTAATGCCTCTAGTAAGCAGCAAAATCTTTACTTGCTTATAAATAAACTCAATATAGACATGATTGGTATCCTAGAGACAAGAGTATTAGAAAAGAATTCTGAGAAAATTCTAAATAGCTATTTTTCAGCCTGGTCACATTTCTTGAACTATGATTGCAGTTATTTGGGGAAAATTTGGATCCTTTGGAGACCTTCTCTGCAGGTTCAGGTGATCTCCTATTCAGAGCAGTATGTGTTACTTCATGTCTCAGATGGTAGTAGTAAGTGTCATGCCTGTTTCATTTATGGCTCGAATAGCTCCTCTTCTAGATTGAAAATGTATGAAAAGCTTAAGTTCTCTATCAATGGTCCTTTGTGTGTTCTTGGGGACTTCAATGCGATTATCTCTCCTGATGAAGCTTCCAATTCGGTTGGATATACTTATAGTATGTCTAACTTTGCTTCCTGGATAGATGATAACAAGCTAATTGAACATAAAGCTACTGGCCCCCTGTTTACTTGGCTGAATAATCAAGAGGCTGATCCTATATATAGGAAGTTGGACAAATGCTTAACTAATCTGGATTGGTTAATGAATTTCCCTAAGAGTAAGGTGGAACTGTTAGCTCCAGGAAAGTCTGATCATTGTGGGGTTTTGCTAACCACAGAAGTGTACTCTGCTTCTCTACCCAAAGCCTTCAGGTTCTTTAACTGCTGGATGAAGCACAAAGATTATGAGAGGGTGGTAGCTGAGGCCTGGAACAATGTGAGATGTAATGGGGAGCAGAAGGGCTTTTACAGAATTTATAGGAGATTGAAGGAAGTAAAGACTTCGTTGATAAAGCTAAATGCAGAGAGTTATTCTGAGATTGGTAAAAGGGTAGCAGCTGCTGAGGGAGAGTTGAAGTCAGCACAATTGGCTATTTTAGATGACCCTAGAGCAATGGATTTGTCAGATATTAAGGATCTTCAGGCTTCATGGAGTAATCTGAAGGAAGCTGAAGAATCTATTTTGAGGCAGAAATCTAGAGAAAATTGGTTGAGATTGGGTGATTCTAATACTGCTTATTTTCATAAATCAGTAAAAATTCGTCAGGCTAGAAAGCAGATTACACAATTGGAGTTGTCAGATGGTAAAAGATCCACTGATTTGGAAGAAATTTCAAAAGAGATTGTTACCTACTACAACTCTCTCCTTGGGACCTGTAACAAGGAAGTGAGGAAAATATCGGTTGAAGATATTAGTAAACTGTTATGCAGAAAACTAGACAAGACTAAAGCAGATGATATATGTGTGCCAATAAGTAATGAAGAGATCAGGAGAGCCATGTTTGATATTTCTAGTGATAAAAGTCCTGGCCCAGATGGATTTATGCTAAATTTTTCAAGTTTTCTTGGAAGCTGGTTGGAGATGAAGTCTGTGCTGCAGTTAAGAGCTTCTTCTCAACAGGTAAACTCCACAGATCAGTGAATTCCACGCTGCTCTCATTAGCTCCTAAAAAGCTTAATGCTGTGAATATTAAGGACTATAGGCCTATTGCTTGTTGCAACATTCTATACAAGTGCATAACTAAGATTCTTACTGCTAGAATTGCAATCTGCTTGCCTGATGTGATCAGCTCTACTTAGTCTGCTTTTGTGAAGGGTCGGTCTATAGGAGATAACATTTTAATGGCTCATGAACTGGTGAATGGTTATCATTTAAAGCATGTTACTCCTAGATGTGCCGTAAAAATAGATCTTCGTAAGGCCTTCGATGTTCTGAAGGTTATGGAAGCTATGGGATTCCCTAAATGTTTCATTGGTTGGATAAAGGGCTGCTTGGACAGTGTCATGATTAGTATTGGCATCAATGGGGGGTCAGTAGGGTACTTTGAAGGGAAGAAAGGTTTAAGGCAAGGTGATCCATTATCACCTGCATTGTTTGTAATAGCTATGGAGCTGATGCATTGCCTGTTTGTTAAAGCGGCTAGAGAGGCAAAGATACCTTATCATCCAAAGTGTAAGAAGCTGGAAATCATTGAATTATGTTTTGCTGATGATCTTATGGTGTTCACTAATGGAACTATGGAAGGGGTTAAGGCTATTCAGGTGGTGTTGAAGGAGTTCTATTATATGTCTGGTCTGCAACTTAATCCTGAGAAAACTGAAATTTTTTTCAGTAAAACAGTGGCTGCTGCTACAAGAGAATACATATGCCTAAACACAGGTTTTAAGAAAGGGGATTTACCAGTCCGCTATCTTGGAGTACCTTTGGTTTCAGGGAAGATTAGTGCAAAGGATTGTGAGGTCCTAATAAAAAAGATCACCAGCAAAATTTCAGGTTGGAAGGTGAATACTCTCTCTTACGTAGGGAGGCTGCAGGTTGTTCAAACAGTATTGACCTCTATGAGCCAATACTGGATGGCCATTTTCCTGCTACCAAAGTCTATTGTTAGAGCAATAGAGAAAATGTGTAGTGACTCTCTTTGGAATGTGAAGGAGGGACAACAGAAAAGAGCAAAAATTGCTTGGAAGAAGATCACCTACCCTAGAGAGGAAGGGGGTTAGGTATTAGGGATCTGGTTTGCTGGAACACTAGTATGGTGATAAGGCATTTATGGAACCTACTGATGACTGCAGATTCCGTTTGGGTGGCATGGATTCGTACTTATCGATTGAAGCAGGTGGATTATGGTCTTTCAAAAGCAGACCATACCATTCTTGGATTTGGAGGGCTATTCTGAAAGTAAGGAAGGAAGCTGCTTTGCACATTTCTCTGGATCCTGCAGGAAATGTTATTTGGGATGGAGTGGTGATGTCAAAGTTTTCTGTCAAAATAGCTTGGGACTCCTTAAGGATTCGTCTTCCTCTTGTTAACTGGTATAACCTGATCTGGAAATCCCCTGGTATACCAAAGCACAGTATGATTGCTTGGCTGGCGATTAAAGGGAAGTTAATTACAAAGGAAATCATCTCACATTGGGGTTACCTACTGATATATCTTGTCTTTTGTGTGACAAGGGGGTAGACGAACTGAACCATATTATGCTCACCTGTTCATATACGCAGAAGGTTAGAGGAATTCTGCACATGCCTCAGAAAGGAAACTGGGAAGAGGAAGTGGATGCTTGCTCAAAGTACTGGAACGGTGATACAGAAGAGGACAAGAAAAGGAGATTAATTTGGAGAGCTATGATCAGTTCGATCTGGTATGAAAGGTGCAATAGAAATGCTGGCCAATGCAAGATGAGGGACTATGAGGACCTTGCCAAGGTCATTATAGATGATTGTATGAGTAGAATGTATTAGACTGTTGTTCCTAGTTCTCCTGCTAGTCTACGTTTTTGGAGTTTGATTGTTGATTGGTTTGTAGTTTGTTCGATTAAGGGGTCTTCACTTAATCGGTTGATTCATTGATGAATAAAAAGCTAATTATTCATATCTTTTAGACCGAGACCTCCTTCTTGCTTAGGTCTTGATACCACCTTCCAGGCTACTTTAGCTCTAGTTTGCTTATCTGTTTTACCCCACAAGAAATCATTACAAATCTTCTCAACTTCTTTGATGATACCTAAGGGAAGGATAAAATGAGACATCCAAAGCTGCAGTGTTCCTCCCACCACCGATTCGATTAATTGGCACTTCCCAGCATAGGATAGATGTTTTGCTTTCCAATCAGTTACTCTGCTGGTAATTTTATCAATCAGAGACTTACAGTCTGTTTTCCTGAGTTTTCCAGCTGTAAGAGGGACTCCAAGATACCTAAAAGGTATATCCCCTATACTGAAGCCAGAAGCAGCAGCTAACTCATCCCTGACCTCATTTAACACACCTGCAGTGTATATGTAACTCTTTTCTGAATTGAACCTCAGGCCAGACATTGCATAAAACTTGTTCAACACATTTGTGACCTCTACAATTGCCTCCCTATTTGCTTTTGAGAACACCAGCAAATCATCTGCAAAGCTTAGATGAGTCAGCCCTATACCTTTACATTGAGGATGGAGATGGTATTTTCTTTCTTCCACTGACTGTTCAAACAGGCAACTCAGAATCTCCATAGAGATTACAAAGAGGTAGGGGAGATGGGATCCCCTTGCCTCAACCCTCTCTTGGCTGGGAAGTACCCCATTGAAGTACCATTGATGTTAACTGATAGCATAGAGGCATTAAAGCACTCCTTTATCCAATTCACATACTGCATAGGAAAGTTCATTGCCTTTAGGGTTTCAAAAACAAAAATCCATTCTACTGAATCGAAAGCCTTCATAAGGTCTATCTTCATTGCACATCTAGGAGACATTCCAGAACGAGTATAACCTTTCAACATCTCATGAGCTAGGAGAATACCATCACCAATATACCTCCCCTTAATAAAAGCAGTATGAGCTGGGCTAATGAAACTGGGCAGAACAGCAGAAAGCCTATTTGCAAGTACCTTAGAAATTACCTTATAAACCACATTGCAACATGAAATTGGCCTGTAATCCTTCATATCTGCAACATTAAACTTTTTTGGAATAAGTGCTAGCAAGATGGAGTTCACATATTTAGGCATACTACATCTGTCAAAGAACCTCCTTACTGCAAGAATTAGGTCAACCTTCACAACTTCCCAGCTTTCCTTGAAGAATAAGGCACTATATCCATCTGGTCCAGGCGCTTTTACATTATTTATACTGAATAAAGCATCCTTGATTTCCTTCTCAGTAATACCAGTAATCAGACTTGCACTTTGCTGACTGTCAAGTTTCCTTTTAACAACAGCTGCAACCCCCTCCACATTTACCTGATGACTGCTCCCTAACAGTTTCTTATAAAACTGAACAGCAACCTTAGAAATGTCATCAAAACTTTCCACCATCTCCCCCTCCTCATTTCTAAGTTGCCTGATCGTGTTTCTTGACTGCCTATGCTTTACATAGTTATAGAAAAACTTAGTATTACCATCTCCCATCCTGATCCAATTAATTCTTGATTTTCGATTATAGATACTCTCCTCATCTTTTTGAAGTTGATGCAACACATCCTCAGCTTCATGAATCAACCTGACCTTATCATTTGTAGGCCTATCATAGACCTCCTGCTTGAGCTTAATTACTACCTTCTCTTGCTGTCTTACTCTGACTTGAATATTTGAGTAACACTCCTTATTAAGCTTTTTCAATTCCCTCTTCAGTAAACTCAGTTTCTTATACAACCCGAAGAAGCTATTACCAGTAATATGATTCCTCCATACTGAACGAACCAGGCCTTCATAACTGCTATGCTTTGTCCAGCAAGCAAAAAATTTGAACATTTTAGGCATAGGCTGGATTACCCTATCATTTACCAGGTAAAGAGCACAATGATCAGACTCTTTTGTAGGAATTACCTGCACTGTACTTCTAGGGAAGGAAACCCCCCAGGCAGTGTTCACTAAAACACGATCCAATTTTCTTGCAATAAGCTCCCCTTCCTCTCTATTATTGATCCATGTAAACAGGGGTCCACTAGACACATGATCGGCCAGACAACAATCCCTTACACAATCCTTAAAATCCTCCATGCTATCAAATGATGCTCGCGCATTTGAAGCTTCATCAAGGGATAGGAAAGCATTAAAATCCCCTTGCACAATCCAAGGATCATTATCTTGCTTAAGACTTCCTAATTTAGCATATAACCTCCTTCTTTGATTGTTGTCATTAGCAGCATACACAAAAGTGCAGAAGAAAGGAGTTGGGAGCTCAACCTTTACATGGATAAACTGCTCCCCAATATCAATGACCTTGATAGGCACATCTTTTCTCCATATCAACCAAATTTTCCCAAGAGTGCCATCAAAAGCAAATGCCCCTAGCCAGTCAGGAAAGCGGGCTCTAAACATCTCCAAAGTCTTATCTTCTCTAACACGAGGCTCCAAAATAGCTATAACGTCTATATTATAATAACTAATATACTGCTGAACTTCTTTATATTTACAAACCTTATTAAACCCTCGCGTATTCCATGTCCAAATCCTCATCTATACTTTGATTTAAATCTTGTCTTGACACCAGATGGGGCAAACTTCTGCTTGTTAGCAGGCTTACTGAAAGGTAAAAAATCACCAAAAGTTGCTTTCCCTGAGACATGGATCTCTACCTCTTCTTCTGATACTTCAGTCATATGACCGTCCTTATATTCTTCCTCAGGGCTCATGCTGATAGTGTGTGGGGTAGGTGCTTTCTCCACTTGCAGAGAAGTTTCAATCGCATTGCCTACCCCCCAGCCACCTGACTAGAACCATCACTAACTGGTGAAGTAGTCCCTTCTTTCGAAGATGCTACCCCATTGCCAGAGTGAGCAATTATGTCATTCTTAGATGCTGACTAGGATGAGGCTTTCTCACTATCATCACTGATAATCACACTCTTAGCTTTTTTCTTCTTTTTCTTTTTAGTCTTCTTACTGTTACTAGGCCCAACTTCCTCAGCATTTGGAGTTGTTTGCTGAATCTCTTCTACCAGAATTTGCAGTCCCTTAGGAGTAGCAGGGATCCTGGTGTCCTGATCACAACAAGCTCAGTGTCCTTATCCACAACAGGTTCAACAGTCACAATCTTCTCAGGTTCAACCTGTGTTCTCCGCCATTCAGTTTTGACTCCAGCCTTCTTATTAATATTAAATTATTGGTTGTGGTTGATTTGGTTTAGCTGAAAAATTGCCCATCTCCGGGTAGGAAGCTGGATGATATTAGTTCTTTCAAGTTTGAAGGTTGGTTCAATTAAGAAGGTTAAGGTCTCTAATTAAATTTTACTAAGTCCCACCAAAGCTTACCAAAAGCTTAAGTAAACCTAGGGGTGTTTAGATTGGCCCAAGCCTTTATATCACTTAAATTTTGGCACAATTGACCAACCCACTCGGCTAAGAACCAAACCGGACTGGACTTAATGACCAGCCCACCTCCTTTCATCAAAGTCAAGCTAGCCAACTTGCTGACCCATTGAATCATGCATTTAGGAGAAGGGGATAGGCTTTGGGCCCTATTTTAATTTGAAATTGGGCTGGACGGAGGGGGGAATGAAACTTAGGCCCACATTCGAGTAAGTTGAAGCCCGCTCGTTGGTTTGGATAAGGAAGGGTTTCGGTTGGGAAGTAGGGTTTTATGGTACAAGAAAGAAAATGGGGAAATGGGGCCAAAGATTTGGGGGGAGAAAAAGGATGATGACACTCGGGAATCGAGGAAATGAGTGATTCGAATTTCCTGATTTTTGGGAACGAAAGCCAAATGAGAAAGGGCGAGTGAGTGGCGAACATGGAGTTACGGCATCAGATATCTCTGGGCTTCATCGTTGAGTAACCGAGTGGCAGGGGTTAGGAAATCATTTTAATCAAAGAGAAGTTGCCTAGGAAAAAATAGGAAGAGAAAGGGGAGTCAGGAATTAGATTGGGCGCATTTTGATGGTTCAGACGATGTATTCCAATAAGCGTGAAGCTCACCTGCGGCAGCCAAAACTCACCGAAGAAGAAGGGTGACCAAAGGTCAACCCTTCAAACTTCAATGACTAGTTTGCCACCCAAGAAAGTTAAGTAATGGCTTTGTGTTTGTAACGACCCAAATTCGGCCAAATCTTCATTTGGGTCAGTCTTCGAGTTGGGCCAAAATCTCGAGTAGACACGATGACCGTAGATTGGTTCAACAACGACAATTTTGGTGAGGCCTCCAACGGGCGTTGAAGTACAAGTAATGGTTGTTGGAGGAGATGCAATGGTTGTTGTCAATTTTGGCATACTTAATCGTATTTAAGGGTTTTATTAGTTGGAAGATTAAGAGTGGGGAGAGGATTTGTGTTTTTCGAACAGAAAAGAGAGAGAGAGAGAGAGAGAGAGAAGTCGGAGCCACAATGGAGGATCATCAGTCAGCTCTCGTGACTGTGGATCAAGGAATTAGGAAAATAAGCCTTCTCGGATCGATGAACGAATCCCTTCTTAGTCTTTCGTTGTTTAATCAATTTTATGGATTATTGTTCTCTTCTGATTGAGCGAGGAAGCTCGGAGGTTCAGAGACCTCAGTAGGACTGATCGAGATTCAGTTCTGTACTAAGATTACGTCGGTGTGAGGGTTTTACAGTTCACAGTTACTTCAAGCTACAGGGTTTGTCGGTTAAGGTTCGGAGATGGTTATTGGTGTTTGGATGTTTGTATGATCTCATTAAGGATAATCAAGTCTAGTCACTAGATGGCTAGACCAGATTTGTACACAGAAAAAAATAACGGGTATTACTGGTAACAGTTTTGGCTAAGGCCAGAGGCTGTGGTCGTAGGGGATTACTTCCTCGCCATTAGTAGGATAGTGTATGGTATTTGTGCTGGTAGCCCACCCCTGGATTGAGTAATCCCCTAGGTAACAGTCTTGGTAAAGGTGTCCTTGTGACCATACGAGAGGTCCTAAGTGATATGAACCGATCCGCAACCATGGGCAGCAACCCTATACCAATAAGCCGAATAACAAAACAAACAAGTCTAACCTTAGAAACCGGGAGTGGAAAGGACTTGGACCCGCTAGCTATAAAGAGTAGGAATCCTAAGTATCAGATTTGGGGTGAATACCCAAGATGATAAACCAAAATCTTAAGCAATGCAACAACTCACAAAGGCTTGAAGGAACAATAACAAAGTTCTGAAATTTATTTGTAAATTCTTCAAAGTGTTTTACAATGAGGCCGAAGGCCTTTATTTATAGCCCTAGGGTTCGGTCAAGGTCTCTCCTATTTCTACTTGAAAACTAATTCTAAATAATAAAGAACTAAAAAAAGAGTCTTAAACATACTACTAAAAAGGAAGAAAGAATGAATACAAAACCAGCTCAATTCATAAAAAAAAAGGAAGAAAGAAATCCGATGTCTTCCCTTCCAGCAAGGGGTAACCTCTCCTGGTCTCCCCATGCGTTCCTCCTCTCCAAGCATTCATGGGAAAGTCGGGGATTGGTGTCCGTGGTGTTGTGGCCGCAATCACTTCACTTAGTGACCATACAGGATTTACTGGATAAATTATTTAGGGGCTGCTAGCACTACTAATGGATAACTTAGCAGAGGTGATTTCTTACCTCATTACTGGCAATGGGTTAGGGGTTTTGTCTTCGTGACGTATTACGGTTAGTACGGTTCTTAGCTTACGGGTTAGTTACTCAGTGATTAACTAGCCTGACCATCTTTTTTCTACTTTTTTATTGGTGGTTTTGTAGGAAATCGTTAGATGCAAACAACATAATCGTAGCGGAAATACGATAACATCTAACAATCTAGATCATCCTGATTGCATATAAATCAATAAAAAATGGGTTGTCGTGACTCACCTTTTGAAGCGTGATATTAGCTCAAAAACTAATACCTCCCGTAGCCTTTAGGTCGATCTAAAGAGCTCCAAGTGCAGCTCCTCTACTTAGTCCATGCTAGCTGAGATTCAGATCTTCCTCGCCAAAGCTTGCTAGAACTCTTGGTCGAAGAACAACTTTTAGGGTTATGGCGGCTAGGGTTTTCTCTGAGAGAAAGTGTATTCGGCTTAAGATTGACTGCTACCCTAACAGTCTTATTTATAGGATTAGGGCATAAACCCTAATCCCTTCCTAACCCTAATGGGCCGCCAGCCCAATAGTCTTAATCCACCATAGATTGGGCCTATTAAATGATCCGGTCCACACTATAGGCATGTGACCTTGTAGGACCCGGTCCGATTAGCCGTGGCCAAAACCACTAATTAATATTGGTCTCTAGCAAGACATATTAATCCCTAATTGACCCGAATTAATTATATAATCAGGTCCAATATTTAACTAGTTCCTATGCAGATTTAGACCGATGGACATAAATCCTTCAGCCTCCCACTTGGCCGAGGGACAAGTCCGCACGTTAAGATTTCATGTGTCTCCTGGTCGACCATTTTGAGAACGTGATAACATGGAGCGGTTACTCACTTATAGCTCAAAATCTTTCTACTTGTCAATGAGATTCTTGAACTGTTTTAAAAAACAAATGCTTGTAACAATAATCCATTTGAGCATGGTCATGCATTTCCACAGTTCTCACTCTACGAGGGGCTTGGGTCACCGTATCGTGTCTTGCAGCAGGAGAGACATCTCCAGTCTTGTATCGATCATGCTCCCACTCAAATCATGACTACCCAAAAAATAATGCCTTTATAACTCCCTTATTCAGGTGAGCGTTTAACAAAATCAAAGGGGGATAACTCCTTGAATGAGGTCATACCATACTCATGTCGGAGGAATCCACTAAAAGTGTATAACTTTAGAAAGTCTTGGGTTACTTTCCAAAGCAGGTCATGTCTAGTATGCAACACTTATACATACTCATGTACATGGAAGGACAACAATTTGTCTCTATAGTCCCTGAAACTAGCGACTATCACAACCATCATACAAACTAGTCCTTTATGGGAGTTCATTTGTGTTCAGTTTAACAACTCCAGACTAGGGACAAAACATAGCTTGAGAGGTTCAGTTCACTTATGGGGTTTCATGCATCCGCGACTTGTGGTGATGATCCCATTAAACGCTACTCAACTATTGAACATGTCATTCGATTCTAAGCCAAAATCAAATGAGAAGGAAACATATTTCCTTTTGTTGAAACAATAACTCCAATGTCATACATCTCATGTAATAAACTCTATTACATAATGTATACATCAAATCTAAGCAAGGTCTTCCAAGACAATCTTCAACAACTTGTCCGAGTCCTTTTGGCAAGTTGTGCTACTTATGCTTATCATCTCTTAGAGGCTTAGTCAACAGATTAACCAACTTGTCATATGTTGAAGCTTTGCACAATCTGACCAAGTGATGTGACTATATTTGGTGCATTTTAAGCCTTCGATTAGCCTATGAAATGCCCGTGTTTGATCCTTAACTGCCATGCTTAATTTGCTTTTATTGAAGTTTTGTGCAAAGTGTCATTTTGTTGCCCGGTTGCCACTTTGAGGCCAATTCCATGTCTATTGGAGGCGTTTTCTTTGTATTTTCAGGTCTTGACATTGAAGTACTGGTGACAAGGAGCGCGTAGGATCAAACGGGAGGTCAATCGGAGCTAGGACGGAGGAGATATGGACGCTGAAAAATTGAAGAAAATGCACTTTCAGCTGAAGAAGTTTTCGGCGAGAACCTAGAGTTCTCGGACCGAAAATTCTAAGCAGTCGGCGGACATCTGATCAATTAAGTCATTTTCGGCGAAAACTTCCCAATGTTTTCGCCGAAAATCTATGAAGGAATGCATCAGCCGGTCGAGTTTACAAAGGCATTTTCGGCGAAAATGTTACATAGTTTTCGCCGAAAATATAAAGGTTTTCCGGTGCAGTATATAAGGAGGAAGAGGGGGCGAAAATTCGGGAGAATTCATTATTTTTCAGAATACACCCTTCGACAAAACCCTTCCTCTCACTCCTCCAACACTTTCTCCTCATCAACCAATCCTTCACAACCCTAGCGCAAGGTGCAAATCAAAGTAGAGGAGTTTGGATTGAAGTCCATAACCTTGGAAGAGGAGCTTGCAAGAGGAGGATTGCCATGGTGTTCTTGGTGATCATCTTTCTTTCTCTTTCCTTCATTTCCTTGGCCATGTGTGGCTGATTTCCTAGGTTTTCTTGGATTGATAGATGGTTGTGCTAGGATAGAGGTGAATTGTACAAACATGCTATGATTGTTCTTGGATTGTAAGAAGATGGTCTCTATGACTTGTTGTTAATTCCATTAATGGCTATGGCTTGATTGGTCTATTATTTGTAATGTAATGCATGAGAGTGCTTGGATTACATGGATTGTAGGTCTAGGGATTGAAGAGAGTGTGTTCTAAGAGATTAGATCTCCTCAATTCAACCATAGTTGCATGATTTCTCACTTGTGCATTTTATCGAACAGTTGGTGTGCATTAGGTTTTTCATTCAATTGAACTTTGATTAGTCTTTTGATGATTCTCTTAGTGTTAGGGAATTGACATGAGAGTGTGGTGTCTAGCCTAGTGGTCATAGAGTCATAGGAGAGGGTTTTGTAGCTTGGATTTCATCAAACACCTTTAATGCATCCTTAGTCACTTAGCTTGAGAGCGAGAGCCTAGGTTGAGTGATTCTAGGATAGGGATTTAGTGCGACGAGAGTGCATTGAGTCTATAGAAGGGATTTTCATGGTCATTCGATTGCATCCTCGATCATGTTTGGCTTGTTTGTGCATTTATACCTCTTGAGCATGATGAACCTATCTTTCCAAGTTAACCTCCTTTACCTTTGATTTGCACCCTTTTGATTTGCTTGTTTGTTTAGTTTCTTTTATGTTTTCAATTGTTCTTATTTCAAACCAAAACTTATTTTAAATGAATAGACCGTCATGAACCGTGTGAGTAGTTGCTATTGAGAGAGCCCTCGTGGAATACGACCTTGATAGTTGTGAGTTAAATCTCACGCATCAAGTTTTTGGCGCCGTTGCCGGGGACCTTTCTCAATCCTTTGAAAGAATTTAGAAGTGGACCGTTCTATTCACTTCCTTCCGTTTTAGTTTTGCTTCTTTGTTATTTGTTTTTGTAGTTTTGTTATCCCGCATTGTTGTACTACTTGGTTGTGTTTGTTGTGTGTGTTTGTAGGTCCCTTATCCACCTATCTAATTCATGGGAGCAAGGTTGCCAGTAAGATGAACTCGTGGAATGGAGGTAATGGTCATGATACCTATCAAGGGTGGAATCCATCTCCTAACCCATATTATGGCCATCCTACTTCATCCAACTACTACCAAGGTCCTTGTGAGGAAGATAGCCAATGGTGGGGTCAAGAACAACAAGCTTCAACACCCATGTGGAATGAGCAATGTCCTTATCCATCTCCACCCTACCATCAAGTCATGCCGGAGTATTATCAAGAGGATTTCACAAGTCATGAACAACATTCTCAACCACCTTCCATGCTAGAGGAGCTCTTTAAGATGGTTGAAGAAAGCAAGCGTCCTCAAGAGGAGTTCATAAGCTATGAGCAACCCTCTCAACCTCCTTCTATGCTAGAGGAGCTCTTGAAAATGGTGAAGGAAAGTGAGCGTCCTCGAAAGGAGTTCGTAAGCTATGAGGAACCTCCTCCATCTCTTCCCACGCTTGAGGAAGCTTTGAAGATTGTGGAAGATAATGCGAACCAACTTAATCGTTTAGCTCAAGGCGTGACGCTCATCAAGGAAGCTCTAGAGTATGAACAACACTCTCCACCTTCTCCCACAATTGAGGAGATGTTGCTAATTGCTGAAGATAATGTGGCTCGGTTGGATCGTTTAACTCAAAGTGTGAAGCTCATCTCCGACACCCTTGAACCGGAAGTGCTAGTCATGGAAGAAGAAGAAAGTGAGTCTCCCCAAGAGGAATACGTGAGTCATGAGAAACCTCTTCCATCTCCTTTCATGCTAGAGATCTTGCGAATTGCGGTGGATAATGCAAACCGAGTTAACCGCTTATCCCAAAGCATAGAGCTCGTCACGAAGATTCTTGAGAATGAACGCCATCTCAATCATGTGGAGCAAGTTTATGATGATGAAGATGACACTTGTGAATCCGAGGAGCTTGACACGGAAGAAGAATTGGTAGTGGAGGAGATTGAGGAGCATGTTCTACCCGAGGACACACCAAGTAACGATGATGTGTGGATAGAAGAATCGAGGAGATTTGAGGATGATTACCCTTTAGAGGAGGTGAGAGATGACTTGGAGACGCTTCAAGAAGAGGTGGCACCGAGAGTGGAGCACGAAAGTGAACAACACCACCCTATTGTGGCCCCACCAAAGATTGTTAGTGCTCTTCAATCTTCTTGCTTGATCATGAAGTATTTGTGCCAAGAACCCAAGGAGACATGCATCTCTACCCCTCCTAAGGTGATAATGGAAGAGGAGTCACCCATGTTTGAACCGGAAAACTCCTTGAGTGGCATCACCAACTTGGAGACAACGGAGCTCGATGGCACCCCCCTTCCATACATTCTTCCTCAAACTCCTAAACTCAATGGTAGAAGGCCATGGCAAGGTAACAATTGGAACTCAAGCTTAGCTCATTGGTCATTCTACCCTTTGCTTCTATCGCTACTTGGAGCTCAAACTTCATCATGGAAGAAGCTACTTGATTTGAAGGAGGTACTAAGTTGGGCACCCTAACACATGTATCGTCGAGCTTAAGACGATAACCAAGCGCTTCTTGGGAGGCACTCCATGTTATCTTTAATTTTTCGCTTTTAATTGTTGTTTGAGGTTTTTGTGTTGTTTAGCTTTTTGAATAAGGTTTGACAAGCATTTTGGATCACTCTTCACCAAGGATCATCATGGTACTCTTTCACCTCTATTACCTCCTATGCTCCTCTCTACCAACGCGGTAACCTCGTTCCACCTTACCCTCTCTCTTGATCATTGCGGACAATGCTCATGTTAGTCGTAGGGGAGTTTGAGGTTTGGTGTGATTATTTGTCGGTAGAAATCTAAGGCTATGCTTTGATGAGTTGCATGATCTTAATTGAATGTTAATTTCCTCTATTGTAGAATCATTCGGTTCTTGACTTTTGGTGTTTAATTGACTTCAAACTTTCATAATGACGTTTAGACTGTTCCACTTAGAACCTATAACCAGCATGTTAGAGCTAATATCAAATGAGTCTAGGCCAGAACAGAGATTTTATCACTCTTGTATGTTGGTTGATTAGTTTGATACTTGTTTTTGTACCACTCGATAACACCGGTCTAAGATGATGAAGGCAATCAGAATTTTCACCCTTTTGTCCATGTTTTATTCGCTTTTTGATTTCTCGTGATTGTGGCTTGAGATTAGACGGAATCCAATTCGAAATCTTGTATGGAAGTTGTAAAAAGCTAGGGATCAAGTGGCTATTTTGTGAAGAAAAAGGAAAAAAGAGAGAAAATGCTCAAAAGAAAAGAAAAGAAAAAGCTAAGCTAGGCAAGCTCGGCACCTAAGTGAAGTGTCGGGTTGAGCACTAGCAAGGGCAAAAGCTGTGAGCTAGGCCGGTTCAACACCTAAGTGAAGTGTTGGATCGAGCACTAGTAGGCAGTAAAAAAAAAATGAAAAAGAAAAGAGAAAGAAAAGAAAGGAAAAAGAGTTCTCAAATGTAGCCCTTGATCCTATGCCCGAGTTTGTAAAGAGCGGATCTAGAAGCGGATGAAGTCGAGTCGATAGCCACATCATGATCACTCATCACTCTCATAAATTCTCCTACCTCCGTCCTATCCGTTCCATTTTCCAAGTTCAAGTCCTTTTAATTAGAGTTGGTGTTGTCGTGGTCGGTTTTGCTGTGTCTCAATTAACCACTACTTGTATTGTGCAGAAAATAGTGAGGTCTAGACTTGTTTGGTTGACGTTCTTGCATGTGTAGGTTTAGTTTGTTCTTGGAACAGTTTAAGCCGAATTGTTATTGCTTGAATCTCAATGGACCGATCTTGTCATTTGTGAACTTGGATATTTTCTAATTCATTTGCTTGAGGACAAGCAAAGCTTAGTTGTAGGGGAATTTGATGTGACTATATTTGGTGCATTTTAAGCCTTCGATTAGCCTATGAAATGCCCGTGTTTGATCCTTAAATGCCATGCTTAATATGCTTTTATTGAAGTTTTGTGCAAAGTGTCATTTTGTTGCCCGGTTGCCACTTTGAGGCCAATTCCATGTCTATTGGAGCTGTTTTCTTTGTATTTTCAGGTCTTGGCATTGAAGTACTGGTGACAAGGAGTGCGTAGGATCAAACGGGAGGTCAGTCGGAGCTAGGACGGAGGAGATATGGACGTTGAAAAATCAAAGAAAATGCACTTTCAGCTGAAGAAGTTTTCGGCGAGAACCTAGAGTTCTCGTACCGAAAATTCTAAGCAGTCGGCGGACATCTGATCAATGAAGTCATTTTCGGCGAAAACTTCCCAATGTTTTCGCCAAAAATCTATG
Organism: Linum lewisii; assembly: GCA_034768395.1. Classification (NCBI taxonomy): domain Eukaryota; kingdom Viridiplantae; phylum Streptophyta; class Magnoliopsida; order Malpighiales; family Linaceae; genus Linum; species Linum lewisii. The sequence goes on from CM068302.1 coordinate 8,467,090, forward strand.
AAGGAATGCATCAGTCGGCCGGGTTTACAAAGGCATTTTCGGCGAAAATGTTACATAGTTTTCGCCGAAAATATAAAGGTTTTCCGGTGCAGTATATAAGGAGGAAGAGGGGGCAAAAATTCGGGAGAATTCATTATTTTTCAGAATACACCCTTCGACAAAACCCTTCCTCTCACTCCTCCAACACTTTCTACTCATCAACCAATCCTTCACAACCCTAGAGCAAGGTGCAAATCAAAGTAGAGGAGCTTGGATTGAAGTCCACAACCTTGGAAGAGGAGCTTGCAAGAGGAGGATTGCCATGGTGTTCTTGGTGATCATCTTTCTTTCTCTTTCCTTCATTTCCTTGGCCATGTGTGGCTGATTTCCTAGGTTTTCTTGGATTGATAGATGGTTGTGCTAGGATAGAGGTGAATTGTACAAACATGCTATGATTGTTCTTGGATTGTAAGAAGATGTTCTCTATGACTTGTTGTTAATTCCATTGATGGCTATGGCTTGATTGGTCTATTATTTGTAATGTAATGCATGAGTGTGCTTGGGTTACATGGATTGTAGGTCTAGGGATTGAAGGGAGTGTGTTCTAAGAGATTAGATCTCCTCAATTCAACCATAGTTGCATGATTTCTCACTTGTGCATTTTATCGAACACTTGGTGTGCATTAGGTTTTTCATTCAATTGAACTTTGATTAGTCTTTTGATGATTCTCTTAGTGTTAGGGCATTGACATGAGAGTGTGGTGTCTAGCCTAGTGGTCATAGAGTCATAGGAGAGGGTTTTGTAGCTTGGCATTTCATCAAACACCTTTAATGCATCCTTAGTCACTTAGCTTGAGAGCGAGAAGCCTAGGTTGAGTGGTTCTAGGATAGGGATTTAGTGCGACGAGAGTGCATTGAGTCTATAGAAGGGATTTGCATGGTCATTCGATTGCATCTCGATCATGTTTGGCTTGTTTGTGCATTTATACCTCTTGAGCATGATGAACCTATCTTTCCAAGTTAACCTCCTTTACCTTTGATTTGCACCCTTTTGATTTGCTTGTTTATTTAGTTTCTTTTATGTTTTCAATTGTTCTTATTTCAAACCAAAACTTATTTTAAATGAATAGACCGTCCATGAACCGTGTGAGTAGTTGCTATTGAGAGAGCCCTCGTGGAATATGACCTTGATAGTTGTGAGTTAAATCTCACGCATCACCAAGTGTTTCTCCACATGTTCTTAAAGTAGATATTACTTCGTATCAATGTGGCTTGACCTAGCCTTGGGGCTTGGTTCCTTCAAAAGAGAAGTGGCTTCATTGTTGTCACAATGAAGACCTACTTCCTTTTGGCGTGAAGGAACCACCTCAAGCTCTATCAGATGCTTATTGATCCACATAGCTTACATTGTCGCTTCTGCTGCAACAATGTACTCTGATTTCGTAGAAGATTGAGCCACCAAAATCCATTTAGTACTCTTTCAACATACTACTCCTTCATCACCATGAAGACATATCTGGATTATGACTACGTGTCATCACGATTAGTCAAATGGTTTTGACATCACAATGCCATTTAATAGTCAACTTCCTTTTCACCTCCAATCACTGGAGAATAATCCTACGTCTTTAGTAAGATACTTAAGGATATTCTCGACACAATCCAGTGAAAAATCACTTGGATTCGATTTGAATATGTTGCACATGATGTAACATCTCTTCGAGTACATGTCATGACATACATGATGAGTTTATAGCCAAAACATATGGAACACTCATCATATCTCCTTTTCAGCTTGTGTCTAAAGACTCGATTCTTTGCTGGAATGTATGTCGTGGTTCATAGGATGGTATCACCTCTTCGATTCCCTCATATCGAACCTATCAAGGTCCTTATCAATATTAGTCTCTTGACATAGACCAATGAGCTTTCCTGGTCCATATATATAGATCTTAAAGACCAGTATGTACTCTAACTCACCCAAGTCTTTCACTGAAACACATTTTGAAATGACTAGTATGTCATCTACATACAAGACCAAAAGACTACATTGCTCCCACAGAATTTCCTGTAGACACAAGTTTCCTCTATACACATAATTGAAGTTAATTTCCTTGACAACTTCATCAAGTATGAGGTTTCGACTCCTTGATGCTTACTTAAGTCCATAAATGGATCTCTCAAGTTTGCATACCTTCCCAAGATTTTAGGATCTTCAAAACCTATTGGTTGTGTCATGTACACATCCTCTTCCAGAAAGCAATTCAGGAAGGTGGTTTTGATATCTAACTGCCATATTCATAATCATGAAATGCAACAATCGATGGGATAATCCGAATGGACCAAATCATAGCCTTTTGCCAAGAATAGGAGTCTGAACTCATCATTTCTCGATTGTAGGTTATTGGTTCTTGATTTCAAGAAGCAAGATGTCTAGAGTTCCAGTCCGAAGTTTACAAATCTTCTTAGATGGAATTCTAGTACATTTAGACTAATGAATTTGGGTGAACAACAGCAACTTGAGTATATCGCCCATCCTTTGGCGTTTCCTTTACATCTTAACTATCTTGAATAATTTCTTATTCAATCGAGTTATCAGATGTAATTGGATCAGTATCCATTTGTTGCTCATCATCTTGAATTTCTTCAAGATGAATATTTCTCCCACTTGTTTTCTTGAAAATGAACTCATTTTCCAAGAAGACACCATCATGAGATTTGTTCTCTTGAGATTTGTTCTCTTAAAAATACTTTGTTCTCTTGAGATTTGTAGAAGTAATATCCCTTCATCTCTTTAGGATAACCTACAAATAGGCACTTTTTCTAATTTTTTGTGCTAGTTTATTGAAAATCATACGCTTAACATAAAGTTCGCGACCCCAAAATTTTTAGAAAATATAACACTGGGACCATACTAGTTCATATGTGATATGGTGTCTTTTCAACAGACTTAGACGTAGTTCTATTAAGTGTAAACGCAATAGTTCCATGTCCCTAGAAAAATATTTGGAAGATAAGTGAAGCTCATCATAGATTGAACCATGTCTAGCAAGGTCCAATTTCTCCTCTTAAACACGCCATTCAACTATGGCATTCTAAGAGAATTGAGTTGTGAAATAATTTCATAACTCCTAAGATGATCGGAAAACTCTTGGCTAAGATATTCACCATCTCGGTCAAATCGAATGGCTTCTATCTTCTTCCTACCAATTGGTTTTGTACTTCATTTTGTGAATTTTTGAATATGTCATAAAATTCAAACTTCTGATTCATTAAGTAGATGTACCCATACCTACTTAAGTCATCAGTAATAGTGATGAAGTATCTAAACCCTCCACGAGTCATTGAACTCATAGGTCCACACACATTAGTATGTGTGAGAGCCAAAAGATCACTTGCTCTTTCACTTTGGCAGAAGAACGATGACCTAGTCATCTCTCCCATTAGGTAAAGCTTCGCATGTATCAAAACTCTCACAAGAAAATGAGATTGAAACACCAACTGTCTAAAGTTGTTTCATGTGTAGCAAACTAATGTGTCTAAATGCCAAATGTTTGTGGATTATGAGTTTGTCTATTGCTTCTTAGTGTTGTTGAAACTAAAAGTCCCACCGGAATGCATGCCAACCTAGCATCATTGTCAATGCGAAGTTTTATTCCACTACTAACTTCTTCCAAGTTACAAGTATGATTCTATCTGAAATCCATTTTCATTTACGATCTCTAGCTCGTATAGTGCTTTGCGGATATCACACATCTCATTCCATTGTTTAATACTTAAAACACAGTTACCCTTAACACCATATCCGAAGTGGTTCACAACAATGTGTATAAACCAACCAACTACAGACGAGAAGCAATTGCTGCTTCTAGTTCTCCTCCCACGTACTTAATTCAAGTAGTTATTGTATAAGTTTTGGGAGAGATTTGGTCATTTGAGGTACCAGGGATGGAGTATGCATTCACAAACTTCACTCCAAGTGAAAACTATGAATGTCAACACATGGCAGATGACAATCAACTATTGTCTTCTGAACTTCACATATAGTCTTCTCTTCCTCATATGAGGTGACTATTGAGGTTTAAAATGTGGATTTCAGGGACATCTCTTTAAGAACACTACTTTGTTCTTAGTGTGGTGAGGTCTTCAAAAGCCTTTAGCATTCACAAGCTTTGAACTTTTCCTTCTTAAGGATAAATTCATTAATTTGGTGATAGGATAAACGAGTTGACTAACCATAATTCTATGAAAATAAAGTGCAAAAATTATTATTGTTTGAAAAATACATAGCTCAATAATTTTCTCTAAAATTAAGAGTGTATGTGTACTTCATTCACACAAAAGTGTGTCCCCTTGAATGAAATACTTCCCAAGATCCTAAATCCAATAAAAAGTTAGCCGTACTTTGGCACTGCCACTAAATTTTTGTAACTTAGGTAGACCAACCCATTGGTCAATCACAACTCTTTTGTGACTTTTAGTTGATTATGTGACACTCACAAAATCATCTATGCTTCAAACCAAAACTTTGTCTTTTGTATTCGTTGAGTACGACCAAAACGAAGTTATGGACCCCTAAGATCCACCCTTGCTATCCAATGCAATAATAGGTCCATAGTCTACTTTGGCAAAAAAGGTCTAGTTCTTGTAAAGGCATCACATGTCTCGTTATGGTAAGCATTGCCTCAATTTTACTTTGGGGACATTCTAGGTGATGTGTTTTAATCTATGTTTGCTAGTGAACTAATCACGCAAGAGACATACACAACAACCTAAAATATGGGTCTAAGAATTCAGATAATAAACATTTGTAGGTGATCAGATCTTGGCCCCATATAATCTTCGAAAACGCTTCATGTTCTTCATCAAAGGATCTCCATCCTTTGAGTCTTTGACTGGCGTCTATCCCTCCTTTGTTGTACTTACATAGCTTTGTAAAATAATTACATGATTTCTTAATCTATCTTATTAATTTACAAATAATAAAATTACAACAAAATAAACGGTACGCAGACCGTATTTCCCAAAATAAAATAAATAACTTTAAATTGGGGTGGGGCCTTTTATCCGATCACCAAGAACCTGCACGCTTTGCCACAAAACGCACAAATATAAAACAACATATGTATATAAAACATCCATTCATTCATTCACTATCGCATGAGTGAATGACCTTAAATCTAGCATGCGTGACAGATTTAACCCTAATTAACTAATTTTAATAAGGTGGTAATTAATTAAGAATAAAATAATTTGATTCCAATTAAACCATCATAATAAACTCCTTTATTACAATTGTTTCAACAATAAAATTTATTCAATTATAGGATTTATCGTTAATATTTAAAAGTTTCATGGATATTGATTTCAAAACTTGCCCTTAAATTCCATCAATTAAAACTCCCACTCAATTTAATAACTCTTTATTAAAATTAAACAAGAAATTAATTATGAATTTAAATATTTTCAATACTTAATCAAACTTATGATTAAAATTGAAAATTACCCAACAAATCGGTTCCGTTTAATGGCCAAATAACTTGGTCAAACCAAAGTCAAAGATGGTCAACCCAAGCTAGACCTGGTCCAAAAAGAAATAAAAAAATTAATTTAACCGAATCTGGTCGAACCTAACTAGTTAAACCAGAACCGGTCAAACTAGATTGATTTTACCAAGTCTAGTCCGGACCTAGACATGCCACCAAAGACAAATGTGGGCTGAGCCCAGTTGTCCAAGGTAGGGTGTCCACCCAGTGCACCAATAAAGCTAAAAACATTGGGCCCAATCCCAACAAGGCCAGCCTGCTGATGACACTCGATTTTACGTGTTTGACAGCCTCATTTAAGCGACATTTCCTTGCTTAAGATTGTTTCTTAGGGTAGTTTAGGGTGTTTTCACCTAATTACTCTAATTCGTACTGTTTTGGTTACTTTGACCCGTTAGGGGTCTGTTTGATGTATTTTCTAGTGTTTTTGTGATAGCACAGGTTTACACCGTCAAACGAGGCAGCCATAGTCGCGTCAAAGGCAACAGAACCTCGAGGAATTGGCCCGAAATCAACCCAAGAGCTTTCAAGTCAAAGACAAATCACCCCTGCTTGGCACAGAAGTTTTCGGCGAAAAGACCAAAGTCTTCACCGAAAAGTATGGCAGACAATGCCACTGCCAACCGGGAGAAAGAAGTCCTCGGCGAGAACTCTAATGCACAAATTGGTCAGTCGAAGACAGGAGATCCAGCCGGGGTTTCACCTGAAGTTTTCGGCGAAAACTCTCATAGTTTTCGCCAAAAACTATTTCCTTTTCCGGCAGGGATTTGAAAACCCAATAAATAAAAAACCGACGGCCACAATCAGGATATACTTTCTCGAAGGATTAATTTCCTAGACTTCAGAGAGTAGATAGAGTTGAGAGAGTTCGAAGAGTCGGGAAGAGATCGTGCGCCATCCTTCCATCTCGAAGAACTCGGAGTGAGGAGTTGAAGATTCGGGAAATTGAAGCTTCACGGATTCGTCAAAATTAGGTTTTACAGTTCTTCTCTGTTCTTCCTATCGGAGATGTATTCCTTGTTTGTTTTCGTCTCTCTTGTTTCGAATATGAGTAGCTAAAACTTGTAGAGCTTAGATTAGATGAACCCTAAATGACCCAGGGCTTTAAAGCGGTCATAGATCGGCGATAATTAGATTCAGATTCAGTCAGTTTTTCTTGCATGCTTGGTTTGTTCTTCGTTGTTGTGTTTCTTGTCTAGTTTGGCCATCTAGATTAGATTCTTGTTAAGCTGAGGATAGTAGCGAACGTTCGCCTCACTTTAAAACATCAAATCAACAGTTAACTTATTCATTGGAACAATTTCTCTTGTAGGAACCAGTTAGGGTTAATCCGCTGCTAGAGTAACTCATGAATCACTAGTAATCGCACCAGTTAGTTTTCCGTTGCAGAAGTGAACGTTCGCCAGTCTTAAACCTAAGGGTCAGGAGTTATGGTGGTGTCTGAGAACTGAATGGGTCGGAGTTGAAAACCGTTGGTCCTGTGATCGCCAATATTCTGGTGATCTAAGGGGGATTCGAAATCTAAGCTTGTCTGTCACCTTGTTAGTCAACCAACCAATCATTCTGCCTTTAGCTTTCATTTCAATTTCTCTGCATCGTAGACTAGAAGTCGTGGAACTCACACCACGCACAACTTGTGAAACTTTGAGTAATTTGCCAACATATTTGATTGAACAATTCGTCGAGGCCCGTGGAATACGATCTATCTCACTTTTTGAGTGGGGTAGTTATTTGATACGCTGTAAAATAACGCTCATCAAATTGGCGTCGTTGCCGAGGACTCTTGTAATTGCTTGAAAGAAGAGTTGGCACTTTATTCTTCTACTTTTTCCGTCTTTCATATTTCCATCCACTTCAATTTTACACCGGTTGTGTTTGTTTTTGTCTCGTGCAGGTTGTTCACAGGTTTATGCATCATCGTCCCCTCACTCACTCTCTAACCAAAAACTGACAAGGTTAAGAGTGTAGAGAAGCCTGGTAGTTCTGCTCCGCCTAAGCAACCGCGAGTTCCGAAGCAATCCACTACCGTCCCGCCTTCATCCTTTACACTAATTAAGATCGAGGAGTTGAAGGAGAACTCATCTTCTTCCACTACGTCCGCATTTTCACACTCACCGCAACCCTCTCCTACAATGATGGCTGCCCAGAAGAGACTTGCGGACTACACAAGCCGAGCCCGGCTAGCATTCGATCATCCATCTCTGTACCACTTAATGCCAACGATCCTGACTATGAGATCAAGATCCCCTTCCTGGGAATGATCTCTAGGGATCTACAATTTGAAGGAAAGTCCACACGACAACCCTTGCACTCACCTGGCGGACTTCATTGCTCTTTGCGAAACCTTCAAGAACGGGAATCTCGACAAGAACACCTTGTGCTTGCGAGCCTTCCCATTCTCTCTTAAAGGTGCTTCCAAGAGATGGCTGAATAGTAAGCCTCCGGTTATTACACAAGCTGGGATAGGATGGCTCAAGACTTTGTCGAGGAGTACTTCCCTCCTTCTAGAACAACCGCCTACAAAGATGACATCTCCAGGTTCAGGCAGAAAGAAGGAACGAGCTTATACGACACCTGGAATGAATTTCAAGAGCTCCTCTACAGTTTCCCTCATCATGGTTTTGAGCAGAGGTAACTAGCCGAGATCTTTGCTCAAGGTTTGAACGAGGAATCGACAAAGTAGGTCAACTCCTTAGCCGATGGAGATTGTACCACTCTCACACCAGAAGCTGCTCTCCTCCATTTTGCAAGATGCGCCTCTAAATCCAGAAATTGGGAGACACAAATCAAAACAGCAAAAAGCCGTTGGAATATTGAAGAACATATTGAAGCAGAAGTCCAGAAGCAATTGAATAAAGCCGGCGCACTTATTAGCCCTCCATCAGTTTCGATCTTCGCACCTGATTGTGAATGGTGTGGAACCTGTACACATAACGGAGGCTGTTGTCAGAACTTTGGTAGAGCAGACGTCTGGACTGTTGATGAGGTGAACTGCATTGGTCAAGGCTTCACCAACAATCAAAGAGGTTATTTCGATTACCGTAACTACAGGCAACCCCAAGGTCAGAATCAGAATGGCCAACCATCTGGGACGTATCAAAATCTTCCTAGATTTACCGTAGGACACCAACCTCCTCGATCGATGTCGTACCATAACAGAGAAGAGGATTTCGAGAGGAAGTTTGATCGGATCATTTCAGACTTGACGACCATGATAACCAGTTCAAAGCCCAAGCTACTCTTAACAAGGGACAAATCGCGCAGAGTCAGAGAGTAGAGAGTAGAGAGTACGATGAATAGTATTGCTACCATGTTAGCTAACAGTCCCCTCTTCAGTCAAGCACCGTCTCAAAGCAACCCTATCATGAAGAGTGAACATGCTTAGGCCATCACAACTAGGAGCGGAAAGCAGACAGCTGATCCAAAGGCCCCAGGATCAGATATGATACCTGATGCTATTGCTATAGACATGCCAGAAATTGAGGACATCACGCAAGAGTAAGAGAACAAGGAAGAGAGAGAGAGAGAGAGGATGAAGCAGCTTAGCATCCCCCTCCAATATCAACCAATGATCCCTTATCCGAAGGCCATGAAGCTCATGACACTAAACACTCAGTACAAAAGATGGTACTCAGTTTTGAAGAATATAGAAATCAAGATACCAGTGACTGAAGTTGTGTAGATCATACCGCCGCTTGGTAAATTGTTTAAGGATCTAGTGAAGAACGTGAAGAACGTGGATGTGTTCTCCATCACTCTCACCAATGAGTACGCCAATGTCCTTAATAAACCATCTCTCCTGCACCAGCTGGCACCCCCCCAGCTAAGTGTCGTGATCCTGGTCCTTTTACATTACCATGCATGATAAATGGTATAAAAATTGAGCGTAGTCTAGCTGATTCTGGTGCTTCTATTAACGTCATGCCTACTTATCTTTATGAGAAATTGAACTTAGGTGAACTAAAACCAATTAGCTTACACCTCGTGTTGGTTGATAGAACCGTCAAATTTCCTAGGGGAGTTATAGAAGATGTAGCTGTTCATTGTGGCCCTTTTACCATTCTTGTAGATTTTGTTGTTCTAGATACCCGAGAGGTGGATGTCACACTCATCTTAGGCCGACCATTTCTAACAACAGCTGGTGCAAATATCAATTGCAAACAAGGCTCGTTGACTTTGATTGGCGGAGATGATAGTGTAACATTCCACCTCAAGGACAGTATGAAGTATTCCTCTGCGCAAGATGATAAATGTTTCTCAATTGATGCTATGGAGTTTGCTTCGACCAACTTTGTTACTAATGCCTTGTCTAGTGATCCGCTAGAGTTGTGTTTGATTTCAGGTATAGAGGATGCATTGGATGATCCGGAACAACTCCAATGGCAAGAGGAGCTCGCCGACCAGAAATCAGCATCTGCAACCACTTCTGCGCCATCCCCTCTCAAGCATACACCAAACCGGATCACCACCTCGTATGAGCAGCCACCAGAGCTCACGTTAAAGGAACTCCCAGATCATCTAGAGTACACATTCTTAGGGAAGGAGTGTCAGCTGCTGGTTATCATCAGCTCCGCTCTGTCATCTGGGCAGAAAAAGCAACTAGTCAAGCTCTTGAAGAAACACATCCGAGCTATAGCCTGGCAGCTATCCGACATCCGGGGAATCTCTGAGACATTCTGCAAGCATCGGATAGTGGTAGATGATGAATTCAAACCGGTGAGGCACCCACAACGCCGATTGAACCCGATGATGCAAGATGTCGTGAAGAAGGAAGTCATGAAGAAGGAAGTCCTGAAGCTCTTTGACGCCGGGATTATCAACCCCATCGCCATAGCCCCTGGGTCAGCCCAACTCAAGTCGTCCCAAAGAAGGGAGGGATCACAGTGATTCCTAACCAGAAGGGCGAGCTTATTCCTACCCGTAGCGTTACAGGATGGAGAGTCTGCATTGATTATAGACGTCTCAATGATGCCACCAAGAAGGATTATTTCCCTTTACCATTCATTAATTAGATGCTTGAAAGGTTGGCTGGGCATGAATATTATTGTTTCTTGGATGGGATGTCCGGATACTTCTAGATTCTGATAGAGCTCGACGACCAAGAGAAGACGACCTTCACTTGCCTAGTTGGTACATTTGCTTATCGACGTATCCCCTTTGGATTGTGCAATGCCCCAACCACCTTCCAGAGATGTATGCTTGCCATCTTCGGAGATCTGGTAGAGAACGTTGTGGAGGTGTTCATGGACGACTTCTCTGTTTATGGAGATTCGTTCTTTCAATGCCTGGCTAACTTGGACAAGGTGCTAGCTCGATGCGAAGAGACGAATCTAGCTCTAAGTTGGGAGAAGGTATTGTCCTCGGCCATAAGATATCTAGACTTGGGATCGAAGTTGACCGCGCCAAGCTTGAAACAATTGCTAGCCTCCCGCCACCTTCCTCTGTCAAGACATTTCGTAGCTTCCTTGGTCACGCAGATTCTATCGGAGATTCATCAAGGACTTCTCCAAGATAACTCTCCCTATGACCAAACTCTTGGAGAAGGATGCACCGTTCGTGTTTGACAAGGCATTCCTTGAAGCTTTTGAGATCTTGAAGACCAAGCTCACCACCGCACCTATCCTCACGGCACCTGACTGGAGCCTCCCCTTTGAAATCATATGCGATGCTAGCGACTTCGCGGTTGGGGCCATTCTGGGACAGAGGAAAGAGAAGAGATTCCATCCAATCTACTTCGGTAGCAAGACTCTTAACGATGCTCAATAAAACTACACCACGACAGAAAAAGAGCTCCTAGCAATTGTGTTCTCGTTCGACAACTTCAGACAGTATCTGGTGCTCTCCCATACCATAGTTTACACTGATCATAATGCTCTGCACCACCTTCTAGCAAAGCAGAACTCGAAGCCCAGGCTGATTCGTTGGATGCTTTTACTTCAAGAATTTGACATAGAGATTAAGGACAAGAAGGGAGCTGAAAACATAGCAACCGATCATCTATCCCGGCTTTAGGAATCCCAACCATGTAAGTCCCCTACCTCTCCCATCGATGATTCTTTCCCTGATGAGTTGTTGCGTCTTGAATATCAAGAACAGGTGAATAGCATAGCCATTGAGCCGTGGGCAATTCATCATGCTCAGACCTTGAGTAATGCGACCGCAACAGATGAGCCATGGTACGCAGCCACCGCCAACTACCTTGCCTCTGGTACCATTCCAGAAGAGTTCGACCACAACATGAGAAGGAGGCTGATCAAGATGTCCAAGTTATACTTCTGGGATGATAGTGCTCAACCCGAACACTTCACTTAGGTGTCGGGCTTGCCTAGCTTTATTTTCAGCACTTTAAAGAACTTAACATTGATTTGAACAACTCAATTACTTGATTCAACAATTTAGCCACTTGGTCCTAGCTAGTTATAACTTTTTACACAAGATTTCGAATTGGATTTCCGTCTAATCTCTAGCCACTATCACAGGTGAACAAACATGGAGTGAAAACACATGGGAGAAGCTAGCATTTATCATCTTAGAACAGTGTTATCGAGCTTTGTTATTAACAAACCAATTAATTCAATTAATTCAAGTTCAACTACAAGAGTGATTTGTGATCTGTTCTGACCTAGACTCATTTTATATCAGTGCCGACACGTTGGTTACAGGTTCTAAGTGGAACAGTCTAGACGTCATTGTTCAAACTTGAAGTCAATTTAACATCAAAAGTCAAGAATTGAGCAATTATATGCTAGAGAATTTTCAAATTTGAACCACAGAATCATAGATAGCAAGCAAGATCATGCATAATCCTAGACTCCTTGAATACCCCACACTTAAGCTTTTGCTTGTCCTCAAGCAAACTGAACTAGAACATACTCAAATTCACAAATGACACGAGATTAAACTGAGATTCAATTCTAACAATTTGGTTTAGACTGTTCCACGTAGAAAAAGTGACCTACACATGCAAGAACATCAACCAAACAAGTTTTCGATCTCACTAATTTCTGCACACTTCAAGTAGTGGTTTTAACAAAGCTCGTTTCTTGGCAAAACAATTAATCATAATTAACCGACTACGATAACACCAATTCTAATCAAAAAGACTTTAAGCTCTAGCCATTATGTGGATGCGGAGGTAGGAAAAGTGACGTGGCTTTTGACTCGACTTCATCCTTTTCTAGATCTGCACGTTTCATGTTCTAGCTAGGACAGATTTAAACAACAATTTATTTCAAGTTTCGACTTTTTCCTTCAATTTATTTACTGCATACTAGTGCTCGATACCAAACACTTCACTTAGGTGTTGGACCTGCCTAGCTCACAGTATTTGTGCTTATGTTAGTGCTCAACCCGAATACTTCACTTAGGTGTCGGGCTTGCCTAGCTTTATTTTCAGCACTTTAAAGAACTTAACATTGATTTGAACAACTCAATTACTTGATTCAACAATTTAGCCACTTGGTCCTAGCTAGTTATAACTTTTTATACAAGATTTCGAATTGGATTTTCGTCTAATCTCTAGCCACTATCACAGGTGAACAAACATGGAGTGAAAACACATGGGAGAAGCTATCATTTATCATCTTAGAACGGTGTTATCGAGCTTTGTTATTAACAAACCAATTAATTCAATTAATTCAAGTTCAACTACAAGAGTGATTTGTGATCTGTTCTGACCTAGACTCATTTTATATCAGTGCCGACACGTTGGTTACAGGTTCTAAGTGGAACAGTCTAGACGTCATTGTTCAAACTTGAAGTCAATTTAACATCAAAAGTCAAGAATTGAGGAATTATATGCTAGAGAATTTTCAAATTTGAACCACAAAATCATAGATAGCAAGCAAGATCATGCATAATCCTAGACTCCTACCCCACACTTAAACGGTTTTGTGTCCTCACAGAACTAATCTAGAGTAGAGAGATACGAAGAACCTGGAAGGTGATGGTCGGTGTAGCAGATGAGCACAGAGAGTCCGGAGTGGAGCGGAGTAGCTACTCAAATTCCTACAAAAACAAAAACAACAAAAAGATCAAAAGGATACCGGGACAAGTGTCCCGGATCCACACATAATAAAAGTCGAACAAAGACGGTTAGGAGAATTTTGAAAATATTTTGACTCTTTTTTTTTGAAAAGGTTTTCGAAAATTTTCTGACCCAACTAAGGTTTTCGCCGAAAACTGGTGAAGTTTTCGGCGAAAACTACTTTGAAAACAAAGACAGATGACTTAACTAAACATTTTCGCCGAAAACTTTAGAAGTTTTCGGCGAAAACTAATTCAAAAACAGAAACAGACTCAAACAGACTAAACATTTTCGCCGAAAACTTTAGAAGTTTTTTGGCGAAAACAACTTTGAAAACCCACTGGAAAACAGACTCGAACCAACTAAAGTTTTCGCCGAAAAATCTGAGGAGTTTTCGACAAAAATTTGACCTGACACAGAAAATTAAAACAGACGAAAATAAAAGAAGTCTGACACTTTGGCTCCCCGAAACCGACTTGAACGACGAAAAAGACTGACTCAATTTTTTTTTCAAAAACGGACTCCAGCCGTGGGTTGCCTCCCACGAAGCGCTCTCTTTTAACGTCCTTGAGCCGGACGGTACCTGTTAGGGACCCCAACTTAGGAGTTCCTTGAAGTCAATCGTCTTCTTCAAGGACATCGGTTGAGTGCCATGTAGCACTCCAGACGGGTGATGCAGCCGGTAGTGCTCTAGTAGATCGCGGTTCTGTTTGGATGACCAGTTCTTCTCGAATTCTCCTTCTGGAGGAGGAAAGAGGTAGTACGGCGCGGCATGGTCAATGAGCTCCATCTTCTCTACAGGTTGACTCGGCGGAAGTGTAGGTGAGGGTATCTCCTCAATCTCTATGTGCTCCTCTTCGGCTTCAACTTCAGGATGGATTGGCTCTATGTCTTCATCAACCACCACCGCCAAGGATTCTTCTAGTTTATAATAGTCATGGATAGGATCATCATCTTCTTCTTCGAACAGCTCTTGAGCGTCTTCTGTCATTAACTGCTTTGGTTGCCCGAGCTTGATGTCCGTCGTGAGATGAGCTTGTAGCATTGAAGAGATATTATCCAAGGCAGATTGGGTTCTCGACGAGCATTGTTGATGTTCATGAAGCATCTCTTGGTTATCTCTAGCGCCACTTTGATGCTCTTTTTTGGTGTATCTCTTGGTAACCTTGTAGCATTGAAGAGATCTTATCAAAGAGGGAGTCAAATCTCACCGTTTGTTGTTGTTGTTGATGTAACATCTCTTGGTAATCCTCAATATTCGGTGCTCCATTGACGTGCCACTCTTGGTACTGGTCATCCCACCTGTAATCCTGCATAATCAAAACTCAAAAGCACTACCCAGGTAAATCAAGAAAATATGGAGGAAAATTAATGGTAAGGCGGAAAGGTAGAAGAATAATTTGCCAACTCTTCTTTCAAACAATTAGAAGAGTCCCCGGCAACGGCGCCAATTTGATGCTGCAGTTTTAGCGGTATCAAATAACTAATCTACCAGTTTTAGCGGTATCAAATAACTAATCTAATGAACAAAGGAAAATAAAAGACAGAAAGATTAAAAGGTTGACTAACGAGAAGATAGACGAGCTTAGATTTCGAATTCCCCTTCGTTCACCAGAGCATAGGCGATCAACAGATCAGCAGTTTTCAATTCTAATTCAATCAATTTCTATACACCACCATAACTCCTTACCCTTAGGTTTAAGACTGGCGAACGTTCGCTCTATCCGATATAACTACCAAGATTAACTAGCCGCCCGGGTACGGTCGCCTCTCGCAATGACTTAATTAACTGGTGCAATTACTAACGATTTATGAGTTACTATTGTAGTGGATTAACCCTAATCGGTTCCAACGAAAGGCACACTCCAATTATAAGGTTAACTGGTTGAATTGATGTTTTAAAGAGAGGCGAGCGTTCGCTTCTATCCTCAGCTTAACAAGAATCTAAACTAGGTGATCAAGGAAGACAAGTTTATGCGCCAAAGCAGGGAAGCTGTCTGGCGACTAACCCTAGCTTGCATAAACATAATCTAGGCGACCAACCAGAAGAGAAACATAAACAATGACGAACAAAACAACTATGCAAAGAGAAACTGATTGAACTTCGAATCTAATTACCGCCGATCCGTGACCGCTTTAAAGCCCTGGGTCACTTAGGGTTCATCTAATCTAAGCTCTACAAGTTCAGCTACTCATAACGATAACAGAAGAATCAAAGGCAACAAAGGAAATCATCATACAGAGGAAGAACAGATAAGAACTGAAAAACCTAATTCTGACGACTCCGGCGAAGCTTCAATCTCCTGGATCTTCAATTTTAAGCTCCGAGCTCTCCGAGGTGGAAGGATGGCGTCACGATCTCTCCACGGATCTTCGAACTCTCTAAACTCTATCTATTGACCCTAAGGTCGTGGCTAATCAGCCAAAATTTGTGTGTATCTAATCTGGCTTCAAAAAGTCTATATATAACCCCAGAAACCCTTTACAAGTTGGAAAAGGCCGAAAATTAGGGTTTCTGCCCAGATTTTCAAAGGAATTTTCGCCGAAAATAGGAAGGAATTTTCGCCGAAAATGTTAGTTAAAAACCAGCTCCAACTTGTTTCGATGATTCCCGCTCCGTTTGAACTCCGATTTCGTCCCCGTTTGAAGCGCTGGACTCGTGAGAGAGTCCTCTATAATGTGGTAACCTAGAGGCTCAACATAAAAGCTCACAAAAGGGTAAAAATAGCCAATAAATGGACAATGTATGCACTAGGAGCCGAAAATCACAAAGTTACGACAAATGCACCAAATACTCATCAAAATGGCATCAAAGGGTATGAAATGTTGCTTAAATGGGGCTGATAATCACGTCAAATCGAGTGTCATCAGATGACCCCTTCTTATTCCGAATCGGAGTCGATAGAATGATCAGATGGTGTGTCTCATTTGACGAAGCAGCCGACATCATGCGACAATGCCATCAAGGCCAGTTCGGAGGACATTTCAGAGGAAATCGAACCGCACGGAAGGTGCTGGAAGCTGGATTCTTTTGGCCGACTATATTCCGTGACTGTGATGAATTCACCCGCCATTGTGATGCGTGCCAGAGGTCGGGTAACATTTCAAACGGCAATGAGATGCCTCAAAATATTTCCTTAACTGTTGAAGTTTTTGATGTTTGGGGGATTGATTTCATGGGACCTTTCACTCCCTCCAACGGAAACAAGTATATCCTTGTAGTCGTCGATTATGTTTCTAAGTGGGCAGAGGCAGAAGCCTTACCCACTAATGATTCAAGAGTGGTAGGGAAGTTCCTTCAACGTCTTTTCACGCATTTTGGCACCCCACGCTTCATTATAAGCAATAGGGGCACCCACTTCCATGGACACTTTGATTGGGTATGTAAGCGTTTCGGCGTCACTCATCGAATTTTCACCACTTATCACCCTCAAGCTAACGGTTAAGCGGATTCTTGATAGAATAGTTGGCTCGATGAGGCCTTATGGGCATACCGAACTGCCTACAAGACTCCTATCGGTACTTCATCGTATCGACTCATTTATGGCAAGGCATGCCATCTACCGGTCGAGCTTGAGCACAAGGCATTATAGGCTATTAAAGATCTGAACTTGCGTCCTGAGTTTGCAGGAGATACAAGGTTTATGCAGATAGATGAACTAGAAGAACACCGCCTTAACGCTTATGAGAGCACGAGGCTTTATAAGGAACAGACCAAGAGGATTCACGATTCTCATTTTAACTGAGATTCAAAGCTAGGCAAGCCCGACACCTAACTGAAGTGTTCGGGCTGAGCAATAGCATAGGCACAAATACTGTGAGCTAGGCAGGTCCAACACCTAAATGAAGTGTTTGGTATCGAGCACTAGTATGCAGTAAATAATTAAATGGAAGAAGCTGAATCTTGAAATAAATTGTTGTTTAAATCGGTCCTAGCTAGAACATGTAACGAATAGGTCTAGAAGCGTATGAAGTCGAGTCGATAGCCATGTCACTTTTCCTACCTCCACATCCACTTCATGGTTAGAGCTTAAGATGATTTTGATTAGAATTGGTGTTATCGTAGCCGAGTAATTATAATTAATTGTCTTTGCAAGAAACGAGCTTTAATGAAACTACTACTTGAAGTGTGCAGAAAACAGTGAGATCGAAATTTGTTTGATTGATGTTCTTGCATGTGTAGGTCACTTTTTCTACGTGGAACTGTCCAAACCAAATCGTTAGAAATTGAATCTCAGTTTAATCTGCGTGTCATTTGTGAATTTGAGTATGTTCTAGTTTAGTTTGCTTGAGGACAAGCAAAATCTTAAGTGTGGGGTATTTGATGACACTCGATTTTACGTGTTTATCGGCCTCATTTAAGCGATATTTCCTTGCTTGAGACTTGTTTCATAGGGTAGTTTAGGGTGTTTTCACCTAATTACTCTAATTCGTACTGTTTTGGTTACTTTACCCCGTTAGGGGTTCCTTTGATGTGTTTTCTAGTGTTTTTGTGATAGCACAGGTTTACACAGTCAAACGAGGCAGCCATAGTCGCGTCAAAGGCAATGGAACCTCGATGAATTGGCCCGAAATCAACCCAGGAGCTTTGAAGTCAAAGACAAATCACCCCCTGCTTGGCACAGATGTTTTTGACGAAAAGACCCAAGTCTTCGCCGAAAAGTATGGCAGACAATGCCACTGCCAATCGGGAGAAAGAAGTCCTCGGCGAGAACTCTAAAGTTCTCGCCGAAAACTATTGCACAAATTGGTCAGTCGAAGACAGGAGATCCAGCCGGGGTTTCACCTGAAGTTTTTGGCGAAAACTCTCATAGTTTTTGCCGAAAACTATTTCCTTTTGCAGCTGGGATTTGAAAACCCTATAAATACAAAACTGACGGCCACAATCAGGATATACTTTCTCGAAGGATTAATTTCCTAGACTTCAGAGAGCAGATAGAGTTGAGAGATTTCGAAGAGTCGGGAAGAGATCGTGACGCCATCCTTCCATCTCGAAGAACTCAGAGCCAGGAGTTGAAGATTCGGGAGATTGAAGCTTCACGAATTCGTCAAAATTTGGTTTTACAGTTCTTCTCTGTTCTTCCTATCGGAGATGTATTCCTTGTTTGTTTTCGTCTCTCTTGTTTCAAATATGAGTAGCTAAAACTTGTAGAGCTTAGATTAGATGAACCCTAAATGACCCCAGGGCTTTAAAGCGGTCATGGATCGGCGATAATGAGATTCAGATTCAGTTAGTTTTTCTTGCATGTTTGGTTTGTTCTTCGTTGTTGTGTTTCTTGTCTAGTTTGGCCATCTAGATTAGATTCTTGTTAAGCTGAGGATAGTAGCGAACGTTCGCCTCACTTTAAAACATCAAATCAACAGTTAACCTATTCATTGGAACAATTTCTGTTGTAGGAACCAGTTAGGGTTAATCCGCTGCTAGAGTAACTCACGAATCGCTAGTAATCGCACCAGTTAGTTTTCCGTTGCAGAAGTGAACGCACGGGCGGTCAATTAACCCTGGTAGTTAGATCGGATAGATCGAACGTTTGCCAGTCTTAAACCTAAGGTTTATGAGTTATGGTGGTGTCTGAGAACTGAATGGGCCAGAGTTGAAAACCGTTGGTCCTGTGATCGCAAATGTTCTGGTGATCTAAGAGGGATTCGAAAATCTAAGCTTGTCTGTCACTTTGTTAGTCAACAAACCAATCATTCTGCCTTTAGCTTTCATTTCAATTTCTCTGCATCGTAGACTAGAAGTCGTGGAACTCACACCACGCACAACTTGTGAAACTTTGAGTAATTTGCCAACATATTTGAGTAAACAATTCGTCGAGGTCCGTGGAATACGATCTATCTCACTTTTTGAGTGGGGTAGTTTTTTGATACGCTGTAAAATAACGATCATCACCTGCCATATGCTTCAAAATCATATCAGCGGGCTGAACAATATGTTATAGCATTGGGCCAGTTAGGCCGAATCAGCATATTAGGCCATCAATCTGGACCTTCCAGAGGGCTAGTTTGATGTTTGAATCATGGGTTGCACCCAATTTTCATGGGTCAGGGAGATTGGGCTCAGCTGAGAAGTATTCTCAGATTGAATAATGGTTCCAAAAATAAAGGGTGCTGCTATTTGTAGTCCACGTTTGACTAACACAGTCTGTATGTTTAACATAAATGGACAACTATGCCCTTGTAGTCCGTATTTACTAACGCAGTCCATTTTTACTAACGCATTCCGTTTTTACTAACGCAGTCCATTTTTTACTAACGCAGTCCGTTTTTACTAACGCAGTTCATTTTTTACTAACGTAGTCCACTTTTACTAACGCAGTCCGGTTTTTAGTAACGCAATCCATTTGTACTAACACAGTTCATTTTTTACTAACATAATCCGTTTTTACTAACGCAGTCCATTTTTACTAACGCATTTCATTTTTTACTAACGCAATCCATTTTTTTTACTAATACAGTCTGTATTTTACTAACGCAATCCGTTTTTACTAACACAATCCATTTTTTACTAACCCAATCCATTTTTACTAACGCAATCCATTTTTTACTAACGCAGTCCATTTTTAAAAAAAGGACAAAATAATTCAAGTGGCACTTTAAAAAATTAAAATAAATTAATAATATTGATAAAAAATACTGATGAAAAAAATAAAAATGTTGAAATAAATTCATAATAATGATGTAAAATTATATACGTCTAAAAATTAATCTTTGATGGAAACAATTATAAAAGTTATATTGACTAAAATTATATACTTCTTAAAATTAATAATATTGAAGAAATTATTGCTAAGAAATTATGTAATAAAAAAAGAAAAATTACACATTCAAAACTACAAAACTAAAATACATGATATATTATTAAAATAAAATGAAAATTAATATCTAAAAAAATTGAACAACTATAAACTATTACATATATCCGAAAATATCCGAAAAATATAGATGTTATTGTTTACATTTAGTTTGATGCCCCAAAATACTTTTTCCATAATTCAATTCTATCTTTATAAATATATTCGAATTGAGTCACTATTACGTCCTTATTGTACTTCCACAAAATATTGATGGGTCACGAACATGTATCCACATGAAGTGGTTTCTTGTATGCAAAATCCATAGAATATCGTACGGTGCAGCACAACAAGGAGCAACACGTAGTGGAAGGTTAGTGGTGGAAGCATCCCACTTACTTTTCCCGTTTTGCTTACGGATACTAACACATCATATGACCCAATTATACATGCTAGCGAACCCTATCAAGTCAAGTGTATCCATCCAATGATCTGGGCCGCATGGTGTTTGTGTTGTGAAATTAATTCTTCTGATGTTATGATCGACGCCGTCGTGGATATTTTGATAACAAGGATGTGATCCTAATTTCGTAGACAACGTTGTCCTCATCAGTGTATAGTGATTTTCATCCCCACAAAGTGCGTGCGAAATAACTCTAAAACCACAGTGACCATCCGGAACTAGGTTATACCAATGGTCAAAGTAATCTTGAAACGCCGACGGAAGAGCCCAATCATACTCGAAATCACCTGCATATCCTACATAGTTCATCTCGAGAGGCGTACCATGTTCTAATATGAAATAAATATTAGTTAGTTCACTCTCTCACACACATATATATAAGAATTGTATATGTATAGAAAGTCAACCTGACGGAAGATCAAAGGTAGAATATGTAGACCCATGTTGTATGGACGTCGATCTACTTTGTGATGAAGTCGTGCTAGGCCATTTGAAATTGGGGGAATTATTTGGCGTAGGGTACTTTTTTCTTGCATATTCCACTCTAGAAGGGTTCCGGCTCGTAGACTTCCTTGGTCGGCCTTTGCGAGTTTCATTTTCCACTAGTCCTCAAGATCTTCATCTTCGGGATGCAATTGTCTATGTATGGTTTCAGCTATGATTCTTCTTAATGATGGATCAGATGCACAGACTCCTTCGAAGAGACTATCTAGATAATCAAGATCTAATTCTGGCATCGAACCCACTTGGTTGTAACGTAATGTTCTCTAGAAGAAATGTACATCCTGCAAATGGACTCGTTGACCTTTGCGATGCAGATCACTAGTTTCCAAGCACATAATAAGCCATGTGTTGTAACAATTGTACAACCACACCTTTCATTCAATCCTACACCAAGGATCACACCCCTGTCATACTCTTCGTGCATCAAAATGATTGCATACTTAGCCACATGACCAGCCAAGGATGAGAATAGGCGACCGTGATTGGAGGGTATGTGAATGATGCATGATTGCTCCAATGAATTTCGTATATCAACATGTTGCCCCTCCAACAAAGTGTGCGTACATTTCCAAACAATATCCAATGCAAGTGCAGAGTTAACTAAACACAATTTTAAAGTAGCATGAGAAGACTCAACCCTTGAAGTAGTTGTGTTTCCAAAGTGCATAAGCTTGTTTGTGTAACACTTGACAAACTTCTTAGAATGCGACATCCATGTATTGTTTAGATAACTAACCATACCTGGCTATGTTTTTGGAAAATCTTCCCATCCGCTATGAAATTCAACATTTGTACTAGCTTCCAACACATCTTTCCACCATCTGTTCTTGATATTTTTCCCCAATTCGCCATCTTTTACCATATTCTTCTGATGACACTCGATTTGACGTGATTATCAGCCTCATTTAAGCGACATTTCTTTGCTTAAGACATGGTTTTTAGGGTAGAATAACGAATATTCAATCGATTGCCCTATCTCGTGCCATTTGTGTTACCTTTGCCCGTTTCGGGTCTATTTGATGGTTTTCTAGTGTTTTTATGTTAGCACAGGTTTTTTGCCGTCAAATAAAGTAGCCAAGGTCATGTCTAAGGCGTTGGAACCTCGAGGGATTGCACCGGAATCGATCAAAGGAGCCAACCAAGTTCAGAAAATTCCTGCCCGGTTTACAAAGGAATTTTCGCCGAAAATACACTAGGATTTTCGGCGAAAATATCAGCACAAATCGATCGCCGCCGGCTTAAGGAAATTTTTGGCGAAAGTGTTAAGTTTTCGACCGAGAAGGAAGTTACAGGAGAATCAGCCGGCGGACATCCATTTACACAGAATTTTCGGCGAAAATACAAGTATTTTCGGCGAAAATAATAGAAGGAATCCGGCTGAGTTAGGGTTAAGTATAAATACTTAACCGGCGGCCCAAATCAAGGGGAGAGACATACACCTCATAATATACCTCATAATTTCCAGACCTAGAAGTCGATAGATAGAGTTTAGAGAGTTTGAAGATCCGTGGAGAGATCGTGACGCCATCCTTCCACCTCGGAGAGCTCGAAGCTTGGATTGAAGATTACCGGAGATTGAAGCTTCACGGATTCATCAAATTAGGTTTTACAGTTCTTCTCTGTTCTTCCTACCTAAGATGTATTCCTTGTTTGTTTTCGATTCTCTTGTTCCTGATATGAGTAGCTAAACTCGTAGAGCTTAGATTAGATGAACCCTAAGTGACCCAGGGCTTTAAAGCGGTCACGGATCGGCGGTGATTAGATTCAAAGTTCAATCAGTTTCTCTTTGCATGGTTGTTTTGTTCTTGATTGTTTATGTTTCTTCTCTGATTGATCGCCTAGATTAGGTTTGTGTTGAATTAGGGTTTGTCGCCAGACAGCTTCTCTGCTTTAAACATTTAAACTTGTCTTTCCTAATCACCTAGCTTAGATTCTTGTTAAGCTGAGGATAGAAGCGAACGCTCGCCTCACTTTAGAACATCAATTCAACCAGTTAACCTTAAAATTGGAGTGTGCCTTTCGTAGGAACCGATTAGGGTTAATCCACTGCAAGAGTAACTCATAAATAATTAGTAATTGCACCAGTTAAGTTAAGTCGTTGCGAGAGGCGACCGTACCCGGGCGGCTAGTTAATCTTGGTAGTTAGATCGGATAGAGCGAACGTTCCCAGTCTTAAACCTAAGGGTAAGGAGTTATGGTGGTGTATAGAAACCGATTGAATTAGAATTGAAAACCGCTGATCTGTTGATTGACCAATGCTCTGGTGATCTAAGGGGGATTCGAAATCTAAGTTCGTCTATCTTCTCGTTAGTCAACCTTTTTACTTTTCTATCTTTTATTTTCCTGCTTTATTAGATTAGAAGTCGTGGAACTCACACCACGCACTAAGTGTTTAAACCTGAGTAATTTGCCAGCTTTTTTGAGTAGTCGATTAGTAGAAACCCTGTGGAATACGATCTAGTCTACTTTGGTAGGTTAGTTATTTGATACCGCTAAAACTGCAGCATCATCTTCGCTCTGGTTTCCAAAGAATTCGAAATGTGCCATATGCATAACAAATGCACTGAGTGTGGAATTGTCTCTTTAATCTCGGCAAGCAATCCTAACTCCTGATCGGTGATGATAACATTTGGTACTGGATCTTCCTCCACCAGCATCTTCAACTTCTCTAAGACCCATTTGTAGCTTTCAATTGACTCATCCTTCATGATAACATATGCAATAGTATAACTTTTCCTCAATGGTCTAATCCCAATCAACTCGACCAGTGGGTAGCCGTACCTATTACTCTTGTACGTCGAATCTAGTAAAACCAAATAAGGATATGCTCGATACAATTTCACTGCCTCCGAGTGAGCCATAAAAACATGGGTAACAGAAGCCGATTCAACACATTGGTCAAAAAAGACAACATACTAGTGTTGAGTAACCAATGCCAACATATGTTGCCTGAGATCCCCCCTCTTTCTAATGACCTCAATTTACATGTAGCGTTGTAAATCTGTTTTATGGCTGGTTGCGGCTTTTCAGGATTACATGCATCCCATGTCTTATCTTGGACGGCTTTACTTGAGAAGTATATTGAACTCATATATATTTCAATTGATCATCATCGATACCAGCCCATCGTCTGTGTCCATCATGATAAATCGTTGGTTGATGATTGTGTGTTCCTCTGATGACGGTTAGCAAATAGTTTCCACGCATCTCCTCGTTTATCTTCAACATAAATGGACATTCACATTTCTTCGTAGTTGTATGTTTCCGCTTCTAAGCTCCTTGATCTGCCTTACTACCTCGATATTTTTCATCTCTGTCAAAAATATTATCAAAAGTTGATAAAATTGACAAACCTGATGAAGTTCACAAAGAATTTGATGAATTAAGAACAATTTATTCATTAATTGTGTAGAGTCTCTATTTATTAACAAGTCAATCCTTTTTAGTTTATGTTATGTGTTATGAAATCCTTTTCAATTTAGGTTTTGGATTTCTACTGTTTTGGCTAATTCATACAATTTGAATTTGTTTTTCGTTTTTACTAAGACAGTCTGGGTTTTACTAATACAGTCCGTGTTTTACTAACGCAGTCCGTATAAGTAGTATTTTTTAATTAGGGGTATAATTGTCCATTTATGGGAAAATACGGACTGCATACAGTAAAACACGGACTGCGAATAGCAACCCGCAAAATAAAATAGAGAGTCTTCATAAGCCTAGTTGAAGGAATGTGCGGAAATTTGGGTTACAGTAACCCTTGCCCGCCACTCCATCAACAACTCTTTTTTTTATTAAAATCCTATTTATTTCATAAATGCAAATCCAACATCCATGAAAGTTTTTGAAACAAGCTTTTCAACGAAAAATATTAACACGACATAATCCCCTCCTTTAATTAAATAATTTTATTAAGAACGCAATTCATTTTGTTATGAGAAATATGCAAAACGAGGGGCTCTGATACCACTGTAGGAAATCGTTAGATGCAAACAACATAATCGTAGTGGAAATACGATAACATCTAACAACCTAGATCATCCCGACTGCATATAAATCAATAACAAAAGGGTTGTCGCGACTCACGTTTTGTAACATCTCGTTCCGACCAAACCCGAAGTATCTATTGATTTAATGTATTATAATTTGATGTATATAATATAGAATAATATAATATATCTTAATTATCATAACAATATATAATTTTAAAGAAAGGGTGAGTGGAACGTGGGATTATATCCCATTAACATTGGGATAACCATAACTTTGGACATAAGCCAAAAGTGCACCGCTTCATAGTGCTTGATATACAAATCGTTTCATTCTTTTGGGAGAGAGGGAAATAAAGAGAGGACGCTTATCCTTTTTAATAGAAGAGAACAGGAGAGAGGAAAAGAGCAGAGCGTGAGAGGGAGATAAAATTAAGCTCGGAGTTGTACATGGTTTGTGATGCGGAGGTCGTTCTGAATTAGGATTTCGTCATGGAAGCTAGTATCGAGGTTCCATCGATCATAATTGGTGAGGGATTAGCACAACATATCGGGTTTGTTGTATTGTGTTGTTTACATTTATTCTTAGTATGAATCTAGGAGAACTAGACCGACTGCTTAGGGGTGTATGGAATTACATGTTATATGTGGAACCATGATTGATACGTGTTTTAATTGTCGTGCTTATCAATAAGTGATTTATATGATTCCAAGTTTCATGCTTCCTTTAATATTGTTATTATGTGCTACGATATTTATGATTATTAATTTTCTCATATTGTCGTTATTTGTGATGTTAGTGTTGGTTACTAAATTGGATTCATGTTTAGGAGAATAACCCGGTACGAGGGCTAGACCCGATGAAGTACTACTATGGGACTCCTAAGTTATTATAAGTCAAGTCAAGTATTGTTATGTCGAGAATATACAAGTCAAGTGCATTAAATGATCGAGTTAAGGTTAAGGAATATCAAGTTAAGAATCATGAACAAGAACACAAGTCATATATGGTTTGGTCTCACGGTCATTCACGTAGCAATTAGGGCTCCCCATGCTATTACTCAATTATCAAGTCAAGTTTATAGTCGCACCCTTTGTATGGTGTAGACTCATTCATGAAATCAAGTTTATAACCTCACTCTTGGTATGGCGAAGGTTCTTTTACAAGTCATGATCACACCCTTAGTGGTGTTGAATAACAAGCAAGCAAGCCCCGTGAGAGTTAATAGCATGGGAATAGCCAGGCGCCAAATAATTAAAATATGATAAGACGCATGTGCATAAGTCAAGGTGGTTGAGTCTTTTGCCTATTGGGATGTCAGGATAGCTGAGATTCGATCCTAGTGTTTTGGCTTATGTGCTAGATACATGTTAGGGGTATGCTTTGTTATGAACTCATGATGCTATGATTACACTCACTCAGCTATGAGCTGACCGTTTTCTTTATTATATTTTCCTCTGCTTATCCGTGTGGGTGAGCAGACCAGCAACAGCAGTAGAGATCCTTGCAGCTTTCAGTAGGTCTAGGAGTTGAAGGCTCAATGAGGTACGGTCTTCAACTACTCCATGCTTGGACGTCTACGAGGGAGTGCATTTTGGCCAAACATCCATGTTTTCACTCAAATATGTTTTGACACATTTTCATGCATATGTTAGACCCTTATGCAGGTGTGGCATGTAAAGGCACGTTGTAGTTATCATGTGATCTATGTGTATATAGTGTATATGTATATGTGGTTTGCAGGCTTGTAAGGATATACATAGTGGTAGTGTGTCTGTAGTAGTGGCATGAGCTAATAACGGTTTTGGATGTTGTGGATACTCATGGTATGTATATGTAGAAATATGTTATGTTTTATACAGGTATGATGAGAAGAACTATTAGGTCCACTATACGAATACCTCATGTCAAATTTTCAAGAAAAATATCAAGCTATTGAGCAAGTTAATGTAACACACAAATCATGTTCCGCTGTAATTATGTTAATTCACCGGTTAGGTGTCATGTATAGGTTAGGGTGTTACACTTTTGAAGCATGATATTAGATCAAAAACTAATACCTCTCGTAGCCTTTAGGTCGATCCAAAGAGCTCCAAGTGCAGCTCCTCTACTTAGTCCACTCTAGATGGGATCCAGATCTTCCTCGCCAAAGCTTGCTAGAACTCTTGGTCGAAGAACGGCTTTTAGGGTTATGGCGGCTAGGGTTTTCTTCGAGAGAAAGTGTATTTGGCTTAGGATTGACTGCTACCCTAACAGTCTAATTTATAGGATTAGGGCAGAAACTCTAATCCCTTACTAACCCTAATGAGCCGCCAACCTAGTAGTCCCAACCCACCATGGATTGGGCCTATTAAATGATCTGGTTCAATGTATAGGCCTGTGACCTTGTAGGACCCGGTCCGATTAGCCGTGGCCTAAACCACTAATTAATATTGGTCTCTAGCAAGATATATTAATCCCTAATTGGCCCGAATTAATTCTATTAATCAGGTCCAACACTTAACTAGTTCCTATGCGGATTTGGACTGATGGACATAAATCCTTCAGGTTTCTGGATGGGTTGACACGTATATGGAGCTGGAGCTGGAGAGTGAGCTGGCAGGGATTCTTTGATGGTTATTTATTGATTTTCACCATTATATATCATTTGTACATTTGATGCATAGTAGCCGTTTTTTAATTATTGGATGAGTATTGTAATGAATGATATTGGATATTGTCGGTTTGGCCTAGAACGAGATGTTTGTGGTTTATTTGATAGATTCAGTTTATCAATTTATCTGTCTCATGGTTTTTCTCTTTATATTGAATGTTTGAGTAACACCCAAGTCGAGTAATGCATGGGTTGAACTAGTGTTTCAACCGGGTCTTCTAAGGTGGGGTGTTACAATGTTATTTAGACTGTATGGACTAGAATGAAATTTGGTTTTGTTGCTGAAATGGTCGCTAACTGTATGACTGTGACATTTACGTTTCTGAGCAGCTTCTTATAACCTTTTAAAGTACTAGACGATTTTGCTTAACATAAATACTTAGAGATCTAGTGCGAGATAGATGAGAGATTTATGGAAATTGTGAATTCTTATTGAATGAGGTATTGTTTTGATGTATTTGTGGTTACATGAGGATGACCCCAATGAAGTGTCATCCTAGGTAAGATGAATAGGTGGGTGATCCAAGACATTCACAAAAAATTTCCCTTGTTCCCTTTGTTTCTGTAAGTGTTCAGTGAGGCTAGAAATCACCTTTGTGATTATTGATTGATGATATTGATAGCCATGGAATTGGTGAATGTGAGTTCGTGAAGTGTTGTTGGAAATTGGGGGATTGTGAGATGTGTTGTGGATGGATGGTGCTGAGGATTGGATATTGGAGTTGTGATGAACTCGATTGTTGATGATGGTTTCAGTATCTTAATTTTTTATTGTAAATGAATAGAACTTGAAGGAGCCTACACTACCACACCCTTGAGTCCGATGCCATGGAGGTCGGCAAGTCGTTTATACCAACAATGCCAAAATTCGCTATACTACTACTAGTGTTGTTACTTGATCGTTCTCGAAGGTGCTCTCAAAGATAAACCTAGATAGGTTAGGGTCGTGTTCTTCGGCCTAAGGGTACTCAATTAGGACATAAGGCTAACATGAGGGTTGTATGGTTTAGGTACCACAAAGAGTCAAAGGTCGATCAATCTTAACAATCAAAATAGAAAAGTCAACAAGAGAAAAATCAACTTAGGCTCAGTGAGCATGGAAAGTAAGAAGTCAATCAAAGCAAGCAATTCGAGCAAAGACAACAAAGGAGAGAGATAAAATTTTAGGCAAGGGTGGGTTAAGGGTTCACCTAAGGGTCTAAAGCCTCCCTATCATGGAAACCATGTAGTAATTTGGTAGACAAAAGGCAAGCCACAATCGGTCAACTTTGTGCAACTCAACGAATCACGGCCTAGGGTCCCTAAAGAGCTCCTAGAACTATGTGGGTAGTGAGGTGATTGATCTTTCGACCAAATAAAACCAATCCACTCACGCACATACGCCAAGTGTTCAGTGAAATGCCCAAGTGAAAAAAAAACTCAATAAGAACCTAAAATCATGCACCTTTATCGAGTGTCATATGTAATTAGGAAATCATAAACTTAAACCCTGTTCCTAGAAAGAATCTATGCGATTAAGCACCAAATCCACAAACAAACATAAGCAAACTTTGTGTCTATTGTCACTTTGAACACCCTTCACAACATGCCATGGTCAATCTTAGGGAAGAATACTTGAATATCGAAAGAGAGTCACAAGTCTTGCATCCACACAATCAACTACACCATTGAATCCATAGGAACACACAAGACCCAAAGGATTCCCCCCAATCCAAACCCTAGGATTTAGTGTGCCATGGAAAGAGAAGGAAAATTAACAATCCTACAAAAGAAAGTGAAGAAAAGAAACATCCTTCGCTCTTTGATGGACTTGGAATGGTTGTGGATGGTGTAGAGACCCTTGGAGATGGCCTTAGAAGTGGTGGAGAGCCCCTCTCTTCGTCAAAATCACACATGGAAGCTCTCAAATACTACCTCCCCTCAAAATGCCCAAAAGTGGGCAATTTATAGGGTTGTCCAGGGTGGTCGAGGGCGCGGTAGGTAAGGTGGCCACAGTTGGTTTTTGAGCCGGCGCGGGTGACCCCTTCTCCAACTTCAATTTTCACCAAAGTATTCGGCCAAGAGCGCGGTAATTAATAACAAATTATGCTCATCGTGCCCTACACGCGGCCAAACAAGTTGACGCACTCTAAAAACTACTTTCGAGACCGAACTTTGAGCGCCCATTACGGGAGCCTTGGACCTCGATTGGGGCACCGTTTGGACCGGTGGACTCTTGTTTAGTCATATTCAATGTTTTAACTTGAAATAGCATCACAAACAACTTTAATTAGATGAAAAAATGACCATATAGGTCCCTAGTCGTTCTAAACTGCCAAATTGTTGAAATAAGAACTTTCACCACTAAAAGGGACAAGGAAAGAGGCAAATCTCCTATAATTGGTGGCTAGGTGATGGGGGAAGACTATGAATTCAATGCATCAAAATGCTTTGCAAGTAGGGGAATATGGTCAAGGCCCTGACAAGTACGGAGCGATCGGCCCCTTTGGAGACCGCGTTATCCTAAACCTCACATGTGTCTGGAAGATGTTTAAAAGAGAACATAGACTGAGACTCCCTGATGACACTCGATTTTACGTGATTATCGGCCTCATTTAAGCTACATTTCCTTGCTTGAATCTCTGGTTTTAGGGTAGTTTAGATTGTTTTCACCTAATTGCTCTAATTCTTGGCATTTTGGTTACTTTGGCCTGTTATGGGTCTATTTGATGGTTTTCTAGTGTTTTTAAGATTACACAGGTTTTTGCCGTCAAATACATAGCCACAGACGAGCTCGGGAAGCGAAGGAACCTCAAGGAATGGCCCGAAATCAATCCAGAAGTCAACCAAGTCAGAAGAAAGCACTGCCCCGGTTGTAACTAGAGTTTTCGGCAAGAAGTCCAAAGTCTTCGCCGAAAACTAATGCAAAAAAACTGCACAGTCGAAGACAGGAGATCCAGTTGAGGTTTCCACTGAAGTCTTTGGTGAAAACTCTCAAGTTTTCACCGAAAACTAATTCCTTTTCCAGCTGGGATTCTGAAACACTATAAATACAAAACCGACGGCCACAACAAACACATGCTTTTTGGGAGAGAGAATTCTTTTCCGAGAGATACCTATTCCTTGGATTACTTTCTAGACTAAAAAGTTCGAGAGAGAGTTTAGAGAGTTCGAGGAGCCATGAAGAGATCGTGATGTGATATGACCCGGCCTAGCTACCCCAGCAAACACCAGTACCCGTGCACGCCACCAGGGTCACCCGTATGAGGCAAAGCCCCAGGGCCATACAAAAAGTGCCTAGAACTGAGGGCTGGCCACGTACGAGCTCTCAAGCCCAGAAATGAACTGAAGTACAAGCTAAGGCCTGCTCCAACAGGAAGGAAGGCACCCCGGGATGGAAGGATGTTCCAGGCCATGTTGCGGCCGAGAACATAAGCCCTAGACCGAGAACAGAGTCTCAGCCCTTCCCTAACTTCACCTCCATGATCCCACAAGTCAAGCACACTCCAAAAGCCATCTGGAGACAATTCTGGAGTACAGAAGTCAAAAGGATTCAAGAATACGTGGCCAAGACAAGATGGCTCCCTAAGGACACTGCCCCGGCCCCGGCGGATACGGACAACCAGCCCCTGCCTCGGAAAACCCTGCTCAGCACTTAGAATCTGGCGGACAAGTTGATGCCAGAAGATTCAGGAGGCCAAAAGACTTGGAGAGAACCTCGCTTGTCCGAGGAAATGTCAAGCAGAAGGCCAGAACAGCCCGGCATCACCAAAACCCTAGCACTGGGTCCGGAGCGAATGATGCCGAGCCGGTCAACAGCGCCGAAGGACGCCACCCGACCACCCGGTCACCCGGAGCCCGCGGAAATTACGGAAATGCCACCGCGCGCGTTCAAAGCCTTTTTCCTAGCCGCGGAAGGACTCCTGCCCGCGCCCGGATTACCCGCCGAAGCGCCCGAAGCCTTTTCCTAATCCCACCCGGACAAGGAAAGTCGGATTTGCCCTAATCCGCCCGGATTAGGGTTTTGCTCAATTTTGCCGGTTTAGGAGTTTGATATTCGGACAACTTTGTTTATTTTAATAGTTTCCTCGGCCTATCTTTTAGGATTATTTTAGTTTTTCCTTTTTAGAGTTGGAACCGGCCTAGGCCACCCTTGAGCTATAAATAGAGGCCTCGGCCATCATTGTAAGACAGTTTACCCCTTAATGAAATTTTCAGAACATTGTTCTTTTTCCTTCAAGTCTTTGCTCGTTGTTGCTTAGCTTAAGGTTTTGGTTTATCATCAAAGGCAATCATCCTTTGTTTGTGGCACCAACTCGACCGAATACCTTGGGGTTCCTAAGTCAATACTTAGTGGATTTCAAGGGTTCTCCGCGGTTTCAAAGGTTAGGTTCTCGTGGGGCTGATAATATAGTTTTGGGTGTTGAGTCGATCCCTTCCTAGAGGAGGCGGTTCGCATCAGCTGGTATCAGAGCACGGTTCAACTCTTGGACCACATCTATCCAGTTTCCAGGTTCTTACTTGGATTCATATCTTTAAGTTTTTGTTGTTTTCAGTTTCAGAAAAACTCTAAATCGTGTATTGTGTTTGTTCTAATCTTCTACCTTTCTTTTAAATTATTTGTGAGAAAAAGCTGTGGCCGATCAAAAGAAAATACAAAAAGAAGAATCAAAGAAAAGAATCGAGGTCTAGAAAAACAGAAAATTGACCTAGCCAAAAAGCAAGGCCACGTTTACAATTGAGGTAGTAGGTTAAGTTCAAGAAGAGGGGTTTTTCATAAGTGTAGCTAGTAGCTTTCTTAGTAGAACACCCAAACTTGTTTGTTTTTGTCATCCCACGACCTAGCATCACAAGTTCTTGCCCTAGATATCCAAACCCTAGGTATAAAGTCTTGTTTTGTGTCATTGGTAGACTTAGACTTCATAGCTTCGAAGAAACTTGCAACTACTTGAATTGAAATTGCCTTTGTTTTTGAAATTTTCAAAGAAAACCCTAATTTGAGTGACTTTAAATTTTCATACACGAGCGGTAAGAAAAAGAGTGTGTGAGGTTCTTTAGAGTGATTTTGTGAGGTCCGTTGTTATTGTACTAATCATGGCAGATGAGAGGTTAGCTGCTGTGGAGGCACAATTGGCTGCCATGGCTCAAAACTTCACCCGATTCACCGAGCAGTTTGGAGCCCCGAATGGAGATGGCCCCCGGCGGCCAAGGAGGAATGAACAGGAGATAGATGATGATGTGAGCAGTCTGAAGCTCAATGTACCCAAGTTTGCTGGCAAAGCAAACCCCGACGAGTACATTGATTGGGAGAGGAGCATGGAAGATTTCTTTGAGTGCCATAACTATTCCGAGAGGAAAAAGGTAATCCTAGCCACTCTTGAGTTCACGGACTTTGCGGCTTTGTGGTGGGCTCAGCTCAGAAATCAGAT
Source organism: Linum lewisii (assembly GCA_034768395.1). NCBI lineage: Eukaryota > Viridiplantae > Streptophyta > Magnoliopsida > Malpighiales > Linaceae > Linum > Linum lewisii. Next base: position 8,500,450 of record CM068302.1, read on the forward strand.
CAGGAGAGAAGAAGAGGACCCCATCCCTAGTCGGAGGAGTCTTAAGAGAAAGATGAGGAGGAAATTTGTACCGAGCAGCTACAATCGAGACTTGCACGCCAAGCTTCAACTTTTGAAGCAAAGGAACATGTCAGTTGAAGAGTACAGTCAGGTGATGGAGATCTTGGTCACAAGACTTGACCTTAGTGAAGATGTGGATGCCAAAATAGCAAGGTTCACTGGAGGCCTACGAAGAGAGATCCTACATCAAGTCAACATCCTAAACTTTGTTGATTATGATGACTTGGTAACCACGGCTATTAGGGTTGAGAAGGAATTGAAGAATGGACTTGGAAGGAGGGCTACTACCCCGCCACCGATCAGTGCCCCTGTGAGAGGAGACAGGAGTGCAGGTGATGACACTCAATTTGACGTGATTATCAGCCTCATTTAAGCGATATTTCTGTGCTTAAGACATGATTTTTAGGGTAGAATAACGAATATTCAATCGATTGCCCTATCTCGTGCCATTTGTGTTACCTTGGCCCGTTTCGAGTCTATTTGATGGTTTTCTAGTGTTTTTGTGTTAGCACAGGTTTTTGCCATCAAATAAAGCAGCCATGGACGTGTCTAAGGCGTAGGAACCTCGAGGAATCAAACCGGAATCGATCCAAGGAGCCAATCAAGTCAAACCGAAAATCTGCCCATATGCACTTGTACCTTCGGCGAAAATGATCTCACAGTTTCGGCGAAATCAACAATGCAAATCAGCTGATGCCAAGTGAAGACTGATTTCGGCGAAACCATTAAGCTCTTCGGACCGAAAATGCAAGGCAGAGAAATCATGGCCATTTACACAAGAATTTTCGCCGAAACTATCCCTATGGTTTCGGCGAAAACATCAGCTCAGCCCGGCCCAACTAGGGTTAAGTATTTATACTTAATCCGGCGGTCCGGAGAGGAGATATACAATAGACAATTCATAATTCAAAAAACACAACTTTTTGAGATCAGAATCCTCTGAAGTTCTGGAGCGAAGAGTTGGAGTTCGAAGAGCCGGATAGAGATCGTGACGCCATCCCTTTCATCTCGGAGAACCGGAGCTAGGAGTGCAACTTACCGAAGATCGGAGTCTGTCAGAGTCGTCTGAATTAGGTTTTTCAGATCCTTTTCTGTTCTTCCTTGTGATGATGAACTCTTTCCTTGTCTTTGTGTCTTTTGTAATGATCATGAGTAGCTAAACTCGTTAGAGCTTAGACTAGATGAACCCTAAGTGACCCAGGGCTTTAAAGCGGTCACGGATCGGCGGTGATTAGATTCGAAATTCAATCAGTTCTTTTTCATGTTTGATTCGTTCTTCATTGTTCATGTTTCTTGTCTGGATTGATCACCTAGATTAGATTCTTGTTAAGCTAAGGATAGAAGCGAACGCTCGCCTTACTTTAGAACATCGAATTGAACAATTAACCTTATAATTGGAGTGTGCCTTTCGTAGGAACCGGTTAGGGTTAATTCACTGCAAGAGTAATTCATTAATCACTAGTAATCACACCAATTAATTAAGTCGTTGCGAGAGGCGACCGTACCCGGGCGGCTAGTTAATCTTGGTAGTTAGAACGGATAGAGCGAACGTTCGCCGGTCTTAAACCTAAGGGTAAGGAGTTATGGTGGTGTCTTAGTAATTGATTGAATGAGAATCGAAATCCGCTGATCTGTTGATTGCCAATGCTCTGGGGAACGAAGGGGGATTCAAAGTCTAAGTTCGTCTGTCATTCTTGTTTCCAAACCCTAATTCTCAATCTGCTTTAGTTTAATCTTTTTAATTTTTCTGCATTCCTTAGAATTAGAAGTCGTGGAACTCACACCACGCACAACGTGTTTTTCCTTGAATAATTTGTTAGTTCTGAAGTAGCCAATCATTCGAAGGCCCGTGGAATACGATCTATCCTAGCTCTTGAGCTTGATAGTTGTTTGATCGAACCTGCTCAGCACAACGACGGTTCATCAAATTGGCGCCATTGCCGGGACTTCTTTTGATTGTTGAAAGAAGATCTGGCAATTTATTCTTCTATTTCCCATCTTTCATTTTTCCATCCACTTCGATTTTACACTGGTTTTGTTTGTCTTTGTTATCTGTAGGTTTACAGGTGTATGCCTCACCGTCCTTGGACTCGCTCTCAGACCGAACAGGCTAAGATTGCAGGGAATCCAGGCAGTTCTGCTACACCTCTACGATCACAGATTCTGAAGGAAGGCAGATCCAATCCATTCATCACTCCGATCATGATCGAGGAACCGAAGGAGAGTTCCTCATCTCCATCTTCACCTATACCGTCATCTTCATCCGCTTCATACACCGAGTCACTTTCACCCCCTCCATCTCCCACCATGACCGATAGATTACCACCTAACGGCGATCAACCGCCGCCACCCCCACCTGCACAGAAGAGTCTAGCAGACTATAACAAGCCGAGCGCGACTAGCATTCGATCTGCCATTGCCGTTCCGCGCATTGAAGGAGATCCTGACTATGAGATCAAGATTCCATTCTTGACCATGATCTCTAGGGATTTACAGTTTGAAGGCAGGCCCCTAGACAATCCGTGCACTCATCTTGCAGACTTCCTTGATCTCTGCAATACTTTTAAAAACGGAAACCTCGACAAAAACACTCTTTGTCTGAGGGCGTTCCCGTTCTCTTTGAAAGGCGCTGCTAAGAGGTGGCTTACTGGCAAACCACCTGGCTACTACACTAACTGGGATACTCTGGCTCAGGACTTTGTTGAAGAATACTTCCCTCCGCCAGAACAACCGCCATCAAGGACAGCATCGCCAGATTCTCCCAGAAAGAAGGAGAAAGTTTATATGATACTTGGAATCGATTCCAAGAACTTCTCTACACCTGCCCTCATCATGGATTCGAGCAGAGGCAGTTAGCTGAAATCTTCTCTCGAGGACTTCGAGAAGAATCTGCCAAGTGGGTCAATTCTCTAGCTGAAGGGGATTGCACTACACTCACTCCTGAAGCTGCTCTTCTGCACTTCGCAAACTGTGCCTCTAAGTCAAGGAACTGGGAGCGACAATATGAAGGATCGAGGAGCAAGCTAGATTTCGAAGCAGCTATCAAAGCAGAGGTAGAGAAGCATTTGAAGAAGTCTACCACACCAATCAAGCCACCGGCAGCTTCTGTCTATGTTGCCGATTGCGAGTGGTGTGGAGCTTGCTCACATAACGGAGGCCGTTGTCAGAATTTTGGTAAGGCAGAAGTCTGGTCTGCCGAAGAGGTAAATTTCATCCAACAAGGCTTCGTTAATAATCAGAATGGTTATGCCGGTTATCGTAACTTCAGACAGCAAGGGAACTATCACGACAGACCTCCTACAATGCTGGCACCAATCATAACCAGAACCAGAATAACCGCCCGGCTGGTCAAGTTCAGGATCAGAAGCCTAACCATCCGCCGGCAGGTGTCTACCAGCCGCCGCATCGCAATCCGGGTAATTATGGAACTGCTCCTGGCAATCGCCAGAATCAATATCTTAACAATACCTATCCAGGACAGCAGCATCAAAGAGATAATAATGTCAGTGACCTGGATAAGAAGCTCAGCCAGATCATCACAAGACTCGATGATCATGAGAGTCAGCTCAAGGCTCAAGCTCTCATCAATCAAGAACAAATAGCATCTGGACAGAGGATTGAGCAAGTCGTGAACAACATCTCGACCATGCTAGCATCTGGTCGACCATTTGGCCAGCTTCCAAGCCAGACAAAGCCAAACCCGAGAAAAGAACAGGCTAAGATGGTAACTGCTCGAAAACTTCCGAACTTAATTGCTGATGCTTTTTCTGTTTTACGCAGGATCGCTGAAACTCCGGAAGAAGAGGAAGAAGAGGAACAGGAACCGGCGCCTAAGGAGGATCCTCCTCTTGCACCGTACGTCGTGAAGCTTCCTTTTCCTAGAGCACTGCTGCCAAACGCAAGGATCGAGACTGGCATGAAGGGGAACAAGGAAGGATACCCTGACATTCGTATTAAGAAACCTGTCTCTCCATATCCAGCTAAGTTATCGATCCTGGTTCTTTTACTTTGCCTTTGGTCATCAATGATGTTGAGATTGAACGTTGCTTAGTTGATCTAGGAGCGTCTGTTAATGTTATGCCTGTGAGTCTATATGAAAGATTAAAACTAGGAGAACTTGAACCGCCCAGTATGCAACTTGTCTTTGCTGATAGATCGTTTAAAACCCTAAGGGAGAGATTAAAGACGTTGTCACCAAATGTGGTCCGTTCACATTCTTAGCTGATTATGTGATTATGGATACTAGTACAGATGACGCTACTATTCTCATAGGTCGACCTTTCATGGCTACTACTGGAATGAATATTAACGTTCCTAATGGTTCTTTGACTTTAAGAGTTGGTAAAGAAACAAAAACGTTCCGTCTTAAAGATGACATGAAACATGACTCTAGGAATGAAGAATCTCACTGCTTAGCTGTTGAAACTGTGGAGTTGACTCCGGTCAACTCCGTTACTAATGCTTCTTCCAGTGTCTCTAGATCAGTTGTTGCTACAGGCATTAAACAGGTCACTATGAAACACCAGAAATTTCGGTTCAGAAGCTGCTTAAGAAGAAGAAGGAACTGCAAGCCTCTTCTAAACCACCGAGCAGACCTCGAGGAAAGAACAAGAAGACGGAGACCCAAATGGTCTGGAGACCAAAAATTCCACCGTCTTCCACCGAGCCGGCGGCACCACCAAATCGTTCCGAGAAACCGGCGCCGGAACAAGTATGGAAGGAGAAGCCGAAAGCATCTCCTAAGGACGTACTAACGATCACCGATCCTGGTGATAACAAGCCGAAGATTGAAGATAAGAAGAAGCCGACAGTCCTCATTCCTTCCATCGTCACACTAAAGAAGGATGATCTCTCTAGAGAGCTGTTGGACCATTCAAGTTCGTTGATCATCTTCCCGACGGACGTACCAAGCTACTACATGCAAACGGGAAGAGATTCACGCTTACCGGAGAAGTCCCGAAGCTGTACTTTATGAACTCCGACGCGAGCGTGAAGAAGAATCTAAGTTGGGATGTCTCCTAATACCATCCAGGTATCGTCCAGCTCAAGGACGTTAATAAAAGAGCGCTTCGTGGGAGGCAACCCACGGCTGGAGTCAATTTTGTTTTGTTTCAACCTTGGTATTTTAGAGTCGGTTCGGGAGAGCCAAAAGTGTTAGTTTGTTTGATTTATTATTTTTCGTGTAGAGTCTGCATGTCATAGAGTCAGTCGCAAGTTGATTGAGGTCGTTCCGATTTTTTGGATTTAACTGTGATTTTCTGAAGTTGGCCTGATTTACGAAAATATTTTAAACCCGAACAGTTCAAAATTTTCGGCAAAACCACCCTTATTTTCGGCGAAACCGATTTTCAAAATTCGGACCTGTTTCTCCTGTTCCTCATTTTTGGTTCGAAAATTTTCTGATTTCGGCGAAACCATCCCAACTAAAATTTTTGGCGAAACCGAGCTTCCATTTTCGGCGAAACCGCCTTTTCAAATTGGTCAATCCATTTTAACTAGTAGTTTCGGCGAAACCACCCCCTACTTTCGCCGAAACCGATTTTCAAAATCACTTAATTTATCCTTTAAAAATCCGGTCCACTTCCTCTCTCCTTCTCTTGTTTTCGCTCAGCCTACCCGAAACCCCCCTCTCCTTTTGAAATCGCCGAACGCCCCACTTTCAACACCCGCCGTCGCCGCCATTTCACTCACCGTCGCCGACCGCCGCCGCACCTCTCCCCTCCTCATTCCGATCCCAACAAGCCCTAGAACGTTCGAATCGGAGCTTTGCAGCTCCAGTTCTCCGAAACCCCAGTTTTCAAGTTTTTCACCGATTCTCTCACCTCGTTAATTTTTAGCAATCATGACTTCACGGTAAGTTGTATAACTTTTCAATACGAATCTTTTGACATATTGTTTGCTGAATTTCATCGAGGTTGACTTTCAGTTGACTTTTCGGTTTGCCTCGTTTTGCGTGCCGACTGTTTCGTGTGAACTAGGATTGATTGAACTTATAGAACTGTTCTAGGATGCTTAGGGAGTTCCGTCCTTAATTTCCATATCATTTGATCATATGTTGCTATGCATAGGATTGATTTTTCGTAATGTTGACTTTTGTGAGAAATGTCGGTTTAACCGTGAACTGTATTTGATCATTTGGCTGCTTGATGTGCTCATTCTCGTTCATATTATCGTGCTTGCCATTTGAGATCATATTTTGCCGTCATTCTCCAAGTTTTGATAGTCTTGCCATGATTAGGGTTCAATATGACTTAATGTTGACTTTCTAAATGTCGGTTTGACTTTTTGAACTCTGATTGTAATTATCCGATTCTGGCTGTTCCGAAATATGTATTTTAATGTCTATGATTACCGGTTTCTCCGCTTTACTTACCCCACTTAGTTTCCCTCGTTTCTTTGTGAAATTGAGTTTTTCTACTAAGTGTGGGGTAAGGTTTTGGTTGACTAATCTGATTACATTCTGGTTTAGGAACACCTTTGAGCGCAGGACTAAGGCGCGACTCGATGGCGCCTCGAGCTCAGGAGCTTCCGCTCCCGTCACACCCGCCATTCTGGGTCCTCCACCTGCACTTCCTCGCCATGCTGGATACCATCCCACCATCGCCCGTCTACCGGACTTCTACTTTGAGAACTTCCAGAAGATCGAACACATCCGTGGAGCTGACGTGCGTCCTTTATCCATGGAGTCACTCCAGGAGCATGACGAGGATTCATACCGGAACGTGCATGACGCCCTAGCACCGGCCGGTCTCCTAGAGCTGACCACCATAGCCGCCGAGTTCCCAGACATTGCTCTCCAGGAGTTCTGGGCGACATTTGACTTGGACGAGCATAAGAGGAGACGGGGCCAGAAGGTGATCACCTTCTTTCTTGGTGGGGTGTACAGGCAGCTCACCTACGATGAGTTTGCCGCTCATCTGGGCATCCCCTACGAGCACTATCACGATCACCACCTCGGCTGGGGCGATGATGAGCATGACGAGGAGCTACACGCCCTCTGGAGCCACATGACAGGCGTGCCTGGCGATCGCCTTGGGAAGAGCAACTCAGTTAAGTCTCTCTCTCACCCGCTCTATAAGTTTATTCATATGGTTTGGCGGAGGTCACTTTTATATGTCAGAGACAAGGATCGCCACCATATCCTTAAGGAGGAGCTCGTGCTTCACCGAGCCATCCGAGAGAGCCACCCTCTCCACCCCGGCTGGGTGCTAGCTCACATCTTCAGCCAGCGGACCAAGAGGAAGAAGCTACCACGCAAACTCTTGGGAGGCAACTTCATAGGTCAGCTCATCCTCTCCTTCGGCATCAGCCATGAATATGGCCCTAACATTCCACGACACCCAATTATGACCGTTGGAGGAGACTTGGCGGTCGAGTACGACTTAGAACTCGACCTCAGTCCCCATGTAGCAGCAGATCCTCCACTCCAACCTGCGGTCGAGTCGGAGGACGAAGATGATGCTGAGGAGCAGCAGCCGCCACCGCCGCCTGAGTTTCAAGATTATATACCCTCGCCACACCATCAGGCAGGGTACATCCACCAGCCGCGCATTCCAGATCCATTTCCGGCGCATACTCACCAGCCGCAACACCACCCCGCGGACATTGGTGAGCTGTACGAGCGACTGCAGGAGTGGCGCATCACCGACAACGCCACTCAAGAGACGAGATGGACTATTATGCAGCAACACATGCACCGCGCCGACAGGCGATACGAGCGACAGCTGGAGTGGCAGCGATAGCTCGGCGATTACTTCCACTTCCCCACCCTAACACCTCTGACCAGTGATGATCAGGTGGTGTCCTTTTCCTTGTCCTTTCTTTTTATTTATTCTTTTCGGATTTCGATCCAACTTTTTTCTGTGTGGATCCGGGGCACTTGTCCCGGTTTCCTTTTTATGTTTTATTTGTTTTTGTTTTGTAGGCAATCGGTGGACTCCCTTTGCTTCCGGCTAGGCGACACTTCCCTCCGCTCTCTGGATCCGTGCTTACCCTCTGAAATCAACCGTCCTCTTCCAGGTTCTTCCATTCCACTCTGAACTCTAGAATTAGTCCTGTGAGGACACAGTCCGATTTAAGTGTGGGGTAGGATGCTAGAGAACCTTGCATGAACTTGATTGCCCTTGATTGTGTTTTGTGTGCCTCGTGATTCCATTCCAGTCTCTCTAGCATTAGAATAGCTCAGTTCTTGATTTTTGATGTTAAGTTGTTGTTCAACCTTTCATAATGATGCTTAGACTGCTTAACCTAGAACTTGAGAACCAACTTGTATGCTTTGATGCTAAATTGCCTGGTCAGAACAGAATTTTAAAATCACACTTGTAGTTTGTAGCCTTGATTGCATGAAAATGACGAAATCCGACTAGCAAACCAACTGTGAGCTTTTGATCCATTGCACGTAACTTGCAATTTAAATTCTTTCTGAGTGGTTTTCTGTTTACTTGAATGAGTTAGAATTTGCATGAGACCTACTCGAGACCACACGATGACACGAGTTCTAGAAGGATAGGGGCACCTAGATTCAGCTACTAAGCCAGATAGCCTACCTTAACGATAAATCCACTAGGTTTAGACCCTTGAGCTTGGCCTGTTCTTTCGGTTCGATAATACATTACAGCCATTTCCCATTTCTTTCACTCCCCGTTGATCCCCTGTGGTTGTAGTTCTAGATTGACCTACCGGAAGTCGGTTTGTGGTAACCTGCCTATAGCCATTAAACAGGTGGTCTTAGCTAATATGTCCAGACGTGTAAATCCCTCTAGCAACTAAAAGAAAAATCGGCACAAAAGAAAAAGAAAAAAAATAAAGTAAGAAAAGAAGCAAGCTTCAGAAAAAAAATGAAGAAAGAAGAAAATCAGAAAAAGTTCAAAGTTTAGTTCAAATAAAACGTTCTTCTCCCTACAAATGGAAGAACGAAGTCGTAAGAAAAGTTGAAAAGAAAAATGTGTATGCAAAAGAAAAAGAATAAGTGCTAGGTTGCTTGAGGGTATCATAGGACGAGCGTTCATTATTCCACCAGTGTTTGGTTAGACGGTAGGAAGCCATAGATTAGATTCGAGGGAAGTTAGTCGAAAGCTACACCGCACCAAGCCATCATCATTCATTCCCATCATCCATCTCATTATAAACCCAAGTAGTGTAGAATTCATTACGGTCCTAGCAGGGAAGTCCTTCTTGACTAGATACTCGTGTTGTCACAGTGGTGGAGATGTGGTCGAAATACAAACCTATGACAGAATTCGGTAACAGAAAATGATCGAGAGCAGAAACACGTCCTTAAAACAGAGAGTGAGAGTCCCATTGTACTAAATATATCCTGTGTAAGGAGCCTGGTCGGTCAGGTCAAATTCGTGCATGATTGATTGCTAATTACTTGTTGTGTGCAGTTTATTAGTGAGACCAGGTAGTTTGGCTGATCAGTATGCATGTTAGGTTTCTTGTTCTAGGATCGATCTGTCTAATAATTCATTGTGCTTGATTGAGCTCCAATTTAATCGATCTTATCATTTATGAACATGAGCGTTTCTATTCAGTTTGCTTGAGGACAAGCAAAAGCTTAAGTGTGGGGTATTTGATGACACTCGATTTGACGTGATTATCAGCCTCATTTAAGCGATATTTCTGTGCTTAAGACATGATTTTTAGGGTAGAATAACGAATATTCAATTGATTGCCCTATCTCGTGCCATTTGTGTTACCTTGGCCCGTTTCGGGTCTATTTGATGGTTTTCTAGTGTTTTTGTGTTAGCACAGGTTTTTGCCGTCAAATAAAGCAGCCATGGACGTGTCTAAGGCGTAGGAACCTCGAGGAATCAAACCGGAATCGATCCAAGGAGCCAATCAAGTCAAACCGAAAATCTGCCCATATGCACTTGTACCTTCGGCGAAAATGATCTCACAGTTTCGGCGAAATCAACAATGCAAATCAGCTGATGCCAAGTGAAGACTGATTTCGGCGAAACCATTAAGCTCTTCGGACCGAAAATGCAAGGCAGAGAAATCATGGCCATTTACACAAGAATTTTCGCCGAAACTATCCCTATGGTTTCGGCAAAAACATCAGCTCAGCCCGGCCCAACTAGGGTTAAGTATTTATACTTAATCCGGCGGTCCGGAGAGGAGATATACAATAGACAATTCATAATTCGAAAAACACAACTTTTCGAGATCAGAATCCTCTGAAGTTCTGGAGCAAAGAGTTGGAGTTCGAAGAGCCAGATAGAGATCGTGACGCCATCCCTTTCATCTCGGAGAACCGGAGCTAGGAGTGCAACTTACCGAAGATCGGAGTCTGTCAGAGTCGTCTGAATTAGGTTTTTTAGATCCTTTTCTGTTCTTCCTTGTGATGATGAACTCTTTCCTTGTCTTTGTGTCTTTTGTAATGATCATGAGTAGCTAAACTCGTTAGAGCTTAGACTAGATGAACCCTAAGTGACCCAGGGCTTTAAAGCGGTCACGGATCGGCGGTGATTAAATTCGAAATTCAATCAGTTCTTTTCATGTTTGATTCGTTCTTCATTGTTCATGTTTCTTGTCTGGATTGATCACCTAGATTAGATTCTTGTTAAGCTAAGGATAGAAGCGAACGCTCGCCTTACTTTAGAACATCGAATTGAACAATTAACCTTATAATTGGAGTGTGCCTTTCGTAGGAACCGGTTAGGGTTAATTCACTACAAGAGTAATTCATTAATCACTAGTAATCACACCAATTAATTAAGTCGTTGCGAGAGGCGACTGTACCCGGGCGGCTAGTTAATCTTGGTAGTTAGAACGGATAGAGCGAACGTTCGCCGGTCTTAAACCTAAGGGTAAGGAGTTATGGTGGTGTCTTAGTAATTGATTGAATGAGAATCGAAATCCGTTGATCTGTTGATTGCCAATGCTCGGGGGAGGGGGATTCAAAGTCTAAGTTTGTCTGTCATTCTTGTTTCCAAACCCTAATTCTCAATCTGCTTTAGTTTAATCTTTTTAATTTTTCTGCATTCCTTAGAATTAGAAGTCGTGGAACTCACACCACGCACAACGTGTTTTTCCTTGAATAATTTGTTAGTTCTGAAGTAGCCAATCATTCGAAGGCCCGTGGAATACGATCTATCCTAGCTCTTGAGCTTGATAGTTGTTTGATCGAACCTTCTCAGCACAACGACGGTTCATCAGCAGGGAACACCCCTTGGAGGACAAACCCTAGCCGGAATCCTGGATCAAGGCCAAACCCTAATCAAGGGACCACATCACGGGTAACACCTAATCCTGGCTCAAAAATCCCTACTACTAATGCTCGGCCTAGTGCCATTGTGTGTTTCAAATGTCAAGGTAGGGGTCACATGGCAAGGGACTGCCCTAACACCCGAACCATGGTACTTAGAGAAGGAGAGGTTGTCACGGATGATGAAGAGGAGCCAATTGATGAAGAAATAGAAGAGGAGTCTAGTGAAGGAGAAGAAGTCAACGTGGAAGGCTTGGAAAAATTTTCAGCCTTCAACAGCCGAGTGATCACACCGGTCACACCGACTGATGCCGAGCAGGTCTGTCCCGGACTAGCATCAGCCCTGCCCCGGCCCAGCATCACGCCTGCCCCGGACACCCTGTCCGAGCCAGATGATGTCAATCGGCCTACCCTAGGCCTTTTGAACATTCCCTCGGCAAGTTTTGGCTTGAAGACAGAAGAAGGCCTCGTCGATATCCTGAAGCCGAGCGCCGGCCCCGATGGCCACCCGGCGGCCCCGACGGACAAGAACCCGACGGCCACCCGTCCCGAGATTCATTGGGAGATCATCTCCCGACGAATTTTAAAGGCTGCCCCGAGCAAAGAAGATCCAGATGCTGACTCAGATGAGGATATGAGTGAGGAACCCTCGCCCAGTGGCTCCCCGAGCCTTAACATTGTTGTTAATGGTATTTCAGAAGAGGAAGGAATGGAGACTGAGGAAGAAGACACTATAGAATCCCAGCCCTGGTCCATTACCGATTCAAATGAAACCCCAAGGACCACCGATGATGATGACTCGTCACCAACCACCGCCAGCAAGATTGCTGAAGTGTGGAAAAGAGTGATGGGTTCTAGAAAAGACTCCGAGATGGATTTGGGGACAAATCCCAGTCAAGAAGAGGGGGATGATATGACCCGGCCTAGCTACCCCAGCAAACACCAGTACCCGTGCACGCCACCAGGGTCACCCGTAGGAGGCAAAGCCCTAGGGCCATACAAAAAGCACCTAGAACTGAGGGCTGGCCACGTACGAGCTCTCAAGCCCAGAAATGAACTGAAGTACAAGCTAAGGCCTGCTCCAACAGGAAGGAAGGCACCCCGGGATGGAAGGATGTTCCAGGCCATGTTGCTGGCCGAGAACATAAGCCCTAGACCGAGAACAGAGTCTCAGCCCTTCCCTAACTTCACCTCCATGATCCCACAAGTCAAGCACACTCCAAAAGCCATCTGGAGACAGTTCTGGAGTACAGAAGTCAAAAGGATTCAAGAATACGTGGCCAAGACAGGATGGCTCCCTAAGGACACTGCCCCGGCCCCGGCGGATACGGACAACCAGCCCCTGCCTCGGACAACCCTGCTCAGCACTCAGAATCTGGCGGACAAGTTGATGCCAGAAGATTCAGGAGGCCAAAAGACTTGGAGAGAACCTCGCTTGTCCGAGGAAATGTCAAGCAGAAGGCCAGAACAGCCCGGCATCACCAAAACCCTAGCACTGGGTCCGGAGCGAATGATGCTGAGCCGGTCAACAGCGCCGAAGGACGCCACCCGACCACCCGGTCACCCGGAGCCCGCAGAAATTATGGAAATGCCACCGCGCGCGTTCAAAGCCTTTTTCCTAGCCGCGGAAGGACTCCTGCCCGCGCCCGGATTACCCGCCGAAGCGCCCGGAGCCTTTTCCTAATCCCACCCGAACAAGGAAAGCCGATTTGCCCTAATCCGCCCGGATTAGGGTTTTGCTCAATTTTGCCGGTTTAGGAGTTTGATATTCGGACAACTTTGTTTATTTTAATAGTTTCATCGGCCTATCTTTTAGGATTATTTTAGTTTTTTCCTTTTTAGAGTTGGAACCGGCCTAGGCCACCCTTGAGCTATAAATAGAGGCCTCGGCCATCATTGTAAGACAGTTTACCCCTTAATGAAATTTTCAGAACATTGTTCTTTTTCCTTCAAGTTTTTGCTCGTTGTTGCTTAGCTTAAGGTTTTGGTTTATCATCAAAGGCAATCATCCTTTGTTTGTGGCACCAACTCGACCGAATACCTTGGGGTTCCTAAGTCAATACTTAGTGGATTTCAAGGGTTCTCCGCGGTTTCAAAGGTTAGGTTCTCGTGGGGCTGATAATATAGTTTTGGGTGTTGAGTCGATCCCTTCCTAGAGGAGGCGGTTCGTATCATGATGCCATCCTTCCATTTCAGAGAGCTCGGTGCTAGGAGTTGAAGATCCAGGAGATTGAAGCTTCACAGATTCATCTGAAATTAGGTTTTACATTTCTTCTCTATTCTTCCTGTTTGAAGATGTATTCTTTGTTTGTCTTCGATTATTTTGTTTTGAATATGAGTAGCTAAACTCATAGAGCTTAGATTAGATGAACCCTAAGTAAGCCGAGGCTTTAAAGCGGTCACGAATTGGTGGTAATTAAATCCAGTTTCAATCAGTTTCTCTTGCATATTTGGTTTGTTCTTAATTGCTTTTGTGTTTCTTTTCTAGCTTGATCACCTAGTTAAGATTCTAGTTAAGCTGAGGATAGTAGCGAACGTTCGCCTCACTTCAAAACACCAAATCAATAGTTAACCTATTCATTGGAACAATTTCTCTTTGTAGGAACCAGTTAGTGTTAATCCGCTGCTAGAGTAACTCATTAATCACAAGTAATCGAGCCAGTTAGTTTTTCGTAGCAGAAGTGAACGCACGGGAGGTCAATTAATCTTGGTAGTTAGATCGGATAGAGCGAACGTTTGCCAGTCTTAAACCTAAGGGTCAGGAGTTATGGTGGTGTCTGAGAACTGAAAGAATCAGGATTGAAAACCGCTGGTCTTGTGATCACCAATGTTCTAGTGATCTTGGGGGGATTCGATAGGGCTGGCAGTCGGTTACCGGGTTTTCGGTTTTAACCGAAAACTGGACCGGAACAGACGTGACCGAACCGAGAAGAAACCGAGTCGGCTCGGTCGTCGGTTGATTAAATGAGCTATTTTCGGCTTCTGCCGGTTTTCGATCAAAACTGATAAAAAACCGAAAACCGAGATTAGAACCGAATTTCTTACTTCACTCTCTCTCACTCACGCACGGGGTCTGACGAAATAATTCATTCTCCATCACTTTGACCTAATTCCTAATTTCTCATCTCTTCTCAACCTCTCAATTCCTACTTCCCAGTTCCCTTCCCAGTTCGACGAACGACTTCTCCCCTGAGTTTCAAACTCTTGGTCTTGGATAATTGAAGACTGGCAGCAGAAGTCGGCGGCAGCAAGAAGCCAATTTGACGACAGCATAATCGACGACAGACTCCTCTCTAGTCGCGACGGCGGTGTTGAGTCTCAATGGCGTACTGCCGGAGCTGGAGTGCCGTCGGTACCTACCCTCTCTCACTCTCTAGTCTCTACTCTCTATTCTTTCTCATCTCACTCTCCGTGTTTCTGTCTCACTTCACAGGTCACAAAACAGCTGCCGAAATCCCCTCTTCGACAATAGCTATTTCTGCAATCTTCATCCCTCTTCTTCAATCGCCAGCAGCCCAGCACCTGCTTCAGCTTCAATCCCTCTACTCTCAGCCTCTCAATTCTCTCAGGCCTCTGAAGCAGCACAGCAGGTAGCAGCACACCCACTGAAATGAACATAATCGTATACTTCATCTTCCCTCTTTGTATCTATTCAAGTAGTTGTTGGGTTCAAACTTCGTGCTTATTGTCTTTAGGTACTGAATGGAAAGACACCCTCTGTTCACTCGAAGTATCTCATCATTTCCCTGTGCTCACTCAAAGACACGAAGTAACTCTTCTGAAATGTAGGTTCTAATTCTAAATGTAACATCCTGATTTCTGAACTTGGTAGGCTCTTTGGCTTAGTGTTATTGAGTCTGTGTGAAGGAATGTATTTAGTAACTGAATTAGGTAGGATATTTTGCTCTGGTTTCTTGTATCCTTTATGTTTCTGTTGTAGTAAGGTGAATGAGTTTATTGCAAGATAAGTTGAAATGGTTTTTTGGCCTTGATAAATTGATGCTCTTTTACAGTTTCAATTTCAATTTGAATGAGTTTATTCACTGTAACCGAATCCATGAAGCTCTTTCACAGTTTCAATTTACATTTCGATTTGATGTGTGCAGAGGCAAGTTCCAAGGGATGTCACTTTGGCGTTTTGTGCAGTTAGTTGAGTTTGTAGGGGTAGTGTAGGGGTTTTTTGATTAGTTTCTGTTTTTATGGCTAGGTTTTTTGATTAGGGTGATAGTGCTGTAATGCTGGACTAGATATATGCCAGAAGGTTCTTGCTGCTGATCCTACCTTGAATGGTACTTCTACTTGTAAGAAGCATGCATTAAAGTATATTGCAAAGAGGGATGCAAGAAATGGACAAACTACTTTGATAATGAAGAAGAGTTCAACTGTTAGAGGGGAAGCAACTCCAGATGCCTGGCAATTCAGTCAAGTTGCTATAAGGTTGGCTCTAGCAGAAATGATAATAGTTGATGAGCTTCCTTTCAGCTTTGTGGAACGTAGGGGGTTTAAACATTTTATGGAAGTATGTTGCCCAGAGTTCGACATTCCTTCGAGGAGAGCAATACGAGAGGATTGTTTCAAACTCTTTATTGCTGAGCGTCAAAAGTTAAAGGATTACTTGAGGACGGCTTGTGCTGGTCGAGTGTCGATAACAACTGACACTTGGACATCTGTTCAGAATCTAAATTACATGTGCATAACAGCACATTTCATTGGACATGACTGGAAGTTGCATAAGAAGGTTATCAGTTTCTCTCGGATTACAAGTCACAAGGGTAGTGATATTGGGGCAGGGATTGCCAGGTGCCTGGATGAATGGGGGTTGAAGAGGCTTTTCACTGTGACGGTTGATAATGCGAGTGCAAATGATTCCGTTATCAAGTACTTGCACGGGAAATTACATGGTTGGGGTACTCAGTTCTTGAGCGGAAACTATTGCATGTTCGTTGCGTTTGCCACATTATCAATCTAATAGTTCAAGATGGACTAAATAAGATTGGAATGTCAGTTAGGCGAGTGACGGAGGCGGTGAGATGGGTTCGTGCATCGCCAGCACGTGAAGAGTGTTTCAGGAATGATGTGGCCATCAGGAAGATGAAGTGTAAGAAAATGCCCTTACTAGATGTACCAACTAGGTGGAATTTCACATTCTCAATGTTGGATACGGCTTCAGCTTATGAGAAAGCATTCAAAGTTCTCGAAAATATGAAAAGTAACTTTGTGGAAGATCTGGGGGCGAAGACTTATCAAGGTGAGGTCATTGGTGTTCCAAGTTCTAGTGATTGGGATAGTGTGAGAGTCCTCTCTAGTCACCTGAAGTTCTTCAGTGACATGACTCGTGTGGCATCTGGTACCTCATATGTTACTATTAATCTCTTCCTCAAAGAAGTGACAAAGTTGTTTTATCACATTAAGAAGATGAAAAGAGATGAGGAAACAGTCATATCAACAATGGCAAGGTCAATGGAGGAGAAAGTTAAGAAGTATTGGTCTGAGGACGTTGCCAACGTCAAAGTTAATAGACTCGTCTACATCGGAGCTATACTCGATCCACGAAAGAAGATGGAAATCATTCCATATTCTTTCAAGCTGATTTATGATCCGACACAATGTGCTGAATTGGTAGAGATGGTGAGAATAGAATTGCATGCTTTGTTTGACCTATACAAGGCAGAGTATGAGAAACGTGTCAACATTAGTCAAAGTGGATCTGTAGCTTCATCATCACAGACTACCGGTGTTAATGGAGGAGATGGTGGAGACGAAGATGACTTTGAGGAGGACCAAGAGATTGAAGATGATTGCTTCGCTGCGTTTGACGATGATAATCACACTGGTGATGACCCTAGAGTAGAGTTGGTAAAGTATCTAGCTGAAGCACGAGAAGTTAGTAGTTCAGATAAAAAGCAACGGTTTGATGTTTTGGCATATTGGAAAGCATCTGCACTCAGGTTTCCTATTCTCAGTGAGATGGTTAGGGATGTACTTGCCGTCCCAATTTCATCTGTAGCTACTGAGAGTGCTTTTAGTATTGGGGGACGAGTGTTGAGCAACTTGAGGAGCTCATTGACTCCTGCTATTGTGGAAGCTCTGATTTGTGCTGAGGATTGGTTGCGGTCAACATCTCCGGATATATTTGATCCCGGAGAAGAGGAAAATGAGAATGAACAACTGGAGTTCGAGAAAGGTAATCTTTGGCATTTATAACTGTTTATCTTCCATAGATAGTAGTTTATCTTCCATATATCATTTATACTCATTACGAGTCTTCTTTTGTTTAGGTTTCGAAGAGACGGTTTTGAAGTTTGATGCTACTCCATCAGCAATTGGTTCTGATCCTCTTGTGCAACCCGTTCTTCAATCATTCATCAACAAGAATGGCAATGACAATGACAATGCTATTGTTGATAGTGATGATGATAATGAGTACAATGAAGACGATGCACTGGAAAATGAAATGTTTGGTATGGCGGGCACGTCAAATGATGATTAGCTTTTAGATGTTGCGAATTGGGATGGTTGAACTTGTTTATGTTGTTAATGTTGACTTTATGTGGTGTTTGAATTATGATGTTGTTGATGACTTTTGAATTATGGTTTATGAGTTACTACTCAGACTTATGATGGATGGTTGATTATGGATTTGTTGTATGATGTCTTCTGTTTTCGTTTCAGGGAATATTGCGAAGAACTGAATTGCCGAAATTGTAGCGTTATGCTGCCAAAATTTTGACAAAATTTTTAGCAAAACAAATATCAGTAGCTTTCGGTTTTGTTTTGCCAAAATTCGGGTTTCAGTCCAAATTTTTGTTTCGATGCGGTTTTCGGTTCGGTTCTCACTACTGAATTTCGGTCAAAAGCGTCTCAATCGATTTTTCTGTCACGGCTCGGTTATAATTCGAAACCGGTCGGTTCGGCTCGGCTAAATAACCGAGCACTTTCGGTTCGGTCGTTGGTCACACCTTCGGGCACAATTCGGCTTCGGTCAACCGACCTTTCGGTTTGGTTTTTGACCGAACCGGGCTGACTTCCAGCCCTAGGATTCGAAATCTAAGCTTGTCTGTCGTCTTGTTAAGTCAAACAATCTTTTAATTTGTCTTTTATCTTATTTCCTTTTTTAATTTCTCTGCTTCATAGTTTAGAAGTTGTGGAACTCACACCACGCGCAACTTGTTTAAACCTGAGTAATTTGCTAGTTCATTTGGGTAAACGATTAGAAGAAACCATGTGGAATACGATCTGTTTAGCTTTTAGCTTGGTAGTATTTGATCACTGTTTTACACCGCATCACTCCCCTTCGGGGCTAATGATGGAAGCCATTGTTGCCAGCTCATTGTGAACCTCAACCAATCACCACCCACGCAAGTCTACCACTTCAAATTCAATGATTTAAACCTTTTGCGCCAAGCACTTGGAACTCTAATCCAAAACTCGAGTTTTTCATCAAACTAGAGAGACCGGGAAGGGCAAGACAGACTACATTTTCTAAAAAAAATTGGGTCAAAATTGACTCAATCGAAACAAGTAAACAGTCCTCAAATCAAGTAAAAGCTGGCTTTTCAAGTACTAAAAAAGAAGAGACGTGGGGTGCAAAATGTTGGGAATTGGCTAAAGTTCATTGGATTATTTGGAAACATGAATCAAAGGTTGGTTCATGCATTGGAGACATGTAACACCCTCACTTTTGAAAGAAAGAGAATTACCAAAATACCCTTTACCGCAGCAGAAAACATAAAATCAAACGAGGGTGCTACGCCTAATTTAAATAATTTAACAAAACGTCTTGGCCAAGAAACTTGAAAATAAACTTAAATAGAACTTGTAAAACTTTTAATAAAACTGGTAATCATAAAATAAAAACTTGATAACTGAGCCCTAAACACTTGGGCAAAACTTTCGTGAAAACAAGTCTTGTTAACAAACTTTAACATGATTGTCTCAAGTCCAAGACTTACATCGCTGTAAACACCACTCCACACACCGAATCAGCTCCCCAAAGCTCAAGCTCAAAAGCAACTTCTAACAACCTGGTGGGTGGCTCGGGGTCAGTCTTTCGTGCTCAAATCATAAGGTAAAGTAACTATACTTCCAAAAGCATTGGAAGTCATAAGCATGCATATCAAAACATAGAAATTATTGTATCTCACCACACTAGTCATGGTCTTACTACCTTATTCACTTAAAGTATTAAATCATAACATTTCTCACAAATCACACCATTGCACATAACATAATAACTCATAGCTTTACTCATAAACATAAATATCTCAACCAAGCACATAACATGACTAATAAAATACCACCAACCATAGTTCACATGCATGAAGTCATACTCTTATCATCTCATTGAACACATGATCTGAAACCGAAGAGCATATCTCACATAATGTATCATTTCAAGACATCATTCATCATTATAAGACATATAACATGTCATCTCAAGACTTCATTCGTCATCTTACTATTCATCTTTTAGGTAGGGGCCCCAACTCAACTAACTAGCCGTACCGCCCCCTGAACTGACACACTGCCCAGAGCACGTTTCTGACCAACAGTGGTAACTTATAAGGACTCTCTGTTCCACTGAATTGAGGGGAAATTTTAGCCCAATGGGTCTCTGATGGCCTAATAACATATTGAGGTCTCTAGTGACCATAATTGAAACTGAGGTGGGGCGGAGGTCTAGCTAGAGAGAACCAATTATTAATCCACCTATTCTTGACTATGTGAGGTGTGTGACTATCCTAATCATACAAGCTTAATCATAAGGACGTAGTCATGACATGCACACTTGGTCATCACAATTAACATGACTGGAACACACACAACCATAACCTTAAGCACATGAACATAACATACACGTGTAGATCAATCATAATTAACATGACTAGGACCATAACCAACCATAACTTTAACATATGAAAATAATCATACATCATCAACAAAGCTTGAGAGACACATTATTAATTCATCTAATAATTGTCTACGTGAACATTTACTAGCTAGCACTAACATATCATGTACATAACATTATAACACAACGAATCCACCTATAATCTTCTATGTGAGATTCAACAGTTAATCATGCATACAACTTCTTAATAATGACATGCATAGTTCATCCATACTTGCTAATAACAACATGCCTAATTCATTCATAGAAATTAACTTGGCATAAATCATAGCGTAAAATAAAATGGCAACGACAAGATATTACCCCCTTTAACCAACCCACCTTTAAATAAGCGGGAGAACCTCAACGTAGAAGTCTGGTCTAGGGAGTCGAATGTCTTTATGAACCTAAAGACGATAAATGTGTTAGACTGAGAGCAACAGGAGTTGGGGTAGTCCAAGATGACGGTTCGATGACTTGGGATGGACCACTTCACAACTAATCATGAAGTGTGATGGCGGCTTTACTAGATGACGATTATCAATTAAACCTATTATTTTAGAAGATTAATTTATTGATTTAAAATTTCTTCCATTAATTCATTGGTAAAATATCTTCTAATATATATTCTAATTTAAATATCATGTCATCTTTACTAATTGAATTAACCTTTATTAATCTATAATTTTAGCAATGTTATTATAACTGATAAGATTTCTAACATCTTATACTATTCATTTGAATCCTAAATCACATTATAAATTTATCATTAATCCCATTTCGTTTAAGATGTAAGTCATTAATCCTAACTAAACCTTCTAATTCGAGACAAGATATGAGAGATCATATCGTATTAACTAGTTCTTGAAATAATTAATTAATCTTATCTCTTTTAAGAATTGTATTATTCTTCGTGACCTAGTTGCCTAATATCAAGATGAGAAAAGGGAAATCGTCATTTGGTCTAATATTTTCTTCTAGATTATTTCTATTGAGTTATTCCACTAAAACATTCAATTTTATTCTTTTTATCTCATATTATTATTGATCTTAATTCATCTAGTTATACTCATGATTTAAGCTATTATTGGTTCCAAAATACTATTTCCATATATGATAATTCCATTGATTACCAATATTCACTAATTACACTTAAAAGTTATTTTATTTAATTCTAAATTATTATGATAAATATTTTCTACATTATCCTAATAATAATTATTCAGTTATTAATATTTTTAATATGTTCAGATTCGATTTTAACGTTTTAAGCTAGATTGTTAACGAATTAACCAGATTCATAACTGCTGGACTAATTTGAACTAACTGAAAAAGTTAGTTGGGTTCATTTTGTCAATATTCTAAAGTTACAGAGTACCTTAGCATAATGGAATGACTTCTCTGTTAGACATTAAATTTAGGTGACCAGAAACGCTATTACTTAAACGGGGAGGAGCTAATCGCGCTGATTCAAAAAGTAATCAACCAATCAGAAGCGGTCTAACCGAAACGGGTTAGAACCGGACTGGTCGGACCGTCGTCTTCCACCCAAACAACTCCCAAAACGTAGGAATTAATTCTAGATTCCGGCGAGGCTAAAAACTCGAGTTATATTACGCTTCAACGTGATTCACACTACGATACAAGATCACCTACCTACAACGGTTAATTCTGACACTTCGAAGCGGCCTGGTTCGAGCTGAACTGATGAATTCATCCGGGGATAGCTTCGTCAGATTCTACGATGGAATTACGGACGCCCTAAAGGATGGGATCCATTCAGCTCTCGTATCCGTCGGACGTTGGTTCCGTCGGCTCCGATTTCTGGGAATATAACCAGCTCCAATTTGGGTCTTGGGGAGAAAGAGATTGGAGAGGCTGGGGTAGTATGAGTAAACCGTACATTTAACTCCGTAAATGTTTTTTTTTATGAATTGAGCTTTGTTATATTCACCAAAACGAGGAATAACAGTACAAAAGGAAAGAAAACCTATCTAAACAATGCTAGCTATTCTACTCTCATGAACATGATTCCTAGAATAAGCTAGAATCTCTCCTTTGATATTATCTATAATAGCATCTTCTTCACTACAACACCCACTCCCAAAAATTGGGACACACCTCTCATTCCAAATACTGCATATGACAACTCGTCAAAGTAATTTCTTCGCTTTGCCTTCTATTGCATCTCCAAAACAGCAGCACTCCTGAATCATGTCTTCAAAAGTAAGGTTAGCAAAATCTGGGAAAAAGATGTACAGTATAGCCTTCGAGTACGGGCATTCAGCAAACATGTGTTCCCTGCTTTCCTCCTCAGCACAGCACAGGACACAAACAACATCAACTAATGGATCCCATCGCTTAATTTTGTCTCTTGTCATTATACGATCCGTGACTACAAGCCAAGCAACTACTTCTCTCCGCTTAATATGGTACCCTGTCCACACACACTTGAACCAATTGACCTCAGCCGACCTAGGCCTCAAAGTGCTCCAGAAATGACTCAATCTGCATGAATAAGCACTATCCCATAACAACTCACCATCACTGTCAACAGATATGAAGGGACGGATTAAGCTTCTCAGCTTCAAAAGCCTTCTCCAATGCCAAGATCCCATTTTTGAAGTGATCTGCCAAAAATCCCCCCGTTTGATTCTGTAATACCTTATCCAAGCTACCCATAACGAACCAGATTGTAATAGGATCTGCCAAATGTGTTTTAAAACATTAGCAATGTTCCAACTCTTCAAATCTTTCACTCCAAGCCCTCCCTCTAAAGTTGGTTTGGCAACATGACTCCAAGCAACCATAGACTTCCCTCCATCTTCTTTACCCCATAGGAACTTATTACAAGCTGCTTCCACATCTTTGATAAAACTACTTGGCAAGATAAACGCAGCCATCCAGTATTGGAGAGATCCTTGGATTACAGAGTTTATCAGCTGCAACTTACCAGCGTATGACAGTTTCCTTGTCTTCCAATCAAACAGGCGCTTTGTGATCTTATCAAACAAAACCTTGCAATCTTTCCTCCTCAACTTCCCAGATGTAAGGGGGACACCAAGATACTTAAAAGGTAAAGTTCCACAGTTAAAACCTGATGAGCAAGTAATACGATCAGCCACTTCATCACTCACCCCTGTCATATAAATTTGGCTCTTCTCCGGGTTGAACTTGAGACCTGATAGATTATGAAACTCCTCCAGTATATCTGTGACAACTCTGACAGCTCTAACATTTGCCTTAGTAAAAACCAGAAGGTCATCTGCAAAGCTAAGGTGTGTTAAGTTAATGCCTTTACACTGCGGGTGCATTGCAAATCTCCCTTCAACCACTGCCCTATCAAACAAACAGCTCAAAACCTCCATTGATAGCACAAACAAGATCGGAGAGACAGGATCACCTTGCCTAAAACCACGCTTAGCAGGGAAATAACCACTATGAGTACCGTTAACCTTTACTGAAAGCATGGAAGAGTCGAAACAAGCAGCAATCCATTTCACAAACTCCTCTGGGAACTTCATACATCGAAGCACTTGCAATATAAACGGCCATTCCACAGAGTCGAAGGCCTTCATTAGATCAATCTGGATTGCACAACGTGGGGAAACTCCAGAAGTCTTATAGGTGCTCAGTAACTCATGAGCCAATATGATCCCATCTCCAATACTCCTCCCCTTAATGAAAGCTGTTTGATTCTGACTAACAATAGAAGGATGCACTATAGCCATCCTAGAAGTGATGATTTTGGTAGCAACCTTATAAACAATATTGCAACAAGAGATAGGTCTGAAGTGCCTAATATCATCAGCATTCTTTCTCTTGGGAATCAGAGATAAAGCAACTGAATTAACATAAGCTGGCATATAGGCTTTGTCAAAGAAGCTTAAAGTAGCTGCAATAAGGTCCGACCCCACTACATCCCAGCTATCCTTAAAAAACCCTGCACTGAAACCATCCGGCCCTGGACTTTTCTCATTAGACATACTAAACAGGGCTGCTTTAACTTCAGAAGGACTAACAGGCCTAATAATTTCATCCGCTTGCAAATCACTCAAACGATGCTTAATAATAGAATCAAGGGAGTGAGTGCTTACCACAATACTATCACCAAGAAGACCTTTATAAAATTCAACAGCAACTTCAGCAATTGCAGGAGTCCCCTCAACCATCTCCCCAGCCCTATTTTGAATCCGACGAATGGTATTTACAGCATGACGAGCCTTAACATAGTTAAAGAAAACGCAGAGTTCTGGTCACCTAATTGTATCCAGCTGACTCTCGCTTTCTGCCTTAAGAAACTTTCCTCATCCTCTCTCAGCCTTTTAAACTCAGCATCACATTCTTGGAACCTTTCAAGTCTGGCCACAAAAGGATTAGAAAACAGATCACTTTTCAACCCCATAAGCTCCAACTTTTTAACCTCAACTCTCCCTTGGATGTCAGAATAGCACTCCCGACTCCGTAAATGTTTAATCAGTCGTAACGGTCGAATAACTATCATTGATTTGTCGGAGCTTCTTCCGTAACCGACGTCGGCGTTAATGTCGACCTCCCAGCTGCCAAAAATAGAGGAAGATGAAGGCCCAGGACGGCGTCGTTTTGCTTAGGGTAAGGGGCTTTACTTAAAATGCAGTTTTTGGACAAGGGGCGGAGAAATGAATTATAATCAAAGAGGAGTTGCTGGTTATGCAGATCGAACCAGGGAACTAATGTTTGAAAGGCCAGCCCACTAACCGCTTGGACAAGATTAATTACTTGGTTAATTTTGTGTCTGCAATTTACTAATTTTGGATATGACAGCTGACTGAACTTTCCAATTATAACCACAAAATGGTGTCAACTATCAATGCTAAATTAATGGTCGCCACTAGTCCTATTATATGATGAAAGTAATAATTCTATTAATAATAACAATTTAATAGATTCCTAAAATTTTACGGGGGCTATTTTGGGGATTTAGCACCAAGTTCTAACCACTAGTTTCGGGGCGTAACATTTCTCCCCCACTTGGAAAAATATCGTCCTCGAAATTGAAATGGTCAAGGCAAGTGATAACTAGAACCACCACTTCCCACTTATAAATCATGACATGACATAATATTGACGTACTTTATCTTAGAGGACCTGAGTTGAGAGCCTTGATTCGGTGGAGTGGACTTGAGATTTGCTTAAACACTGAAAAAAATTTCTTTCAAAATCGAGACTTGATTTCAAAACATTAAACCTTCGAAAACGTGACCGACTTCCAGTACTACTTGGTAGGCCAAGCAACAGAGAAAGACCGGTACTGATACCAAAATATAACACCCTCACTTTTGAAAGAAAGAGAATTACCAAAATATCCTTTACCGCAGCAGAAAACATAAAACCAAACGAGGGTGCTATGCCTAATTTAAATAATTTAACAAAACGCCTTGGAAAAGGAACTTGAAAATAAACTTAAATAGAACTTGTAAAACTTTTAATAAAACTGGTAATCATAAAATAATAACTTAGTAACTGAGCCCTAAACACTTGGGCAAAACTTTCGTGAAAACAAGTCTCGTTAACAAACTTTAAAATGATTGTCTCAAGTCCAAGTCTTACATCGCTGTAAACACCACTCCACACACCGAATCAGCTCCCCAAGGCTAAAACTCAAAAGCAACTTCTAACAACCTGGTGGGTGGCTCGGGGTCAGTCTTTCGTGCTCAAATCATAAGGTAAAGTAACTATACTTCCAAAAGCATTGGAAGTCATAAGCATGCATATCAAAACATAGAAATTACTGTATCTCACCACACTAGTCATGGTCTTACTAACTTATTCACTTAAAGTATTAAATCATAACATTTCTCACAAATCACACCATTGCACATAACATAATAACTCATAGCTTTACTCATAAACATAAATATCTCAACCAAGCACATAACATGACTAATAAAATACCACCAACCATAGTTCACATGCATGATCTCATACTCTTATCATCTCATTGAACACATGATCTGAAACCGAAGAGCATATCTCACATAATGTATCATTTCAAGACATCATTCATCATTATAAGATATATAACATGTCATCTCAAGACTTCATTTGTCATCTTACTGTTCATCTTTTAGGTAGGGTCCCCAACTCACTTAACTAGTTGTACCGCCCCCTGAACTGACACACTGCCCAAAGCACGTTTCTGACCGACAGTGGTAACTGATAAGGACTCTCTGGTCCACTGAACTGAGGGGCAAATCTGGCCCAATGGGTCTCTGATGGCCCAAAAAAATACTAAGGTCTCTAGCGACCATAATTTAAACTGAGGTGGGGCCGAGGTCTAGCTAGAGAGCACCAATTATTAATCCACCTATTCTTGACTATGTGAGGTGTGTGACTATCCTAATCATACAAGCTTAATCATAAGGACGTAATCATAACATGCACACTTGGTAATCACAATTAACATGACTGGAACTCACACAACCATAACCTTAAGAACATGAACATAACATATACGTGTAGATCAATCATAATTAACAAGACTAGGACCATAACCAACCATAAGTTTAATGACATGAAAATAATCATACGCGTGTAAACAAATCATCATCAACAAAGCTTGAGAGACACATTATTAATTCATCTAATAATTGTCTACGTGAAGAATTACTAGCTAGCACTAACATATCATGTACATAACATTATAACACAACCAATTCACCTATAATCGTCTATGTGAGATTCAACAGTTCATCATGCATACAACTTCTTAATAATGACATGCATAGTTCATCCATACTTGCTAATTACAACATGCCTAATTCATTCATAGAAATTAACTTGGCATAAATCATAGCGTAAAATAAAATGGCAACGACAAGATATTACCCCCTTTAACCAACCCACCTTTAAATAAGCGGGAGAACCTCAACGTAGAAGTCTGGTCTAGGGAGTCGAATGTCTTTGTGAACCTAAAGACGATAAATGTGTTAGACTGAGACCAACAGGAGTTGGGGTAGTCCAGGATGACGGTTCGGTGACTTGGGATGGACCACTTCACAACTAATCATGAAGTGTGACGGTGGCTTTACTAGATGACGATTATCAATTAAACCTAGTATTTTAGAAGATTAATTTATTAATTTAAAATTTCTTCCATTAATTCATTGGTAAAATATCTTCTAATATATATTCTAATTTAAATATCATGTCATCTTTAATAATTGAATTAACCTTTATTAATCTATAATTTTAGCAATGTTATTATAACTGATAAGATTTCTAACATCTTATACTATTCATTTGAATCCTAAATCACATTATAAATTTATCATTAATCCCATTTCATTTAAGATGTAAGTCATTAATCCTAACTAAACCTTCTAATTCGAGACAAGATATGAGAGATCATATCGTATTAACTAGTTCTTGAAATAATTAATTAATCTTATCTCTTTTAAGAATTGTATTATTCTTCGTGACCTAGTTGCCTAATATCAAGATGAGAAAAGGGAAATCGTCATTTGGTCTAATATTTTCTTCTAGATTATTTCTATTGAGTTATTCCACTAAAACATTCAATTTTATTCTTTTTGTCCTCATATTATTATTGATCTTAATTCATCTAGTTATACTCATGATTTAAGCTATTATTGGTTCCAAAATACTATTTCCATATATGATAATTCCATTGATTACCAATATTCACTAATTACACTTAAAAGTTATTTTATTTAATTCTAAATTATTATGATAAATATTTTCTACATTAACCTAATAATAATTATTTAGTTATTAATATTTTTAATATGTTCAGATTCGATTTTAACGTTTTAAGCTAGATGGTTAACGAATTAACCAGATTCATAACTGCTGGACTAATTTGAACTAACTGAAAAAGTTAGTTGGGTTCATTTTGTCAATATTCTAAAGTTACAGACTACCTTAGCATAATGGAATGACTTCTCTGTTAGACATCAAAATTAGGTGACCAGAAACGCTATTACTTAAACGGGGAGGAGCTAATCGCGCTGATTCAAAAAGTAATCAACCAATCAGAAGCGGTCTAACCGAAACGGGTTAGAACCGGACTGGTCGGACCATCGTCTTCCACCCAAACAACTCCCAAAACGTAGGAATTAATTCTAGATTCCGGCGAGGCTAAAAACTCGAGTTATATTACGCTTCAACGTGATTCAAACTACGATACAAGATCACCTACCTACAACGGTTAATTCTGACACTTCGAACCGGCCTGGTTCGAGCTGAACCGATGAATTCGTCCGGGGATAGCTTCGTCAGACTCTACGATGGAATTACGAACGCCCTAAAGGATGGGATCGATTCAGCTCTCGTATCCGTCGGACGTTGGTTCCGTCGGCTCCGATTTCTGGGAATATAACCCAGCTCCAATTTGGGTCTTGGGGAGAAAGAGATTGGAGAGGCTGGGGTAGTATGAGTAAACCCTACATTTAACTCCGTAAATGTTTAATCAGTTGTAACGGTCGAATAACTATCATTGATTTGCCGGAGCTTCTTCCGTAACCGACGTCGGCGTTAATGTCGACCTCCCAGCTGCCGAAAATAGAGGAAGACGAAGGCCCAGGACGGCGTCATTTTGCTTAGGGGAAGGGGCTTTACTTAAAATGCAGTTTTTGGACAAGGGGCGGAGAAATGAATTATAATCAAAGAGGAGTTGCTAGTTATGCAGATCGAACCAGGGAACTAATGTTTGAAAGGCCAGCCCACTAACCGCTTGGACAAGATTAATTACTTAGTTAATTTTGTGTCTGCAATTTACTAATTTTGGATATGACAGCTGACTGAAGTTTCCAATTATAACCACAAAATGGTGTCAACTATCAATGCTAAATTAATGGTCACCAATAGTCCTATTATATGATGAAAGTAATAATTCTATTAATAATAACAATTTAATAGATTCCTAAAATTTTACGGGGGCTATTTTGGGGATTTAGCACCAAGTTCTAACCACTAGTTTCGGTGCGTAACATTTCTCCCCCACTTGGAAAAATTTCGTCCTCGAAATTGAAATGGTCAAGGCAAGTAAAAACTAGAACCACCACTTCCCACTTATAAATCATGACATGACATAATATTGACGTACTTTATCTTAGAGGACCTAAGTTGAGAGCCTTGATTCGGTGGAGTGGACTTGAGACTTGCTTAAACACTGAAAAAAATTTCTTTCAAAATCGAGACTTGATTTCAAAACAGTAAACCTTCGAAAACGTGACCGACTTCCAGTACTACTTGGTAGGCCAAGCAACAGAGAAAGACCGGCTCTGATACCAAAATGTAACACCCTCACTTTTGAAAGAAAGAGAATTACCAAATACCCTTTACCGCAGCAGAAACCATAGAATCAAACGAGGGTGCTATGCCTAATTTAAATAATTTAACAAAACGCCTTGGCAAAGGAACTTGAAAATAAACTTAAATAGAACTTGTAAAACTTTTAATAAAACTGGTAATCATAAAATAATAACTTGATAACTGAGCCCTAAACACTTGGGCAAAACTTTCGTGAAAACAAGTCTCGTTAACAAACTTTAAAATGATTGTCTCAAGTCCAAGTCTTACATCGCTGTAAACACCACTCCACACACCGAATCAGCTCCCCAATGCTAAAACTCAAAAGCAACTTCTAACAACCTGGTGGGTGGCTCGGGGTCAGTCTTTCGTGCTCAAATCATAAGGTAAAGTAACTATACTTCCAAAAGCATTGGAAGTCATAAGCATGCATATCAAAACATAGAAATTATTGTATCTAACCACACTAGTCATAGTCTTACTACCTTATTCACTTAAAGTATTAAATCATAACATTTGTCACAAATCACACCATTGCTCATAACATAATAACTCATAGCTTTACTCATAAACATAAATTTCTCAACCAAGCACATAACATGACTAATAAAATACCACCAACCATAGTTCACATGCATGATCTCATACTCTTATCATCTCATTGAACACATGATCTGAAACCGAAGAGCATATCTCACATAATGTATCATTTGAAGACATCATTCATCATTATAAGACATATAACATGTCATCTCAAGACTTCATTTGTCATCTTACTATTCATCTTTTAGGTAGGTTCCCCAACTCACTTAACTAGCCGTACCGCCCCCTGAACTGACACACTGCCCAGAGCACGTTTCTGACCGACAGTCGTAACTGATAAGGACTCTCTGGTCCACTGAACTGAGGGGCAAATCTGGCCCAATGGGTCTCTGATGGCCCAATAAAATACTGAGGTCTCTAGCGACCATAATTTAAACTGAGGTGGGGCGGAGGTCTAGCTAGAGAGCACCAATTATTAATCCACCTATTCTTGACTATGTGAGGTGTGTGACTATCCTAATCATACAAGCTTAATCATAAGGACGTAATCATAACATGCACACTTGGTCATCACAATTAACATGACTGGAACTCACACAACCATAACCTTAAGAACATGAACATAACATATACGTGTAGATCAATCATAATTAACAAGACTAGGACCATAACCAACCATAACTTTAATCACATGAAAATAATCATACACGTGTAAACAAATCATCATCAACAAAGCTTGAGAGACACATTATTAATTCATCTAATAATTGTCTACGTGAAGAATTACTAGCTAGCACTAACATATCATGTACATAACATTATAAAACAACCAATCCACCTATAATCGTCTATGTGAGATTCAACAGTTAATCATGCATACAACTTCTTAATAATGACATGCATAGTTCATCCATACTTGCTAATAACAACATGCCTAATTCATTCATAGAAATTAACTTGGCATAAATCATAGCGTAAAATAAAATGGCAACGACAAGTAACCAACCACCTTTAAATAAGCGGGAGAACCTCAACGTAGAAGTCTGGTCTAGGGAGTCGAATGTCTTTATGAACCTAAAGACGATAAATGTGTTAGACTGAGACCAACAGGAGTTGGGGTAGTCCAGGATGACGGTTCGGTGACTTGGGATGGACCACTTCACAACTAATCATGAAGCGTGACGGTGGCTTTACTAGATGACGATTATCAATTAAACCTAGTATTTTAGAAGATTAATTTATTAATTTAAAATTTCTTCCATTAATTCATTGGTAAAATATCTTCTAATATATATTCTAATTTAAATATCATGTATCTTTAATAATTGAATTAACCTTTATTAATCTATAATTTTAGCAATGTTATTATAACTGATAAGATTTCTAACATCTTATACTATTCATTTGAATCCTAAATCACATTATAAATTTATCATTAATCCCATTTCGTTTAAGATGTAAGTCATTAATCCTAACTAAACCTTCTAATTCGAGACAAGATATGAGAGATCATATCGTATTAACTAGTTCTTGAAATAATTAATTAATCTTATCTCTTTTAAGAATTGTATTATTCTTCGTGACCTAGTTTCCTAATATCAAGATGAGAAAAGGGAAATCGTCATTTGGTCTAATATTTTCTTCTAGATTATTTCTATTGAGTTATTCCACTAAAACATTCAATTTTATTCTTTTTGTCCTCATATTATTATTGATCTTAATTCATCTAGTTATACTCATGATTTAAGCTATTATTGGTTCCAAAATACTATTTCCATATATGATAATTCCATTGATTACCAATATTCACTAATTACACTTAAAAGTTATTTTATTTAATTCTAAATTATTATGATAAATATTTTCTACATTAACCTAATAATAATTATTTAGTTATTAATATTTTTAATATGTTCAGATTCGATTTTAACGTTTTAAGCTAGATGGTTAACGAATTAACCAGATTCATAACTGCTGGACTAATTTGAACTAACTGAAAAAGTTAGTTGGGTTCATTTTGTCAATATTCTAAAGTTACAGACTACCTTAGCATAATGGAATGACTTCTCTGTTAGACATCAAAATTAGGTGACCAAAAACGCTACTACTTAAACGGGGAGGAGCTAATCGCGCTGATTCAAAAAGTAATCAACCAATCAGAACCGGTCTAACCAAAATGGGTTAGAACCGGACTGGTCGGACCGTCGTCTTCCACCCAAACAACTCCCAAAACGTAGGAATTAATTCTAGATTCCGGCGAGGCTGAAAACTCGAGTTATATTACGCTTCAACGTGATTCAAACTACGATACAAGATCACCTACCTACAACGGTTAATTCTGACACTTCGAACCGGCCTGGTTCGAGCTGAACCGATGAATTCGTCCGGGGATAGCTTCGTCAGACTCTACGATGGAATTACGAACGCCCTAAAGGATGGGATCGATTCAGCTCTCGTATCCGTCGGACGTTGGTTCCGTCGGCTCCGATTTCTGGGAATATAACCCAGCTCCAATTTGGGTCTGGGGAGAAAGAGATTGGAGAGGCTGGGGTAGTATGAGTAAACCCTACATTTAACTCCGTAAATGTTTAATCAGTCGTAACGGTTGAATAACTATCATTGATTTGCCGGAGCTTCTTCCGTAACCGACGTCGGCGTTAATGTCGACCTCCCAGCTGCCGAAAATAGAGGAAGAAGAAGGCCCAGGACGGCGTCGTTTTGCTTAGGGGAAGGGGCTTTACTTAAAATGTAGTTTTTGGACAAGGGGCGGAGAAATGAATTATAATCAAAGAGGAGTTGCTGGTTATGCAGATCGAACCAGGGAACTAATGTTTGAAAGGCCAGCCCACTAACCGCTTGGACAAGATTAATTACTTAGTTAATTTTGTGTCTGCAATTTACTAATTTTGGATTTGACAGCTGACTGAACTTTCCAATTATAACCACAAAATGGTGTCAACTATCAATGCTAAATTAATGGTCACCAATAGTCCTATTATATGATGAAAGTAATAATTCTATTAATAATAACAATTTAATAGATTCCTAAAATTTTACGGGGGCTATTTTGGGGATTTAGCACCAAGTTCTAACCACTAGTTTCGGGGCGTAACATTTCTCCCCCACTTGGAAAAATTTCGTCCTCGAAATTGAAATGGTCAAGGCAAGTGAAAACTAGAACCACCACTTCCCACTTATAAATCATGACATGACATAATATTGACGTACTTTATCTTAGAGGACCTGAGTTGAGAGCCTTGATTCGGTGGAGTGGACTTGAGACTTGCTTAAACACTGAAAAAAATTTCTTTCAAAATCGAGACTTGATTTCAAAACAGTAAACCTTCGAAAACGTGACCGACTTCCAGTACTACTTGGTAGGCCAAGCAACAGAGAAAGACCGACTCTGATACCAAAATGTAACACCCTCACTTTTGAAAGAAAGAGAATTACCAAAATACCCTTTACCGCAGCAGAAAACATAGAATCAAACGAGGGTGCTATGCCTAATTTAAATAATTTAACAAAACGCCTTGGCAAAGGAACTTGAAAATAAACTTAAATAGAACTTGTAAAACTTTTAATAAAACTGGTAATCATAAAATAATAACTTGATAACTGAGCCCTAAACACTTGGGCAAAACTTTCGTGAAAACAAGTCTCGTTAACAAACTTTAAAATGATTGTCTCAAGTCCAAGTCTTACATCGCTGTAAACACCACTCCACACACCGAATCAGCTCCCCAATGCTAAAACTCAAAAGCAACTTCTAACAACCTGGTGGGTGGCTCGGGGTCAGTCTTTCGTGCTCAAATCATAAGGTAAAGTAACTATACTTCCAAAAGCATTGGAAGTCATAAGCATGCATATCAAAACATAGAAATTATTGTATCTAACCACACTAGTCATAGTCTTACTACCTTATTCACTTAAAGTATTAAATCATAACATTTGTCACAAATCACACCATTGCTCATAACATAATAACTCATAGCTTTACTCATAAACATAAATATCTCAACCAAGGACATAACATGACTAATAAAATACCACCAACCATAGTTCACATGCATGATCTCATACTCTTATCATCTCATTGAACACATGATCTGAAACCGAAGAGCATATCTCACATAATGTATCATTTCAAGACATCATTCATCATTATAAGACATATAACATGTCATCTCAAGACTTCATTTGTCATCTTACTATTCATCTTTTAGGTAGGTTCCCCAACTCACTTAACTAGCCGTACCGCCCC
The DNA here is from genome assembly GCA_034768395.1 of Linum lewisii. Lineage (NCBI taxonomy): Eukaryota > Viridiplantae > Streptophyta > Magnoliopsida > Malpighiales > Linaceae > Linum > Linum lewisii. Next base: position 8,534,728 of record CM068302.1, read on the forward strand.
CTGAACTGACACACTGCCCAGAGCACGTTTCTGACCGACAGTGGTAACTGATAAGGACTCTCTGGTCCACTGAACTGAGGGGCAAATCTGGCCCAACGGGTCTCTGATGGCCCAATAAAATACTGAGGTCTCTAGCGACCATAATTTAAACTGAGGTGGGGCGGAGGTCTAGCTAGAGAGCACCAATTATTAATCCACCTATTCTTGACTATGTGAGGTGTGTGACTATCCTAATCATACAAGCTTAATCATAAGGACGTAATCATAACATGCACACTTGGTCATCACAATTAACATGACTGAACTCACACAACCATAACCTTAAGAACATGAACATAACATATACGTGTAGATCAATCATAATTAACAAGACTAGGACCATAACCAACCATAACTTTAATCACATGAAAATAATCATACACGTGTAAACAAATCATCATCAACAAAGCTTGAGAGACACATTATTAATTCATCTAATAATTGTCTACGTGAAGAATTACTAGCTAGCACTAACATATCATGTACATAACATTATAAAACAACCAATCCACCTATAATCGTCTATGTGAGATTCAACAGTTAATCATGCATACAACTTCTTAATAATGACATGCATAATTCATCCATACTTGCTAATAACAACATGCCTAATTCATTCATAGAAATTAACTTGGCATAAATCATAGCGTAAAATAAAATGGCAACGACAAGATATTACCCCCTTTAACCAACCCACCTTTAAATAAGCGGGAGAACCTCAACGTAGAAGTCTGGTCTAGGGAGTCGAATGTCTTTATGAACCTAAAGACGATAAATGTGTTAGACTGAGACCAACAGGAGTTGGGGTAGTCCAGGATGACGGTTCGATGACTTGGGATGGACCACTTCACAACTAATCATGAAGTGTGACGGTGGCTTTACTAGATGACGATTATCAATTAAACTTAGTATTTTAGAAGATTAATTTATTAATTTAAAATTTCTTCCATTAATTCATTGGTAAAATATCTTCTAATATATATTCTAATTTAAATATCATGTCATCTTTAATAATTGAATTAACCTTTATTAATCTATAATTTTAGCAATGTTATTATAACTGATAAGAATTCTAACATCTTATACTATTCATTTGAATCCTAAATCACATTATAAATTTATCATTAATCCCATTTCGTTTAAGATGTAAGTCATTAATCCTAACTAAACCTTCTAATTCGAGACAAGATATGAGAGATCATATCGTATTAACTAGTTCTTGAAATAATTAATTAATCTTATCTCTTTTAAGAATTGTATTATTCTTCGTGACCTAGTTTCCTAATATCAAGATGAGAAAAGGGAAATCGTCATTTGGTCTAATATTTTCTTCTAGATTATTTCTATTGAGTTATTCCACTAAAACATTCAATTTTATTCTTTTTGTCCTCATATTATTATTGATCTTAATTCATCTAGTTATACTCATGATTTAAGCTATTATTGGTTCCAAAATACTATTTCCATATATGATAATTCCATTGATTACCAATATTCACTAATTACACTTAAAAGTTATTTTATTTAATTCTAAATTATTATGATAAATATTTTCTACATTAACCTAATAATAATTATTTAGTTATTAATATTTTTAATATGTTCAGATTCGATTTTAACGTTTTAAGCTAGATGGTTAACGAATTAACCAGATTCATAACTGTTGGACTAATTTGAACTAACTGAAAAAGTTAGTTGGGTTCATTTTGTCAATATTCTAAAGTTACAGACTACCTTAGCATAATGGAATGACTCTCTGTTAGACATCAAAATTAGTGACCAGAAGCCTACTACTTAAACGGGGAGGAGCTACGCGCTGATTCAAAAGTATCAACCAATCAGAACGTTAACCAAATGGGTTAGAACCGGACTGGTCGAGCCGTCGTCTTCCACCCAACACTCCAAAACTGAAGATTAATTCTAGTTCCGGCGAGGCTAAAACTCGAGTTATATACGCTCAAAGCTGTTCAATACGACTCAGATCACCTACCTACAAGGTTATTCTGACACTTCGAACCGGCCTGGTTCGAGCTGAACCGATGAAATTCGTCCGAGGATAGCTCGTCAGCTCTACGATGGAAATACGAACGCCCTAAGATGCGAGTCGATTCAGCTTCGTATCCTCGACGTGGTTCGTCGGCTCCCATTTCTGGGAAAACCCAGCTCCAATTTGGTCTGGAGAAAAGATTGAGAGCTGGGTAGTATGAGTAAACCCTACATTTAACTCCGTAAATGTTTAATCAGTCGTAACGGTCGAATAACTATCATTGATTTGTCGGAGCTTCTTCCGTAACCGACGTCGGCGTTAATGTCGACCTCCCAGCTGCCGAAAATAGAGGAAGACGAAGGCCCAGGACGGCGTCGTTTTGCTTAGGGAAGGGGCTTTACTTAAAATGTAGTTTTTGGACAAGGGGCGGAGAAATGAATTATAATCAAAGAGGAGTTGCTGGTTATGCAGATCGAACCAGGGAACTAATGTTTGAAAGGCCAGCCCTCTAACCGCTTGAACAAGATTAATTACTTGGTTAATTTTGTGTCTGCAATTTACTAATTTGGATATGACAGCTGACTGAAGTTTCCAATTATAACCACAAAATGGTGTCAACTATCAATGCTAAATTAATGGTCACCACTAGTCCTATTATATGATGAAAGTAATAATTCTATTAATAATAACAATTAAATAGATTCCTAAAATTTTACGGGGGCTATTTTGGGGATTTAGCACCAAGTTCTAACCACTAGTTTCGGGCGTAACATTTCTCCCCCACTTGGAAAAATTTTGTCCTCGAAATTAAAATGGTCAAGGCAAGTGAAAACTTGAACCACCACTTCCCACTTATAAATCATGACATAATATTGACGTACTTTATCTTAGAGGACCTGAGTTGAGAGCCTTGATTCGGTGGAGTGGACTTGAGACTTGCTTAAACACTGAAAAAAATTTCTTTCAAAATCGAGACTTGATTTCAAAACATTAAACCTTCGAAAACGTGACCGACTTCCAGTACTACTTGGTAGGCCAAGCAGCAGAGAAAGAGCAGCTCTGATACCAAAATGTAACACCCTCAGTTTTTGAAAGAAAGAGAATTACCAAAATACCCTTTACCGCAGCAGAAAACATAAAATCAAACGAGGGTACTATGCCTAATTTAAATAATTTAACAAAACGCCTTGGCCAAGGAACTTGAAAATAAACTTAAATAGAACTTGTAAAACTTTTAATAGAACTGGTAATCATAAAATAATAACTTGATAACTGAGCCCTAAACACTTGGGCAAAACTTTCGTGAAAACAAGTCTCGTTAACAAACTTTAAAATGATTGTCTCAAGTCCAAGTCTTACATCGCTGTAAACACCACTCCACACACCGAATCAGCTCCCCAAGGCTCAAGCTCAAAAGCAACTTCTAACAACCTGGTGGGTGGCTCGGGGTCAGTCTTCCGTGCTCAAATCATAAGGTAAAGTAACTATACTTCCAAAAAGCATTGGAAGTCATAAGCATGCATATCAAAACATAGAAATTACTGTATCTCACCACACTAGTCATGGTCTTACTACCTTATTCACTTAAAGTATTAAATCATAACATTTCTCACAAATCACACCATTGCTCATAACATAATAACTCATAGCTTTACTCATAAACATAAATATCTCAACCAAGCACATAACATGACTAATAAAATACCACCAACCATAGTTCACATGCATGATCTCATACTCTTATCATCTCATTGAACACATGATCTGAAACCGAAGAGCATATCTCACATAATGTATCATTTTAAGACATCATTCATCATTATAAGACATATAACATGTCATCTCAATACTTCATTCGTCATCTTACTAGCCTTACCACCCCCTGAACTGACACACTGCCCAGAGCACGTTTCTGACCGACAGTGGTAACTGATAAGGACTCTCTTGTCCACTGAACTAAGGGGCAAATCTGGCCCAATGGGTCTCTGATGGCCCAATAAAATACTGAGGTCTCTAGCGACCATAACTGAAACTGAGGTGGGCGGAGGTCTAGCTAGAGAGCACTAATTATTAATCCACCTATTCCTGACTATGTGAGGTGTGTGACTATCCTAATCATACAAGCTTAATCATAAGGATGTAATCATAACATGCACACTTGGTCATCACAATTAACATGACTGGAACACACACAACCATAACCTTAAGCACATGAACATAACATACACGTGTAGATCAATCGAGTAGGAGGAACATTTATTCGAACCACGTTAAATCTGTGTGTCCCTTACCTTTAGCTTGTGTGGGTGTGTTGGTGTTCAATCGATTTGCTTCCGTCATAGCGCAACAATTGGTATCAGAGCTTTGGTTGTGGCTTTTGAGCTACTTGGTACATCTACACACATCACTCGTAGAGATGGCGGAGACATCTCAATGAAGGCGTGGTCTAAAGGTTTCGAGTTCTCATCTCGAAGTTGAGAAGTTTGATGGAGCAAGTGGTGGAGAATCCTCAACATGTGGAGGAGAATTCACATGAGGTGCAGCAAAATCCACAAGAAGATGAATGTGAGTCTATTTCAAAGAATAGACCTAGAAGGGAGATTTGATGACCTACTCGGTTTGATGACAAGGTGTCATATGCACTCCCAGTAATTGAAGTTGTGCCTAACATTGGGCGACAACATTGATCGTGTGATTTGGCGCATCAATACTTGGTTTCTTGTTTGGAGGAACTTTCGCCAAGGTGGAGATTGTTGGGAATTGGCTAAAGTTCATTGGATTATTTGGAAACATGAATGAAAGATTGGTTCATGTATTGGAGACATGAACTATTGTTTAGTTCATGTATTGGAGGTTGTGAATGCACCTGGAACACATTCTCCAAGAGTGAACTTGGGGAAATGCATTGGTGTGGTTCCATGTATGAGTTGATTAGATGATTTGAATCTACTTATCTAATGAGTAGAGTGTGTGCCTATAAAAGGCTTTGGTAGAATGATGTAGAGATTATCATTCTCATCATCTATTTGAGTGTGTGTGTGAGTCTTCTTAGATATTTGTGAGTTCAGAGAAACTCTTGTAGAGATAGGAGAGTGTGTGTCCACTCCCTACTCTTTGGAATCATCCATGTGAGGGTGAGTGTGAGTCTTTTTAGACATTTGTGAGTTGAGAAACTCTTGTAGAGATAGGAGAGTGTGTGTCCACTCCCTACTCTTTGTAATCATCCATGTGAGCGTGAGTGTGAGTCTTTTTAGACATTTGTGAGTTGAGAAACTCTTGTAGAAATAGGAGAGTGTGTGTCCACTTCCTACTCTTTGTAATCACTCAAGATATTGAATTTGTGTGTTGGCTGCCACCCGTTGAGTAGGGGGGACATTTTCTCCGAACCACGTTAAATATGTGTGTCCCTTACCTTTAGCTTGTGTAGGTGTGTTGGTGTGCAATCGATTCGCTTCCGTTCATAGCGCAACACAAAATAAACGAATTAGCATGCTGGTTGTGGACGTGGTTGTGTTCGGATCCCAACATCATTCCTCTTGAACCTGCTCCCTAATACAATAGAAAACCTATCGCCGAGGTGTCACTCGTGTTTATGTGGCAGAAATCGTGTACAGTCGCGGATTGGTCTAACGAGAAGCCTCTCTCGATTTGCTTGAACTCATTCATTGGAATAGCTGTTTCTGAGCTTATATTGATGATGATGACGACCTCTTCTCCACAACCCTCCACAATTGCCGTCATGCTCTTGTTGGTGGCTGTAACCCGGTGGGGTTGAATATAAATTATCTATTTTCAACATTGACGGGAAAGCTTTTCTGGTGTTGCTAATTTGTCCCCTTATCCCCACGGCCGCACATTATTAATTTTTATTAATTTTAGGAATAAATGAGGATCCAATTATTATTATTATGATAAAAAAAGGATTTAATGAAACTTACAGTAATGTTTGGTTAACCCCATCAAAGCATGGGAAGAAAGGCCTAACCCCATCATATGGATGTGATCGGCAGAAGTGTCAGTGGTGGTAGATACGGAAACTCAATAACTCAATCCATAGAAGACCTACCTCCATCGCTGCATGACTTGCCAGCCTCCGCCATACCCGGAGTTGTTGCCCAACTAAGGAATCCACCTCTGCTGCCTAAGCTGGTTAGACCGAAGGATGAAGAAGAGGAGGTTGATCCCCCTCCTCCTCCTGCTTCGCCTCCATCGATGCTATTGTCAACGCCAACACAACTCACCACCTAGTCATGATTATCTGAAAGAGGGAGAGAAAGGGGGGATTACTTTCCTAACTAAATCACAAAGAGCTACCCCAACACTCTACTATATCAACACTATGCAACAAGATTGGATCCTACATCTAACCAGTAATTAAGCCTATAACAGTGTATGTGATCAACCAAGTGCAATTCTCTAGCTAATGTTTAACAGTTCACAATACCACAGTTACATCATGGTAGTTCACATCTACAATCCAATCTCACTGGCCAACAAGGATCAACATCAATATGATACCAATCACCAATCACACATCATATTGCATCATTTCACAAGTAAGATCTATGTGTTTATTATAAGGCGCCAAGGAGTTTTATCTCGCACCACCCATGCCGGCTCTCAGTATCAATCTAAAGGCTTCGTCAAGTACTAGTCAATAAACGAGTAATCACGCTTCAAGAGGTAAATCATGATAATTCTTTGATTATATGCATATCGAACTAATCTAGGTTGTTAAATGTTAATCGTATATTTCGTTGTTGTTATTGTTTGCCTCTACTGATTTCCTACAAATAAATCCAGCCACGTTAAAAAAACAGAGAATGTGGTAACAATGGTATGGAGCTTATAGAGAGATTTCAACGGAAGAGTCTGGCGTTTACAGAGGAAGCCAACGTTCATTGTTACACGGTTGGCCATGTATGGTTTGGAGGAATGGAACACGTAAATAAGGTTAGGGTCAAGGGCAACAAACTTCACAATGCCTTCAATGACATCCTCCGCCGAAATGATGGGTCAAATGCAATATTGACGGTGTAGTGTTAACTGATTAACAGTGACAAGGGTCAGATATTGAGGAATACAGGATGTCAACAACTCTGAGGTGTCTGAGTGCTAAGAACACTGAAGCACTAGTACGCATCCCAAGCCTTGGTGTGACGCGTCACTATAAACCGAGTACTCTTCCCCACTTTGTGGAAGAGTGAGGACAGGTGTGGAGGTCAGCTTCCTTTTTAGCTCGTCAAAAGCTTCTTGACACTTCTACACCTTTACCGGAGATGAGATGGCCCAAGAATAGGACCTCCCTTAACCAAAATCCACACTTGGAGAATTTTGCGTAGAGTCGTTCCTCCTTCAGCCGTTGTAGGACGGTCCTTAGGTGCTCCTCATGGTCCTCCCGATTCTTTGAGTAAATCAGGATATCGTCTATGAAGACTATGGCGAATTTATCTAAGTACTCATGCAGCACTCCATTCATGAGGGCCATGAATGCAGCAGGTGCGTTGGTTAGCCCAAACGGCATTACCAAGAATTTGTAATGACCATAGCAAGTCCGGAAAGCAGTTTTTGTAATCAAAGCTTTGGCTACCCGCAGTTAATGATACCAAGACCTCAAGTCGATCTTCGAGAAAATCATTGCCCCTTGAAGTTGGTCCAACAAGTCGTCTATCCTTGGTAGCGGGTATCGATTTTTGATGGTCACCTTATTTAACTTCCGATAGTCGATGCACAACCTCAAACTTCCATCCTTCTTCTTTACGAACAACACTGGTGCTCCCCAGGGTGAAACGCTGGGTCAGATGAATCCCTTGTCATGTAGCTCCTGAAGCTGCTCTTTCAATTCCTTCAGCTCCACAGGAGCCATCCGATAAGGTGGAATTGAAATTGGTGCGGTTCCGGGAACCACCTCGATGTCAAACTCCACCTCTCTTAAGGGCGGAAGACCAAGAAATTCTTCTAGGAAAACTTCAGGAAACTCCTTGCTACAGGTACGTCCTTAAGCTCTACGGTTGGTGCTTCCACCACGTGTGCCAAATAAGCTTTAGATCCTTCTCGAATTAAGGTGAAAGCTCGAGTAGCCGAAATAAGAGCTCCAGGAACGGGCCTCCGAATTCCCTTGAACAGCGCGGTGCCTCGGCCTTCTACTTTAAAGCTTACTTCCTTGTTGAAGCAGTCCAGTTTCGCGTGATTTTGAGACAACCAATCCATACCCAGGATTACGTCGATCTCGTAGAAAAGGAGGATGATTAAGTCTACTATCGTATCGTATCCAGCTATTACGATAACGCAACTTCGAAAAACTGAATCGACGATAAAGGTATCGCCGACCGGCGTTCGCACTCCTAAATTTTGACCTAGAGGAGTGGGTTCTATTCCTAGTTTATGAGCAAACATACTGGAAATAAACGAATGCGTAGACCTAGAATCCATTAAAGCAAAAGCTGGCTGACCGAAAATCGTAATCATACCAGTAACCACATCAGGAGCTGCATTGGCCTCCTCCCTCTGCACAGCAAAGAGCCTGGGTTGTCCTCCAACTCGAGATGCCTGGCTTTGGTCTCGGCGGTCGTGCCCTCCTTCATTGTTGTGACCTCGATCTCGCCTGCTTCCAGATCGGATTCCTAATGGTGCCCTTCCGCCATTAACGGTTGGCTCCGACGTAGCCCTTCCTTGAACTACTCTATTAGGACATTCACGCTTGTAATGTCCCTGCTCTCCGCATCCGAAGCAGGTGCCGGTGCGAATTTTGCACTCGCCGAGATGTGGTCTTCCACAAAAATTGCAGCTGGGTGGGGTTCCTGGAGAGGGGGCGCTCCTGATTGGCCTTGGAGGAGGGTAAGCGTAACCCTGGTTAGACGTCCTAGCCTTCTTTTTCTTTGCGCGAGAGGTCTGTGATGACTCCTCACGTGACCCAACCACCTTCCTCTTTCCTGGTTCCTTGCTCGCAACCTTTTGTTCTAGAATTCGCTGGTCGGCCCTTTCCAAGTTCATCGCCGCATGGTAGGCTTCCCAATGATCCTTCCAGGCAATGGTGCACAAGAACTTGTAGAGCTGAGGCCTTAATCCATTAAGATAGTGATCTTTCTAGGCTACCGGGCCCTGATAGAGGGGTCCTCCATAAGGTAACAGCTGTTCGAAACCGGTCTGTGTAGTCAGCCACCGATTCCCGTTCCTCGCTTCCCCACTCCTGTTTGATGGTGAGGAAATCTTGCATTTTATCCTCATGATAAGATGGTGGAAGGAAGCGCTCCCTGAAGGCTCGTAGAAATTCTTCCCACGTGATCTCTGGTGGGTCCTGCTGACTAGCGGGTTGCGTGAGCCACCAGTGATACGCGGTGCCCTGAAGGAGGTTTAAGGTTAAGAGGACCTTATCCTCATCGGCAGCTCGCATCTCCTGAAGTATGCGAATAACCTTTCCTAACCATCGCTCAATGACAACAGGGTCTCGATCTTCGTAAAAGAAGACTTCCACCCCCAGGTCTCGGAAAGCTTTGGAGTTAGGTGCCACCCTTGCTGGTCGCACGGGTGGAGGAGGCGGAGGCTGTCGGGGCTCCTGATGCTGTTGGTCGTAACTGGCTCTGTTGAGACATAGAACATTCTCAAGCTAGCACCGTAATGAGGGAATCATATTTTGTGGAGTGTTTTGAAACTGTTAAAACATTGAATCTGAAGCGCTTCAGAAGGACTATTTGACTCAATCCTCGTTTTTAAAACCGAAAAAAACGTGGCTTAAAAATCCAATTTTTGTTCTTAAAACTCTTGATTTCAAAATCCGACTGACTTCCATATCTTCTTGGTAACCAAGAAACAAAGGGAAGACCGGCTCTGATACCAAAATGTAACGTCCCAAGCTTTAAACCTTTGAAAACAACCTTTATTGCAAAAAGTATAAGGAACACAATACCAAAGTCGTTGGCAAACGTTCAAAGGCAGAAACGCAAAGCGGGCCCCAAAGCATGGGCAAAACCAACGCACGAGTTTTAGTTATTACAAATCAAGCACACAATTTCAAATCACACTCCACATAATAGAAACACTCGACCAACATCCTTGACCACTCACTGAGAGTCTCCCGGCATGATTTCTGAGGCTCCTTCTGCACCGCTTACTCCTGATTAGCTGCGAAGTGACCTGGTGGGTGGTTTAGGGGTCAGTCCTTAACATTCAAGTATAAAGGAATGTTAAAAGTAAAGAGTTGCATATGACCAAATTGGCATGGTCATCAATTTCATGGCCGAACTGCGGAAAAATCATATAACCGTTAGTTCACAATAACACCATAATTAACATCGAAATAGTGTGTCCCCTATTCCCGCCTAGCTAACCTCTACGCCATCATCGATAAGGCTTACTTATGAGCCTATAATAGGGACTTCACAAGAGTCGCTATTCTTCCCGACTACCATGAATCGATTGGCTACAAAAAAATATACATATGGCGTCGGTTAGACAGGGTTTTTAGCGTCGGTCATAGCCGACGCTAAAAACATGTTGCGTCGGTCGATTCAACCGACGCTAAATGTTAGCGTCGGTCGAAACTATAACCGACGCAAAATTACTATCGACCGACGCAATTTCAGCCAGCAACCCACGGGTCGGTTAACCGGTCAGGTGGGTTTTCTATTTTCTTTTTTAATATTAGTTTTTTAGTTTCATTTTTTATTTTGTTATATTACTTTCATTTTTTATTTTCGTTTTTATTTTTATTTTTTTCAGATCTAGGTTTTTTCCAGATCTGGGTTTTTTTCCAGATCTTGTTGTCATCCAAGTCGTTTGGGATCCAGTTTCGAGGTTTCGAAGGTGGCTGGCGGCAGCTGGGATGCGAACGGCTGGAGGAGGAAGTGAAGGCGGCACCGGCGGTGGTGTGATGAGGATGGTTGGAGGAGGAGGAAGTGAAAGCGGTTGGCGGCGGCGGCGGCTGGGATGTGGAGGCCGGAGGTGGGTTTAAGGAGGAGGAAGTGAGGGTTTCAAGAGGAGGAGTTGAGGAGGAGGAGGAAAGGGTTTGAAGAGGAGGAGGGTGGTGGTTGGGAGAGTTGAGGAGGAGGAGGAGGAGGGTGGTGGTTGGGAGAGTTGAGGAGGAGGAGGAGGAGGAGGAGGAGCGTAGTGGTTGGGAGAGTTGAGGAGGAGGAGGAGGAGGGTGGTGGTTGGGAGAGTTGAGGAGGAGGAGAAGGAGGGTGGTGGTTGGGAGAGTTGAGGAGGAGGGTGGTGGTTAGGAGAGTTGAGGAGGAGGAGGAGGAGGGTGGTGGTTGGGAGAGTTGAGGAGGAGGATAAGGAGGGTGGTGGTTGGGAGAGTTGAGGAGGAGGAGGGTTTGAGGAGGAGAAGGAGAGAGAGAGGTGAGAGTAGGGTTAGGGTGGCGGCTGAGAGAGTTTAAATACGTACATGATTTTAGCGTCGGTCGATGACCGACGCTAAATCATGTCGGTAAATGACGCTAAATCTGGGTTTTGGGCAAGGGCTTCGTTTCCGACCCAAAACCAAATTTAGCGTCAGTTTTTGTAGAATTTAGCGTCGGTCGGAATTTAGCGTCAGTTTTTGTGGCCTCATTTAGCATCGGTCGTTTATTGACCGACGCTATTTACGCGGGTCAACACGCACACCGTATTTGGCGTCGGTCTTTGACCGACCGACGCCATCCTCTTTCGTTTCAAATGACGCCATCCAACTCCCATCATCCGGTTGGGGCTATCCGTACTCATCTACCGTGATTCGATTGGGGCTAACAATACCCAACTTCCATCACCCGGTAGGAACCCGTATCCATCGATGTTCCCGGCGGAGGACTGTCTAGCAAGGCTCTACTTTCCACCTGTATACACTAGGTGCCAAACATCATCAGATACTATCACGGTTTAACCATAACCGAATCAAACACTATTAGGTATAAAACCAATGGTTCCGGAAAGATGGAACTTTACGTAGAAACGACACCTTGTTGTCAAAACCAAGACTTTCCGTCTTAATTTCCAGGTAAGTACGGGAGTCACTCGGACTACTTAAGTCCCTCTAACCTTAGACATCATAACTTTAATTATAAACCGGAATTAATGAGGATCCGCGTCACTCATTACTCTGAATAATCTCACCTATCGGAAAACCAACTCAGATGGGTTAGTACTCGGTTAGTAGTAAATCACCACGAAAATTATAAGAACCTTAATTTAAGCATGCACGAGTCCAAAATAAGGGCCGAGTACCTCACTCGTTGATCCGGTTCCCGTCAAATGATTAATTCGGAATTATCACAATATTTGGTTAGTGACAAAGTTTAACCAAATAGCTATTTAAATTGAGGAATTAATTAATCCAAAGAATTTACCCCCTTAAACCAACCCACCTAAAGAGTCGACTCGAAGATAGGGAGTTAACGGCTGCGCAACTTCTTGGATCAAACTGTCAAAGATGAAAAGAGGTTAAATGCCAAAAGTTGATAATTAAGGATCAAACTGTTATGAGGAAAAACTTCAAGGGCCGAAATAACAAAGAAAAAAGAAGGAGGGACTGCACAGGTAATTTACCTGTTCCCTGTTCCTGCACTGCAGTTCTGCCAATTTTCGACAAGCAGATTACACGATTTTGGTGAATGGAAACTCAATTATGAGAAAGGGGTTAGTTTTAGGAGTTTGAGGCGAGCTGATAGAGGGTTTCAGTTTAGACCGACGATGCCTGGAACCCTTAAACCCATCTTTGGTCGGAGATGGTGACAGAGTGACGGAGAGACGGCTTTAGGATGAGATACGCTTTGATTCGAAGAAAGAACCGGGTTTTATAGGCTTCAGGGAGTCTATTGGAGCCAAAAGAGATAAGGTTCATGGGTTGGGTGGCACTCTGGAAAGTCGTCGATTTTTCGAGATTTCCGCCAAAGTGGGATCAACTCCTTATCCGTTTTGTCTGTTTCTGAATGGACTCAACCTCCAATCTCGATTCCCACGTATTTCTTCACGTTCTGGTGGGGTTCCTTGTCCCGAATAGACTAGAAACATGCCTCTTGGCTATTGGGAAGAGTCACCGGAGTGATTCCGGTCGTTGGAAAAATTGGTGGTCATTGAACTGATAGGCCAAGGAAGAAGATGACCCAAAACGACGTAGTTTTGGTGCTGGGCGGATTTTAAAAATAAATAAAATGAAATGTCAAGATTGGGATTCGAACCTGGGTTGGCTGAGTGCTGGTCTTGTTCCAAAACCAGCTGAGCTACAGGTTATACATCAATCAGTATTACCCAGCTAGCTGTTAACTCGGTCTGATTGGTTTGATTCACCTTTCCAAATTAGATCCTACCAACGACCAACTCGAACTAACTCTTAAGTGTAACCTCGAATGAACTCGTGTCCCCCCCCCCTTTTGCTAAGAACGATTAAAAAATTTTTTTTTGGGGTGTAACATTTCTCCCTCCTTCAGGAAATTTCGTCACCGAAATTCTAGTTAATGAATTTATGAGGAAAAAAAGAGATTTATAACTTAGACGAGCAAAGATTATCAACCTGGTTTAGTCCAAGAAGAGCTCAGGGTACTTCTCCCTCATACTCTTCTCTGTTTCCCAGGTTGCAGCTTCCGTTCCCTAATTCCTCCATACGACCTTAACCATAGGAATCTTTTTCTTCCGTAGATCCTTCTCTTGTCGATCTACTATCTGCACCGGAACCTCCTCATAGGTTAAGTCGTCGGATAACTCAATGTCTTCCAACTTGAGTACGTGATCCGGGCTAGATCTGTAAGCTCGAAGCATGCTTATATGGAATACATCGTGTATTCGAGATAAGCTAGGAGGTAACGCCAGCTGGTACGCTAGTGGACCGATACGTTCTAGTATCTCATACGGGTCGATGTACCGGAGACTTAATTTCCCTTTCTTTCCAAATCGCATGACTCCCTTCCACGGAGACACCCGCAGAAATACTCGCTCTCCTACTTCGTATGAACGCGGTGGCCCAGGCCTTTCTGCGTTACTCTTCTGACGGTCTTGAGCCTGCTTTAAGATTCGTCGTATTTCCTCGACTTTTTCCACCGTCTTCTGAATAATCTCAGGCCCTTCCAGTTGCCTTACTCCCTCTGTGTCCCAGTATAACGGGGTTTGACATTTCCTGTAACATCCCCGCCCAACCGAACGGTTTGGAACTTGAGTTTGGATGGTTTAGACATTGGAAACAATGTTCTTGAGGCCCCATCGAAGTCTGGGACGTTCATAGTTGAGTCGGGTTGAAGATACAAGCGAGTACGTGAGAATTGGCAAAAGGTGACAGATTACAACACACAGCCGTGTGTTATAGAAATACACCGTGTTGTTTGAAACAACACGCCGTGTGTTATAGAAACACGTCGTGTGTTATAGACACGTCGTGTTTCTGTGTCTGCCATAAAATGCAACTTTTCAGCACGGATTTCCATAACTTCTCCTTCTTTCGAAAATGCTTTTGACGAACCAAAAACCCCCTTAGCTTCAATCATTGTTTCCGGGAGTTGTAGAGCTCCGATTGACGATCCGTTTCTTGCTACGCGATTGTGGCGACGAGAGGAAGAGATCGCACCCTGAATTTCTGGGTATTTCGGAGTAGGCTGATGTCGGTGGAGAGGAGAAGAGCTACGTTTTTGGAGCTGTAGAGCTTGGCGGTTCGGGTTCCGGGAGTTGTTTTAGAGCCTCGTCTTCTTATTAGGTGAGGGTTTAGCGTATGATAGGTAGCATGGTCGGTGTGAGGAGTTATAATTTTAATCTAGATGAAAGTAGGACTTGCATGAAATTGGAAGAGAGTAAAAGGGGAATTTGTTCTGTAATTGATTCCTGTGAATTAGTGATGATTGATGATTGAATTGTGTTACTGTTATTTGGTGAATTGATTGACAATGGTTGGCTGATTTCTTTATGATGTGAGTTGGGGGGATGATGAATATTGAGGATTAATGATATGAACTTAATAATGAGTGTAGGTGGGTTCGGATATAATTCTGTTGCTGCATCTCTGTTTGGTATTGTTAATTTGTGGTTGCAGGAGGGTGGTCCTACCAATGTGGGGTCGCCCTTAAATGATGAACCGGTGGACGGTTCCACCAATGTGGAGTCGTCCTATGAAGGATGTACAGGAGGGTAACCCTAAGACTCACGACATGGCTATCCCTGTACTTGCAGGTGGGGGTGGCCGGTGAGCTAGTCGTTTACCCTTAAAATGTTTGTGTTATATGTGGATTGTTGAATGAAATGGATTGTGTTTGTAAGTGCGATACCCGATGAAATGATGCCTTATGTAGTCGGATAACTTGATGTTATGTGTTGTTGGATGACTTGATGTTATGTGCTGTTTGGGTGGAAGTGGTGCTAGGTCGAATGGGGGTTGATAATTTGATAGCGACATAGAATTATGATGTAGAGTTATGTTACAGAATTGGATAATAGAATAGGGCGATGTGATTACATGAATCGGTTGAGTTGATGTTGTGTGACTGGTTGAGTGAAATGGGTGTTATGTGTATGTTGGTGGTTGATAGTGTAATATATGGTTAGTGTATTAAGGTTGGAGTCTTGGATGTGAATTGAGAAATGGTTGAGAAGTAAGAGGATGTCGCAATTGGACAAATTGTGGCTAGGAATCGTGGTAGATCAAATATGTGAACTGGATAGATTATGTGGTGTAATCTAGGAATGCTCGAACTAGTGAGTTGAGTGGTAAATTAGTGTTGTGGCGATTGTTGCCGTTATGTGGTGTTGTGTTGACTTGTTTGAGTGAATGATCGACTTGTCTATTTGTGTGGTTGACTTATGTGAATGTATGGTCAACTAGGTGGCTAGGAATGGGAGTGAGGAGTTAAAACTGAAGTTAGAATGGAAGTAGGTCTTGTACGAACCCTTGAGAGTAAAAATGGATAACTGTCTAGTGATTACTGTTTGATGAGTGTGCTGATTGATGTGTGATGTGGGGATTGGGATGGAAGATGATGACTAATGATTTTGAACTAGAAATGTGAGATAGGATGGGATGGGATGAACTGAATTTCTATATTTGTACATATCGTTGTCGGTTGTGGTTTAGTGTAGAGTTGTAACATGAATTGGATACGTTGAATTGGTTGAGTGGAATTGTGCTATGTAATTATGTTGTGTAACTCTGTTGTGGAATTGTGTGGTGGAATGTATGGATGGTGCATGGAATTGGCTGAGGAATTGGGACTTGGTTTGATTGATTTTGATTTGTGTAATTGATTTGGATTGTGATATGTGGATTGAGGTTTGGAATTGGATTAATGTTGAAATTGATGGTGGAACTGTTGATGGTCTTGATGATGTGAATTGGATGGAGTTGAGGAGGAATTGATTAATGGAATTGGTAGATGAATTTAAGGGATGAATTTGTAGTAACCAAATTTTGTCCGGCTTCTCAAATTATTTCCAAGTTTTAGGCTTATTTCTATTATCAAAAATTTGGCCATATTTACTCGTATTCAAGAAAAAATGACAAAAATGATCTCTCTTGCTCCTTGAGTTATCTCGAAATTTTTGAACAATTTTGAAATATTTCTTTTTAATCTTTGATACACCTTAGCTATAACAAATCAAATAGAGCTATCTCATTTCATATAATTATCGAGGAGGTTTTCAAACTAGACGAATCTCTAAAATTGGGCACGAGGCCAAGTTTAAATCGTTAGGCTTTAGGCCCATTTGATTTCGAATTGGGCTTTAGGCCCATTTCCTAAATGATTTTGTGTTGGGCTTTTGGGCTCACCTTTATTTTATGCATACATTAAATAAAATTACAGAAAATTAAAATTGTTATTACAATATGAAATCTTAATAATCTTAATGGTGGTATAGTAGATTTGGTTTTGACACATAGGATAGAACTCTCCTTACAAAATTCCACATCATCACACAATATTTACATTAAAATTTAATTATTTTCTCTTCCCTATTATTAAATGCTCCTATATTAAGTACTTCAACATTAAATATATTATGAATTAAATAATAAAAAATTAATTTTTTTAAAAATAATTAAACTAATATAAGATGATGATAGAACTAATAAGAATACATAAGTATCAAAACTCTTTATAAAAAATCATAAAAAATTATTCTTAGAGGTGTCAGAGTGAAAAGTTTTATATTTCTGGATTTATTTTATTTGAGTTATAGATTAGTGAAGTTATATACCATCCAAATTGCAGGTTCATCATTTTCATATTTATGGGATTTTGTTTAGTTGAAATTGGTTTAGCTTAAGTCATTGAATAAGTTGGGTCATGTTGCATAAAATTATGATTTCTATTTGGATTATTTAGAAAAATCATATTCGAATTTTTATAACATTATAATATTTTGGTTTGCATATAGTATAATTCACTCAACCACAAGTTATATATGTTGTATGTTCATTGGTTTATCAACCGCTTAAGGGTCATTTGCATGTAGTAAAAATGTAGTTGATTTTGTTATAGTTTGGTATGCATTTAGAAATATTGTGCGACCTTACTTGATTGAATTTGAGTTTAGTTAAATAGAGGTGAATGTTAGTCATATTATGAGCTCATCTTATTATAGGTTTGAAATGGTAAAACATTTCAAGAAATGAACAATTTTATCCAGCCAACGAGCTGGGTACAAAGCTAGTAAAAATAAAAATAACAAAATTCTCTCTTTTTCCTCTCATCTTCCATAAATAGAGGTTCTCCCAAAGAGGGAAAGGAGGAGAAACAACACTAAAAAAACACTCCCAACTTTCTGCTTCTTCTTCTAAACAGCAGAAACTGCCTTTCTTCCTCTCTTCCCCTGCCTCAGCTCTGCTTCTTCTTTCTTCTTCTCCACCCTTTCCACTCTTTCTTCACCTACAAAAAAACAAAGCAAAGAGACAGAAGTAGACAGAAATCAAAGAAGCAACAAGAAGCTGTGAAGCTGTGTGGTCGGAAATTGATAGGAATAGTTGAGTTTTGAACTTTGCTTTCGAAACTCAACAATTTCTATCGATATTCCTTTCATACAAGGAACCATTTGCATAAGCTTTGTTAGTTCATCAGTACACTAACATCTAATCATTGTTTTAAGCTTTTATGTATGACAATGAGTAGAATCCAGGGGCGGAACCAGGATTGAAAGATGCACTGAGCCGAAATCGGAACAAATTTTGTGTATAAATTTAAAATTAAGCTAATTTTACTTATATTAAAAGAAGATATATTGCGCTAGATATATATTTTACTTTTAGTATGCGATATTACTTGCCACTGATTCATTGCAACCAATATCTTTTCTGAACTTTATTAGTATTCCTTTTGATCAAATGAAAATGTGCCACCGGCGAAATATTTTTTTATTTGGATGATTTACCATCAAATATTACATTGTTTCTAATTTATTAAGTTGTAATGAAATGATTGGTCAAACTAAACCATGTACACATGTTAATGAGATATTAGTTATTACTATAAGATAAAGGTATGGTTAAATAAGATTAAATCTATTAACTATATTAGGTAGGTTTTCTTAAAAATACAAGGTTTTAAAAAAATATATTAGGTTTTCAAGTCATCGAATTAATATAATACTGAGCCGGATTTAAAATTTGCACTGAGCCGAAGTCGAAAATATGATAAATTTATACTCGATTTCAACGCTCGGGACCGAAAGTGGGGTGAGCCGGGCTCGGCCCGGCTCCCCCCTAATTCCGCCCCTGATTGGGTTAATTGTTATAAGAATTATTATGGATTGAAATGATGGTTAATTATTGTGATTTTTTTTAAGTTGTGTCTTTTTTAATATTAGAAAGGATGTTGAAAAGAATCGTAAAGAAAAATGTTGTTGCCGAACTACGAAGGAGAAAGATTGTTGCTAGTGGTTCACCGATTCTGGATCGTAGTTCAATTCATGAACATATTTCCAGTGATACCCAATTGAATGAGCAAAACTGGAGTAGCAAGTCGGTACTCTTAATGATAAAACGAAGATGCAGCGGGGAAGGACGGCGACGGAGAACGGCGGTGGCGGGTGCAACAGACGGCGACTTCGACTCGAGATGGATCGGCGGCGACATGCATCGGGAATGACAGAGGCAGATCCGAATCAAGGAAATGGCGGCGTTCCGCTCCAGACGACGATGCGGCGGCGCTCCGCTCCAGACGACGATGCGGCGATGATGTTGCGACGATCCAGAGGCAGGTGATGATTTGTTCCTTTTTTCTGTTGATTTGGGTGAAAGAGATGGGAGATGAAGAACGAGAGAGAGAGATGAGAGGAAAGTTTGAGAGGAAAAGAGAGAGTGCAGGGGCGGCGAGGAAGAGAGAGAAATAAGGGCTGCAATTTTGGGTCCAAATTGGCTTATATATGTCTCAATTAGGTTTTAATTCGGTCATCCTTAATTACAAAATTGCCACCGCGTCAGTAATTACAAGTCTGTCATTAATGAGGGGGTGGGCTGACCAAATTTTGGTTATCTGGGTCGGGTTTTGGGGCCCAAATCCTTGTTTCTTTAACTGATTTAATAAGCCCAACCAAATTTAAATTATTTTCAGCCCATAAGTATTGTACAATTTAAGTGTTGATCAATTGAACCGATTAGAGTTTCCAAATTTCGAGTAATCACGAAGTCGGTAAATCATTTTTTTTTATGAGTAATAATTTTACATACTTGTTAATTGAAAGGTGAAGGTGTAATAATGACCTTAGACTAATTTTAAATTCGAAATTTAATTGTACCCATAAATTTAACTCTAGTACTAAGCTAAAAAAAAGGGTCTTTGTTAATGTGCCTTTAGGTGTTAGTAACGATATTCTTACACTCATGAGATGTCGTGGAAATCCCGAGCCTGAACTTATCCAAATGTTTGAAATTAATACTAATCTTTGATTAGTAACGACATTTTACACTCGTGAAATGTCGTTGAAATCCGAGTTTAAAAACAATCCAAGCATTTAAAATCAATATCAATCTTAAATTAGTAACGATTATTTCACACTCGTGAAATATCGTGGAAATCTCGAGCCTAAAATACTCAAAACCATTACTAACCTTTGGGATTAGTAACGAAAGAAAACTCGTGAAAAATCTCGATTAAACAAGAATCCTTTTTAATCGCTCTCATCAGGGAAAATAGTAACGTTAGCCTCGACACTAGAACTGGCGCGTGAAAACCCCGCACCTCCAAAAACTATTAAACCAAAAATTGACTTAATTAACCAAATTCAAAATCACAACATCAACATCAACATCAAATCCGCGTTTTCTAACGCCCGAACTACGCGGACTTTGATCCCAATACCTATTGGGTACGTAGCCAGTCGAAAGACACAAGTCCACCTTTTTAAAAATTAATACATCAAACTCTTTTTTTATAAACACTAAAATAATCAAGATTATTAGTGTTAGTCTTTACAGCGGTAAAGACGCACAAACCTCTTTCTTCCTAAAATCACATTTTTTACGAAATGTGAGCTAAAATTAATAATTTTTTAAATAAAATATAAGGAGAGATTAGTAACGTCAGACTTAAGGCTAATAAAGTCACGTGAAACGCTCACAACCTAAAAATCACAAAACAACCGAAACAAACTGCGACCACTCGGATGCAAACCAACCCAAATCACTTTTCAAATCGAACTACGTGGACTTTGATTCCGGTATCCGGATACGTAGGCAGTCACTAGACTCGAGTCCAACTCTAAAACAATTTTATCATTTTTCCTTCGAAACTATTTTTCTTAAAAATCATCGGGATCAACAGCGTTTGTCTTGACACTAGTTTAGACACGTGAATCTCCCATTTTACAAATTAAACACATTTTAACAGAAAGCACATCAAACGACTTATTAATTTTAGTAGTACCGGTTTACCGGCGTTGTGGGGGTGCTAATCCTTCCCCACACATAACCGTCCCCCTTATCCAGATCTCTGAACGCAGACCAAGCCCGGTTTAGGTTAAAATCATGTAAATCGAGCTCCAAGTGTCCAATCCACTTTAAGTGATTGGTGGCGACTCCAACCTTTTACCAAACCCACCGAAGAGACAAACACGAAGACGGGGATCGCGCGCCACGGACGGAAACGTTCACGACAGATGGCGACTCCGCTGGGGAATCGAGTTCTTCTCCAGGGCGAGCTACATAAACAACGTTGATAAGTCTTCCTTTCATTGATGTGCTATCTGTTTATTAAACGCACAATTTAAATATTAGTATGCATACATCTGCATATAGCTCTATACCCGAGCTTACCCTTAGATAGAGAATATTGAGTAGTAGCGTTAGCTTTCACACTAGTGGAGGCGCGTGAATCTCTCCATCCAACAACCGTTTTTAGGATTAACGATATGCCATCATATAGGTCGTGTAATGTATACAAAGCATAATACGTCTTATTAATGTGAAAATTTGTGCTTTAATTTTCCTTTGTGATGTGATTCATAAAAAAAAAATAAAAAATTTTCCTTTGTGATGTGAGCATTTACTTTATTTGCAAATTTTGTACATAGTTAACATAATTTTCTCGTCTTAAACTTTTTTTTAAACACTTTTTTTCTTTTGATATTTGTAGGGATTAGCAATACACAGTATTCTTTTCTTCTTCTTTCCAAATCAAAATAAAATCATCATTAGTTTTAAAAGCATTAATATTTGAAGATATCATCAACATTCCATCATTTCCACCGCATAACTAGAATGAAAAATCATAGCATATCAATCATACATAAAAAAAATCATTTTCAAATTACACGGCATGCATCCATACATCCATTATGTACTAGATTATCAGCGGCCCATTGGCCCATTTTTTGTGTTAATAGTTTACCGGGAAATAATTTTTATTTAGATTACTTAGAAGTGTGGTTGAATTTTTCTACTTTTTAATATATAATTTTTTCTACTTTTTATTTCTACTTTTTAATATATAAGCATTTAATTCATATGTTGGTAAAAAATTATAAATTTATTTTCAATTGTTGGGATATAATAAACAAAAGCATTATAGTTATGCTTTCTTGTTGTTACGTTGAAAACACTGCAACTTTTCTTTGATTAAATAGTAAACTACTCCAATCATTAGGAGTGGCATTGTTGGTTGTTCACTTTGTCTCTTAACCATGAGGTTGAGAGTTCGATCCTTGTTCGTGAGAAAAGAATCAAAAAATTTTGTTTGTCAGAACCAATTTTTATCCAAAATACCCTCATTCCTAGAATGAAGGAGGAGCTCTAAAATCCTCAAAAAGCTGACGGGTCAACTGAAAAAAATGGTATCTGCTTTAATGTATTAGTAGATATAATTAGCATATCCATTCCAATTTTCAAGCTTGGTAAATAAGCATTTAACAGCACATTACATGTTTGATCATTCATTACAAAAAAAAAAACTCATAATTTTTAAACATCATCATGGTTTCAAAATGAATTGTCATCATCTTTTAAAAATTATCTACTCAATAAACCTCATAAACTCTTGAATTTATCATTTCATTTTCTATTTTGAACAAAATAAATCCTCCTTTCTTTCCAAATTTTGAAAATTGAGTGGCTACTTTCAATTGTTTGTTAACAAAGGATTTTGTCAGTTTAAAATTGGACAAAGTTGAAGGTTATTTCTCGTTAAGGGACAACCAACAAGGACATACTCCGTACCCACTTATTTGCCTAATAATGGGGCAACGAGCAAAATAACAAGAGTGAATACCAATTTTTTATGAGAAACCATCCCACTTTTCACCTACTCACGAGGACAAAAGCAGTTAGAATTGCAGAGTCACACTACTTTTATCCACCGGTCAAATCAAGACCTGATTCTTATTAACTGGATGACAGGGAGTTTCTAAAAAAAGGGGAAAAAGAGAAAAAAATTGAAAAAAATTCTTTGCCCACATTTTTCTATTATTTTCGGCTTTCTTCTTGTGGGTTGAGGGTTTTCCACTAGGGTTCAGTTGAAGGTTTTGAGGCCCATGCCTTGCATCAAACTTGAAGTCAGTAACTTTTGGCGCAAGAGAAATATACATAGTAGTATAGCTGATTGTTGTAATATTAGATGATAGAAGTTGTTTAATGTATACAAAACAACATCTTGCCATTTTTCAATGGTGGAATGAAATTGTCAATCCACCTACAAAATTGAGATTATCTATGTAATTTCACAATTTAAAGGTATATTTGATTTCCCTTTTGATTCATTGAAAATTATTGCTTATTTAACAAGAAGGAATGATGCATATTATCGTGGAGTATCGCTAGCAACCCTATGCGAGTTTTGAGCCTTAAATGCGTTATTTTTCCTTCTGAGATGTTTTTCTTGCTGAAACACTCCTAGAACTTGCATGATACCGGTTCAAGACCACATGATTTTGCAACGACATAAATACTAGAGGCATTAGGTTCATTCCACACAAAAGAAGCCTACCCCTTCATCACCACTTAGTTCAGCCCCGTGAGCCAAAACCGTTTATCACACACAATATACAAGTTCATCACCTATCCTTCAATACCCTCTTAAACCTTGAGTTTGTGACAATTGTATGATACGTGTGAGAGTCAAGATCAACTTCATATCATTAACTATGAAGGAAAAACCAACAAATCCCCTAGACGGTAAAGACCATAAAAAGAGAGTCAACTCTTAGTAGATCAGATAAGAAGAAAAGGAGAACAAAAAATATGAAAGAAAAAAAAAGAAAGTAAAAAAAAGAAAAAAAAAAGAAAAAAAAGAAAAAAAATAGTTAGGTCACAAAGTTTGAAGGTTTTGTTTTCCTAATGTTGGCTATAGAAGCCTCATATTTGAGCAAAAGAAGATTGCAACAGGCGCAAACTAAAGCTGTCAAACCCTAAATGGGTCACAATAAATACACATCCTAGTCAACACCAATCAAATTGGTCAAGGCTAGCACATTTTTGGGTAGTTGTCATGAGTCAATACACCCCTCTCACACAAACAACAAATCTACAATCATCGCTACCTTTACCCAATCCCCTCGACCGTTACAACCCTTTAAAGACATGTTGTTGTGTCGTTCCATTATACAAAGTGGTGGAGATTCGGTTGCATTACAAGCATATGGTGACTGCCTTCAGCAAGAAAAATGAATGAGATAAACACCGACCTAAAAAATGAGAGAAACACGTGAGAGTGAGTACGTTTCATGCTTACACGTACATTTTCATCCTTGTGAGAAGTCTAGTAAACTCAATCGGTGATATGCTCATTCCTTCTAGTTAAACATGAAAATCAATCATTGATGAATTTTCATTAATCAAAACAGACATCAAGTGTCCTTTAAACTGTGAAAGTTTGTTCTTAACTAATTCGTCTTGTAGTGTAGTTACACCCAAAATATCGTTGAGACACAATTTCAACCTTTCAAAAATAAAAAAAAATGAGATTTATTTCCATGACAAATGCACTTGTTCGTTTGTTAAAAAAAAAGTAAAAAAATAAAAAAAAATCAAGCAAAAAAAAAGGAAAGAAAATAAATAAAGCTCAAAAAACATAATAGAGCTGTAAAAAATATATCGTCAGAAATTCATCGATCATCCAGTTACTAAGAATCATCATCTTCTTTAAGGATCAGTCAAACTTATCCACTTTGCAAAGTTTGCGTAAGCATCAATAGAGAGCATCGAGGAAATCATCAATTCCTCGAGATTCCTTCCGAAGTGCCACCGACATGAGGGTACATCCACAGTCGACCAATCATCAAGTCAAAGTACTATTTAGAACCCAAGCCTCGAGCCAAACCGAGACGAGAAATAGCCTTTGCTCACGCCCAAATTTTAAATTGACAAAATCAATTGCTGATAAACAAATAAAGATAACCCTCAAAATGATTTTCCGGTGTACATTTTTTCAAAACAAAATTAAAATTTCAGCATATTTTGTGCATTCGTTAATCACAATTTTTGTTTTTATGTTGAGCAAACATATTTATTCATCTCACTACATTTGTGTCCATAAAATGAAACATGTTCATTTCTTTCAAAAAAAAAATTTCATAATATCTCATAATGTATCATATTTTCAAAAACAATCATGTCACACACTCATCTTGGAGAAGTTTCATCTCTTCAAAAAAATCATTGAGCATGCATCCTACATCATACATCACATTTTTTATGTGTTCATCTAGACTCATGGATCAATATCGATGAGAGACTTTGGTTCACATAAACAGTAAAAAAATTCCAAAACAAATATCCATTCATCATAAACATTTCATGCATGTGATTTCATTTGATTTCTAGAAATCTAGGATCATGCATTAAAATCAATTTGAGACTTTCGTTCTCGTCCATTTCAAAAGAAAAAAAAACAAAAAAATTACCCATTCATCATGAGCATTTCATGCATTTGATTTGATTTGATTTTTCAAAAATTCTAGAATCATGAATTAAGATGCATTCGAGACTTTGGTTCTCGCTCACATAAAAAAAATCGAATCTTTCGTTCATCTCATGATAAGCATCTCATGTATCCAAATGCATTTGATTTTTCGAAAAAAATCTAGAATCATGCATCAAAATTAATTTGAGACTTTTGTTCTCACCCACGTTAAAAAAATTATCCATTCATCTCATCATAAGCATTTCATGCATCTAAATTCATTCGTTTTCAAAAAAAAAACTCTTGAATCATGCATTCAAATCAATTTGAGTATTTCGTCTCGGTCAAACAAAGAAAATTCCAAATTTATTCATTCATATCATCATAAACATTTCATGCAGCTAAATTCATTGAATTTCAGAATAATAAATCTAAAATCATGCATTCCAATCTATTTGAGACCTTTTTCCTCACCCGTGTAAAAACAAATCAATCATTCATATCATTATAAACATTCCATGCATCTTAATTCATTGGATTTCTCAATAAAAAAATCTAGAATCATGCATGTAGATAAATTCGAGACTTTCTCTCTCGTCAACTTCAAAAGAAAAAAAGAAAAAAATTCAATCATTCATATCATTATAAACATTCCATTCATCTAAATTCATTCGATTTTTCAAAAAAAATATAGGATCATGCATCACAATCGGTTTGAGACTTTTGTTCTAATACATATCATATCATTCAAGGTTAATCGTTCATCATAGCATGACATGACATTTTAATATCATTACCATATTGTCAAACATTTAAAGCATCTAAATTATCTCAATTTTTACAAATCTGAATTCCTGCATCTTTCATGCATTCAAATAACTCTTCTGATTTTACCAAAATTTACCCTTGCATGCGGGGTATAAACGCATTGCGCTTTTTACCAAAATTTTCAAAAAAAAGTAGTCCATGCATCATGACTATAAACTGATCGCTCTTATTTTGAAAAAATTTCAAAAAATAGTTCATGCATCATGACTATAAACTGATTGTGTATTTCAAAAAAAATATTCAAATTTTAGTCCATGCATCATGACTATTAACTGATTGCTCTTATTTCGAAAATTTCAAAAAGTTAGTCCATGCATCATGACTATAAACTGATTGCTCTTATTTTCAAACAAATTTAAAAAAAAATTAGTCCATGCATCATGACTATGAACTGATTGCTCTTATTTTGAAAAAATTTCAAAAAATAATCCATGCATCATGACTATAAACTAATTGTGTATTTCAAAAAAAAATTGTCCATGCATCAAGACTATAAACTGATTGCCCTTATAAAAAAACTTTCAAATTGCCTTCACATCCGGGCTCTAAACGGATTGCTCTCATATAAACTTACTTAACCCTCAGCATCCAGGGGCAAAATGGATCGCACATTTGGAACGGGTGATAAGTCAAGCTGAGACCCTAGTACACAAAACCTCGGCATCCAGGGTCAGAATGGATCGCATATTTTGGAACGGGTGATAAGTCAAGCTGAGACCCTAGTACACAAAACCTCGGCATCCAGGGGAAGAATGGATCGCACATTTGGAACGGGTGATAAGTCAAGCTGAGACCCTAGTACACAAAACCTCGGCATCTAGGGTCAAAATGAATCGCATATTTTGGAACAGGTGATAAGTCAAGCTGAGACCCTAGTACACAAAACCTCGGCATCCAGGGTCAGAATGGATTGCATATTTCGGAACGGGTGATAAGTCAAGCTGAGACTCTAGTACACAAACCCTCGGCATCCAGGGGCAGAATGGATCGCGTAGTTGGAACGGGTGATAAGTCAAGCTGAGACACTAGTACACAAAACCTCGGCATCCAAGGTCAGAATGGATTGCATATTTAGGAACAGGTGATAAGTCAAGCTGGGACCCTAGTACACAAAACCTCGGCATCCAGGGTCAGAATGGATTGCATATTTCAGAACGGGTGATAAGTCAAGCTGAGACCCTAGTACACAAACCCTCGGCATCCAGGGGCAGAATGGATCGCGTAGTTGGAACGGGTGATAAGTCAAGCTGAGACCATAGTACACAAAACCTCGGCATCCAGGGTCAGAATGGATTGCATATTTCGGAACGGGTGATAAGTCAAGTTGAGACCCTAGTACACAAACCTCGGCATCCAGGGTCAGAATGGATCGCATATTTCGGAACGGGTGATAAGTCAAGCTGAGACCCTAGTACACAAACCTCGACATCCAGGGTCAGAATGGATCGCATATTTTGGAAAGGGTGATAAGTCAAGCTGGACCTAGTACACAAAACCTCGACATCAAGGGTCAAAATGGATCGCATATTTTGGAACGGGTGATAAGTCAAGCTGAGACCCTAGTACACAAAACCTCGGCATCCAGGGTCAGAATGGATTGCATATTTCAGAACGGGTGATAAGTCAAGCTGGGACCCTAGTACACAAATCCTCGGCATCCAGGGCAGAATGGATCGCATAGTTGGAACGGGTGATAAGTCAAGCTGAGACCCTAGTACACAAAACCTCGGCATCCAGGGTCAGAATGGATTGCATATTTCGGAACGGGTGATAAGTCAAGCTGAGACCCTAGTACACAAACCTCGGCATCCAGGGTCAGAATGGATCGCATATTTCGGAACGGGTGATAAGTCAAGCTGAGACCCTAACCCTTCCAAAATTCGGTTTCTGTCTTTGTATCACTTTTGGTTACCATCAAAAGTAATACAAAGAGGGGCAACTGTAGTAACCAAATTTTGTCCGGCTTCTCGAATTATTTCCAAGTTTTAGGCTTATTTCTGGGTTGGTTACATAATAAGTCACTGAACTTTGGCCAAATAACCCGGAAGTCACTAAACAAAAAAAATTGCTATTGACATTACCAAACTTTGAGCCATTTTTCGAAGAGGTCACTGTTAGCTACGGACATTCATTTTTTCGTCCATCCGCCTATGTGGACTTGCCAACTAGGCTGCCATGTCATTTAAAATCCAGATCAGCTCCTATCTAACCCAAACCAAACCTGATACATTCAATTCAAAATTCCAACCGATTCTCAAACCAAACCCAATCCTCCACCACACTCCAATCTCCTTCCTCCCTTCCCCTGGATCTCACTTCTCCGACTTCCTTTTCCTCACCGCCGGCACTGTCATCCTCCACCACCCTCCGCCGGCTTCCTCAAACAAACCTCCGCCAACTTCCACAAAAACCCAGATCTTCCTCCCTCCTCCCTCCTCTTCCCCTTTCCTCCCTCCCCCCCCCCCCAAATCTTAATTAAATCTAACATCCATTTTAAGGTTTGAATAAGCGAAAAATAGGGCAAAATTGCGGACCAATTGCTGAAGAGCTTGAGGAACTGAGCGAGGGTGAAGGCGAGGAATGCCAAAAGCAGCGGGAGGTTGCTCGAAGTGGAGAGAATCGTCGACTGTGCCATTTTCAGATGGGTGGGTTTGAAGATGGCGGCGGCGGGGGTGGGTTTGGAGATGGCGGCGGGGGTGGGTTTGGAGATGGGGGTGGGTTTGGATGGTGAGACCGGAGGAAGCAGTGGCTTGGGCGCAGAGGAGGAAGGGTGGCGGCGGCGGACGAGGCGGCTTGGAGGCGGCGGCGGCGGCTCGGCTCAGCGGCGGCGCAGGAGAGTGTGGAAGACGGTGATGGAAAAGAGAAAGTGAAGGAGTGGGTAATTTGTTTTTTTTACAAATCAGATCTGTTTTTCGGTTAGAGTGGGTAATTGGTTGAGTTGTTGGGTTAATTTTGGGTAGATAGAATATGATGTGGCACTTTAAATGACATGGCAGCCTAGTTGGCAAGTCCACATAGGCGGATGGACGGAAAAATGGATGTCCGTAGCTAACAGTGACTTCTTCGAAAAATGGCTCAAAGTTTGGTAATGTCAATAGCAATTTTTTTTGTTTAGTGACTTCCGGGTTATTTGGCCAAAGTTCAGTGACTTATTATGTAACCAACCCGCTTATTTCTATTTATCAAAATTTGGCCATATTTACTCGTATTCAAGAAAAAATGACAAAAATGATCTCTCTTGCTCCTTGAGTTATCTCGAAATTTTGAACAATTTTGAAATATTTCTTTTTAATCTTTCATCCACCTTAGCTATAACAAATCAAATAGAGCTATCTCATTTCATATAATTATCGAGGAGGATTTCAAACTACACGAATCTCTAAAATTGGGCTCGAGGCCAAGTTTAACTCGTTAGGCTTTAGGCCCATTTGATTTCAATTGGGCTTTAGGCCCATTTCCTAAATGATTTTGTGTTGGGCTTTTGGGCTCACCTTTATTTTATGCATACATTAAATAAAATTACAGAAAATTAAAATTGTTATTACAATATGAAATAAAAATAAAAATAAAAAAATTCTCTCTTTTTCCTCTCATCTTCCATAAATAGAGGTTCTCCCAAAGAGGGAAAGGAGGAGAAACAACACTAAAAAAAACACTCCCAACTTTCTACTTCTTCTTCTAAACAGCAGAAACTGCCTTTCTTCCTCTCTTCCCCTGTCTCAGTTCTGCTTCTTGTTTCTTCTTCTCCACCCTTTCCACTCTTTCTTCACCTACAAAAAAACAAAGCAAAGAGACAGAAGTAGACAGAAATCAAAGAAGCAACAAGAAGCTGTGAAGCTGTGTGGTTGGAAATTGATAGGAATAGTTGAGTTTGAACTTTGCTTTCGAAACTCAACAATTTCTATCGATATTCCTTTCATACAAGGAACCATTTGCATAAGATTTGTTAGTTCATCAGTACACTAACATCTAATCATTGTTTTAAGCTTTTATGTATGACAATGAGTAGAATCCTTGTTTGAGTTTTGTGTGCTATTTGTTCCATCTATAAACTTTCATCATACAACTTACACTTACCCTATCCTCTATTTCGCATTCTCTACATTTTAAACATTGTAAGCATGATCCATATAGCTTCTCATTAGCACAAATCAATTAAGCAAGCCATTCAAATCAACCAAGGCATATGAACTAAAATCAAGTGTTTTCACCTTCTTGTTTATCTCTGACCAAAAGCCCCATCCATTTTCGTGTTGTTGCCTTCGAGTAATCACTCATCATCCAACTGTGAAATCACCATGAATGAGCTAAATTAGGGTTTAATTGATCAAACTCAGAAATAAATAAATAAAACAAAGGGAAGCAAACCTTGCTCTATTTTTCAGGTAACCACGGCGGCGAGCCCAATCGGACGACGGCACAGCGGCGGGGAAGGACGGCGACGGCGACGGAGGACGGAGAACGACGGCGGCGGGTGCAACAGACGGCGACTTTGACTCGAGACGGATCGTGGCGGCATGCATCGGGACTGACAGAGGTAGATCCAAATCAAGGAAATGGCGGCGCTCCGCTCCAAACGACGATGCGGCAGCGATCCGGCGAAGATGTTGCGACGATCCGGAGGCAGGTGATGATTTGTTCCTTTTTTCTGTTGATTTGGGTGAAAGAGATGGGAGATGAAGAACGAGAGAGAGAGATGAGAGGAAAGTTTGAGAGGAAAAGAGAGAGTGCAGGGGCGGCGAGGAAGAGAGAGAAATAAGGGCTGTAATTTTGGGTCAAAATTGTCTTATATATGTCTCAATTAGGTTTTCATTCGGCCATCCTTAATTACAAAATTGCCACCGCGTCAGTAATTACAAGTCTGCTATTAATGAGGGGTGGGCTGACCGAATTTTGGTTATCTGGGCCGGGTTTTGGGGCCTAAATCCTTGTTTCTTTAACTGATTTAATAAGCCCAACCAAATTTAAATTATTTTCAGCCCATAAGTATTGTACAATTTAAGTGTTGATCAATTGAACCGATTAGAGTTTCCAAATTTCGAGTAATCACGAAGTCGGTAAATCATTTTTTTATGAGTAATAATTTTACATATTTGTTAATTGAAAGGTGATGGTGTAATAATGACCTTAGACTAATTTTAAATTCAAAATTTAATTGTACCCATAAATTTAACTCTAGTACTAAGCTAAAAAAAGGGGTCTTTGTTAATGTGCCTTTAGGGGTTAGTAACGATATTCTTACACTCATGAGATGTCGTGGAAATCCCGAGCCTGAACTTATCCAAATGTTTGAAATTAATACTAATCTTTGATTAGTAACGACATTTTACACTTGTGAAATGTCGTTGAAATCCCGAGCTTAAAAACAATCCAAGCATTTAAAATCAATATCAATCTTAAATTAGTAACGATTATTTCACACTCGTGAAATATCGTGGAAATCTCGAGCCTAAAATACTCAAAACCATTACTAACCTTTGGGAGTAGTAACGAAAGAAATCTCGTGAAAAATCTCGATTAAACAAGAATCCTTTTTAATCGCTCTCATCAGGGAAAATAGTAACGTTAGCCTCGACACTAGAACTGGCGCGTGAAAACCCCGCACTCCAAAAACTATTAAACCAAAAATTGACTTAATTAACCAAATTCAAAATCACAACATCAACATCAAATCCACGTTTTCTAATGCCCGAACTACGTGGACTTTGATCCCAATACCTATTGGGTACGTAGGCAGTCGAAAGACACAAGTCCACCTTTTAAAAATTAATAAATCAAACTCTTTTTTTATAAACACTAAAATAATCAAGATTATTAGTGTTAGTCTTTACAGCGGTAAAGACGCACAAACCTCTTTCTTCCTAAAATCACATTTTTTTACGAAATGTGAGCTAAAATTAATAATCTCTTAAATAAAATATAAGGAGAGATTAGTAACGTCAGACTTAAGGCTAATAAAGTCACGTAAAATGCTCACAGCCTAAAAATCACAAAACAACCGAAACAAACTGCGACCACTCGGATGCAAACCAACCCAAATCACTTTTCAAATCGAACTACGTGGACTTGATTCCGGTATCCGGATACGTAGGCAGTCACTAGACTCGAGTTCAACTTTAAAATAATTTTATCATTTTTCCTTCGAAAATATTTTTCTTAAAAACATCGGGATCAATAGCGTTTGTCTTGACACTAGTTTAGACACGTGAATCTCCCATTTTACAAATTAAACACATTTTAACAGAAAGCACATCAAACAACTTATTAATTTTAGTAGTACCGGTTTACCGGGCGTTGTGGGGGTGCTAATCCTTCCCCACACGTAACCGTCCCCCTTATCCAGATCTCTGAACGCAGACCAAGCCCGGTTTAGGTTAAAATCATCAAAATCGGGCTCCAAGTGTCCAATCCACTTTAAGTGATTGGTGGTGACTTCAACCTTTTACCAAACCCACCGAAGAGACAAACACGAAGTCGGGGATCGCGCCCCGCAGACGAAACGTTCACGACAGAATTGATTGATGTGATTGAATGAAATGTTAGAATCTGAAGGAGCCTGCACTGCCCCCTAAAACTGCATTGTGGGTGCTAAGTGCCTCTTCGAGGGAAAGAGGTGCGGTCACGTCTTCAAGGGAAAGGCGTGATTTGTTTGGTTGAGTCAAGTTTACGATTCCTTCGAGGGAAAGGTCTCGTGGTATCCTCCAAGGGAGAGGATGCGTCTTGGACCTCTCCAGGGGAGAGAGGTGCGTCAGGCCGGCAGGGGTGGTGCGGGATAACTCCTTATGGCGCCTAATGAACTCATCTAGATAATCACATGAGATATATGTGTGTGTGACTGGTGTATTTTGTGTGTATTGGATTGTGCTTGTGCGATGTTGCTGATGAGCTGTGGTCGGTGTTGTATTGTATGTGAATGGATTGTCTGGTTGAGCTGAGTTGTAACTTCGATGTTGAATGCTTCATGTTTTTTATGATGTTAGGAATGTTGAACTGTTAATATGGAGAGATGCCTAATAACTCACCTAGAATGTAATGAGTCGAGTCGTGTCATGACTGTGTGATGTGTTGAGTCTGTGAAACAGAGTTTGGGTTGGATTGTGCTTGGTTGATGTCGGTAACTGTGAAACTGTGAATTGTGAGTTGTGTGGTTGATGGATGAATGTGGGTGCTATTCGTGTTGGAAGACGTACTGTGGCTAAGTGTTGCATCGTGTGTCTGATGACTCTGTTGATGATGTTGTATTGAGGATTGATGACTTGAGTACATTGCTGAATTTTATTAATTGTATATACACCGGTGGAGGTAAGTTCTTGTGTGATCACCTAGTGGCATGTTAGGAATTAAAATGAGAATGGCTATGTCAGATCCCGTTGATTGTTTGTGTGCGGAGTTGGGATCGCTCTTAGGCTAGGTTCGGCGCATAGTTAAACCCAGTGGGTTCACTCAGTTTCATTAGGAAGTGATTCCCTCCAAGTTTCTCTTTTCAGGTTGCAGGTTGGAGTTGTGAAGTGAAGATTAGGAAGCTACTTTGGAGTGACCATTGTTTTGAGTTTTGTATTTTTCAGTTGACACCTTTGGTTGGGAATTTTGTAATTGTTTTGAGTTTTGGTTTCGGGTTTCGGATTTCGGATTTTATGTAATGAAGGCCTTCAGTTGTCTTTGATCTTTTTAATGAAGAGTTGTTTCTGTTTCCGCTGCGTTTTACCCCTTTATTTAAATGTTGTATCTTCGATAGGCACTCAAACCGGTTCGACCACGGGTAAACCCGGGTCGGTTTGGGACGGGTGTTACAGATGGTATCAGAGCTTGGTTAGTCGCTGCTGTGTTGGTGATTCGTCTCTTCTTCTAGAGGATTAATTAACCTCATAGGGAGAAGGGATGAAGCATTGGCACATGACCAACTTTCCAGGGATTTTCAGACTGTTTTGAAATGGTGGATTTTGAAAGGAAGTGTTTGATCTTGAAGGAAAGTGATTTGAAATGCAATGTGATTTATGAAAATTGGTCAACTGAAACGTTTTGTGTCCTCCTGTAGTGAAGAGGGTGTCGGAGTAGTTTGGGAGTGGAAGTGGTAGTAGACTAGGAGGTTTGTTGGAAGAGTAGAGCTGTTGTAGATTTTGGCTAGGTTGGTGGAGTGTTCGAGGAGTGTGAAGTTCTGGTCGGAGGTGTTAGTTGGTAGTTTCAGGCTTTTCTTGAGTTGTGCTTTGTTGTGCTCTTGTGTTGTGATTGTGCTCTTGTGTGAGTTGTGTTTGGTTGTGTTATTGTGGGGTGTAGTGACGTCGAGGTTCGGTTGTGAGTGTCTGTTAGGTAGAAGTTCGGAGTAGTGTGGGACTACTGCCCTTAGAAGGAGTGTGTTGCTAGAGCCGTTAAGAGGGAGTTTCGGGAGGTGATGTGATCCCTGTGTTGCTGCATTTGTTGCTGTGATTTGTGGTTGCGTTGCTAGAGCGAGTTGGGTTGTGATTTTGGGGACGAAATCTTTTGAAGTTGTGGAGACTTGTAACATCTTCGAGTTGGACCTCTCCAGGGGAGAGAGGTGCGTCAGGCCGGCAGGGGTGGTGCGGGATAACTCCTTATGGCGCCTAATGAACTCATCTAGATAAATCACATGAGATATATGTGTGTGTGTGTGTGTGTGTGTGTGTGACTGGTGTATGTTGTGTGTATTGGATTGTGCTTGTGCGATGTTGCTGATGAGATGTGGTCGGTGTTGGATTGTATGTGAATGGATTGTCTGGTTGAGCTGAGCTGTAACTTCGATGTTGAACGCTTCATGTTTTTTATGATGTTAGGAATGTTGAACTGTTAATATGGAGAGATGCCTAATAACTCACCTAGAATGTAATGAGTCGAGTCATGTCATGACTTTGTGATGTGTTGAGTCTGTGGAACAGAGTTTGGGTTGGATTGTGCTTGGTGATGTCGGTAACTGTGAAACTGTGAATTGTGAGTTGTGTGGTTGATGGATGAATGTGGGTGCTATTCGTGTTGGAAGACGTACTGTGGCTAAGTGTTGCATCGTGTGTCTGATGACTCCGTTGATGATATTGTATTGAGGATTGATGACTTGAGTACATTGCTGAATTTTATTAATTGTATATACACCGGTGGAGGTAAGTTCTTGTGTGATCACCTAGTGGCATGTTAGGAATTAAAATGAGAATGGCTGTGTCAGATCCCGTTGATTGTTTGTGTGCGGAGTTGGGATCGCTCTTAGGCTAGGTTCGGCGCATAGTTAAACCCAGTGGGTTCACTCAATTTCATTAGGAAGCTGATTCCCTCCCAGTTTCTCTTTTCAGGTTGCAGGTTGGAGTTGTGAAGTGAAGATTAGGAAGCTACTTTGGAGTGACCATTGTTTTGAGTTTTGTATTTTTCAGTTGACACATTTGGTTGGGAATTTTGTAATCATTTTGAGCTTTGGTTTCGGATTTTGGATTTTATGTAATGAAGGCCTTCGGTTGTCTTTGATCTTTTCAATGAAGAGTTGTTTCTGTTTCCGCTGCGTTTTACCCCTTTATTTAAATACTGTATCTTCGAGTAGCACTCAAACCAGTTTGACCACGGGTAAACCCGGGTCGGTTTGGGACGGGTGTTACATTTCTTCCCGTAAAGTACTTCATAAGGCGCAGCTTTTATCGAACTATGATACTGATTGTTGTAAGCGAATTCTATCAACGGCAGATGTTCATCCCATGCTCCCTTCATGGTTAGGGCACAAGCGCGAAGGAGATCCTCCAATGTTTGAATGGTCATCTCCGATTAGCCGTCGGTTTGGGGGTGATACGCCGTGGAGAAGTGCACTTTTGTGCCCAATGCCTTTTGAAGACTCACCCAGAATCGAGAGGTAAAGCTAGGGTCTCGATCTGACACAATGCTGACCGGAACTCCGTGCAACCGCACAGTTTCTCGAATGTACAACTCTGCCAGCTCATCCGGTCCGGGTTTGAATTTGATGGGAATGAAGTGGGCCACTTTCGAGAATCTATCCACTATGACCCAAGCGCCATCGTGTCCCTTAGGAGTCCTTGGTAGCCCGTACATAAAATCCATGGTAATCTTCTCCCACATCCACTCAGGAATCTCCAGAGGTAAATGCTGGATAGCTGGGGCCTGATGTTCTGCCTTAATCATCTGACATTCAAGGCAACGATGAACGTGCTCCGCTACTTCTTTTTTCATGCCAGGCCACCAATAGTGCTTCTTCAAGGTTTGGTACATCTTGGTAGCCCCCGGGTACATTGCGTAAGGTCCCGAGTGGGCTTCATCGAGTATGTTCTTGACGAAGTTTATCTACGTTTGGGACACAAGCCCGTCCTTGACAAGTTAGTAAGCCGTTGACCAGAAGAAATCTTGAAGCCTTTTCTTCCTTGAGCCGTTCCTTGAGTTTCCTTATTTCTGGGTCGTCCTCCTGCTTCTCCTTGATCTTGTCGTAGAGTAACGGACGAATCTTCAAATTTGCTAAGAGAGCTGTGACTCCCTCTACGTGAAGTTCAACGTTCAGAGCCCAAAGTGTTGTGAGTTCTAGTAGTGGGCTATCCTTTTTCCTACTTAAGGCATCTACGACCAAATTGGCCTTCCCGGGATGATATTTGATTATACAGTCATAATCATTGAGCAATTCGATTCACCTCTTTTGTGTCATATTTAACTCCTTTTGCTCGGTTAGATGTTGCAATCTCTTGTGATCCGTAAAAATGGTGAACGTTTCGCCGTAAAGGTAGTGTCTCCATAACTTCAAGGCGAATACCACTGCTGCTAACTCCAAGTCATGGGTGGGGTAATTGACCTCATGCGGGCATAGTTGTCGAGAGGCATAGGCAATAACCCGCTTTCCTTGCATTAGTACGCATCCCAAGCCTTGGTGTGACGCGTCACTATAAACCGAGTACTCTTCCCCACTTTGTGGAAGAGTGAGGACAGGCGCGGAGGTCAGCTTCCTTTTTAGCTCGTCAAACGCTTCTTGACACTTCTCATCCCAGATGAATGTTGCTCCCTTGTGAAGCAGCTGAGTCATTGGTCGAGCAATGCGTGAGAATCCTTCCACGAACTTCCGATAGTACCCTGCCAGGCCCAGGAAGCTTCGTACCTCAGACACATTCTTTGGGGGTGCCCACTTAACTATGACTGTGACCTTTCTCGGGTCTACTTCTACACCTTTACTGGAGATGAGGTGGCCCAAGAATAGGACCTCCCTTAACCAAAATCCACACTTGGAGAATTTTGCGTAGAGTCGTTCCTCCTTCAGCCGTTGTAGGACGGTCCTTAGGTGCTCCTCATGGTCCTCCCGATTCTTTGAGTAAATCAGGATATCGTCTATGAAGACTATGACGAATTTATCTAAGTACTCATGCAGCACTCCATTCATGAGGGTCATGAATGCAGCAGGTGCGTTGGTTAGCCCAAACAGCATTACCAAGAATTCGTAATGACCATAGCGAGTCTGGAAAGCAGTTTTTGGAATCGAAGCTTCGGCTACCCGCAGTTGATGATACCCTGACCTCAAGTCGATCTTCGAGAAAATCGTTGCCCCTTAA
The DNA here is from genome assembly GCA_034768395.1 of Linum lewisii. NCBI lineage: Eukaryota > Viridiplantae > Streptophyta > Magnoliopsida > Malpighiales > Linaceae > Linum > Linum lewisii. The sequence continues at coordinate 8,572,383 of CM068302.1, forward strand.
AGTTGGTCCAACAAGTCGTCTATCCTTGGTAGCGGGTATCGATTTTTGATGGTCACCTTATTTAACTTCCTGATAGTCGATGCACAACCTCAAACTTCCATCCTTCTTCTTTACGAACAACACTGGAGCTCCACAGGGTGAAACGCTGGGTCGGATGAATCCCTTGTCAAGTAACTCCTGAAGCTGCTCTTTCAATTGCTTCAGCTCCACAGGAGCCATCCGATAAGGTGGAATTGAAATTGGTGCGGTTCCGGGAACCACCTCGATATCAAACTCCACCTCCCTTAAGGGCGGAAGACCAGGAAATTCTTCTAGGAAAACTTCAGGAAACTCCCTTGCTACAGGTACGTCCTTAAGCTCTACGGTTGGTGCTTCCACCACGTGTGCCAAATAAGCTTCACATCCTTCTCGAACTAAGGTGAAAGCTCGAGTAGCCGAAATAAGAGCTCCAGGAACGGGCCTCTGAATTCCCTTGAACAGCGCGGTGCCTCGGCCTTCTACTTTAAAGCTTAATTCCTTGTTGAAGCAGTCCAGTTTCGCGTGATTTCGAGACAACCAATCCATACCCAGGATTACTCGATCTCGTAGAAAGGGAGGAAGATTAAGTCTATTATCGTATCGTATCCAGCTATTACGATAATGCAACTTCGAAAATTGAATCGACGATCAAGGTATCGCCGACCGGTGTTCGCACTGCTAAATTTTGACCTAGAGGAGTGGGTTCTATTCCTAGTTTATGAGCAAAAGTACTGGAAATAAACGAATGCGTAAACCCAGAATCCATTAAAGCAAAAGCTGGCTGACCGAAAATCGTAATCATACCAGTAACCACATCAGGAGCTGTGTTGGCCTCCTCCCTCTGCACAGCAAAGAGCCTGGGTTGTCCTCCAACTCGAGACGCCTGGCTTTGGTCTCGGGGGTCGTGCCCTCCTTCATTGTTGTGACCTCGATCTCGCCTGCTTCCAGATCGGATTCCTGATGGTGCCCTTCCGCCATTAACAGTTGGCTCCGACGTAGCCCTTCCTTGAACTACTCTATTAGGACATTCACGCTTGTAATGTCCCTGCTCTCCGCATCCGAAGCAGGTGCCGGTGCAAATTTTGCACTCGCCGAGATGTGGTCTTCCACAAAAATTGCAGCTGGGTGGGGCTCCTGGAGAGGGGGCGCTCCTGATTGGCCTTGGAGGAGGGTAAGCATAACCATGGTTAGACGTCCTAGCCTTCTTTTTCTTTGCGCGAGAGGTCCATGGTGACTCCTCACGTGACCCAACCACCTTCCTCTTTCCCGATTCCTTGCTCGCAACCTTTTGTTCTAGAATTCGCTGGTCGGCCCTTTCCAAGTTCATCGCCGCATGGTAGGCTTCCCAACGATCCTTCCATGCGATGGTGCACAAGGACTTGAAGAGCTGAGGCCTTAATCCATTGAGATAGTGATCTCGCTGGGCTATCGGGTCCTGATAGAGGGGTCCTCCATAAGGTAACAGCTGTTCAAACCGGGCTGTGTAGTTAGCCACCGATTCCCGATCCTCGCTTCCCCACTCCTGTTTGATGGTGAGGAAATCTTGCATTTTATCCTCATGATAAGATGGTGGAAGGAAGCGCTCCCTGAAGGCTCGTAGAAATTCTTCCCACGTGATTTCTGGTGGGTCATGCTGACTAGTGGGTTGCATGAGCCACCAGTGATACGCGGTGCCCTGAAGGAGGTTTAAGGTTAAGAGGACCTTATCCACATCGGCAGCTCGCATCTCCTGAAGTGTGCGAATAACCTTTCCTAACCATCGCTCAATGACGACAGGGTCTCGATCGTCGTAAAAGAAGTCTTCCACCCCTTGGTCTCGGAAAGCTTTGGAGTTAGGTGTCACCCTTGCTTGTCGCACGGGTGGAGGAGGCGGAGGCTGCGGGGCTCCTGAGGCAGTTGGTCGTAACTGGCTCTGTTGAGACATAGAACATTCTCAAGTTAGCACCGTAACGAGGGAATCATATTTTGTGGAGTGTTTTGAAACTGTTAAAACATTGAATCTGAAGCGCTTCAGAAGGACTATTTGACTCAATCCTCGTTTTTAAAACCAAAAAAAAACGTAGCTTAAAAATCCAATTTTTGTTCTTAAAACTCTTGATTTCAAAATCCGACCGACTTCCATATCTCCTTGGTAACCAAGAAACAAAGGGAAGACCGGCTCTGATACCAAAATGTAACGTCCCAAGCTTTAAACCTTTGAAAACAACCTTTATTGCATAAAGTAGAAGGAACACAATACCAAAGTCGTTGGCAAACGTACAAAGGCAGAAACGCAAAGCGGGCCCCAAAGCATGGGCAAAACCAACACACGAGTTTTAGTTATTACAAACCAAGCACACAATTTCAAATCACACTCCACATAATAGAAACACTCGACCAACATCCTTGACCACTCACTGAGAGTCTCCCGACATGATTTCTGAGGCTCCTTCTGCATCGCTTACTCCTGATTAGCTGCGAAGTGACCTGGTGGGTGGTTCAGGGGCCAGTCCTTAACATTCAAGTATAAATGAATGTTAAAAGTAAAGAGGTGCATATGACCAAACTGGCATGGTCCTCAACTTCATGGCCGAACTGCGGAAAAAATCATATAACCGTTAGTTCACAATAACACCATAATTAACATCGAAATAGGGCGTCACCTCTTCCCGCCTAGCTAACCTCTACGCCATCATCGATAAGGCTTACTTATGAGCCTATAATAGGGACTTCACAAGAGTCGCTATTCTTCCCGACTACCATGAATCGATTGGGGCTAACAATACCCAATTCCCATCATCCGGTTGGGCTATTCGTACTCATCTACCGTGATTCGATTGGGGCTAACAATACCCAACTTCCATCACCCGGTAGGAACCCATATCCATCGATGTTCCCGCGGAGGACTATCTAGCGAGGCTCTACTTTCCACCTGTATACACTAGGTGGCAAAAATCATCACATACTATCACGGTTTAACCATAACCGAATCAAACACTATTAGGTATAAAACCAATGGTTCCAGAAATATGGAACTTTCCGTAGAAACGACACCTTGTTGTCAAAACCAAGACTTTCCGTCTTAATTTCCAGGTAAGTAGGGGAGTCACTCGGATTACTTAAGTCCCTCTAACCTTAGGCATCATAACTTTATAAACCGGAATTAATGAGGATCCGCGTCACTCATTACTCTGAATAATCTCACCTATCGGGAAACCAACTCAGATGGGTTAATACTCGGTTAGCAGTAAATCACCACGAAAATTATAAGGACATTAATTTAAGCATGCACGAGTCCAAAATAAGGGTCGAGTACCTCACTCGTTGATCCGGTTCCCGTCAAACGATTAATTCGGAATTATCACAATATTTGGTTAGTGACAAAGTTTAACCAAATAGCTATTTAAATTGAGGAATTAATTAATCCAAGGAATTTACCCCCTTAAACCAACCCACCTAAAGAGTCGACTCGAAGATAGGGAGTTAACGGCTACGCAACTTCTTGGATCAAACTGTCAAAGCTGAAAAGAGGTTAAATGCCAAAAAGTTGACAATTAAGGATCAAACTGTCATGAGGAAAAACTTCAAGGGCTGAAATAACAAAGAAAAAAGAAGGGGGGACTGCACAGGTAATTTACCTGTTCCTTGTTCCTGCACTGCGGTTCTGTCAATTTTCGACAAGCAGATTACACGATTTTGGTGAATGGAAACTCAATTCTGAGAAAGCGGTTAGTTTTAGGAGTTTGAGACGAGCTGATAGAGGGTTTCAGTTTAGACCGACGATGCATGGAACCCTTAAATCCATCTTTGGTCGGAGATGGTGACAGAGTGACGGCGGCTTTAGGATGAGATACGCTTTGATTCGAAGAAAGATCCGGGTTTTATAGGCTTCAGGGAGTCGATTGGAGCCAAAAGAGATAAGGTTCACGGGTTGGATGGACACTCTGGAAAGTCGTCGATTTTCCGAGATTTCCGCCGAAGTGGGATCAACTCCTTATCCGTTTTGTCCGTTTCTGAATGGACTCAAGCTCCAATCTCGATTTTCACGTGTTTCTTCACGTTCTGGTGGTGTTCCTTGTCCCCGAATAGACTAGAAACATGCCTCTTGGCTATTGGGAAGAGTCACCGGAGTGATTCCGGTCGTCGGAAAAATTGCTGGTCATTGAACTGATGGGCTAAGGAAGAAGATGACCCAAAACGACGTAGTTTTGGTGGTGGGCGGATTTTAAAAATAAATAAAATGAAATGTCAAGGCTGGGATTTGAATCTGGGTTGGCTAAGTGCTGGTCTGGTTCCAAAACCAGCTAGGCTACAGGTCATTCATCAATTAGTATTACCCAGCTAGCTGTTAACTCGATCTGATTGGTTTGATTCACCTTTCCAAATTAGATCCTACCAACGACCAACTCGAACTAACTCTTAAATGTAACCTAGAATGAACTTGTGTCCCCCATTTTTGCTAAGAACGATTAAAAAAAAATTTGGGTTGTAACACCCTAAGTTTTTTGAATATGTTGAGAGATTAACAAGACTGATCATGTGTTAGCTGGACAATCAGGTTTTATTTACATTACCCACACGGTGTAATGCCTCTCTTAATTAGTAGAAGAATGCTATACATTCTTATCTTTGTACGATTGAAGTAATGATATTTCCCTTAAAGAATCACATTTTTTCTGAATTATTGAATCTACTGTAATAACAGTAAAGTCGGCATTTCCAAATAACAGGCAAGAAATGGACCACTATGCTCCATTCTTCATCGTCTCTTGCTAGTAACTAGACCAGTATAAATAACCACCAAAGAGCATCCAATTACAGGGAATGAAAAAACAACAAAACACTGATAACATTAAGTGCGACACAACCTGTAAAACTAGAGAAAATATGAAGCTTCCCCTCCCCTTTGCATTATAACGACTGTTGTAACTGTTAGGGCAATTACTGGCATAGCTGTTCGACTGCGGTAACAATCTGGGCAGGTTGCACCACAGTCCATTCCTCCAGTGTTCCAGCATAAGGGGTCGGCACATCCTGTGAAGACAAGCACACAATCGGGCATCCAAATAGTCAATGAAATTCTCGTTGATAGCTGCTGTCAAGCTAGCACCAATCCCTCCAGTCCTCATGCATTCCTCCACAATCAGTACGCGATGCGTCTTCTTCACCGAGTTCCCAATTGTGTGGAGATCAAATGGCTTCAACGACCTGATGTCAATCACTTCAGGGTCATAACCCTTGTCCACCAAAGTTTTAGCAGCCTGCATTACATGATATCTCATACGAGAATAGGTCAGGATAGTAACATGTTCACCCGGCCTAACCATCTCAGCTTCCTCTAGGTTACAGATGTACTCCTCATCTGGAATTCTTTCTTTCAGGTTGTAAAGCAGGACATGCTCGAATAGGATCACTGGGTTCTCACTTCGGATGGCAGCTTTCATCAAGCCCTTGGCATTATATGGGGTTGAGCATGCAACCATCTGAATTCCAGGGATAGACTGGAAATATGACTCAAGACGCTGCGAATGTTCAGCCCCGAGCTGACGCCCTACACCACCAGGTCCACGAATGACAATAGGGATGGTAAACTGCCCACCGGAGGTATAGTGGAGCATGCCACAGTTGTTTGAGATCTGGTTGAATGCTAGAAGGAGAAACCCCATGTTCATTCCCTCAACAATTGGCCTTAAACCAGTCATGGCAGCTCCAATTCCCATACCAGTGAAGGAATTTTCAGCAATTGGGGTGTCTAGAACCCTGAGATCCCCAAACTTGTCAGCTAGGCCTCTCGTCACCTTATAGGAACCTCCATAGTGACCCACATCTTCTCCCATCACACAAACCCGAGCATCTCTGTCCATTTCTTCTTCTAGACCTTCTCGCAGGGCCTCAAAAAGCAAGAGTTCATGCCTGTCACAGATGATTATGTAGACAGCAACAAAATCACTCTCAGTGTTGCCATTTGGAACATAAAAGCAGAACAAGCAGATTTTATCCAACGTGGTTCAAATCAAAAGGTAGCTGCTGAAGTCCCTAAGCTCACTAATTTTAAGGCATTTATTCTAGTATATTTAGAATTTGACGAGTATGACGTTTCTGCTTCATTTTCAAAAGATGAAAAAACATAAAATTTATATTTGACAACAACACAACTGCGTCATACAATTAACCCTAAGCCAACATTTTCCAAAACGCTGGAAGACAAAAACTGCAGTACATGACTGGCATCATATTCAGCTACATCCAAGGTGCACAGAGGATACAAGACATCGTACTACATGCAAAGGTTTACCTTCTAGCATCAAATCAATTAGCCAATAGGAAATTAGAAAGTGAAACAGCTGCAATTTACAAGAAAATTTTGCGCAAGTTGTACAGATATAGAAGCATACCCAGTTTTAGACGGTGCAGAAGCATCGGCCTTGGTCTGGAATAATGAACAAAAAAAAGTGAAATGAGTAAAGGCCAGCACCGCCCCTTAAGTCAGGTCAAAACATTTACGCTGCTAATCCAAAAGATAAAATACTCGATCATCAAGACTAGTAAAATTGAATGAAAGGAGGGCAACGACTAACTGCAACAGCTTTCGTAGTTAAATTGTCCAGCCTGTGAGCACCAGCATTGGAAGTCAGGTTCAGGTTAACGCTGGCGTCAGATCTGACCACGAACAAGCCTGTTTTCCTCTCTGAATCAAATAAAGCAAACAGTCAGAGAGAGGGAAGAAGCTAACAATACAATGTTATGGCGGAGAATCCAATGCACGAAATCTTAAAACAAGACTGCGAGTGCAAACACGTCCTTCGAATAGCATTGGTTAAAGCTAGAAAGCTGAGCTAGTCTCTTTCTGGGAGCAAACAGCAAGGGAATAATGGATCCAAATTGCTACTATTACTGGCACCGAATGACAACTTCAATTTGGAAAAGTTGAGAGATGATTCAGAATTGAGAAGTAAAATGGAGCCTCAGTGTTGGTGAGAGAGAAAGTAATCGGCGCAAAACTAAAGCAGAAATGAAAAAGAAGGGAAGGAGGAGAAGGGAGCAGCCAAAAACCTGGGAAGGATCTCCGAAAGGACTTGTTGGAATCAAAGGAAGTAGACGAAGAAATTGCAGCAGCGGCTGCAAAACCCTGGAAAATGGTGGCCATCCCGAGAACAAGAAGAAGAAGAAGAAGAAGGAGAAGAAAATGCAGAACGTAGAGAGGGAAGTGGGAGAAGAAATGGCGGCGAAGAAGAATGGAGGAGAAGAATGAGGTATTAAATAAAAATGGATTGGAGCGATGGATGGTGGTGGTGAGTGGGCAGAGGAAGAATTAGTTGGAGGCGGAGACGCCGAGGCTGGGAGGGACAACTCACAACTCACAAGAGTATATGTAGTCTAGTTAACCAATAATCTGATGAAGGCGATTACTTTTATGCCAAATCCTCCTTTTTTTTGTTTGTTTCCATCGCCTCTTCGCCACCAGGCTACACCTAAGGCAGTTGTTTATAGAGTTGGCAAAATGCTGGCCCGACTCGATAAACCCATCCAGCCCAGTCTGATCATGGCCCGATTGACCAAAAAGTCAACAATCCAACCCGTAGCCCGATGAACTCGCAACTCGATGAACCCGTAACCCAATGAACCCGCAACTCGACTAACCTGCAACCCGTCTAACCAGCAACCCGGCGAACCCGTAACCCGACGAACCCGCAACCCGACTAACCCGCAACCCACCCGCCCCACCCGAATAACCCGATTGTCACACAATTCATAATAGTCAGTGCTTCAAATATCAACATTATGTCATTATTGAAGATATAAAATAATTTCATCTACTTCTGACTTCACCAAGTTTATTTCAAAATTAATTAAATTAAAAATAATATATATATAACATTCCGGACAAAGGTTTAAAATCTGTTAGCTCTTAGCAGTTAGCAGCACCAACAGTGTTAAAAATCTAACGAACGTTGACTATATTTGTCATTTGACATAAAAGTAAAATGTTTGGCCTAAAAATGTCATAAAAAGGAAGTTGCTAGATTTGATATTTTTTTTGAAAGAATTGACTAAATTTATAAATTAGTCTAATATTAAACCCTAGACCTTAAAAACTAAATTATATTCAATTTCATTTCATTTATTGTAAGTATATGTAATTTATGAAAATGAATTATTATTTTTAATATATGAACAGCGACTACAAGCCTTAAGCCTACCAGCCGCGAATAAAAATTTAATATTATTTTATTTATCACATAAAAAAAATTATATAAAATTTTGCAAATTATAGTTGAGAGTTGAGACTAATAAGTAGTAACCCGTGGGCAACCCGAGACCCGTCCGGCCCGCAACCCGATGAACCCGCAACCCGACTAACCCGCAACCCGACCAGCCCGCCCGTTTGACAGCTCTAGTTGTTTGCGAACCAAGCCGTTCATGATCGGCTCAGTATTTGACTTGAAAAAAGTTTGCTAGTGACTAGGCTCAATTTTAAATGAGCTCAATTTGAGTCGGAACATGTTTGATTCGATAGGCTTGCGAGCTGGCTCGAGCTCGAGCTCGAGAACCAACTCGAATACTATCTCCACTAGATGATTCATTATAGACTCAATAATGAAACATGCGATTTGTCATATACAATAAATTATATGCTACTTGTGATTTTACTACTCAAAACACAAATGATATATTGTTTAGTTTTAACCATTGGTGAACCTAAGATCGTTGTTCGGGTTCAAACAAATAACTAACAAAGCTAACAAGCTAGGGTAGATCGTATTCCACGGGTCTTATATGATCGACTACTCAAATAATCTGGCAAATTACTCGGATTTAAGCACTTCGTGCGTGGTGTGGGTTCCACGACTTCTAATTCTAAGAAATGTAGAAAATTAAAAACTAAAACTAAAGACAGACTGGAAATTGGTTGATTAAAACAGAAATGACAGACGAACTTAGACTTTGAATCCCCCTTCGTTCCCCAGAGCATTGGCAATCAATAGATCAGCGGATTTCGATTCTCATTCAATCAATTCTAAGACACCACCATAACTCCTTACCCTTAGGTTTAAGACCGGCGAACGTTCGCTCTATCCGTTCTAGCTACCAAGATTAATTAGTCGCCCGGGTACGGTTGCCTCTCGCAACGACTTAACTTAACTGGTGGAATTACTAATGATTATTGAGTTACTCTTGCAGTGGATTAACCCTAACCGGTTCCTACGAAAGGCACGCTCCAATTATAAGGTTAATTGTTCAATTTGATGTTCTAAAGTAAGGCGAGCGTTCGCTTCTATCCTTAGCTTAACAAGAATCTAATCTAGGTGATCAATCCAGACAAGAAACATGCAAATGAAGAACAAACCAAACATGAAAGAGAAACTGATTGAACTTCGAATCTAATCACCGCCGATCCGTGACCGCTTTAAAGCCCTGGGTCACTTAGGGTTCATCTAGTCTAAGCTCTAAGAGTTTAGCTACACATATTCATTACGAAAGAATCAAAGACAAAGAAAGAGTTCATCATCCAGAGGAAGAACAGAAAAGAATCCGAAAAACCTAATTTAGACGACTCCGACAGAACTTCGATCTTCCGGTAGATTGCAATCCTAGCTCCGAGTCTTCGAGATGGAAGGGATGGCGTCACGATCTCTTTCCGGCTCTTCAAACTCTAACTCCTTGCTTCAGAACTTGAGAGGATTTTCTAAATTCTGATTATCGAAAAGTATATTATCATCCCCCTATTTTGGGCCGCCGGTTAAGTATTTAGACTTAACCCTAATTCAGCCGGATTTTAACTGATATTTTCGTCGAAAATACTGAAGGATTTTCGGCGAAAATTCCTTTGTAAAAGGGATGGTCCGCCGGCTGATTTCTCCTGTAAATTTTGGTCTCATAGTGTTCGGTCGAAAACTTAACATTTTCGCCGAAAACTTCCTTCAGTCGGCATCAGTGATTTTGTACTGATATTTTCGCCGAAAATACTGAGGTATTTCCGGCGAAAATTCCTTTGTAAACCGGGGCAGGAATTGTTTTGACTTGATTGGCTCCTTGGATCGATTCCGGTGCAATTCCTCGAGGTTCCAACGCTTTAGACACGTCCTTGGCTACTTTATTTGACGGCAAAAACTTGTGCTAACATAAAAACACTAAAAAACCATCAAATAGACCCGAAACGGGCCAAGGTAACACAAATGGCACGAGATAGGGCAATCGATTGAATATTCGTTATTCTACCCTAAAAACCATGTCTTAAGCAAGGAAATGTCGCTTAAATGAGGCTGATAATCACGTCAAATCGAGTTGCATCAAAATACCCCACACTTAAGCTTTTGCTTGTCCTCAAGCAAACTGAATAGAAACGCTCATGTTCACAAATGATAAGATCGATTAAATTGGAGTTCAATCAAACACAATGAATTATTAGACAGATAGATCCTAGAACAAGAAACCTAACATGCATACTGATCAACCAAACTACCTGGTCTCACTAATAATCTGCACACGACAAGTAGTAGCAACCAATTATGCACGAATTTGACCTGACCGACCAGACTCCTCACACAAGATATATTTAGTATAATGGAAACTCTCACTCTCTGTGTTTAAGGACATGTTTCTGCTCTCAATCATTTTCTGTTACTGAATTCTGTCATAAGTTTGCATTTCGACCACATCTCCACCACTGTGACAACACGAGTATCCAGTCAAGAAGGACTTCCCTGCTAGGACTGTAACGAATTCTACACTACTTGGGTTTATGATGCGATGGATGATGGGAATGTATGATGATGGCTTTGTGCGGTGTAGTTTTCGACTAACTTCCCTCGAATCTAGCCTATGGCTTCCTACCGTCTAACCAGACACGGTGGAATAATGAACGCTCGTCCTATGATACCCTCAAGCAACCTAGCACTTTTTATTTTTCTTTACACATTTTTTTTCTGACTTTTCTTTTGACTTCGTTCTTCCATTTGTAGGGAGAAGAACGTTTTATTGAACTAAAACTTGAAACCTTTTCGGCTTTTCTGATTTTTCTGATTTTTATTTTTTTTCGAAACTTGCTTCTTTCCTTTTCTTTCTATTTTTTTTCTTTTGTGCCGATTTTTCTTTTAGTTGCTAGAGGGGTTTACATGTCTGGACATAATAGCTAACACCGCCTCACTACAAAAAAAGAGACGTTGCGTCGGTCGTAGAAGAATTTAGGTCGATCGACAGATAACTGACGCTAAACCCTTGACTCGCGTTTGACCGAGGGTTTAGCGTCGGTCAAACATCGACCGATGCTAACATCTATCCAAAAAGCGACGCTAAAGTCAATTCCGGACCAAACCAACGGTGCAAACCGATCATTTTTTGGCGTCGGTTGGGATAATGGGTTTAGCGTCGGTTGCAACCGACGCTAAACACACGGAATTTTGCGTCGGTTCCGTTTCTAATTTAGCGTCGGTCAGAACCGACGCTAAATTCCCAAGCTATAAAAACCCTGGACGGACAGCCAGAATCATTTGTGCAGTTTGCAACTCCTCTCAATTCTCTCAACTCTCTCCACTCTCTCAACTCTTCTAAGGTATGTAGTTTCTTTTTTCATATTGTTGTATTTAGTTAGTGAATTAGGTAGTGAATTAGTTAGTTATAGGATTTTAGGGTTAGTAGTTAGTTTGTTAGGTTGTGAACTAATGAAGTAGGATTTTATATTATTATCTAGTTAGTGAAATAATCTATTTAAGAATAAGTGTGCATTATTAGTTAGTGAGTTAAATTGTGGTTATTTTGGTAGGCGTAATTTCGTTTGAGCTAGGAGCAGCGGTGACGCCGTCTCTTTGTTGTTTTCTCTTCTTCGGTAGTAGGTATGTATATATTAATTTTGCAATTGTGTCGTCTCATTGTTTTTTTTAGGATTATTATGCTTATTGATTACTAATTGTGTCTGACATTTATCAGTGACCGTCTTTCTTCTATCCTCATTTCTCCTTGTTTCGCGTCTCATCCCAGGTGTACGGTATGCATTCTTTTAACTATGTTATTAGCTACTTGCTATGTTCATTTGTTATTTGGAATTGCTATGTTCAATTGTATGTTAAATTGCTATGTTAATTTGTTATTTGAAATTGCTATGTTCAATTGGTATGTGAAATTGCTATTAAATTGCTATGGTATTAATCTTGCAATGAAATTGTTATGTTATTAATCTTGCAATTAAAATGATATGTTATTACATTGCTATGTTATTAATCTTGCAATTAAAGTGTTATTGTATGAGTTAGTTTTCTCTGTAATTTGCTATGTCATTAACTAATTGGTACTTTATTATGAGTCAACATAATTATAATTATATTGCATGTCCCATTGTTACCTAATATAATCTTTGCTGTAGATATCTAATAGCTATTCCAATATAGCTATATAGTTAACTGATAGATATTACGATTTAACTTTCTAATTAATTCCATCACCTACACTAAATCAGGCATCTTCCAAATGGATAAGTCTTCGATAACCAAACATCGGTTGTCACAGGAGTATAGGGATGGTTTAGAAATCTTTTTGAATTTCGCTTTCGCGAATAATCATGAAGGGGAGCAAATAATTTGTCCGTGTCCAAAATGTGGATTCAAGAAATGGCTGTATAGGGATGATGTGTACGAGCACTTGCTTCGCAAGCCATTTCCCACAACCTACACTGTTTGGTATCGACATGGAGAGCGCCTCATTGCTGAATCTTCTCAGAGTGCAAATGCAGTAGTGTAAAACTATGAGCATACAAGAGCATTTCGAGATCTGGTTAATGATGCTTTTGGTGTTATTCCAGAGGATGTCACTAGTACAATACAAGCCTCTGAAGATATTGTTATTGGTAATGAAGTAGAAAATGTTCTAGAAGATGATATGAACACTGTATTTGAAGATCACCCCATTGCAGAGGATGACATGAGCTACCCGAATGACACAGAGGAGCCGGATGAGACCAATGTCAACTTTAGGGATTTAATGAAAGATGGAGAAGCACCCTTATATGAAGGATGTACAAAATTCTCAAAATTAACTTTCATCTTGAGGCTTTATCATATCAAGGGAATGCACAACATCAGCGATAAAGCAATGTCGTTGATCATTGAGTTGTTGCATGACGCTTTTGAGTTAGCCAACATACCGAAATCGGGATATGGTGCAAAGAAAATGATCTCAAAATTTGGAATGGGGTACACGAACATTGATGCATGTGAGAATGACTGTATGCTGTTCTGGGGGAATGATATAGAAGAGAGTGTTTAGATTTGCAAGCAGTCCAGATACAAAGATGACGGGCATGAGGGTGTAAGTCAAGAACATAAGAAAAAATGAAAAGCGATGAAAACATATCGCTACTTTCCCTTGATTCCGAGGTTGAGAAGGTTATTTATGTGTCCTACAACAGCTAAGAGTATGGTATGGCATTCTACAGAAAAAGTTAGTGACGGAATGGCAAGGCATCCACGAGATGGAGAAGGGTGGATAGACTTTGACAATAGATACCCTGATTTTGCATCTGATCCTAGAAATATACGCCTTGGTCTTGCTACTGATGGCTTCAATCCGTTTGGGAATATGAGTCTTAGTCATAGTACGTGGCCTATTATTCTTATGCCATTGATGGAACCGTCGTTGTGCTGAGCAGGTTCGATCAAATAACTATCAAGCTCAAGAGCTAGGATAGATCGTATTCCACGGGCCTTCAATTGATTGGCTACTTCAGAACTAACAAATTACTCAAGGAAAAACACGTTGTGCGTGGTGTGAGTTCCACGACTTCTAATTCTAAGGAATGCAGAAAAATTAAAACAAATTAAGCTAAAGCAGATTGAGAATTAGGGTTTGGAAACAAGAATGACAGACGAACTTAGACTTTGAATCCCCCTTCATTCCCCAGAGCATTGGCAATCAACAGATCAGCGGATTTCGATTCTTATTCAATCAATTACTAAGACATCACCATAACTCCTTACCCTTAGGTTTAAGACCGGCGAACGTTCGCTCTATCCGTTCTAACTACCAAGATTAACTAGCCGCCCGGGTACGGTCGCCTCTCGCAACGACTTAATTAATTGGTGTAATTACTAGTGATTAATGAGTTACTCTTGCAGTGAATTAACCCTAACCGGTTCCTACAAAGGCACACTCCAATTATAAGGTTAATTGTTCAATTCGATGTTCTAAAGTAAGGCGAGCGTTCGCTTCTATCCTTAGCTTAACAAGAATCTAATCTAGGTGATCAATCCAGACAAGAAACATAAACAAAGAAGAACAAATCAAACATGAAAAAGAACTGATTGAATTTCGAATCTAATCACCGCCGATCCGTGACCGCTTTAAAGCCCTGGGTCACTTAGGGTTCATCTAGTCTAAGCTCTAACGAGTTTAGCTACTCATGATCATTACAAAAGAGACAAAGACAAAGGAAGAGTTCATCATTAAGAGGAGGAACAGAAAAGAATCTGAAAAACCTAATTCAGACGACTCTGACAGACTTCGATCTTTGGTAAGTTACACTCCTAGCTCCGGTTCTCCGAGATGGAAGGGATGGCGTCACGATCTCTATCCGGCTCTTCGAACTCCAACTCTTCGCTCCCGAACTTCAGAGAAATCTGATCTCCAAAAGTTGTGTTTCTCGAATTATGAATTGTATGATATGTCCTCTCTCCTCGGGCCGCCAGATTAAGTATAAATACTTAACCCTAGTTGGGCCGGGCTAAGCTGTTATTTTCGCCGAAACCATAGGGATAGTTTCGGCGAAAATTCTTGTGTAAATGGCCATGATTTCTCTGCCTTGCATTTTCGGTCCGAAGAGCTTAATGGTTTCGCCGAAATCAGTCTTCTCTTGGCATCAACTGATTTGCATTGTTGATTTCGCCGAAACTGTTAGGTCATTTTCGCCGAAACTGTAAGTGTGAATGGCAGATTTTCGGTTTGACTTTGATTGGCTCCTTTGATCGATTCCGGTTCAGTTCCTCGATGTTCCTATGCCTTAGACACGTCCATGGTTACTTTATTTGACGGCAAAAAACCTGTGCTTACGCAAAAACACTAGAAAACCATCAAATAGACCCGAAAAGGGCCAAGGTAACACAAATGGCACGAGATAGGGCAATCGATTGAATATTCGTTATTCTACCCTAAAAACAATGTCTTAAGCAAAGAAATGTCGCTTAAATGAGGCTGATAATCACGTCAAATCGAGTGTCATCAAATACCCCACACTTAAGCTTTTGCTTGTCCTCAAGCAAATTGAATAGAAACGCTCATGTTCATAAATGATAAGATCGATTAAATCGGAGCTCAATCGAACACAATGAATTATTAGACAGATCGATCCTAGAACAAGAAACCTAACATGCATACTGATCAGCCAACTACCTGGTCTCACTAATAAACTGCACACGACACGTAATTAGCAATCAATCATGCACGAATTTGACCTGACCGACCAGACTTCTCACACAGGATGTATTTAGTACAATGGGAACTCTCACTCTCTTGTTTAAGGACGTGTTTCTACTCTCGATCATTTTCTGTTACCGAATTCTGTCATAGGTTTGCATTTCGACCACATCTCCACCACTGTGACAACACGAGTATCTAGTCAAGAAGGACTTCCCTGCTAGGACCGTAATGAATTCTACACTACTCGGGTTTATAATGAGATGGATGATGGGAATGGATGATGATGGCTTTGTGCAGTGTAGCTTTCGACTAACTTCCCTCGAATCTAATCTATGGCTTCCTACCGTCTAACCAAACACTGGTGGAATAATGAACGCTCGTCCTATGATACCTCGAGCAACCTAGCACTTATTCTTTTTCTTTTGCATACACATTTCTCTTTTCAACTTTTCTTACGACTTCGTTCTTCCATTTGTAGGGAGAAGAACGTTTTATTTGAACTAAACTTTGAACTTTTTTGATTTCCTTCTTTCTTCATTTTTTTCTGAAGCTTGCTTCTTTTCTTACTTTATTTTTTTTCTTTTCTTTTGTGCCGATTTTTCTTTTAGTTGCTAGAGGGGTTTACACGTCTGGACATATTAGCTAAGACCACCTGTTTAATGGCTATAGGCAGGTTACCACAAACCGACTTCCGGTAGGTCAATCTAGAAATACAACCTCAAGGGATCGACGGGGAATGAAAGAAATGGGAAATGGCTGTAATGTATTATCGAACCGAAAGAACAGGCCAAGCTCAAGGGTCTAAACCTAGTGGATTTTATTGTTAAGGTAGGCTATCTGGCTTAGTAGCTGAATCTAGGTGCCCCTATCCTTCTAGAACTCGTGTCATCGTGTGGTCTCGAGTAGGTTTCATGCAAATTCTAACTCATTCAAGTAAACAGAAAACCACTCAGAAAGAATTAAAATTGCAAGTTACGTGCAATGGATCAAAAGCTCACAGTTGGTTTGCTAGTCGGATTCGGTCATTTTCATGCAATCAAGGCTACAAACTACAAGTGTGATTTTAAAATTCTGTTCTGACCAGACAATCTAGCATCAAAGCATACAAGTTGGTTCTCAAGTTCTAGGTTAAGCAGTCTAAGCATCATTATAAAAAGGTTGAACAACAACTTAACATCAAAAATCAAGAACTGAGCCATTCTAATGCTAGAGAGACTGGAATGGAATCACGAGGCACACAAAACACAATCAAGGGCAATCAAGTTCATGCAAGGTTCTCTAGCATCCTACCCCACACTTAAATCGGACTGTGTCCTCACAGGACTAATTCTAGAGTTCAGAGTGGAATGGAAGAACCTGGACCGAGATGATTGGCGTAGTGGATGAGCACGGATCCTCGGAGCGGAGGTAATCTACCCAAGTGAAGCAAAGGGAATCTCCCAACTGCCTGATCATCACTGGTCAGAGGTTGGGGTGGGGGAAGTGGAAGTAATCGCCAAGCTGTCGCTGCCACTCCAGCTGTCGCTCATATCGCCGGTCGGCGCGGCGCATGTGTTGTTGCATAATAGTCCACCTAGCCTCTTGAGTGGCGTTTCGTGATGCGCCACTCCTGTAGTCGCTCGTCAACTCACCAATGTCCGCGGGGTGGTGTTGCGGCTGGTGAGTATGCGCCGGAAATGGATCTGGAATGCGCGGCGACGACTGGTGAATGTCTCTGCCTGATGGTGTGGCGAGGGTACATAATCTTGAAACTCAGGCGGCGGCTGCGGCTGCTGCTCCTCAGCATCATCTTCGTCCTCCGACTCGACCGCAGGTTGGAGTGAAGGATCTGCAGCTACCTGGGGACAGAGGTCGAGTTCTAAGTCGTACTCGACCGCCAAGTCTCCTCCAACGGTCCGAACTGGATGTCGTGGAATGTGAGGGCCATATTCATGGCCGATGCCGAAAGAGAGGATGAGCTGACCTATGAAGTTGCCTCCCAAGAGTTTGCGTGGTTGCTTCTTCCTCTTGGTCCTCTGGCTGAAGACGTGAGCTAGCACCCAGCCGGGGTGGAGAGGATAGCTCTCCCGGATGGCTCGATAAAGCATGAGCTCCTCCTTAAGGATATGGTGGCGATCCTTGTCTCTGACATATAAAAGTGACCTCCGCCAAACCATATGAATAAACTTATAGAGCGGGTGAGAGAGAGACTTAACTGAGTTGCTCTTCCTGAGGCGATCGCCAGGCACGCCTGTCATGTGGCTCCAGAGGGCGTGTAACTCCTCGTCGTCATCATCATCGCCCCAGCCGAGGTGGTGATCGTGATAGTGCTCGTAGGGGATGCCCAGATGAGCGGCAAACTCATCGTAGGTGAGCTGCCTGTACACCCCACCAAGAAAGAAGGTGATCACCTTCTGGCCCCGTCTCCTCTTATGCTCGTCCAAGTCAAATGTCGCCCAGAACTCCTGGAGAGCAATGTCTGGGAACTCGGCGGCTATGGTGGTCAGCTCTAGGAGACCGGCCGGTGCTAAGGCGTCATGCACGTTCCGGTAGGCATCCTCGTTATGCTCCTGGAGAGACTCCATGGATAAAGGACGCACGTCAGCTCCCCGATGTGTGCGATCTTCTGGAAGTTCTCAAAGTAGAAGTCCGGTAGACGGGCGATGGTGGGATGGTATCCAGCATGGCGAGGGAGTGCAGGTGGAGGACCCAGAATGGTGGGTGTGACCGGAGCGGCAGCTCCTGAGCTCGAGGCGCCATCGAGTCGTGCCTTAGTCCTGCGCTCAAAAGTGTTCCTAAAACCAGAAGTGAAACCAGATTAGTCAACTAAGATCCTACCCCACACTTAGTAGAAAAACTCAATTTCACAAAGAAACGAGGGAAACTAAGTGGGGTAAGCAAGGCAAGGGAACCGGTAATCACAGACAATAGAGCACATGTCTTAAGAACAGCTATAATCAGGTAAGCACAATCAGAGTTCAAACAGTCAAACCGACATTTTAGAAAGTCAACATTAAGTCATATTGAACCCTAATCATGGCAAGACTATCACAACTTGGAAATTGACGGCATCATATGATTTCAAATGGCGGCACGATAATATGAACAAGAATGAACACTTATGACAGTCAAACGATCAACAACAAGTCAACGTCAAACCGACATATCTCACAAGTCAACAAAACAAAGAATCAATCGTATGCATAGCAACACATGACCAAATGATATGGAAATTCAGCACGGAACTCCCTAAGCATCCTAAATGGTTCTATAAGTTCAGTCAATCCTAGTTCACACGAAACAGTCGCACGCAAAACGAGGTAAACCGAAAAGTCAACCAAAAGTCAACCCGACGAAATTCAGCAATCCGTATGTCAAAAGATTCGTATTGAAAAGTTTACACTTTACCTTGAAGCCATGGAAGCAAAAACTGAACGGGTTGGGAGGAATCGGTGAAAAACGTTGAAAACTAGGTTTCCGGTGAACTGGAGCTGCAAAGCTCCGATTTGGTTATTCTAGGGCTCGTTGGGATCGGAATGAGGAGGGGAGAGGTGCGGCGGCGGTCGGCGATGGCGGCGGCGAGTGAAACGGCGGCGACGGCGGGTGTTGAAAGTGGGGCGTTCGGCGATTTCAAAAGGAGAGGGGAGGGGGTTGTTTTCGAGTGATGAGCGAAAATGAGAGAAGGTGAGAGAGGAAGTGGTCCGAAATTTAAAGGATAAATTAGGTGAATTTTCAAATCAGTTTCGGCGAAAGTAGGGGGTGGTTTCGCCGAAACTACTAGTTAAAATGGACTGACCGATTTGAACAGGCGGTTTCGCCTAAAATGAAGCTCGGTTTCGCCGAAAATTTTAGTTGGGATGGTTTCGCCGAAATCAGAAAATTTTCAAACCGAAGATGAGGAACAGGAGAAACAGGTCCGAATTTGAAAATTACGGTATTTTCAAATCAGTTTCCGAAATAAGGGTGGTTTCGCCGAAAATTTTGAACTGTTCGGGTTGAAAATATTTTCGTAAATCAGGCCAACTTCAGAAAATCACAGTTAAATCCAGAAAAATAATAAATCACGCTTATGACATGCAGACTGACGACCTCAATCAACTTGCGACTGACTCTATGACATGCAGACTCTACACAAAAAATAATAAATCAAACAAACTGACACTTTTGGCTCTCCCGAACCGACTCTAAAAGACCAAGGTTGAAACAAAACAAAACTGACTCCAGCCGTGGGTTGCCTCCCACGAAGCGCTCTTTTATTAACGTCCTTGAGCTGGACGATACCTGGACCGTATTAGGAGACATCCCAATTAGATTCTCCTTCACGCTCACGTCGGAGTTCATGAAGTAAGCTTCAGGACTTCTCCGGTAAGCGTGAATCTCTTCCCGTTCGCATGTAGTAGTTTGGTACGTCCGTCGGAAGATGATCAACAAACTTGAACGGTCTGAACAGCTCTCTGGAGAGGTCATCCTTCTTTAGTGTGACGATGGAAGGAATGAGGACTGTCGGCTTCTCTTTTTCTTTCTTCTTCGGCTTGTTATCACCAGGATCGGTGATCGTTAGTGCTTCCTTAGGAGATGCTTTCGGCCTCTCCCTCCATACTTGTTCCGGCGCCGGTTTCTCGGAACGAATTGGTGGTGCAGCTGGCTCGGTGGAAGATGGCGGAATTTTTGGTCTCCAGACCATTTGGGTCTTTGCCTTCTTGTTCTTTCCTCGAGGTCTGCTCGGTGGTTTAGAAGAGGCTTGCAGTTCCTTCTTCTTCTTAGGTGGCTTCTGAACTGAAGCTTCTGGCTTCTTCTTTATAACCTGCTTAATACCTGCAGCAACAACTGATCTAGAGACACTGGAAGAAGCATTAGTAACGGAGTTGACCGGAGTCAACCCCACAGTTTCAACAGCAAGGCAGTGAGATTCTTCATTCCTAGAGTCATATTTCATGCCGTCTTTAAGACGGAACGTTTTCGTTTCTTTACCAACTCTTAAAGTCAAAGAACCATTAGGAACGTTAATATTCATTCCAGTAGTAGCCATGAAAGGTCGACCTATGAGAATAGTAGCGTCATCTGTACTAGTATCCATAATCACATAATCAGCTAAGAACGTGAACGGACCACATTTAGTGACAACGTCTTTAATTTCTCCCTTAGGGGTTTTAAGCGATCTATCAGCAAAGACAAGTTGCATACTGGGCGGTTCAAGTTCTCCTAATTTTAACTTTTCATATAGACTCACAGGCATGACATTAACAGATGCTCCTAGATCAACTAAGCAACGTTCAATTTCAACATCATTGATGACCAAAGGCAAAGTAAAAGAACCAGGATCAGATAACTTAGCTGGATATGGAGAGACAGGTTTCTTAATACGAATGTCCGGGGTATCCTTCCTTGTTCCCCTTCATGCCAGTCTCGATCCTTGCGTTTGGCAGCAGTGCTCTAGGAAAAGGAGGCTTCACGACGTATGGTGCAAGAGGGGGGTCATCCTTAGGCGCTGGTTTCCGTTCCTCTTCTTCTTCTTCTTCCGGAGTTTCAGCGATCCTGCGTAAAACAGAAAAAGCATCACAATTAAGTTCGGAAGTTTTCGAGCAGTTACCATTTTAGCCTGTTCTTTTCTCGGGTTTGGCTCTGTCTGGCTTGGAAGCTAGGCCAAATGGTCGACCAGATGCTAGCATGCTCGAGATGTTGTTCACGACTTGCTCAATCCGTTGTCCAGATGCTATTTGTTCTTGATTGAGAAGAGCTTGAGCCTTGAACTGACTGTCATGATCATGAGTCTTGTGATGATCTGGCTGAGCTTCTTATCCAGGTCACTGACATTATTATCTCTTTGATGCTGCTGTCCTGGATAGGTATTGTTAAGATATTGATTCTGGCGATTGCCAGGAGCAGTTCCATAATTACCCGGATTGCGATGCGGCGGCTGAGACACTGCATGGTTAGGCTTCTGTTCCTGAGCTTGACCAGCCGGGCGGTTATTCTGGTTTTGGTTATGATTGGTGCCAGTATTATAGGGAGGTCTGTCTTGATAGTTCCCTTGCTGTCTGAAGTTACGATAACCATCATAACCATTCTGATTATTAATGAAGCCTTGTTGGATGAAATTTACCTCTTCGGCAGACCAGACTTCTGCCTTACAAAAATTCTGACAACGGCCTCCGTTATGTGCGCAAGCTCCACACCATTCGCAATCGGCAACATAGACAGAAGCTGCCGGTGGCTTGATTGGTGTGGTAGACTTCTTCAAATGCTTCTCTACCTCTGCCTTGATAGCTGCTTCGAAATCTAGCTTGCTCCTCGATCCTTCATATTGTCGCTCCCAGTTCCTTGACTTGGAGGCACAGTTTGCGAAGTGCAGAAGAGCAGCTTCAGGGGTGAGTGTAGTGCAATCCCCATCAGCTAGAGAATTGACCCACTTGGCAGATTCTTCTCGAAGTCCTCGAGAGAAGATTTCAGCTAACTGTCTCTGCTCGAATCCATGATGAGGGCAGGTGTAGAGAAGTTCTTGGAATCGATTCCAAGTATCATATAAACTTTCTCCTTCTTTCTGGGAGAATCTGGCGATGCTGTCCTTGATGGCGGTTGTTCTGGCCGGAGGAAGTATTCTTCAACAAAGTCCTGAGCCAGAGTATCCCAGTTAGTATAGTAGCCAGGTGGTTTGCCAGTAAGCCACCTCTTAGCAGCGCCTTTCAAAGAGAACGGGAAAGCTCTCAGACAAAGAGTGTTTTTGTCGAGGTTTCCGTTTTTAAAAGTACTGCAGAGATCAAGGAAGTCTGCAAGATGAATGCACGGATTGTCTAGGGGCCTGCCTTCAAACTGTAAATCCCTAGAGATCATGGTCAAGAATGGAATTTTGATCTCATAGTCAGGATCTCCTTCAATGCGCGGAACGGCAATGGCAGATCGAACGCTAGTCGCGCTCGGCTTGTTATAGTCTGCTTGACTCTTCTGTGCAGGTGGGGGTGGCGGCGGGTGATCACCGTCTGGTGGTAATCTATCGGTCATGGTGGGAGATGGAGGCGGTGAAAGTGACTCGGTGTATGAAGCGGATGAAGAGTGTGGAAGACGGAGATGAGGAACTCCCCTTCGGTTCCTCGATCTTGATCGGAGTGATGAATGGATTGGATTCTGCCTTCCTTCAGAATCTGTGATCGTAGAGGTGTAGCAGAACTGCCTGGATTCCCTGCAATCTTAGCCTGTTCGGTCTGAGAGCGAGTCCAAGGACGGTGAGGCATACACCTGTAAACCTACAGATAACGAAGACAAACAAAACCAGTGTAAAATCGAAGTGGATGGAAAAATGAAAGATGGAAAATAGAAGAATAAATTGCCAGATCTTCTTTCAACAATCAAAAGAAGTCCCCGGCAACGGCGCCAATTTGATGGAACGTCGTTGTGCTGAGCAGGTTCGATCAAATAACTATCAAGCTCAAGAGCTTTGGATAGATCGTATTCCACGGGCCTTAAATTGATTGGCTACTTCAGAACTAACAAATTACTCAAGGAAAAACACGTTGTGCGTGGTGTGAGTTCCACGACTTCTAATTCTAAGGAATGCAGAA
This sequence comes from Linum lewisii, assembly GCA_034768395.1. Classification (NCBI taxonomy): domain Eukaryota; kingdom Viridiplantae; phylum Streptophyta; class Magnoliopsida; order Malpighiales; family Linaceae; genus Linum; species Linum lewisii. The sequence continues at coordinate 8,595,320 of CM068302.1, forward strand.
AAATTAAAACAAATTAAGCTAAAGCAGATTGAGAATTAGGGTTTGGAAACAAGAATGACAGACGAACTTAGACTTTGAATCCCCCTTCATTCCCCAGAGCATTGGCAATCAACAGATCAGCGGATTTCGATTCTTATTCAATCAATTACTAAGACATCACCATAACTCCTTACCCTTAGGTTTAAGACCGGCGAACGTTCGCTCTATCCGTTCTAACTACCAAGATTAACTAGCCGCCCGGGTACGGTCGCCTCTCGCAACGACTTAATTAATTGGTGTAATTACTAGTGATTAATGAGTTACTCTTGCAGTGAATTAACCCTAACCGGTTCCTACGAAAGGCACACTCCAATTATAAGGTTAATTGTTCAATTCGATGTTCTAAAGTAAGGCGAGCGTTCGCTTCTATCCTTAGCTTAACAAGAATCTAATCTAGGTGATCAATCCAGACAAGAAACATAAACAAAGAAGAACAAATCAAACATGAAAAAGAACTGATTGAATTTCGAATCTAATCACCGCCGATCCGTGACCGCTTTAAAGCCCTGGGTCACTTAGGGTTCATCTAGTCTAAGCTCTAACGAGTTTAGCTACTCATGATCATTACAAAAGAGACAAAGACAAAGGAAGAGTTCATCATTAAGAGGAGGAACAGAAAAGAATCTGAAAAACCTAATTCAGACGACTCTGACAGACTTCGATCTTTGGTAAGTTACACTCCTAGCTCCGGTTCTCCGAGATGGAAGGGATGGCGTCACGATCTCTATCCGGCTCTTCGAACTCCAACTCTTCGCTCCCGAACTTCAGAGAAATCTGATCTCCAAAAGTTGTGTTTCTCGAATTATGAATTGTATGATATGTCCTCTCTCCTCGGGCCGCCGGATTAAGTATAAATACTTAACCCTAGTTGGGCCGGGCTGAAGCTGTTATTTTCGCCGAAACCATAGGGATAGTTTCGGCGAAAATTCTTGTGTAAATGGCCATGATTTCTCTGCCTTGCATTTTCGGTCCGAAGAGCTTAATGGTTTCGCCGAAATCAGTCTTCTCTTGGCATCAGCTGATTTGCATTGTTGATTTCGCCGAAACTGTTAGGTCATTTCGCCGAAACTGTAAGTGTGAATGGCAGATTTTCGGTTTGACTTTGATTGGCTCCTTTGATCGATTCCGGTTCAGTTCCTCGATGTTCCTATGCCTTAGACACGTCCATGGTTACTTTATTTGACGGCAAAAAACCTGTGCTTACGCAAAAACACTAGAAAACCATCAAATAGACCCGAAAAGGGCCAAGGTAACACAAATGGCACGAGATAGGGCAATCGATTGAATATTCGTTATTCTACCCTAAAAACAATGTCTTAAGCAAAGAAATGTCGCTTAAATGAGGCTGATAATCACGTCAAATCGAGTGTCATCAGCCATATAACACGCCTCCATGGGAATGCATGAAATCAACAGGTATGATTTTGTCAAGTATCATCCCTGGAAAGAAAGCCCCTGGCAATGATATTGATATCTACCTACAACCTTTAATCAATGAGCTCAAAATTTTGTGGGAAGGTGTAGAAGCATACGATGCAGCCAAAAAGGAGGTATTTCAATTGAGAGCTTCCCTAATGTGGACTATTAGTGATTTTCCCGGACTGTCCGTATTATCTGGTTGGAACACTTACACAGGGCAAGCTTGTCCAACTTGTAATTTCGACCAAGAACCATTACGGTTGGGAGGCAGTTTGAAAAATTGTTTCATAGGAAGTCGACGGTTTTTGCCTGCAAATCATCCTTTCCGACAACAAAAGTCTAAATTCAATGGTGATGTCGATTTCAGAGAGCCAACCAAACTATTATCTGGCTCTGAAATACTGAAACAGGTGGAGAGTGTCACTGTCACTTTTGGGAAGACGAGTGAGAGTGAGAAGGGTGCACCGCCAAAGAAGAAGTCTAGAAGTGATGGAGGGAACAAAAGGCAGACAGAACAATGGAAGAAGAAAAGTTGTTTCTTTCAATTGCCTTATTGGAAGTTCAATAAATTGCGACACAATCTCGATGTTATGCAAATAGAGAAGAATGTGTGTGACAATATTCTTTACACTTTGATAAATGACAAAGATCGAAGTAAGGATCATCTGAAAGCAATGATGGATTTGAAAATCATGAAAATTAGAAGAGAGTTATGGACAAGACCAGATGGAAGAACTTGTCCAGCAGCTATATACACAATGGGTAAACGAGAAATTCAAACAATGCTCGAGACCTTGAAAGATATTTCCGTACCAGACGGATACTCTAGCAACATATCCCGGTGCGTTGATGTGGAACACCGGAAGATATTGGGTTTGAAAACTCATGACTGTCATATCTTAATGCATGAGTTATTACCTTTGTCCATTCGGAATGTATTACCATCGCAAGTCTCTTCGGTGTTGGTCGAATTTTGTTCTTGCATGAAACAATTATGCTCAAAAGTGGTCCATGTTGAGGGTTTGGATACGCTACAACAACGAATTGCTGTAGCTCTGTGTCGTTTGGAAATGATATTTCCACCATCATTCTTTATAGTCATGGTTCATCTAGTGGTTCATTTAGCCGAGGAAGTGAGACTTGGGGGACCAGTCTATTATCGTTGGATGTACCCTATAGAAAGGTACAAATATCAATTTCAATCTTCTGTATTACGCTGTCAATTCCAATAATCTATTCATACTGAACTTGTTCTCTTAATCAGATTTCTTGGGAAGTTAAAATCTTTTGTACGAAATCGATCACAACCAGAAGGTTCAATTGCTGAACGATGGATTTATGAAGAAATCACAAATTTCACATCCCTATACTATGATGTTGGAGTCGAGACTAGATTCAACCGTGGATCTCGACTTCATGATCAAGTATTAGAAGATGATTCACGTGATTTGTCCATTCTTCCATCTATTGGGCACAATGTTGGTAGTATAAATCACTTCCGATTGACAAATACAGAGTTGTTACAAGCGCATCGACATGTCCTTATGGGGTCCCAACTAGTCGGTCCATTTCTCAAGTAAGTATAATTCTTATTTGGACCTGTGACATGGTTAGTAATTCAACATGTTTAACGTAGGTGAATTTCAATAAAAATCATTCATTGTCCCTTAGGGAGCTCCAAACTATTACAACACGACGACTTCGAGGAAAATCAACAGCAGAAATTGAGAAAGCTGTTCATAGAGACTTCGTACAATGGTTTCGGAGTCGGGTACGTGCTTGTCTATGTAATTAAGCTGTGATATGGTTGTAATAAAAATATGAAATATAATAATCTTGTCACACACTATTATTTATATCAATTTAACAGATTCTTGACGATAACCAAGTGGTCCATTCCAAGGATCTAAGAGTGTTAGCTCGCGGTCCTCAACGACAATCAGAAAGATATGTTGCTTATGATGTTAATGGTTATCGGTTTCGCATAGTTGCTCGTGACAATCCCCTCAAAACTCAGAATAGTGACAATCGACCTCAAACAAGTGAACTCGCGTATTATGGCAAGTTTGAAGACATCATTGAGTTGAATTACTATGGAGAAATCTTCGTGGTGTTATTCAAGTGCAAATGGGCTAATACGCACAATCCTAGATACGTGAAGAAAGATGGATTGGGGTTCACATCCATTAATTTCTCACATTTGCTATATACTGGAACTCGTTTAGACGATGAACCATATATTGAAGCAAAAGATGCTCGAATGGTCTACTATGTTGAAGATAAAGTGGACAAAGGATGGTGCATTCCCGTACATATCAAACCCAGAGATGTCTATGACATGGGTGATGAGGAAGGAAGCAATGTACACGATGCGGTTGTCGGCTTTTGATAATTCCAATATTCTACCCCTAGTTAGGCCCGGAATAATTGCAGAGTTTGATTAGGGTTTGGTAATATATTCATTTAACTTATTATAGTAAAAGTTAATCTATTTGCTACGTTTTACACATCTAATCCAATTAAATGTTTTTTGTTATACATACATGGCTCCTTCAGGAAAGCATGAGGTGGAGCTCATCGATGGACGTGGAGTGAAGACTCTGGTCGGCATTCCTAGTAATCAGATGATGAGTCTTCCCCATGGGAAGAAGGTTGTCATTCCTTGGGGTCTTACAGGACCCTTAGGTATTGGTCCAGCTACGATCCTTGGACAGTTCCATGGTCAGCTCTCCAGAGACACCAACCTTCTCCGATCACATACGTCGGGTGGCCGAATGTGTCTGATGGTGAGAAGGATGCATTGGTCGCCGCTATATGGGTATGTATAAAATACTATTACTCTCAAACGACCTAGGTTATATAAATACTAATGTTTATAAAATTTGTTGTTGCAGAAAAGTATTGTCATTGAACCCGAGGAGGCAAAGGATAGAGCTCTTGACTATATCGTGAGTGATATAGGAAAGAAGTGGAGGGATTACAAAACGAAGCTGTGGGCAAGGAAAGTGACTGGGCCGTACAAAAAGTTTTTAAAAGCTGAAGCTACAAAGAACAACCAAGATTTCGACCCAAAAGCGTTTGTGGTGCCGCCGAGACCGTGGGCACTAGAGAGGAGACCTCCTAATGTTCCTGCGCCTATGTGGACGCAATATGTGGACTTGAGGTTGAGTGAGCATATGGTGGTATGTAGCGAAATATATGAATGCTTTTCATTCAAGTAAATTTATTTCGTGATACAAATTGTGTTACTTAAAAAATCTTAATTTGTAGGAGTTGTCTCGGCTTAACTCTTTGAGGAGGGCGGAATACAAATCACCCCACACTGGAGGGTCGAAGAAGTTGAGAGTGAGAGGATCAGAATTGGTAAGAGTTCATCCTAAAATCACCTTATTTAGTTAAATTATTTTAAAAGAAATTTATATTGTTTAGTCTATGCAAGTGTAGGAAGCCGTAACGGGAAAGAGACCCACGAGAGGTGAGTTGTATGCCATCACCCACAAGAAGAAGGATGGCACATACACCGATCCTAATGTTGTAAGTGACATTTCATGTTTTTTTCCTTCGACCTTTGTCATTTCACTTTTCAGAGATTGGTTTGAAAAATGTAATTGTTGGCCACTGTGCAGCCTAAGATACTTGAGTTGTTGAACGACCCAACCATCCCGACTTGGGTAAGTTCTAACGATGCATTGGGGCAAGTCTACCCCCCTGAGCATAGTGGTCGAGTTCGAGGATTGGGATTTGGTGCTACACCCACGAAGGTACATATAGTATATTATGATCTGGTTTGGTTTCAATTTATATAACACTAACAATTTTAATATTTTGTTGTCTCTTTTTTGTAGGTCAACTTGAGTAAAAAGAAGGGTGCAGCTAGCCAGAGTTCCACGCCATCAGCTACTGCCATGCATGACTTCGGACATTGCCCTGTACAAGGAGAAGTAGCAGAGTTACGGGATGAGGTTCGATTTCTAAAGGAGCAAATTGCACAGTTGGCATCAGGAGCTTCAGGATCCTCAGCTCGGGCTAAAGGGAAGGGGAAAGCCACCTTGCAAGCGGTGGAGGAGGAGGAGGAAAGTGAGGATGAGGATGAGGAGGAGGAGAGTGAGGGTGAGGGTGAGGGTGAGGATGATGAGGAGGATGAGGAGGATGCGGAGGATGAGTGATGAGAGGGAGAGTGAATATTTATGCTGATATATTACACGTGGACATATGTAGTTATTAATATTATTAGAATTATACGGTATGTTATGCATATTAGTTATCTATGTCGTTGGTTAGTAATGTGTGGTATAATTAGTATTGCATTCCATGAATGAAATTGCGATTTACAGGTTTGCAGGTTGGCACTAGAAGAGTATGAGATAAGGAGCTGAAATGGCCAGAAAATTTTTGACCTGTACAACATATTTAGCGTCGGTCCGAACCGATGCTAAAATGACCCGTAAATAGTGTCGGTCATTGGTCATTTAGCGTCGGTTTATAACCGACGCTAACTAGGACGCAGTCAACGCGTGTTTGGTCATTGGTTGACCACTTTAGCGTCGGTTGTTAAATTTAGCGTCGCCTAATGACCGACGCTAAAAATTGGTTTGGTTCTCGCCCGGACTGGTCGGACCATCATTTAGCGTCGCTTGTGAAAAGGGTTTACGTCGGTCATTAAACAACCGACGCTAAATTTTAGCGTCGGTGGAATTGGCGTCGCTTTTCTGAGTGACGCCAAAAGCCTTAGCGTCGGTCAGCAACCGACGCTAAACTCCGGTTCTGACCGACGCTAAGGTGCCGAATTTTTGTAGTGCCTGTTTAATGGCTATAGACAGGTTACCACAAACCGACTTCCAGTAGGTCAATCTAGAACTACAACCACAGGGGATCAACGGGGAATGAAAGAATGGGAAATGGCTGTAATGTATATCGAACCGAAAGAACAAGCCAAGCTCAAGGGTCTACACCTAATGGATTTTATCGTTTAGGTAGGCTATCTGACTTAGTAGCTGAATCTAGGTGCCCCTATCATTCTAGAACTCGTGTCATCGTGTGGTCTCGAGTAGGTCTCATGCAAATTCTAACTCATCCAAGCAAACAGAAAACCACTCAAAAAGAATAAAAAATTGCAAGTTACGTGCAATGGATCAAAAGCTCACAGTTGGTTTGCTAGTCGGATTCGGTCATTTTCATGCAATCAAGGCTACAAACTATAAGTGTGATTTTTAAAAATTCTGTTCTGACCAGGCAATTTAGCATCAAAGTATACAATTTGGTTCTCAAGTTCTAGGTTAAGCAGTCTAAGCATCATTATGAAAGTTTGAACAACAACTTAACATCAAAAATCAAGAACTGAGCCATTCTAATGCTAGAGAGACTGGAATGGAATCACGAAGCACACAGAAAACACAATCAAGGGCAATCAAGTTCATGCAAGGTTCTCTAGCATCCTACCCCACACTTAAATCGGACTGTGTCCTCACAGGACTAATTCTAGAGTTCAGAGTGAAGTAGAAGAACCTGGACCGAGATGGTTGGCGTATAGGATGAGCACGGGTCCTCGGAGCGGAGGGAATCTACCGAAGCGAAGCAAAGGGAATCTCCCTACTGCCTACAAAACAAAAACAAATGAAACATAAAAAGGAAACTGGGACAAGTGCCCCGGATCCACACAGAAAAAAGTTGGATCGAAATCCGAAAAGAATAAATAAAAAGAAAGGACAAGGAAAAGGACACCACCTGATCATGGCTGGTCAGGGGCGCCGGGAGGTGGGAAGTGGAGGTACTCGCCGAGCTGACGTTGCCACTCCATCTGTGCCTCATACCGCCTATCAGCGCGGTGCATATGCTGCTTCATAATAGTCCATCTCGCCTCTTGAGTGGCGTTGTCGGTGATGCGCCACTCCTGCAGTCGCTCATACAGCTCACCAATGTCCGCGGGGTGCGGTCGGTGCTGAGGGTGAGGCGCCTGGTATGGATCGGGGATGGCCGGCGGCGAGTGGTGTGCATACCTTGCCTGATGATGTGGCGAGGGTATATGGTCATGAAACTCTGGCTGCGGCTGCGGCTGCTCCTGCTCAGAATCATCTTCTTCCTCCGACTCGTCCTCGTCTTCGAGAGGAGGATCCGCTGCTACCAGGGGGCTGATGTCCAGATCGAGGTTGTACTCGACCAGCCAAATCTCCTCCAACAGTGCGTACTCTGTGGCGTGGGATGTTCAGGCCATATTCTTGGCTGAGGCCAAAGGAGATGATGAGTCGGCCCACAAAGTTGCCTCTCAGGAGTGAGCGGGGGCGACCTGATCTCTGAGTCTTCTTGCGGAGTAGGCGAGCAAGCACCCATCCGGGATGAAGTGGACATCGCTCCCGGATGGCGCGAAGAAGAAGAAGCTCGTCCTTGCTGATATGGTGGCGGTCCTTCTCTGGAGCATATAAAAGCGATCTACGCCAAACCATATGAATGTATCTAAAGAAAGGGTGAGAGTTCGACTTAACTGAGTTATGGTCCCCGAGGCGATCACCAGGCACTCAAATCATGTGGCTCCAGAGCGCATGGTACTCCTCGTCGTCGTCGTCGTCCCAGCTGAGGTGATGACCGTGGTAATGCTAGTAGGGGATGCCTAGATGAGCTGCAAACTCATCATATGTGAGCTCCCTGTGCACCCCGCCTAGATAGAAGGTAACAACCTTCCTGTGCTGCCTCCTCCTGTGCTCGTCCAGCTCGAATGTCACCCAAAACTCCTGGAGAGCGATGTCTGGGAAGTCGGCGGCGAGCGTGGTCAGCTCTAGCAAGCCAGAATGGGTCAGTGCATCGAGCACGTTCCGGTACCAGTCATCATCGTGCTCTGAGAGCGACTCCATGGAAAGAGGGCGAACATCAGCTCCACGGGTGTGCTCACACCGCTGGTAGCGTGCAAAGTAGTGCGGGGGTAGGCGAGCAACGGTGCGGTGGTACCCAGAACGGTCAGAAAAAGCTGGTGGAGGGCCCTGAACGGCGGGTGTGACGGGAGCGGGGGCTCCGGAGCTCGAGGCACCATCAAGTCGTGCCTTGGTCCTGCGCTCAAAAGTGGTGTTCCTAAACAAGAAAACAAACCCAATTAGTCAAACTAAAACCCTACCCCACACTTAGTCGAAAAAACTCAATTTCACAAAGAAATGAGGAAAATCGAGTGGGGGTAAGCAAAGCAGATTAACCGGTAATCACGAACAATAACATACATGCTCAGGAACAGCCAAAATGGAATTAGCACAATCAGAGTCCAGAAGTCAAACCGACATTTCAAAAAGTCAACATAATAGAACATTGAACCCTAATCATGGCAAGACTATCACAAAGCGGGAAATGACGGTATAATATGATCTCAGATGGCAAACACAATGATCTGAACGAGAATGAGCACATAGGGCAGCCAAATGATCAAAAATAGTTCATGGTTAAACCGACATTTCTCAAAGGTCAACATCACAAAGATTAGGACTTAGGCATAGCAACACATGATCAAACGATATAACAATTAAGCACGGTACTCCCTAAGCATGCTAGAACAGTTCAACAAGTTCAGCTAACCTAGTTCACACGAAATCAGTCGGCACGCAAATCGAGGTAAACTGAAAAGTCAACCCCGATGAAATTCAGCAATCAACATGTCAAAAGATTCGCAATGAAAAGTTCTACAACTTACCTTGAAGCCATGGATGCTAAAAGTGAACGGATTGGGAGAAATCGGTGAAAAATCGCAAGTTTTAGGGTTTGGGTGAACTGGAGCTGTAGAGCTCCGATTCGGCTGTTCTAGGGCTTGGATTGATCGGAAAGAGGAGGGGAAGGGAGCGGCGGCGGTGGCAACGGTCGACGGCGGCAAGAAATGGTGGTGTCGGCGGGGTTGAGTGAAAACAGGGGAAGGGGTTTTTTTCGGGTTTGGTTCGAAAATAGAAAGTGAGAGAGAGAGGGTGAAAATCCGGATTTAAAGTGAATAGTTGGTTGATTTTCAAAGAAATTTTCGGCGAAAATAAGTGCAAGTTTTCGCCGAAAATTCTAGTTAAAAAGTACTGCTGGTTTTCAAAAGAAATTTTTTGCGAAAATATGGGTTATTTTCGCCGAAAATATGAAACAGGAACGTTTGGAAAACTCTGTGGGATTTCAAAGAGAATTTTCGCCGAAAATATGGGCTATTTTCGCCGAAAATATTGTACTCTACGATTGAAAATATTTTCGCAATCCCGGCAAACTTCAGGAAATCACAGTTAAATCCACAAAAATCGGAAAGACCTTAACCGACTTGCAACTGACACTATGACACACAGACTACACACGAAAAATATGAAATCAAACAAACTGACACTTTTGGCTCCCCCGAACCGACTCTAAAACACTAAGGTTGACACAAATCAAAAACTGACTCCAGCCGTGGGTTACCTCCCACGAAGCGCTCTTTTATTAACGTCCTTGAGCTGGATGATACCTGGACGGTATTAGGAGACATTCCAACTCAGATTCTCCTTAATGCTAGCATCGGAGTTCATAAAGTAGAACTTCAGGGCTTCTCCGGTGAGCATGAATTTTTTCCCGTTCGCGTGTAAGAGCTTGGTACGTCCGTCGGGAAGGTGGTCAGTGATTATGAAGGGTCCGAACAGTTCTGTCAAGGGATCATCTTCCACAAGGAAGACAGTGGACGGAATGAGAACGATCGGCTCCTTCTTTTCTTTAACCTCCGGCTTGATATCACCAGGATCGGTGATCGTCAGTATTTCCTTAGGAGATGCTTTTGGCTTCTCCTTCCATACTTGTTCCGGCGCTGGTAGCTTGGAACGAATTGGTGGTGCAGCTGGCTCGGTAGACGGTGGCGGCACAACTGGTCTCCAGACCATGTGAGTCTTTGTCTTCTTGTTCTTTCCCCGAGGTCTGCTAGGTTTTGTGCTCGGTGGCTTAGAAGAGGCTTTCAGTTCCTTCTTCTTTGGCGGCTTTTGAGGAACAGATTTCGGGTTCTGCGTGGTAATCTGTCCAGCACCTGCAACAGCAATTGATCTAGGCACACTAGAAGAGACATCAGTAACGGAGTTGACCGGAGTCAACTCCACAGTTTCAACAGCTAAACAATGAAATTCTTCATTCTTAGGATTATATTTCATTCCGTCTTTAAGGCGGAACGTGACAGTTTCTTTACCAACTCTCAAAGTTAAAGAACCATTTGGAACGTTAATTTGCATTCCAGTAGTAGCCATGAAAGGTCGTCCTATGAGAATGGTAGAATCATCCTTACTAGTGTCAATGATAACAAAGTCAGCTAAGAACGTGAAAGGACCACATTTAGTCACAACGTCTTTGATTTCTCCCCTAGGAGTTTTAAGTGATCTATCAGCAAAGATAAGCTGCATACTAGGCGGTTCAAATTCTCCTAGGTTCAATTTTTCATATAGACTCATAGGCATAACATTAACAGACGCTCCAAGATCAACCAAACAACGTTCTATCTCAACATCATTAATGACAAGAGGTAGAGTGAAAGAACCAGGATCAGAGCACTTAGCTGGATATGGAGAGGACGGTTTCTTGATACGAGCATCAGGATATCCTTCTTTATTTCCCTTCATGCCAGTCTCGATCCTTGCATTTGGCAGCAATGCTCTTGGAAAAGGAGGCTTCACGACGTACGGGGCAAGAAGAGGATCTTCCTCCTTAGGTGCCACTTGTAGTGCTTCCTTCTTCTCTGGAGATTCATCGATCCTGATTAAAACAGCACAAGCATCAACTGATAAGCTTGGAAATTTTCTAACAGATACCATCTTGGCTTGCTCCTTTCTCAGATTCGGCTCTGTCTGGCTCGGAAGTTGGCCAAATGGTCGACCAGATGCTAGCATGCTCGAGATGTTGTTCACAGCTTGTTCAATTCTTTGACCGGCTGCTATCTATTCTTGATTGAGAAGAGCTTGAGCTTTAAACTGACTGTCATGATCGTCGAGTCTAGTGATGATCTGACTAAGCTTCTTATCCAGGTCACTGACATTGTTTTCCTTTTGGTACTACTGCCCTGGATAGGTGTTATTCAAATATTGGTTCTGGCGATTGCCAGGAGCAGTTCCATAGTTACCCGGATTACGGTGCGACGGTTGGTAGACACCTGCCGGCGGGTGGTTAGGCTTCTGATCCTGAGCTGGACCAGCCGGACGGTTATTCTGGTTCTGGTTATAGTTGGCGCCATCAATGTAGTCGAAATCGAAATTCCACGTGAAATCGAAAACATGGGTGAAATCGGATTCGTAGTTTTTAATCGTAAAATCATAAGATTTTATGTACTACTACCGAAACATTTAAGTCAACAACATATTAAGAATAAAAATGTAATCAAAACGTTAACATTTTTCGTATCTATGTTATTTGAGTTGGTGAGATGAAAAAGAAGACCATTACCCAACTTTGAAGAGTTTAGATAAGAAAAAGAGATAATGTCGGCTCTTAAGTAGTCATTCGATGAAGTAATAATTATATTTAGACAGTTTTTAGTAATAACTTCTAACTTAATTAATCAAAATCTCAAAACAAAATCATTTTAATTTAATTGTCTTTGTTTGACTTATATTAGTTGTACAAACTGGTAATTTCCCCTAGAAAGTAAAATCGTAAAATACAAGAAAAATCGTTGATTTTATAAGATTCTAAGATTTTGATCGAGATTTTACTAGATTTACGACCCAAAGATTTTGCGTGGAATCAAGATCGCTAGAGACCAGTGAAATCGTAAACCGTAAGATTTTAAGATTAAAATCGAGATTTTGACTACATTGGGCGCCAGCATTGTAGGGAGGTCTGTCTGATAGTTCCCTTGCTACTGAACTTGCGGTAGCCAGCATAACCATTCTGATTATTAACGAAGCCTTGTTGAACGAAATTTACCTCTTCCGCGGACCAGACTTCTGTCTTACCAAAAATTCTGGCATCGGCCTCCATTATGTGTGCAAGCTCCACACCATTCGCAATCGGCAACATAGACAGAAGCTGTCGGCGGTTTGACTGGTGTGGTAGACTTCTTCAAATGCTTCTCTACTTCGGCCTTGATAGCTGCTTCGGATCGAGCTTGCTCCTTGATCCTTCATATTGTCGTTCCCAGTTCCTTGACTTGGAAGCATAGTTTGCGAAGTGAAGAAGAGCAGCTTCAAGTGTGAGCGTAGTGCAATCCCCTTCAGCTAGAGAATTGACCCACTTGGCAGATTCTTCTCGAAGACCTCGAGCAAAGATTTCAGCTAACTGCCTTTGCTCGAATCCATGATGAGGGCAGTTGTAGAGGAGTTCTTGGAATCGATTCCAAGTATCATATAAGCTTTCTCCTTCTTTCTGGAAGAATCTAGCAATGCTGTCCTTGATGGCTGTTGTTCTGGCAGGAGGAAAGTATTCTTCAACGAAGTCCTGAGCCAGAGTATCCCAATTAGTGTAATATCCAGGTGGTTTGCCAGTAAGCCACCTCTTAGCAGCGCCTTTTAGAGAGAACGGGAAAGCTCTCAAACAAAGAGTATTCTTGTCGAGGTTTCCGTTCTTAAAAGTGCTGCAGAGATCAAGGAAGTCTGCAAGATGAGTGCACGGATTGTCTAGGGGCCTGCCTTCGAACTGTAGATCCCTAGAGATCATAGTCAAGAATGGAATCTTGATCTCATAGTCAGGATCTCCTTCAATGCGCGGTACGTCAATGGCAGATCGAACGCTAGTCGCGCTCGGCTTGTTGTAATCGGCTAGACTTTTCTGTGCAGGCGGCGGTGGTGGTGGTAATTGATCAGCCATGGTAGGAGATGGAGGAGGTGAAAGTGACTCGGTGTATGAAACGGATGTAGGTGACGGTAACGGTGAAGATGAGGGACTCTCCTTCAGTTCCTCAATCTTGATCGGAGTGACGGGTGGAGGTGGATTGATTCTGCTTCTCCTTGGAATCTGTGATTGTCGAGGTGGAGCAGAACTGCTTGGTCTCTCTATACTCTTAGCCTTGTCAGTTTGAGAGCGAGTCCAAGGGCGGCGATGCATACACCTGTGACAAATCTACAAATAACAAAAACAAACAAAAACCAGTGTAAAATTGAAGTGGGTGGAAAATGAAAGATGAAAAGTAGAGGCATAAATTGCCAGTTCTTCTTTCAAACAATCAAAAGAGTTCCCCGGCAACGACGCCAATTTGGTGAACCTAAGATCGTTGTTCGGGTTCAAACAAATAACTAACAAAGCTAACAAGCTAGGGTAGATCGTATTCCACGGGTCTTCTATGATCAACTACTCAAATAAGCTGGCAAATTACTCGGATTTAAGCACTTCGTGCGTGGTGTGGGTTCCACGACTTCTAATTCTAAGAAATGTAGAAAAATTAAAAACTGAAACTAAAGACAGATTGGAAATTGGTTGATTAAAACAGAGATGACAGACGAACATAGACTTTGAATCCCCCTTCGTTCCCCAGAGCATTGGCAATCAACAGATCAGCGGATTTCGATTCTCATTCAATCAATTCTAAGACACCACCATAACTCCTTACCCTTAGGTTTAAGACCGGCGAACGTTCGCTCTATCCGTTCTAGCTACCAAGATTAATTAGTCGCCCGGGTACGGTTGCCTCTCGCAACGACTTAACTTAACTGGTGGAATTACTAACGATTATTGAGTTACTCTTGCAGTGGATTAACACTAACCGGTTCCTACGAAAGGCACGCTCCAATTATAAGGTTAATTGTTCAATTTGATGTTCTAAAGTAAGGCGAGCGTTCGCTTCTATCCTTAGCTTAACAAGAATCTAATCTAGGTGATCAATCCAGACAAGAAACATGCACAATGAAGAACAAACCAAACATGAAAGAGAAACTGATTGAACTTCGAATCTAATTACCGCCGATCCGTGACCGCTTTAAAGCCCTGGGTCACTTAGGGTTCATCTAGTCTAAGCTCTAAGAGTTTAGCTACACATATTCATTACGAAAGAATCAAAGACTGGTGAACGCTCAATCGTTGTGATGCGTTTCACACAAATAACTAACAAAGCTAACAAAAGCTAGGGTAGATCGTATTCCACGGGCCTTCTATGATTGACTACTTCAAAACTAGCAAAATACTCGAATGTAAACACTTCGTGCGTGGTGTGAGTTCCACGACTTCTAACTCTAAGAAATGCGGAGAAAATTAAAAATTAAACTAAAGCAGATTGGAAATTAGGGTTGAAAACAAGGATGACAGACGAACTTAGACTTTGAATCCCCCTTCGTTCCCCAGAGCATTGGCAATCAACAGATCAGCGGATTTCGATTCTCATTCAATCAATTCTAAGACACCACCATAACTCCTTACCCTTAGATTTAAGACCGGCGAACGTTCGCTCTATCCGTTCTAACTACCAAGATTAACTAGCCGCCCGGGTACAGTCGCCTCTCGCAACGACTTAATTAACTGGTGCAATTACAAACGATTTATGAGTTACTCTTGCAGTGGATTAACCCTAACTGGTTCCTACGAAAGGCACGCTCCAATTATAAGGTTAATTGTTCAATTTGTTGTTCTAAAGTAAGGCGAGCGTTCGCTTCTATCCTTAGCTTATTCAGAATCTAATCTAGGTGATCAATCCAGACAAGAAACATGAACAATGAAGAACAAATCAAACATGAATGAGAAACTGATTGAATTTCGAATCTAATCACCGCCGATCCGTGACCGCTTTAAAGCCCTGGGTCACTTAGGGTTCATCTAGTCTAAGCTCTAACGAGTTTAGCTACTCATGTTTATCACAAAAGAATCAAAGACAAAGAAAGAGTTCATCATTCAGAGGAAGAACAGAAAAGAATCTGAAAAACCTAATTTAGACGACTCCGGCAGACTTCGATCTTCGGTAAACTACACTCCTAGCTCCGATTCTCCGAGGTGGAAGGGATGGCGTCACGATCTCTTTCCGGCTCTTCGAACTCTAACTCTTCGCTCCAGAACTTCAGAGAATTCTTCGAATTCTGATTTTGAAAAGTATATTATGATGTATATTCTTATTTGGGCCGCCGGGTTAAGTATTTATACTTAACCCTAATCAGCCGGATTTCTTCTATTGTTTTTGCCGAAAATATTGAGGAATTTTCGGCGAAAATTCCTTTGCAAATGAGGGGTTCCGCCGGCTGATTCTCCTGGACTTCATTCTCGGTCGAAGACTTGATCGATTTCGCCGAAAATTCCTTCAGTTGCCAACAGCCGATTTGTGATGATATTTGTATTTTCGGCGAAAATTCCTTTGTAATCCGGGCAGGAATTTTCTTGAACTTGATTGGCTCCTTTGATCGATCCCGGTGCAATCATTCGAGATTCCAACGCCTTAGACACGTCCTTGGTTACTTATTCGATGGCAAAAACCTGTGCTAACGTAAAAACACTAGAAAACCATCAAATAGACCCGAAACGGGCCAAGGTAACACAAATGGCACGAGATAGGGCAATCGATTGAATATTCGTTATTCTACCCTAAAAAACCATGTCTTAAGCAAAGAAATGTCGCTTAAATGAGGCTGATAATCACGTCAAATCGAGTGTCATCAAATACCCCACACTTAAGCTTTTGCTTGTCCTCAAGCAAATTGAATAGAAACGCTCTGTTCATAAATGATAAGATCGATTAAATTGGAGCTCAATCAAGCACAATGAATTATTATGACAGCTAATTCCTAGAACAAGAAACCTAACATGCATACAGATCAGCGAAACTATCTGGTCTCACTAATAAACTGCACACGACAAGTAATTAACAACCAATTATGCACGAATTTGACCTGACCGACCAGACTCCTCACACAGGAAATATTTAGTAAAATGGGGAACTCTCGATCTCTGTGTTTCTGCTCTCGATCATTTTCTGTTACCGAATTCTGTCATAGGTTTGCAATTCGACCACATCTCCACCACTGTGACAACACGAGTATCTAGTCAAGAAGGACTTCCCTGCTAGGACCGTAATGAAATCTACACTACTTGGGTTTATGATGCGATGGATGATGGGAATGTATGATGATGGCTTGGTGCGGTGTAGCTTTCGACTAACTTCCCTCGAATCTAATCTATGGCTTCCTACCGTCTAACCAAACACGGGTGGAATGATGAACGCTCGTCCTGTGATACCCTCAAGCAACCTAGCACTTATTCTTTTTCTTTACACGATTTTTTCTTTCTTTTCAACTTTTCTTTTGACTTCGTTCTTCCATTTGTAGGGAGAAGAACGTTTTATTGAACTAGAAACTTTGAAACTTTTCTGATTTTTCTTTTCTTCACTTTTTTGTCGAAATTTTCTTTCTTTTCTTACTTTACTTTTTTTTTTCTTTTGTGCCGATTTTCTTTTAGTTGCTAGAGGGATTTACACGTTTAATGGCTATAGGCAGGTTACCACAAACCGACTTCCGGTAGGTCAATCTAGAACTACAACCACAGGGGATCAACGGGGAATGAAAGAAATGGGAAATGGCTGTAATGTATTATCGAACCGAAAGAACATGGCCAAGCTCAAGGGTCTAAACCTAATGGATTTATCGTTTGGTAGGCTATCTGGCTTAGTAGCTAAATCTAGGTGCCCCTGTCATCGTGTGGTCTCGAGTAGGTCTCATGCAAATCTAACTCATTCAAGCAAACAGAAAACCACTCAGAAAGAATTAAAATTGCAAGTTACGTGCAATGGATCAAAAGCTCACAGTTGGTTTGCTAGTCGGATTCGATCATTTTCATGCAATCAAGGCTACAAACTACAAGTGTGATTTTAAAAATTCTGTTCTGACCAGGAAATTTAGCATCAAAGTATACAAGTTAGTTCTCAAGTTCTAGGTTAAGCAGTCTAAGCATAATTATGAAGGGTTGAACAACAACTTAACATCAAAAATCAAGAACTGAGCCATTATAATGCTAGAGAGACTGGAATGGAATCACGAGGCACACACAAAACATAATCAAGGGCAATCAAGTTCATGCAAGGTTCTCTAGCATCCTACCCCACACTTAAATCGGACTGTGTCCTCACAGGACTAATTCTAGAGGTCAGAGTGAAGCAGAAGAACCTAGACCGAGATGATTGGTGTAGGGGATGAGCACGGGTCCTCGGAGCGGAGGGAATCTACCGAAACGAAGCAAAGAGAATCTCCCTACTGCCAACAAAACAAAAACAAATGAAACATAAAAAGGAAACCGGGACAAGTGTCCCGGATCCACACAGAAAAAAGTTGGATCGAAATCCGAAAAATAAATAAAAAGAAAGGACAAGGAAAAGGACACCACCTGATCATGGCTGGTCAGGGGTGTCGGGGGGTGGAAAGTGGAGGTGCTCGCCGAGCTGACGTTGCCACGCCAGCTGTGCCTCATACCGCCTGTCGGCGTGACGCATATGCTGCTGCATAATAGTCCATCTCGCCTCCTGAGTGGCGTTGTCGGTGATGCGCCACTCCTGCAGTCGCTCAAACAGCTCTCCAACATCTGCGGGGTGGTGTCGGGTGACATGATCCAACAATGCTGCCCCGAAGCCAATCGATACTCCTACACACCACCAGGGTCACCTGGCCGAGACAAGACCCTATGGCCTCTTAAGAAGCGAATGAATCCAAGGGAAGGCCGTCCACGAGCCCTAAAACCAAGGTATGACAAGAAATATCGACTAAATCCTTCACTTGCAGGTAGAAAGACTCCAAGGAATGGAATGCTGTCCCAAGCCATGCTGTTGGCCGAAGGTATGAGCCCTAGCACCGAAGAGAAGCTTCAGCCTGCCCCTAGCCTGACCTCTAGGAGCCCTGAGGAAGAAGCCGATTCTTTGAGTGACCCTCTAGAAGCATTCCTGGAGTATAGAAGGAATAGAGCCTAAGAACCCTTGGCCCAAAGAGGAGAGTTGTCAAAGATTGACCCTGAGCCGAACCCTGAGAAGAAGTGGAGTCCGTGGCCCCGAAGCATGACACTTGGGCTAACCTCGGAGGGTTACGTCCGAAGCTACTTGGAGGCCTACCTGAAGCTTAAAGAAGAAGGCCCAAGCCGAAAGGAAGAAAGCCCAAGGAGAGAGAAGCTCAGAACCCTAAATTGGCAACCGGTCCGATCAGAGGAATTCCAAGGAGCCAACCACGAAGAACATGTCTTTTGGACAAGGCCCTTGCCACCGAACCAGCCCGAAGCACCAGGCCCGCCACCGCCACCCGACACAAGGCCGCCGCCCGGCCAACCAAGCCGACCGGGCCGCTACACGCGCCCGACCGGCCCAAACCGCCACACACGGCCGGATTAGGGTTTTTGACCTAATTAGGTCTTTTATTCTGCTTTAAAGACTACAACTATTATTTTATGTTTATTCCTTTTTAGTATGATTATTTAGGGGTTTTAGGAGACTATTTAGGAATAGGACTCTTTATTTTATTATTATTTAGAAGTAGTAATTAGGGAGGAGAGCTTGTTCCCTCACCTATATAAGGAGGCCGCCGGCCACCCTTGTAACTTACAACTTTTATGAAATAAACCCCTTTGATAGAACTTTGTTCTGAAACCCTTGTTGTATCTGCATGTTGCGATACTGAAGGATCGACTTATCATCAAGAGCATCCATCTCTTGGCGTGGCGTCTTCGACTGGACACTTCTGGTTCCCGGCTGTTATATAGCCGACGGGTCAAAGTACTTTTCCGCCCCGGTTCCCGACGTTTCTACCTCGTTGCACGGTGCCCAACTTGCGGTGGTTAGGGTCGTCTGCCCACGGTTGCAGCGGTTCACATCAGTTGGTATCAGAGCACGGTTCAAACACAAGGACCACATCTATCCCAGTCTCCAGGTTCTCCTGGATTCATATCCTTTTATTGCTTTCTTTAGAAAATTGATTCGAAAATCTCCCTTCTATTTCAATTTTAGTTTCGAGTTATAAGAAAAGAAAAGAAAAGAAAGCAAGGCCACCTTGCCACGTTATTTCCTTTCGTTGTAAGTTTATTTCTAAGAAGAGGGGATAGAAAATTGCTTCCGTTCGATAGTACTAACCATGGCAGACGAGAGACTAGCCAATTTAGAAGGCAACGTTCGGGACCTTGGAGCTACAATGGCTGCCATCCTAGCTCAGCTTCAAGCCGAGAGAGGACGAGACAGGCACCGAGAGGACAGCCCTGAAGACTCGAACAGAAGAGCCCGACGACTAGCTCAGGAGATTGACGATGACTTGAGCAACCTCAAGCTCACCGTGCCAAAGTTTGCTGGCAAATACAATGCCGACGAGTACCTAGATTGGGAGAGAAGTATGGAGGATTTCCTCGAGTGCCACCACTACTCCGAACGTAAGAAGGTAATTCTCGCCACCCTTGAATTCATGACTATGCTGCTCTTTGGTGGAGCCAATACAAGGGCAGGATTCAAAGGGATGAAGAAGATCCCGTCGAGTCATGGAGAGACCTCAAGCGGATCATGAGGAAGAAGTTTGTTCCGAGTACTTATACTCGAGACCTACACACATCCCTCCGGAACTTAAACAAGGCACCATGTCCGTGGAGCAATATACCAAGGAGATCGAGATGTTGGTAGCCCGACTTGACCTCCGAGAAGAACCCGAAGCGAAGATAGCCCGGTTTGTAGGTGGGCTACGCCCCGAGCTCATGTATCAAGTCAACATACTCAACTATGCTGACTACGAGGAGCTCAAAGCCCTAGCTAACCGCGTGGAGAGAGAATTGAAGAGGGGTTACACGACAAGATCCGCCAGTGCCCCATGGAGAGGAGGCTCGACTACCAGCCAAGCCTCATGGAAGACCAAACAGCACCGAGGCTCTAGTTCACGGCCAAACCCTAACCCTAGGGGTTCGGCACCTCCGGTAACATCTGTCCAACCTACTTCTACGGTTCAGAATTCTAACCCACGTCCTAGTGGAATTGTATGTTTTAAGTGTCAAGGTAGAGGACACATCTCAAGGGATTGCCCTAACCAACGGACGATGGTAGTAAGAGAAGGAGGAATCGAGACGGACGATGAAGAGGAGGAGAAGAAGGAAGAAGAAGAGGAGTCAGAAGAAGGAGAAGAAGTTCAGCCCGAAGGGCTTGAAAAGTTTGCAGGGTTCACTTTTAAAACCCTAGCACCCGGCGCCCCGGCCTCAGCCCCAGCACCAGCCCCGGCCTCAGCCCGGCTCAACTCCGGCATCAGCCCCAGCCTCCGCCCCCCTGCCCCTGCCCCTGCCCCTTGCCCGGCACTAGCCCTGACCCCGGCCCTGACACCAGCACTCGGCCCCAGTCTCGGCACTGCCCCAGGCCTTAGCGCCCCAGCGCTCGGCCCCAGCCTCGGCACTGCCCCAAGCCCCAGCACCCAGCGCTCGGCCCCAGCCCCGGCGCTACCCGAACAGGCCCCAGCACCCCAGTGCTCAGCCCCAGCCCCGGCGCTCGCCCCAGGCCCCAGTGCCCCAAGGCTCAATCGCCCAGCCCCGGCGCTGCCGCCCCAGGCCAGTGCCCCAGTGCCCCGCAGCACTCCGCCCCAGCCCGCTGCCCACCCAGGCCCACTGCCCCAGCCAGCGCTCCCCAGCCAGCCCCAGTCTCGCCCAGCCCCGCGCTCCCAGACCCACGTGCCCCGCATCAGATCCCCAGCCCCGCGCTGCCCCACCAGCCCCACCCCAGTGCAGCCCACCGACCTGCCCCAGCCCAGTGCCCAACATTCGCCCAGCCCAGCCTACCTACCAGTCCCACGCTCCAGCGCCCGATCCCCCCTGCCACCGCCCGGCCCCCACTGCTCGCCGCCATCAGATTTCTACACCCCCGCCGGCCCTCCTCCGCCCGTCACCGCATCACCGCCTGCCGCCCCCGCATCACTTCCGCCACGCCTACTTCCTGCCCGCCCCGCCCGGCTCCCCACTGCCCGCCGCCGCTCAACCACTGCCCGCTGCCGCGTCCCCACTAGCCGGCGCCGTCACCTGGCCCGACGTGCCCTGGCTTACCTCCGGCACCCCCGGCACCCCCGTGCTCCGGCTCGACGCTTCACCACCGGTTCCATGGGAGAATCCCTCCCGACGAGTTTCAAGAGCTGCCCCAAGCGAGGACGATCCGGATGCTGATCCGGATGTGGAGATGAGTAAGGAGCTCTCACCCGCTACCTCCCCGAGCCTTAACATTATTATTGATAGTTTTTCAGGGGAAGAAGCTATGGAGACTGAAGAAGAGAGCACTGAAGGACCCGAGCCTTGGTCCGTTACTGGCTCAAGCGAGACTCCTCGGTCTAAGAATAATGGTGCTAAAGATTGGAAGAGGATGATGAGTGTCAGGAAAGGATCCGAGATGGATTTGGGGACAAATCCAAGGCAAGAAGAGGGGGATGACATGATCCAACAATGCTGCCCCGAAGCCAATCGATACTCCTACACACCACCAGGGTCACCTGGCCGAGACAAGACCCTATGGCCTCTTAAGAAGCGAATGAATCCAAGGGAAGGCCGTCCACGAGCCCTAAAACCAAGGTATGACAAGAAATATCGACTAAATCCTTCACTTGCAGGTAGAAAGACTCCAAGGAATGGAATGCTGTCCCAAGCCATGCTGTTGGCCGAAGGTATGAGCCCTAGCACCGAAGAGAAGCTTCAGCCTGCCCCTAGCCTGACCTCTAGGAGCCCTGAGGAAGAAGCCGATTCTTTGAGTGACCCTCTAGAAGCATTCCTGGAGTACAGAAGGAAGAGAGCCCAAGAACCCTTGGCCCGAAGAGGAGAGTTGTCAAAGATTGACCCTGAGCCGAACCCTGAGAAGAAGTGGAGTCCGTGGCCCCGAAGCATGACACTTGGGCTAACCTCGGAGGGTTACGTCCGAAGCTACTTGGAGGCCTACCTGAAGCTTAAAGAAGAAGGCCCAAGCCGAAAGGAAGAAAGCCCATGGAGAGAGAAGCTTCGAACCCTAAATTGGCAACCGGTCCGATCAGAGGAATTCCAAGGAGCCAACCACGAAGAACATGTCTTTTGGACAAGGCCCTTGCCACCGAACCAGCCCGAAGCACCTAGGACCGCCACCGCCACCCGACACAAGGCCGCCGCCCGGCCATCCAAGCCCACCGGGCCGCTACACGCGCCCGACCGGCCCAAACCGCCACACACGGCCGGATTAGGGTTTTTAACCTAATTAGGTCTTTTATTCTGCTTTAAAGACTACACCTATTATTTTATGTTTATTCCTTTTTAGTAGGATTATTTAGGGGTTTTAGGAGACTATTTAGGAATAGGACTCTTTATTTTATTATTATTTAGAAGTAGTAATTAGGGAGGAGAGCTTGTTCCCTCACCTATATAAGGAGGCCGCCGGCCACCCTTGTAACTTACAACTTTTATGAAATAAACCCCTTTTGATAGAACTTTGTTCTGAAACCCTTGTTGTATCTGCATGTTGCGATACTGAAGGATCGACTTATCATCAAGAGCATCCATCTCTTGGCGTGGCGTCTTCGACTGGACACTTCTGGTTCCCGACTGTTATATAGCCGACGGGTCAAAGTACTTTTCCGCCCCGGTTCCCGACGTTTCTACCTCGTTGCACGGTGCCCAACTTGCGGTGGTTAGGGTCGTCTGCCCACGGTTGCAGCGGATCACATCAGTTGGTATCAGAGCACGGTTCAAACACAAGGACCACATCTATCCCAGTCTCCAGGTTCTCCTGGATTCATATCCTTTTATTGCTTTCTTTAGAAAATTGATTCGAAAATCTCCCTTCTATTTCAATTTTAGTTTCGAGTTATAAGAAAAGAAAAAGAAAAGAAAGCAAGGCCACCTTGCCACGTTATTTCCTTTCGTTGTAAGTTTATTTCTAAGAAGAGGGGATAGAAAATTGCTTCCGTTCGATAGTACTAACCATGGCAGACGAGAGACTAGCCAATTTAGAAGGCAACGTTCGGGGACCTTGGAGCTACCATGGCTGCCATCCTAGCTCAGCTTCAAGCGAGAGAGGACGAGACAGGCACCGAGAGGACAGCCCTGAAGACCCGAACAGAAGAGCCCGACGACTAGCTCAGGAGATTGACGATGACTTGAGCAACCTCAAGCTCACCGTGCCAAAGTTTGCTGGCAAATACAATGCCGACGAGTACCTAGATTGGGAGAGAAGTATGGAGGATTTCCTCGAGTGCCACCACTACTCCGAACGTAAGAAGGTAATTCTCGCCACCCTTGAATTCACTGACTATGCTGCTCTTTGGTGGAGCCAATACAAGGGCAGGATTCAAAGGGACGAAGAAGATCCCGTCGAGTCATGGAGAGACCTCAAGCGGATCATGAGGAAGAAGTTTGTTCCGAGTACTTATACTCGAGACCTACACACATCCCTCTGGAACTTAAAACAAGGCACCACGTC
Source organism: Linum lewisii (assembly GCA_034768395.1). Taxonomy (NCBI): domain Eukaryota; kingdom Viridiplantae; phylum Streptophyta; class Magnoliopsida; order Malpighiales; family Linaceae; genus Linum; species Linum lewisii. Next base: position 8,619,048 of record CM068302.1, read on the forward strand.
CGTGGAGCAATATACCAAGGAGATCGAGATGTTGGTAGCCCGACTTGACCTCCGAGAAGAACCCGAAGCGAAGATAGCCCGGTTTGTAGGTGGGCTACGCCCCGAGCTCATGTATCAAGTCAACATACTCAACTATGCTGACTACGAGGAGCTCAAAGCCCTAGCTAACCGCGTGGAGAGAGAATTGAAGAGGGGTTACACGACAAGATTCGCCAGTGCCCCGTGGAGAGGAGGCTGACTACCAGCCAAGCCTCATGGAAGACCGAACAGCCCCGAGGCTCTAATTCACGGCCAAACCCTAACCCTAGGGGTTCGGCACCTCCGGTAACATCTGTCCAACCTACTTCTACGGTTCAGAATTCTAACCCACGTCCTAGTGGAATTGTATGTTTTAAGTGTCAAGGTAGATGACACAACTCAAGGGATTGCCCTAACCAACGGACGATGGTAGTAAGAGAAGGAGGAATCGAGACGGACAATGAAGAGGAGGAGAAGAAGGAAGAAGAAGAGGAGTCAGAAGAAGGAGAAGAAGTTCAGCCCGAAGGGCTTGAAAAGTTTGCAGGGTTCACTTTTAAAACCCTAGCACCCGGCGCCCCGGCCTCAGCCCAGCGCCAGCCCCGACCTCAGCCCCGGCCTCAGCTCCGGCATCAGCCCCAGCCTCAGCCCCGGCCCCTGCCCCTGCCCCTGCCCCGGCCTTAGCCCAGGCACTAGCCCTGACCCCGGCCCTGGCACTAGCACTCGGCCCCAGTCTCGGCACTGCCCCAGGCCTTAGCGCCCCAGCCTCGGCACTGCCCCAAGCCCCAGCGCCCCAGCGCTCGGCCCCAGCCCCGGCGCTACCCGAACAGGCCCCAGCACCCCAGTGCTCAGCCCCAGCCCCGGCGCTGCCCAGACCCTAGTGCCCCAGCACTCGGCCCCAGCCCCGGCACTGCCCCACCAGGCCCCAGCACCCCAGTGCTCAGCCCCAGCCCCGGCGCTGCCCCAGACCCTAGTGCCCCAGCACTCGGCCCCAGCCCCGGCGAGGGTATATAGTCTTGAAACTCTGGCGGCGGCTGGGGCTGCTCCTGCTCAGCATCATCTTCTTCCTCCGACTCGACCACAGGCTGGAGTGGAGGATCTGCTGCTACTTGGGGACTGAGGTCCAGCTCTAAGTCGTATTCGACTGCCAAATCTCCTACAACGGTCCTAACTTGGCGTCGTGGAATGTTCGGGCCATATTCATGGCTGATGCCGAAGGAGATGATGAGCCGACCTATGAAGTTACCCCCAGGAGTCTGCGAGGTGGCGTCCGCCTCTTAGTCTTCTGGCGGAAGATGCGAGCTAGCACCCAGCCGGGGTGAAGAGGGTAGCTCTATCGAATGGCTCGAAGAAGCATAAGCTCCTCCTTGAGGATATGGTGGCGATCCTTGTCTGGAACATACAAAAGCGATCTACGCCAAACTACATGAATAAATTTAAAGAGTGGGTGAGAGAGGGACTTAACTGAGTCATGCCCGTGAGGCGATCACCAGGCACTCCAGTCATAAGGCTCCAGAGGGCGTGGTACTCCTCGTCGTCATCATCGTCACCCCAGCCTAGGTGATGATCGTGATAGTGCTCGTAGGGGATGCCTAGATGAGCAGCAAACTCATCGTAGGTGAGCTGCCTGTACACCCCACCCAGATAGAAGGTCACCACCTTCTGGCGCTGCTTCCTCTTGTGCTCATCCAGATCAAAGGTTGCCCATAACTCCTGGAGAGCAATGTCTGGGAAATCGGCAGCTATGGTGGTCAGCTCTAGGAGACCGGCCGGTGCTAGGGCGTCATGCACATTCCGATGGTAGTCCTTGTCGTGCTCGGAGAGGGACTCCATGGAAAGAGGGCGCACGTCAGCTCCACGAATGTGCTGGATCTTCTGGAAGCACTCGAAGTAGAAGTCAGGAAGACGAGCTAGAGTGCGATGGTATCCAGCCCGGTGAGGTAGTGCGGGTGGAGGACCCATAACGGCGGGTGTGACGGGGGCGGCAGCTCCGGAGCTCGAGGCGCCATCAAGTCGCGCCTTAGTCCTGCGCTCATAAGTGGTGTTCCTAAAACCAGAGCGTAACAAGATTAGTCAACTAAAAAACCCTACCCCACACTTAGTAGAAAAACTCAATTTCACAAAGAAATGAGGAAAACTGAGTGGGGGTAAGCAAAGCAGAGTAACCGGTAATCATAGACAGTAAAATACATGCTTAGGAACAGCCAGAATTGGATAAGCACAATCAGAGTTCAAAGAGTCAAACCGACATTTAGAAAGTCAACACTATAGCATAATGAACTAATCATGGCAAGACTATCACAAAGCGGAGAATGACGGTAAAATATGATCTCAGATGGCAAACACGATAATCTGAACAAGAATGAACACATACGGCAGCCAAACGATCAAAAACAGTTCATGGTAAAACCGACATTTCTCACAAGTCAACATAACAAAGAATCAATCGTATGCAAAGCAACACATGATCAAATGATATGGAAATTAAGCACGAAACTCCCTAAGCATGCTAGAACAGTTCAACAAGTTCAGCTAACCTAGTTCACACGAAATCAGTTGGCACGCAAATCGAGGCAAACCGAAAAGTCAACTGAAAGTCAGCCCCGACGAGATTTAGCAATCAATATGTCAAAAAATTCGTAATGAAAAGTTCTACAACTTACTTTGAAGCCATGGATGCTAAAAACGAACGGGTTGGGAGAAATCGGTGAAAAACACTGAAAGCAAGGGTTTTGGTGAGCTGGAGTTGTAGAGCTCCGATTCAAACGTTCTAGGGTTCAAAATGATCGGAAGGAAGAGGGGAATGGGGCGGCGGTGGTCGGTGGTGGCGGCGGTTTAAAAAGGGTGGCGGTCGGCAGTTTCGAAAACAGTAGGGGAGGGGTTTTTGGTTTGAAACGAAAATGGCAAGTGGAGAGAGAGGGTCTGAAGTCTGGATTTTTAAGTGGAGGATTGGATGGTTTTCAAAAGGATTTTCGGCGAAAATAAAAGGGTGTTTTCGCCGAAAACAAACGTTCAAATGCACTGCCAGTTTTCAAAGATCATTTCGCCGAAAATTCCCATATGTCTTCGCCGAAATTAAGAGTTAAAATCACTGCCGTTTTTCAAATAGATTTTCGCCGAAAACACTCAACTTTTTGAACCAAAAATATGAAACAGGAGACCGGGTTCGAAAATTCAAAAGGCGATTTCGCCGAAAATAGGGGTGATTTCGCCAAAAATTTTGAACTACTCGGGTGAAAATATTTTGCAAATCCGGCCAACTTCAGAAAATCACAGTTAAATCTACAAAAATCGGAACGACCTCAATCAACTTGCGACTGACACTACGACACGCAGTCTACACATTAAAAATAAGAAAACAAACAAACTGACACTTTTGGCTCCCCCGAACCGACTCTAAAACACTAAGTTCGACAAAAATTAAAAACGGACTCCAGCCGTGGGTTGCCTCCCACGAAGCGCTCTTTTATTAACGTCCTTGAGCTGGACGATACCTGGACGGTATTAGGAGACATCCCAACTTAGATTCTCCTTAATGCTAGCATCGGAGTTTAGAAAATAGAGCTTCGGGGCTTCTCCGGTTAGCGTGAATTTCTTCCCGTTCGCGTGTAAGAGCTTGGTACGTCCATCGGGAAGATGATCGATGATCTTGAATGGTCCGAACAGTTCTGTCAGAGGATCGTCTTCCATAAGGAAGACAGTGAATGGAACGAGAATGATCGGCTCCTTCTTTTTTACTTTAATCTCCGGCTTGATATCACTAGGATCGGTGATCGTCAGTATTTCCTTAGGAGATGCTTTTGGCTTCTCCCTCCATACTTGTTCCGGCGCAGGTTTCTCAGAACGAATTGGTGGTGTAGCTAGCTCGGAAGAAGACGGCGGAACTTTTGGTCGCCAGACCATTTGAGTCTTCGTCTCCTTCTTCTTTCCTTGAGGCCTGCTCGGTTTTGTGCTCGGTGGTTTAGAAGAGGCTTACAGTTCCTTCTTCTTTGACGGCTTCTGAACTAAAATTTCTGACTTCGTCTTAATAACCTGTTCAGCACCTGTAACAACAATTGAGCTAGGAACACTAGAAGAGATGTCAGTAATGAAGTTGACCGAGGCCAACTCCACAGTTTCTACGGATAAACAATGTGATTCTCCCTTAGGAATGTATTTCATATTATCCTTGAGACGGAATGTTGCAACATCCTTCCCAACTCTTAATGTTAACGAACCATTTGGAACATTAATGTTAATGCCGGCTGTCGCCATAAATGGCCGGCCTACGAGAAGGCTAGAATATGTCTCTTGAGTGTCCATTACTACATAATCAGCGAAAAATCGGAAGGGGCCACAACAAGTTATTACATCCTTGATTATGCCTCTAGGTTCTTTTAGAGTCCTGTCGGCGAACACTACATGCATGCTAGCCGGTTGTAATTCACCTAGGTTCAATTTCTTATATAAACACATAGGCATGACATTTATAGACGCACCTAGATCAACCAAACTACGCTCAATTTCAATGCCATTAATGATTAAAGGTAATGTAAAAGGACCAGGATCAGAGCACTTAGCTGGGATAGGTATGGGTGGTGATTGAGAGACGATAGCCGAACACTCTCCCTAGAGAGAACGGATAGTGCTCCCTTCTTCTTCTCCAGGCTGTTCTGCTCACTGCTCTGGTTGTGATGACTTTAGCTTGCTCGTTCTTCATGGAGGAGTTGTTTTGAGACGGCGCCTGATTGAAGAGAGGAAGGTTGGCTAACAAGCTAGCAACTTTATTTATCATGCTCTTTATTCTCTATCCTTGTGCGATCTGTCCTTGGTTAAAAGCTTCCTGGGCTTTAAACTTTTCTTCGTGATCCTTAAGCCGTGCTGCAATCAGATCAAACTTCTGGGCTAGTTTCCTCTCCCACATGTCTTCAGGCGTAAAATTCTGAGGATGTTGCGCACTGGTGAATCTGGGAGGATCTTGATAACTATTGTCCCAACGTTGACTCTGACTTTGGTAGAGCCCCAAGTTGTGAGGAGAACGCTCAAGGAAGCTTCCCTGTTGTTGAGGAGGTGTTCTGAACTGATGGTAGTCGGGGTAGCCTCTTTGATCCTTGGTGAAGCCTTGATCAATGAAATTAACTTCCTCTCTAGACCAGTTATTAGCTGTTCCGAAGATCTCTTCCATGTGTTTCTACACCTCGATCTTGATTTGCTCTTCACAACTCGGTTGGCTCTTGACTGCTCCAAACTGTCTCTCCCTATTTCTGGACTTAGATGCGCAGTCCGCAAAGTGAAGTAGAGCAACTTCTGGTTCAAGTGCTGTGCAGTTGCCCTTAGCTAAAATGTTGACCCATTCAGCCATTTCCTCATTCATACCTTGGGCAAAGATTTCGGCTAGCTGACTCTGGTTGAATCCATGATGAGGGCATTCAGAGAGAAGCTCTTGGAATTCGTTCCAAGCATCGTATAAGCTTACTCCTTCCTTCTGAGAGAAACTAGCGATGCTATCCTTGTAGAATGTCGTTCTTGAAGGGGGATAGTATTCCTCTATGAAGTCCTGAGCTAGATTATCCCAGACAGTGTAGTAGCCAGGTGGTTTCGAGCCGAGCCATACCTTGGCGTTCCCTTTAAGAGAGAATGGGAATACTCGCAAGCAAAGATTGTTCTTACCGAGATTCCCGCTCTTAAATGTCTCACACATGTCTAGGAAGTTCGCCAAATGTGTGCAAGGTTTTTCTTGCGGCTTCCCTTCGAATCAAAGATTCTTAGAGACCATGGTCAGGAAGGAAATTGTGATCTCATAGTCAGGGTCGTCATCGTTGTGCGGCACGACGATGCTAGCTCGAAAGTTAGTCGCAATTGGTCTACAGTAATCTGCCATGGTGCGCTGAGCAACTAGTACGGGAGGATAAGGTGGTGGTGAATCTGAAGTAGTGGATGAAACGGATGAAGATGAGGAGTTCTCCTTCAACTCCTCAATCTTATTAGGGATAGGTGGTGTAGGCGGAATGATTATGACTTGCTTCTGAGCTCGCGGTTTCTTTGGCGAAGTAGAATTACCCGGCTTAAACTGAGAATGAGCGATCGAGCGGTTCATAAACCTGTAGAACAACCTACAAGCACCAAAAGCAAACATACCGGCGTAAAATCGAAGTGGGTGGAAAAATGAAAGATGGAAAGTAGAAGAATAAGTTGCCAGTTCTTCTTTCAAACAATCAAAGAGTCCCCGGCAACGGCGCCAATTTGGTGAACGCACAGTCGTTGTGATGCGTTTCACACAAATAACTAACAAAGCTAACAAAAGCTAGGGTAGATCGTATTCCACGGGCCTTCTATGATTGACTACTTCAAAACTAGCAAAATACTCGAATGTAAACACTTCGTGCGTGATGTGAGTTCCACGACTTCTAACTCTAAGAAATGTGGAGAAAATTAAAAATTAAACTAAAGCAGATTGGAAATTAGGGTTGAAAACAAGGATGACAGACGAACTTAGACTTTGAATCCCCCTTCGTTCCCCAGAGCATTGGCAATCAACAGATCAGCGGATTTCGATTCTCATTCAATCAATTATAAGACACCACCATAACTCCTTACCCTTAGGTTTAAGACCGGCGAACGTTCGCTCTATCCGTTCTAACTACCAAGATTAACTAGCCGCCCGGGTACGGTCGCCTCTCGCAACGACTTAATTAACTGGTGCAATTACTAACGATTTATGAGTTACTCTTGCAGTGGATTAACCCTAACCGGTTCCTACAAAAGGCACGCTCCAATTATAAGGTCAATTGTTCAATTTGATGTTCTAAAGTAAGGCGAGCATTCGCTTCTATCCTTAGCTTAACCAGAATCTAATCTAGGTGATCAATCCAGACAAGAAACATGAACAATGAAGAACAAATCAAACATGAATGAGAAACTGATTGAATTTCGAATCTAATCACCGCCGATCCGTGACCGCTTTAAAGCCCTAGGTCACTTAGGGTTCATCTAGACTAAGCTCTAACGAGTTTAGCTACTCATGTTTATCACAAAAGAATCAAAGACAAAGAAAGAGTTCATCATTCAGAGGAAGAACAGAAAAGAATCTGAAAAACCTAATTTAGACGACTCCGACAGACTTCGATCTTCGGTAAACTACACTCCTAGCTCCGATTCTCCGAGGTGGAAGGGATGGCGTCACGATCTCTTTCCGGCTCTTCGAACTCTAACTCTTCGCTCCAGAACTTCAGAGAATTCTTCGAATTCTGATTTTGAAAAGTATATTATGATGTATATTCTTATTTGGGCCGCCGGGTTAAGTATTTATACTTAACCCTAATCAGCCGGATTTCTTCTATTATTTTCGCCGAAAATATTGAGGAATTTTCGGCGAAAATTCCTTTGCAAATGAGGGGTTCCGCCGGCTGATTCTCCTGGACTTCATTCTCGGCCGAAGACTTGATCGATTTCGCCGAAAATTCCTTCAGTTGCCAACAGCCGATTTGTGATGATATTTTCGCCGAAAATACAAGGGTATTTTCGGTGAAAATTCCTTTGTAATCCGGGCAGGAATTTTCTTGAACTTGATTGGCTCCTTTGATCGATCCCGGTGCAATCCTTCGAGATTCCAATGCCTTAGACACGTCCTTGGTTACTTATTCGATGGCAAAAACATGTGCTAACGTAAAAACACTAGAAAACCATCAAATAGACCCGAAACGGGCCTAAGGTAACACAAATGGCACGAGATAGGGCAATTGATTGAATATTCGTTATTCTACCCTAAAAAACCATGTATTAAGCAAAGAAATGTCGCTTAAATGAGGTTGATAATCACGTCAAATCGAGTGTCATCAAAGACAAAGAAAGAGTTCATCATCCAGAGGAAGAACAGAAAAGAATCTGAAAAACCTAATTTAGACGACTCCGGTAGAACTTTGATCTTCCGGTAGATTGCAATCCTAGCTCCGAGTCTTCGAGATGGAAGGGATGGCGTCACGATCTCTTTCCGGCTCTTCAAACTCTAACTCCTTGCTTCAGAACTTGAGAGGATTTTCTAAATTCTGATTATCGAAAAGTATATTATCATCCCCCTATTTTGGGCCGCCGGTTAAGTATTTATACTTAACCCTAATTCAGCCGGATTTTAACTGATATTTTCACCGAAAATACTGAAGGATTTTCGGCAAAAATTCCTTTGTAAAAGGGATGGTCCACCGGCTGATTTCTCCTGTAAATTTTGGTCCCATAGTGTTCGGTCGAAAACTTAACATTTTCGCCAAAAACTTCCTTCAGTCGGCATTAGTGATTTTGTGCTGATATTTTTGCCGAAAATACTGAGGTATTTTCGGCGAAAATTCCTTTGTAAACCGGGGCAGGAATTGTTTTGACTTGATTGGCTCCTTGGATCGATTCCGGTGCAATTCCTCGAGGTTCCAACGCTTTAGACACGTCCTTGGCTACTTTATTTGACGGCAAAAACCTGTGCTAACATAAAAACACTAGAAAACCATCAAATAGACCCGAAACGGGCCAAGATAACACACCTGGCACGAGATAGGGCAATCGATTGAATATTTGTTATTCTACCCTAAAAACCATGTTTTTAGTGTGACTCGTTGATATTTTTATGGTAAAAACTTCAAATTGGGCTCAAATTGGACTCAACAAGTGATTTTATTGACCGAAATGGACTTGAACTCGAGTTTGGCTCATCGAGTGTAGTTAACGAGCAAGACTCTAGTAGACTCGAGCTCGTCACAAGCTTAAAAATAATAGTTTGAGCTCGTCTAAAACGTAACGAGCCAAGCTCGAGCACAATGAAGTTCGGCTCAGCTTGGTTCGTGAACAGCCCTAGCAACACCCGATCAACCCATTTACACCAATTATTTTAAGCTTAATGCCCTTAAATTTCATCAATTATTACAATATTTTTTATATATACACATTTTTTTAGTCATACAGTGAGTGTCACCGGGCAAGGTGAGGGTTTTACGATTTACAGTTACCTCAAACTCGAGGATTTATGAATAAAGGTTTAGAGATTGATATGGGTTCTTAGCTGTTTGTATGTTGTTATTGCGGGTAATCGAGTTAGCCACTAGATGGCTGGACAAGATACGTATACGAAAAAATGGGTAAGATATCGGTATCAGTTCTGGCTAAGGCCAGAGGCCGCGATATGAGATAGTAGGGGATTATTGCCCAGCCATTGGTAGGATAGTGTAAGGATTTTGTGCAGCTGGTATCCCACCTCTGGATTGCGCAATCCCATAGGTAACGGTATCGGTACTAGTATTGGTAATGGGGATCTTGTAACCATAATAGAGGTCCTTAATGACCATTTACTGGAAATATCGGCTTATGATTCTTAGGGGTTGCTAGCACTTCTAACGGATAATATAGTAGAGGTAGTTCTTACCTCAATACTGGCATTGGATTCTTGGTTACGTCTTCGTGCCGAATTACTGGCATTTACGATTACGAACTAACTGCTTAGTTACTCAATGATTTGCACTGACCCTCTTCTTTCTATTTTATGCTTCGTGGTTTCTGGATGGGTTTACAAGTATACAGAGCTAGAGCTGGAGAGTGACCTGGCAAGGGTTAATTGGGATTATGTATCAATTTTCATTGTGTTTCATTTGAACTTTGAGCAAGCATAATGTATTGGCATTTGAATGAGCATTGTAATGAATTATATTGGTTGTTGTCGGTTCGGATCTAGTACTGGATGATCGAGGTTTATTTAATGGATACATTTTATTGGTTTATTGTTCTTATGTCTGTTCACATGAAATTGTATTGAATGTTTGAGTTAGTGTAAAGAATTGACTTCATTACAGACTGGCATTTTATAAAGAATTAGTTTCAGAACTTTTGTTCTTTGTTCCTTCTAGCTTTTTCTCGTTGTTGCATAACTTTTAGGTTGATTTATGGTTGCTCAAGGTTATCACCCTTAGCTTCATGGTATCGTTCATCTCGATACGTTGGGTTCCTGATGACACTCGATTTGACGTGATTTTCAGCCTCATTTAAGCGACATTTCCTTGCTTGAAACGTGGTTTTAGGGGTAGAATAGCGAATATTCACTCAACTGCCTATTTCCTACCGATTTGGTTACTTTGGCCCTTTTGGGTCTATTTGATGGTTTTCTAGTGTTTTTGTAAGAGCGCAGGTTTTTGCCGTCAAATACGTAACCACGGACGTGTTCAAGACCTCAAGGAGTGGACTAGAATCGAACCAGAAATCAAACCAGAGTCAGAACCGAAGATCCAACTGCCCAGCACAATGTTTTCGCCGAAAAAACCTACATAGTTTTCGGCAAAAATATCTTAAGAAACTCACAGGCGAAGTCAGCTGATTTACACTGAAGTTTTCAGCGAAAACTTCCATAGTTTTTGCCGAAAATTCTAGAAGAAATCCATCGAAGATCCAGCTGAAGTTCTCGGCGAAAAGTTCAAGTCTTCGCCGAAAACTATTGAACAAAGTACACAAGAGGATTACACTGAAGTTTTCGGCGAAACCTTCTTAAGTTTTCACCGAAAACTCCTTCCTTTTCCGGCGCTGTCTTGGAATCCCTAATCTTACCTATTTAAACAAAGCAGCCGGCAGCCAAAGTGGGGAATTGATTATTCATATTCCAACAACTATTAAATCAGACTTTTGAGAGCCAGCCGACTCTAGAGTTTAGAGAGTTCGAAGATCCGTGGAGAGATGGTGACGCCATCCTTCCACCTCGGAGAGCTCGGAGCTTAAAGTTGAAGATCCAGGAGATCGAAGCTTCGCCGGAGTCGTCAGAATTAGGTTTTTTTCAGTTCTTATCTGTTCTTCCTCTATATGATGATTTCCTTTGTTACCCTTGATTCTTCTGTTATCGTTATGAGTAGCTGAACTCATAGAGCTTAGATTAGATGAACCCCTAAGTGACCCAGGGCTTTAAAGCGGTCACGGATTGGCGGTAATTAGATTCAAAGTTCAATCAGTTTCTCTTTGCATGGTTGTTTTGTTCTTCACTGTTTATGTCTCTCTTCTGGTTGATCGCCTAGATTAGGTTTTTGCAAGTTAGGGTTAGTCGCCAGATGTTGTCACTAGACAGTTCCCTGCTTTGGCACATAAACTTATCTTCCTTGATCACCAAGTTTAGATTCTTGTTAAGATGAGGATAGAAGCGAACGCTCGCCTCTTTTTAAAACATCAATTCAACAATTAACCTATTCATTGGAGTGTGCCTTTCGTAGGAACCAATTAGGGTTAATCCATTGCAAGAGTAACTCATAAATCGTTAGTAATTCCACCAGTTAGTTTAGTCGTCGCGAGAGGCGACCGTACCCGGGCAACTAATTAATCTTGGTAGCTAGCTCAGATAGAGCGAACGTTCGCCAGTCTTAAACCTAAGGGTCAGGATTTATGGTGGTGTATAGAAACCGATTGAATTAGATTTGAAAACCGCTGGTCTTGTGATTGCCGTTGCCTTGGTGATCTAAGGGGGATTCGAAATCTAAGCTCGTCTATCTTCTCGTTAGTCAACCTCTTAATCTTTCTGTCTTTTATTTTTCTGCTTTATTAGATTAGAAGTCGTGGAACTCACACCACGCACAACCTGTTTAAACCTGAGTAATTTGCCAACATATTTTAGTAGACAAGAAGAAGAGACCTCGAGTAGAATATGATCTAGTCTACCTTGGTAGATTAGTTATTTGAAGCACGCCAAAAGCGTGTCATCAAATTGGCGCCGTTGCCGGGGATTCTTCTAATTGTTTGAAAGAAGAGTTGGCAAATTATTCTTCTACCTTTCCGCCTTGAGTTTTAAGATGCAGGGTTACAGGTGGGATGACCAGTACCAAGAGTGGTACATCAATGCAACACCGTATATTGAGGATAACCAAGAGATGTATATACTAGCTCATCAGCATCGACAACAGACGACGAGAATAGAATCCTTCTTGGAGAATATCTCTTCAAAGCTACAAGCTCGTAAAGAGATAGACTCACATGTTCATCAAAATCGACAATGCATAGCAAGAGTGGAATCCGCCTTGGATGATCTCATTTAAAAGCTACAAGCTCGTAACGCGGTGGATGTCGAGCTCGAGCAACCAAATCCACTAATGGAAGAAGATGCTCAAGAGCCGTACGAAGATGAACATGACAATCTCATCCATGACTATTGCGAGCTAGAAGCATCTGATGAAGAATCCTTGGCGGTGGTGGTTGATGAAGACATAGAGCCAATCCATCCTGAAGTTGAAGCCGAAGAGGAGCACGTAGAGATTGAGGAGATACCCTCATCTACACTTCCGCCGAGTCAACCTGTAGATCAAGCCAGAGACGAGCACGTGGAAAGCAACAAGGTCATGGATTTAGAAGTATACACACTCGATCCCGAGAGACCTCTTGATGAGCATCAGGTGGAGAAGATGGAGCTCATTGACCATTCCGCGCCGTACTACCTCTTTCCTCCTCCAGTAGGAGAATTCGAGAAGAACTGGTCATCCAACCAAGACCGCGATCTACTGGAGCACTACCGGCCGCATCACCCTTCTAGAGTGCTACATGGCACTCAACCGCTAGCCTTGAAGAAAATGATTGACTTCAAGGAACTCCTAAGTTGGGGTCCCTAACAGGTATCGTTCGGCTCAAGGACGTTAAAAGAGAGCGCTTCGTGGGAGGCAACCCACGGCTGGAGTCCGTTTTTGAATTTTTGAGTCAGTCTTTTTCGTCGTTCGAGTCGGTTTCGGGGAGCCAAAGTGTCAGTTTAATTTCCTTTCGTCTTGATTTGTTTTCTGTTAGGTTTTTGAAAAAAAAAAGGTTTTTAAACAAAAATGCGGCGAGAACCTAAAATTCTCGCCGAAAACACTTTGCAATTTCAAACATTGACATCTTTTTTATTTTTGTCGATTTTTGAAGAATTTTTTGGCGAAAACTTGTGTCTGTTCCTAAAATCAGTTTCCTTTTTTTGGTCCGATTCCAACGCATACTTGATCGCCCAAATTGGAGCTCTGTAGCTCCGTTATCCCCGAAACAAGCTTTTCACGTTTTGGCCAACTTCGTCGCTTTCCGTCCATTTTCTAGAGTCATGTCTTGAAGGTTAGTTGTTGGGTTTTCAATTTTGAATCTTTTGACATGCTGATTGTTGAATTTCGACGAGTTTAAATTCGGTCTACCTCGTTTTGCGTGCCTGCTGTTTCGGTGTGATTTTTTCTGAATTGATTGAGTTTAGTTGATCTAGATTGCTCGAGGAGTGTCGTGCCGTGAATTTGAAAAAAAAAAGAGTCAAAATATTTTTAAAATTCCCCTAAACCTTCTTCGTTTCGACTTTTATTCTGTGTGGATCCGGGACACTTGTCCCGGTATCCTTTTGATCTTTTTGTTGTTTTTGTTTTGTAGGATCTTGAGTAGCTACTCTGCTCCGCCCCGGGGCTATCCGTGTTCATCCCCTACACCGACCATCTCGTCACAGGTTCTTCGTATCTCTCTACTCTCGTTTAGTCCTGTGAGGACACAGAACCATTTAAGTGTGGGGTAGGATTCTGGGATTATGCATGATCTTGCTTGATTTTCTGTGATTCTGTGGTTCAATTTTGAATTTCTCTAGCATAGAATTGCTCAATTCTTGAATTGTGATGTTAAATTAACTTCAATTTTGAAAAATGACATCTAGACTGTTCCACTTAGAACTTGTAACCAACGTGTTGGCACTGATATCAAATGAGTCTAGGTCAGAACAGATCATAAATCACTCTTGTAGTTGAAACTTGAATCAATTAAACTGACTGACTTGTTAATAACAAAGCTCGATAACACCGTTCTAAGATGATAAATGCTAGCTTCTTCCATGTTTTCACTCCATATTTGATCACCTGTGATTGTGGCTTGAGATTAGACGAAAATCCAATTCGAAATCTTGTGTAAAAAGTTATAACTAGCTAGGATCAAATGGCTAAATTGTTAAATCAAGTAATAAAGTTGTGCAAATCAATGCTAAGTTCTTTAAAGTGCTGAAAATAAAGCTAGGCAAGCCCGACACCTAAGTGAAGTGTTCGGGTTGAGCACTAGCATAGGCACAAATACTGTGAGCTAGGCAGGTCCAACACCTAAGTGAAGTGTTTGGTATCGAGCACTAGTATGCAGTAAATCAATGGAGAAAGTTTGAATCTTGAAAGAAATTGTTGTTTAAATCGGTCCTAGCTAGAACATGTAACGTACAGATCTAGAGGCGGATGAAGTCGAGTCGATAGCCACGTCACTTTTCCTACCTCCACATCCACATCATGGCTAGAGCTTAAAGTCTTTTTTATTTGAATTGGTGTTATCGTAGTCGGTTAATTATAATTAATTGTTTTGCCAAGAAACGAGCTTTGTTAAAACTACTACTTGAAGTGTGCAAAAATTAGTGAGATCGAAAACTTGTTTGGTTGATGTTCTTGCATATGTAGGTCACTCTTTCTACGTGGAACAGTCTAAACCAAATCGTTAGAATTGAATCTCAGTTTAATCTCGTGTCATTTGTGAATTTGAGTGTGTTCTAGTTCAGTTTGCTTGAGGACAAGCAAAAGCTTAAGTGTGGGGTATTTTGATGACACTCGATTTGACGTGATTTTCAGCCTCATTTAAGCGACATTTCCTTGCTTGAAACTTGGTTTTAGGGGTAGAATAGCGAATATTCACTCAACTGCCCTATTTCCTACCGATTTGGTTACTTTGGCCCTTTTTGGGTCTATTTGATGGTTTTCTAGTGTTTTTGTAAGAGCGCAGGTTTTTGCCGTCAAATACGTAACCACGGACGTGTTCAAGACCTCAAGGAGTGGACCAGAATCGAACCAGAAATCAAACCAGAGTTAGAACTGAAGATCCAACTACCCAGCACAATGTTTTCGCCGAAAAAACCTACATAGTTTTCGGCGAAAATATCTTAAGAAACTCACAGGCGAAGTCAGCTGATTTACACTGAAGTTTTCGGCGAAAACTTCCATAGTTTTCGCCGAAAATCCTAGAAGAAATCCATCAAAGATCCAGCTGAAGTTCTCGGCGAAAAGTTCAAGTCTTCGCCGAAAACTATTGAACAAAGTGCACAGGATTACACTGAAGTTTTCGGCGAAAACTTCTTAAGTTTTCACCAAAAACTCCTTCCTTTTCCGGCGCTGTCTTGGAAACCCTATTCTTACCTATTTAAACAGAGCAGCCGGCAGCCAAAGTGGGGAAATGATTATTCATATTCCAACAACTATTCAGAAATCAGACTTTTGAGAGTCAGCCGACTCTAGGGTCGATAGATAGAGTTTAGAGAGTTTGAAGATCCGTGGAGAGATCGTGACGCCATCCTTCCACCTCGGAGAGCTCGGAGCTTAAAGTTGAAGATCCAGGAGATCGAAGCTTCGTCGGAGTCATCAGAATTAGGTTTTTCAGTTCTTATCTGTTCTTCCTCTGTATGATGATTTCCTTTGTTGCCCTTGATTCTTCTGTTATCGTTATGAGTAGCTGAACTCGTAGAGCTTAGATTAGATGAACCCTAAGTGACCCATGGCTTTAAAGCGGTCACGGATTGGCGGTAATTAGATTCAAAGTTCAATCAGTTTCTCTTTGCATGGTTGTTTTGTTCTTCACTGTTTATGTCTCTCTTCTGGTTGACCGCCTAGATTAGGTTTTTGCAAGTTAGGGTTTGTCGCCAGATGTTGTCGCTAGACAGTTCCCTGTTTTGGCGCATAAACTTGTCTTCCTTGATCACCTAGTTTAGATTCTTGTTAAGCTGAGGATAGAAGCGAACGCTCACCTCTCTTTAAAACATCAATTCAACCAATTAACCTATTCATTGAAGTGTGCCTTTCATAGTAACCAGTTAGGGTTAATCCATTGCAAGAGTAACTCATAAATCGTTAGTAATTCCACCAGTTAGTTTAGTCGTTGCGAGAGGCGACCGTACCCGGGCGACTAATTAATCTTGGTAGCTAGATCGGATAGAGCGAACGTTCGTCAGTCTTAAACCTAAGGGTCAGGAGTTATGATGGTGTATAGAAATCGATTGAATTAGAATTGAAAACCACTGGTCTTGTGATTGCCGTTGCCTTGGTGATCTAAGGGGATTCGAAATCTAAGCTCGTCTATCTTCTCGTTAGTCAACCTTTTAATCTTTCTGTCTTTTATTTTCCTACTTTATTAGATTAGAAGTCGTGGAACTCACACCAGGCACAACCTGTTTAAACCTGAGTAATTTGCCAACATATTTGAGTAGACAAGAAGAAGAGACCTCGAGTAGAATACGATCTAGTCTACCTTGGTAGATTAGTTATTTGAAGCACGCCAAAAGCATGTCATCAGTTCCTAACTCATTATAGCTAGTGAGTCCAAATTTGTTTCCATCCAGTTTTGAGGATTGCATTCAGTCGCCTTGTCACCGAGCATTTGGTATAGGGTCATAACCCATGGTTGTCGTTGGTTCATATCGGTTTGGTATCAGAGCGTTGGTTCAACTCTCGGACTACGTATCTTGTTTATTAGTTTTCATAGAAAAAAATCAAGCTTATAAAAAGTGGTGTTTCATGGGTAGTAGAAGGTTCTTACCTCGTGGTTATCGATTTCGATTGCAGAAAGCAAAGTTTGATGGTAGGGATGACAATATAGATCTACCAAGATTGTTGTCAGGTATCGAGATTTTAGCGCAAGTGTTGGAGTTAAATGTTATCTTCGGCAAAACTCAAGTGCAAACTTCTGGACCAGCTTCTCAATGGAAAAAGAGAAGCATCTTCTTCGATTTGCCATATTGGTAGTTCAATCTGTTGTGCCACAATCTCGACGTGATGCATATTGAGAAGAATGTGTGTGATAATATTTTATACACGTTGTTGAAAGATCCGAACAAGAGGAAAGACCATCTGAAAGCTTGTCAAGATTTGAAGGCTTTGAAGATAAGAAGAGGACTGTGGCCATTAGATGAGAAAAAGTGTCCTGCAACTATCTTCACTTTGGATCGACATAAAATTGATCTTCTACTAAGATCATTGAAAAGAATGTCATTTCCAGATGGCTATGCAAGCAACATATCTCGGTGTGTAGATTTGAAAATCACAAAATGTTTGGACTCAAAAGTCACGACTCACACATTTTGTTGCACGGTCTTCTACCATTGGCTATTCGGAATATACTTCCAAGTGCAAATGGGCTGATACCATAAGTCAAGCCTGGAAAAGGAAAGATGATTTAGGCATGACAATGGTAAATTTCTCTCATTTGAGAGATGTGGGTGATAGAGAAGAAGATGAGTCTTACATAAGTGCTTCTGATGCACGCATGGTCTTTTATGTGGATGACACAAGTGACCCAGAATGGTGTATTTCGGTTCATTGCAAGCCTAGAGATAATTATGAAATGGTCAACGAGGAAGATATATCGCGGGAATATTGTTTACTGTTAGCTCATCAAAATTTGGCAGTAGCTGACAACATTCCTGAGTTGCAAGTTCTTGTCAATGGTGTAATTTATTTCGAATGAATGCTTGTAGAACTTGAATGCTTGAATTTGAATGAATGGATCAGATTGTATTTGGATATGAGTGAATGGATTTTTCCAATTGTAATCTGTAAATTTATTATCATATTTCTATAATTGTGAAAAATATAGATATGGCGTCTGATAGCTCTGAGGATGATACTCTGCAACTCGGAGACCTGACATTAGGGCACACAATTAGTTCAGAGCCTGATAAGCAAGATGCCTACGAGTTAATGGTTTTAGGTTCGTTCTTTAACATCAAATGAGAAATATATTTTACGTTTAAAATGTCCAACTCATTGTTCATTTTTTGTGTTGATTTGTAGATCCCGTTTCCAACTTGATCACAATGGTAAAATTCAAATATGTTGGCTTTAGAAAAGCATTGGCGGGTGGGAAGAAATTGTGGTCGAGTTGCCCGATGAGGGGATTCTGCCTGTGGGACATCTGCTCTCATTTATGGGAAAACACTATGGTGACTGTGGCAGGAATTGGAGCTTCTATCTTGTATAAGTTGTGGATTGGAAGAAGCAGGATAAACGGTTGAAGGACATGGCTTGGAGGAATTTGGCATTGGTAATAATCGTCTCATGTGGTCATACACATTTTACTTAATTATTTATGAGTTATAATGAAATAACTGTTTTTGGTCTAAGTAGCCCATCTACCATATCGTCCAATCCACGTGGGATTACGCTGAATGATTGGAAAATCTACATGAGCTACGTGTACGAAGAGGAGTTTGAGGTAAATATTAAATCTCACATAAGTATTGAACTCAACTAGGTGTATTACATTATGTGAGATTAACTAAAAATGTATTTTTGTAGAAGAAGAGTTCGAGGGGTAAGCGCGCCCGTAGTATTCAGAAAATTAATTATCATGGGGGATCAAGACTGTGGGCGCGATACATTGAAGAACAGATTGCCAAGACTGGAGTGAAACCGTCTAGAGGTCAATTGTACATCAAGTTCTACAAGCTGGACAATGGTGACGAGAAGGATCGTAAGCTTGCGGTAAATATCTTCAACTACGTACTAGAAATAATTTGTTATGAATGATCTTTATAATTACTTATGTTCATTTTTAAGGATCTAATTCGGGAGTTCGAGGCTAATGGGGCCCCCACCGCATGGGGCCCACATGACTCATTAACACAAGCGCTGAACAAGGATGAGCCACGCGGTCGGCTTCGGGCGGGTGGTGTGGGGAAGAATAAGACTTTGGTAAGTCCACAAGAGTTTGATCTAATAATATTATAACCAATATTTAAGTACTAATTATCATTTTTCTACATGTATATGGTAGTATGAGAGGTCGTTTTGAGTCGTCATCTTCTTCTACGACATCTATCTCATCAGCAGCCCCATCTTCTCTCCCGCCATCTATAGTAGAGTTCAATAAGTTGTTGGAGACTGTGCAACAACTTGTGACGCATATGGCTTCTTCCCAAGGATCGGCGACTCAGCCACCAGCGCACCACCAAATGCCACCCCCAGCATACAACCAGATGCCCCCACCAGCATACCACCAGATGCCCCCACCAGCATACCACCAGATGCCCCCACCAGCATACCAGATGACGCCTCCATCGTACCTTTATCCACCACATGGGTATATGATGTCATTGCCAGCTCATGTGCATCCACCGACAGTACACTCGATGCAGCACCAGACCCCCATCCAGCTACCACCTATGTTTGAGCCACCGCCACCAAGGACATATCGACAGTACCCTCGTACCCCAACTCGTACTCCAGGCCCAGTTGTAGGATCCACTCTGATGTACTCTCCAGCTCCAGCTCATACTCCAGGTGCTAGATTATTTGAAGACATGTTGGCTGCATCAACTCAAGATGATGGATTAAATGACTTTAGTGAGTATTTGGGAAGTTTGGGTTTGTAATTCTATTTAGACATAATTAGAGTTGTGTTGTATTATTAATTAGATATATTATCGTATTGTATGTTTGTACTCGAATTATATTATTAAACGTTTGTGGATTGTATTTAAATTGATTCAAGATTAATAACATTAATCAGCAATTCGACACTATTAGTGTATTTAAATTGATTTAGCACTAATTGGCATTAATCATTATTAAATTAAATTATTAAATCAAATTCGAAATATTAAATCGAATTTGTCTGATTATTAATTTAGTCAGGGGCAGCGCGCGTGAAAAAATCTTGTCGGGGGCGCTGCCCCTGACTAAACGACCATTGACTAATTTAATCGAGGGGATTTAGTCAGGGGTAGCGCCCCCAACAATATTTTGAGAGCACGAGCAACGCCCCCGACAATATTTTGCCAGGCGCATTGCCCTTGACTAAATGGCCCCCGACTAAATTAGTGATGAACGTCTGAAGTACAGGTTTATCAAATAACTACCAAGCTGGAAAGCTAGGGTAGATCGTATTCCACGGGCCTTCTTCAATTGTCTACTCAAATATAAAGGCAGATTACTCAGGTTTAACACTTTGTGCGTGGTGCGAGTTCCACGACTTCTAATCTAGAAAATGCACGGAAATTAAAACGAAAAGTAAAAGACAGATTGAGAAATTGGGTTGACTAAACAAAGATGACAGACAAGCTTAGACTATGAATCCCCCTTCGTTCACCAGAGCATTGGCAATCAACAGATCAGCGGATTTCGATTCTCGTTCAATCAATTCTAAGACACCACCATAACTCCTTACCCTTAGGTTTAAGACTGACGAACGTTCGCTCTATCAGATCTAGCTACCAAGATTAATTAGTCGCCCGGGTACGGTCGCCTCTCGCAACGACTTAACTAACTGGTGCAATTACTAACGATTTATGATTACTCTTGCAGTGGATTAACCCTAACTGGTTCCTACGAAAGGCATGCTCCAATGAATAGGTTAATTGTTCGATTTGATGTTTTAAAGTAAGGCGAGCGTTCGCTTCTATCCTTAACTTAACAAGAATCTAATCTAGGTGATCAATCCAGACAAGAAACATAAACAACGAAGAACAAATCAAACATGAAAGAGAAACTGATTGAACTTTGAATCTAATCACCGCCGATCCGTGATCGCTTTAAAGCCCTGGGTCACTTAGGGTTCATCTAGTCTAAGCTCTACGAGTTTAGCTACTCATTTTCATAACAAAAGAATCAAAGACAAAGACAGAGTTCATCTTGAACATAGGAAGAACAGAAAAGAATATGAAAAACCTAATTAAGACGACTCCGGCGAAGCTTCGATCTCCGGTAATCTTCAATCCTAGCTCCAAGTCTCCGAGGTGAAGGGATGGCGTCACGATCTCTTCCTGGCTCTTCAAACTCTAAACTCTGCTCCAGAACTCGTGAGAATTCTGCAGTTATGTTGTATTATCAGGTATATCTGTTATTGGGCCGCCGGTTATACTTAACCCTAATACCGCCGGATTTTGCCTGGAATTTTCGCCGAAAACTTATGAAGTTTTCGCCGAAAATTCCTTTGTAAATGACTTGACCCCTCGGCTGTTTCTCCTGTGATTTTTGGACCTTAGGGTTCTCGGCGAAAACTTGGAGTTTTCACCGAAAACTTCTCTTTGTTGAACTCAGCCTGATTTCTTCTTGAGTTTTTGCCGAAAACCTGGGGGATTTTCGCCGAAAACTGCAGTGTAAATTGGAGCAGGATTTGGTTCGACTCGATTGAATCCTTGGATCAATTTTGGTGCGATTCCTCGAGGTTCCAACGCCTTAGACACGTCCTTGGCTACTTTATTTGACGGCAAAAACCTGTGCTATCATGAAAACACTAGAAAACCATCAAATAGACCCGAAACGGGCCAAAGTAACACAAATGGCACGAGATAGAGTACTTGAGTGAATATTCGCTATTCTACCCTAAAAACCATGTCTTAAGCAAGGAAATGTCGCTTAAATGAGGCTGATAATCACGTCAAATCGAGTAGCATCAATTAGCTAGGGGCCGTTTAGTCAGGGGCAGCGCCCCTGACAAGATTTTGTCACGCGCGCTGCCCATGACTAAATGGCCCCTGACTTAATTATTGTACCGTTGCAATTACGCTAACCCTACCTAGCGTAGCGTTAAACCTTCAAAACTTGATATCTTGAGCATCTGGACTCCGATTTGAGCACTGTTTGAACATGTTGCTTCGTATCAAAGTTATTATCTAAATAATGGTATGACCTAAAAACTGATAAAACGCCTTGGAATATATGAAAATGGACCATAATATCCTAATAGGCTAATTGAGACGAATAATCACAAAGTTGATCAAAACCATTAAAAAAACAACATTAACGCTTAAATACCACATGAAAACGTATCAAATATAGGGGATAAAATGTAACATATTTCTATCCATCACCATACTAGTCACTAAATATTGGATTCCACATGATGGTCATCTCATAGTCACATAACCACACCTACTATGTGGGCATGGTCACCTGTGACACTTCGTATCAAGAACATAATGAACTGGAGTGAGCATGAAAGACTACCAACTTGCAAGAACTATGGTCGTACTAGGCATAAAAGTGGGATATGTAAGAGGCATCGCTTAGTAGTGATAGGGTCATTGTAACATCCTGTTACTGGTTTGTAGTCTGAATCGTGGCCTGGTTTGAGTTGAATTAGTGGTTGATGAATTGCTGAAAGTTGTAGCAACTGTTCTGCAGATTTGTTGTTGAGTGATCACTATGGGAGTTGTGCATAGTCCAATGGTTGTTGTCATGCAATGACAACGGGCGTTGTGATTAAAGCAACAGTCATTGTCATGATCAGACAATGGGCGTTGTGACGTCTCCAACGACCATTGTCAAGAGAAGACAATGGGAGTTGTGAGTGTGGAGCGGGCATTGTCCCTTTTCAATACTTAAGTGATTTATCGGGTAGAAACCTCAGTACCTAAATCCTAATTCTTTCTCTCAACTGGTTTTGACGAATACAGTAGTTCTCGTAGAAGAATTGTGATATATTGAGCTAGGAGCCTTAGATTGTAGTGTGAGCTTGTGGAAAGCTTAAGGGATTTGTCTAGAGTGATCATCTAATCTAGCTTTTAGGTATCCCTCTCCATTTCAGAGATCTTAACCTTATCATTTAGGCTTCTGCGATCGCAGTTCGTCGTGTTCTTCACTAATCATACTGGTTCTGGTGTTTGTGATGCTTGTGAATCCCTTGTAGTAGAAGTGTAGTGCAGTTGTGCAAGCTTAGAAGGCTATCTCCGCTAGTTTTAGACTAGGAATTAACAAGAAAACTGTGAGGGTTTTTCATTGATTATTATTGTTTTTACTGCTATGATCCATACCTAGTGCTTTTATGCTTTTTACATTGTTAACGGTTAATGGTTTTGTTTTATACATAGTGATTTCAACTTTGATATGGTTGAGTGGTTTACAATTTTCTTTGCGATACTAGTATAGGTTGCTAGCTGCTTATTGGTTGGTATCTGATGACTCAAAAAATACATCATTTTATCCCCCATACCTGATACATTCTTGCGTGGTTCTTGAGTGCTTTTGTCACCTTTTAAGTGGTTTTGGTCTATTTCATGTTAATTAGTCATAAATAACCTCTTGGAACCCTTGCAGTCCATTTTCACATTTATCAAGGTGTTTTTATTAGTTTTCAGGTCCATTTCCAGTGCGCCGACCCCTGCACTATTTAAATCTGAATTTGGCAGTTCTTTTGGACATCATCTATTCTCTCCTCAACTCGATTTTGACAAACAAGGGTGTTCTCCAGACCTAGAAAAACACCTCCAGAGCCCATAAATCATCCTCCTTTCATCATTCTTCATCTCAAACATCACAAAAACTCAAGGCGAAGATTAAAAGATCCTCAAGACCGAAGAATCATGGAATCAAATTCTCCATTGTTTTAGGTCATATTTCTTCTTTCTCTAGTATGTCTTGCTGTAAGTAAACCCCCTAGGGTCCAGTGAGTGGAACCTTAGGGGGTTGAAAATTGATTTACACTCTTAAACCCTCAAATATTTCGTTTTAATTCAAGTTTAGATGTGATTCAGATTCATGCTTATCTTCTCATTTAGTCTTCCATGTATTCTTGACCTAGATGCATGATTAGGTTGTTATTTGGTATGGATTTATCCCAGGGGCTTTCATATCATCGATTACCATGGATTTCTTCTTAGTTTGCATTTTCGCTGGAGAGAGGGATGTTTTTTAGGTCTTTCTAGGTTGAAAACACATAGGCATTTCATCGAACACTTGGTGTGCATATACATTTAGTCAATTTTTAGGCCAAAGTCTAATTTATTGGTGCATGTGCTTGGTTCTAATAATCTTGAGAGAGTCATAGGATACATGTTGGTTTAAATGTTGAAAGATCCCATCTTGTTCTTGTTTGACTTGATTATCCTAGGTTGTGTAGTTCATGATTCATGATCCCGAAGAGGAAACTTGCTTAACCCTTGCTTGTCAACCATTACATTCACCTCGTGTTTGTCATCGTGTGTGCTTTGATTGAATTGGTGACCCCTATGTCCATGCTCTTTAAGCCCTTGCTTGATAGTTGACTTGAGCCCTTGTTTGACTTTGTTATTGACCCTTTGACCTTCGAGGAACCTATACCCCAACCACCCCTGAGCATTTCCTTCCTAATGAGTAAGCCGAACCAAAGAACCCCGCGAGAATACGACCCTAGCCAAAACCTAGGTAACTTTGAGGAGGGCATTTCCCCCGATCAAATTTTGACATCGTTGTCGAGGAACCTTTTATTCGGTCTGAAATTTTTGATTGATTTAGCTACTTTTGTTTTCAATTTTTGTTTGTTTTGTTCGTGTGTTCGTTGATAAGGATTGCATACTTTTGAATCTTGGTTTTTTTTTTGTTGTTTTATGGAACATCAAGAAGACTCTGAGAATCCTTTTTTCAATATGGCGAATGGTAGAAGATCTTTGGCGGACTTCACCAAACCGATGGTGGGGGAAGCTAAAGGGAGTATTGTTCTACCTGAGATCGTGGCCAGGGACTTCAAGCTGAAGCCGCATCTCATAAATATGGTCTCCAACAGACCGTATCGTGGAAGTCATAAGAGTGCCCAGCTGCGCACATTGAGAGTTTTCTTGAGCTGTGCAACACCTACAAGAAGCAACAGGTTGATCCTAATTTCGTCCGCCTCATGTTATTCCCTTTCTCATTAATGGGGGTAGCTAAGAGGTGGCTCAATAGCCAACCCGGAGGATGTTTCACAAGCAGGTCACAGCTTGCTCAAGCGTTCTTGGAGGAATTCTTTCCGGCCTCCAAGACTTCAGAGTATCAGAAGAGGATTGCCTGTTTCATGCAACTTGATGATGGATCATTGTATGATTACTAGTACAGATTCAAAGATCTTCTAAGAGCTTGCCCACGCCATGGGTTTGGAGATTTGCAACTTGCCAATTTCTTTGGCACAGGTTTGAATGACGCGACAATGATGATTGTAAATCAGTTGGCGTAAGGAGATGTATCTGCTCTGTCTTCAACTGAGGCTCTTACTCACTATGCCTCAGTTGCGATGCTGAGCAAGACTTGGTTGAGGAGAGCTACTCTTTGAGATTCTGGCAAGGGAGACACTTCTCCTTTGCAATCATTGGTGGATTCTTAAGCTGTTGAGTTGAAGAAGTTGCAGTTATAGGCTGATAGGATGTCAAATGGACATTCTAACTCTGGTAATGCTTCATCTAGAGGTTCCTACAAGGAAGTGAAGAGTTGTGAGACTTGTGGTGATCCTCCTCATCCGGAGTGCGCTTGTCTACAATATCCTGAAGCCAAAAATCTCTTAGAGCCTTGTGGATGGTGTGACACTTGCAACCACAAGGGAGGTGCATGCCACAACTTTGGGAGCAATCTTCCCATGAATAGTGAGAAGCTTCACTTCATTTCTCAAGGCTATCCTCAGAACAAGTCTGGGTACTACAAAAAAAGGGGCATTTAGCGTCGCTTAGCGTCGGTCGCTGAAATGACCGACGCTAAAGCATTGACTCGCGTTTAACCGAAGTTTAGCGTCGGTCGATAACCGACCGACGCTAAATTTTGACCAAAACCGACGCTAAATTTGGTTTTGGGTCAGAAACGGAGCCCTTGCCCAAAACCAGATTTAGTGTCGCTTACCGACATGATTTAGCGTCGGTCATCGACCGACGCTAAATTCCTAACCTATTTAAACCCCCACACAGACGGAAATTTCATTCTCTCAACCCTCTTGTCCCCCTCAATTCTCTCAAACCCTCCTCCACTCTCTCAACCCTCTCAAACCCTCCTCCAAGGCTCCTCCCACCACCACTAGCCCTCCCACCACCACAAGCTCCTCCCACCACCACCAACACCTCCTCTAAGGCTCCTCCCACCACCAGCTCCTCCTTCAAGGCTCCTCCCACCACCACCAGCTCCTCCCACCACCACCAGCCCTCCACCACCACCAGCTCCTCCCACCAGCAACCCTCCTCCCTCCACCAGATCTGTCGGTCAGCCACCACCTCTCTCAATTCTCTCCTCAATCCTATCCAGAACCGCCACCCTCTCCAGATCCACAGCCTCTCCGCCGCACTCTCCAGATCCGCCGGTCAGCAACCTCTCCAAATTCACCGGTCAAAACCTAGATCTGGAAAAAATAAAAAATAAAAACGAAAATGAAAAACGAATATTAAAAATAAAAACGAATATAAAAAACAAAATTATAAACAAAAATGAAAAATGAAAAATTGGGTTGATCAGCCACCCATTCGGTCAACCCATTTTAGCGTCGGTCGTGATTTATTTAGCGTCGGTCACATAAGAACCGACGCTAAAATTTAGCGTCGCAAGAATTCGAGTCACTTTTTTAACCGACGCTAAATTATTTAGCGTCGGTCGATGACCGACGCTAAGTCGCGGTTCTGACCGACGCTAAACAAGCATTTTTTTTGTAGTGGTATGGTGGTTTCAGATAGTAAGCGCTGTACAACCTTGACTACAACTAGGATCAGAAGAAGAATTATGGAAATCAATGATCGGAAAGTGGTTCTCGACCCCTATACCAACCTCCATGATCAGCTGGGAGCATTGTAGTCAAAATCCCACTTTTGATCTTAAAACCTTACGGTTTTACGATTTCATAGGTCTCTAGCGATCCTGATTTCATGCAAAATCTATGGGTCGTGAAATCTAGTAAAAATATCGATTAAAACCTTAGAATCTTATAAAATCAATGATTTTCTTGTATTTTACGATTTCACTTTCTAAGAAAAATTATTAGTTTATACAGCTACATGTAAGTTAGAACAAAGACAATTAAATTCAATTGATTTTGTTTTGAGATTTTGATTAATTAAGTTAGAAGTTCTTACTAAAATATGTCCAAATTCTAATTATTTACTTAAATTCCTTGAATAATCAGTTAAGAGTCGACATTCACTGTTATTTTCTTATCTAGACTTTTCAAAGTCTGGTAGTGGTTTTCTTTTACGACTCACCAACTCAAATAACGTAACTAAGATATGAAACATGGGAATGTTTCGTTTAATTATATATTTATACTTAATATGTTGTTGACTTAAATGTTTTTACAATGGTTCATAGAATCTTACAATTTTATGATTAAAAAATACGATTACGATTTCACCCATATTTTCGATTTCACGTGGAATCCCGATTTTGACTACATTGGCTGGGAGGAATAAAAATCGATCGTCTAGTAGCATGGAGGCGACTACTAGGGTGATTATGCCATGTTTTGATAGGATGGAGACGGACATTGACCAAAGATTAGAGCGGATGGAAAACAAGTATGATCTATGATTTGCAGTTGTAGAGACGCAATTCAAGGGTCAACAAGCTCAACCTTAGAGGACAGAGAACCAGATTGTTGGGTAGGTACGGTTGGTGGGAGAAAACATGCGACAATCGAGATCTCTACCTAGCACCACTAAGCCTAATCCGCGCCATGAGCATTTGAAGGCGGTTCTGGTCCAAGAAGAGGAGATAAAGGTAGTCGCACCTACAATGAAGAAGATCCCTCAAGCTGATGCTATGGTCTCTCCTTATGTACCACCGATGTCATTCCCCAACCAAGTGAGGGACGAGTTGATGGATGAGTACTTTCAGAAATTCCTCAAGGTTCTTGAGAAATAGGAGGTAACGACTTAGTTCTTGCATTTAATTTTCTTACTACAATTCCATCGTACGATAAATTTTTGCAGGATATATTTTTCAAGAAGGAAGGAGTAGAGTTGGAGAGTATTGAAGTGGTTGAGGAGGTGTTACCTCCTCTAGTGATCAAGGAGACTGATGAAGTGGTTGCGATGCTAGAGAAGGTACAGATCAACAAGGACATTTTGGATAAGATCGCTAAGAAACCATCAATCGTGACCACTTGAAGAAGTTTTGCCTCAAGAAGGAGGAACTTGTAAAACTAGATGAAGTGGCTCTTCCGATGAATTGCTTGCAAATCCTCTAAAGGCGGGTTGCCAAGAAGCGCGAGGATCCGGGGAGTTTCTCTTTTTCTTGCTTTATTGGTTTCCTTTTTATTAATAGGGCTCTTTCTGATCTAGGAGCTAGTATAAATATTATGCCCTATCCCTTATGAAAACGCCTAGGATTGACAGAGTGGACTTCAACATGCATGGATATTCACTTAGCTGATAAGAGTGTTAAACAACCTCTAGGAATCGTTAAGAATGTTCTTGTTAAAATCAATAATTGTTACTTCCCGGTTGACTTCGTTGTGCTACACATGAAGGAGGATTTCAATACTCCCCTCATACTCGGTCGACCATTCCTCGCTACTGCTGGAACCATCATTGATGTGCTCAGCGGGAGAATGACCTTCCGATTAGGGGAGGAAGAGATCATTTTTATATGACTACTCCAGTAGTCATTTCTCCTCCTTTATCTCCCAAGAAAATTGCATATTTTGATTTTTCTGCTTTGTCCGATTATTTGGATAAATCAACCGCACTTCTG
Organism: Linum lewisii; assembly: GCA_034768395.1. NCBI lineage: Eukaryota > Viridiplantae > Streptophyta > Magnoliopsida > Malpighiales > Linaceae > Linum > Linum lewisii. The sequence continues at coordinate 8,647,433 of CM068302.1, forward strand.
CATGATTCAATTTTGATTCAGGAGGTCGAGACGAGGAGAAGCACAAGGCGCGGGAAGCTCGTTGAGAGGCACAAAAGCCAAGGATGTCGAGGAATTTCTACCCAAGGTTATCCTAAACCCTAATCCACGTCGAAATGGGTTGGGAAGAAGATTTCCATGTTGGAACTAGAAATGGGCGGGCAATGAATGCCACTCATGTTGACCCACAACCACCTTTCCACAACATGTTCACTCTCAGCTGGACTCATTGGCCTCTTTAAAACACGCATTCAGAAACCCCTTGATATGACCCCGCCAAGCTACCCTAGTACCATCCGGTACTTCTACACCCCATCCGGCTCACCTGGCCAAGGTAGAAAGACTCCAAGAAATGGAATGCAATTCCAGGCCATGCTGCTGGCCAAGGACACAAGCCCTAGCACTGAAGACGAGCCTCAGTCTGCCCCTAGCCTGACCTCCAAGAGCCCTAAAGAAGTTAGCCCCTTGAGTGACCCTTTGGAAGCATTTCTGGAGTACAGGAGGAGAAGAGCTCAAGAGTACCTAGCTGGAAAAGGAGGGCATCCAAGGACCAACCCCGAGCCAAACCCTGAGAAGAATTGGAGCCCTTGGCTTCGAGGCATAACACCTGAGCCGACCCCAGCTCTTGAGAGCTGTATCTGGAGCTACTTGAGGACCTACCCGAAGCTTAAAGAAGAAGCCCTGAGCAGAAATGGAGAAACGTCAAGAAAGTTCCAGCCCCGAGCCTTAGACCGGGAGCCGGGCCAATCCGAGGGCTCTCACAAGGCCGGCCACCAAGAAGCCCACCCCCCAGACCAGCCCGGAGCACCAGGCCTACGACCGCCACCATGGCCCAACTGGCCCGAGCAGCCCAACCACGGCCGAATTAGGGTTCTTCTAAAGGCCTTGGCTACTTTGAAGGCCCATGAATCAGCTCCAACAAACGGTGTTCAATTTGGAGCAGTACTGAAGGAGATAGAGCTAGGCCAAGACCTAGTGAAGCTTGGTGGGAGCACCAAAGAGGAAGACTCGGATGCTGATCCGAGGAAGGCCAAACAAGGAGCTGTGATCAGGCCACCACCTGAGCCTGATCCAAGAGGAGAGGATCAAGGAATCCAATCTTGGAGAAGAGCCAAGAGGTCAGCCCATGACCGAGCAGCCACGGACCAAAGCTGGACTAATACTAAGCAAAGCTGGATTTCTGGACAGATTCGTAGCCCGACAAAGAGTGACGAATATGGGCTACTTGGAGACAGAATTTGGGCTGATGTCCAACATGAAAGTTGTAGCCCATGGAGTCTACTAGTGATCTGAAAAAGATCAGAATTTTACGAATTTGTTTAGTATTTATTTGGCTAATATTTCCAGAACCCGTTTAGCTGTTTTTAGGATTTTCCAGCCTCCTTTTTAGGAGTTCTTGTTTAGGTAGGATTCTCTTCCCTTGTAGGGTTGGAGTCCAAATTTTCCCTTCTTTTAGTCTAGATTAGGATTAGTTAAAGTCCTCTTTAGGTTTTCTAATTAGGACTCTTTTATTTCTTTATTATTATTTAGGAAGTAGTGTTTAGGGAGGAGAGCTTGTTCCCTCTATATAAGGAGGCCGCCGGCCACCTCTTGTACTCAGAACCCCCTTTGATTAAATATATTTCAGAAATTATGTTCTTTTTCCTTCGAGTTAATGTGAGGAGCATTGCTTAAGGTTGACTTATCATCAAGAGCATCCATCTCATGGCGTGGCGTCTTCGACTGGACACTTCTGGTTCCCGGCTATATACAGCCGACGGGTCAAAGTACTTATCCGCCCCCGGTTCCCGACGGTTCTACCTCTTGCACGGTCTCAACTTACGGTGTTTAAGGGTCGTCTGCCCACGGTTGCAGCGGTTCACATCACCCCTTATATAGACTCAACCATGGCATCAAACTAGAGAATTCGAAAGGTAATTTAGACCAAGTCTTGTACAAAACCATGTAGATTGTTCACTAACACGACAAGGGCAAGTCCCTAGATTACTACAAGCAAGAACAAATGGGAGACGATCATACCATGATTTTTACACATTTTTTTTTGATGAATTGCGTAATTTCATTTCATCAAAAATAGAACACTCAATCCCCTATAAAACGAGAGGATTAAGTGAGAAGTTAAGAACTAGGACAGGAGAAGAAATAATTACAAGGAAACTTTCAAAGATAGCTAGAGACATCTCTTAAATTCTTCCGAATTACCAAATGACTCAACACCAACTTCATCGAGGTCACTAACTCGTCCACAGATTTCTTTCTCGTTCTATAGGTCCTTGCACATCGTTCCTTCCATACACTCAAACAATAAGCTCTCCACAACAGCCTGCCCGCAACTTCCTTTCCACTCCCTCAGTAAAAGATGAAGCCCACTTACTTAGGTCCCCCCAAGAAGAGCTGACAACACTAACCTCGGGCTGGAACTTCCCAAACAGCTGAAATAACACTGCTCTACTGTAATCACAGCCACTAAACACATGATCAAAATCTTCAGGGAAGCCCACACAAAGATCACAAGTATCATCATTAATCAATCCCCATTTACAAAGCTTGTCTTTTGTCACAGTGGCCTTTACCATCACCATCCAAGAGAGAAAGTAGTGGCTAGGTATTATGGGACGCTTCCAAACCGAATCTGACCAACTAATAGGACCAGTCTTAGCACGAATGGTATGAAGAACAGTGCTCACCTTGAATTTTCGAATAGGCTGCCCATCCCATAACAAAGCTCCATCCAAGTCAAAAGTGAAATGAGGGAAAATCTTCTCCCTAGCTTTGAGAATCCTTTTCCAAACCCAAGATGCGTTAGAACTTGCATCACAGCTCCAGATATCCCACTTTTGAATCCTATAGGTATGAATCCAAGCTATCCAAAGGGACTCCCCATGCATGATAATAGCCCAAAGGTGCCTAGCCACACAAGCTGAGTTCCAGAGAGAGAGATTAGGGAGATCAAACCCCCCCTCCTCATAAGGTATAGCCATCCTTGCCCAAGAGCACTTTACTTTCTTTCGAGCAATGCCATCCACATTCCACAAAAACCTATTACACACCCGCTCTGTCTCCTTAGTGACCATACTAGGCAACAGAAAAATGTTCATCCAGTAGTGAGATATGCTCAGCAACACCGACTTAACCAACTGCAGACGTCCCGCATAAGACAGAGTCTTTGCAGTCCAGGAAGATATTCTAGCAACAATTTTGTCAATGAGAACTTGACAATCCGCATTCGAGAGCTTACCACTAATTAAAGGGACACCAAGATACCTTACTGGGAGAGCACCAATGTTAAATCCCGTCTGAGCAGTTATACTACTCCGCACCCATAAGGAAATAGAAGCAGAACAGAACAAGTCAGTCTTACTAGGGTTAATCTTCAAGCCGGAGAGGAGATAAAAGGAGTTTAGAATAGACAAAACTCTCCCAATCCCATCCACACTTCCATTGGCAAAGATGAGGAGGTCATCTGCAAAACATAGGTGAGTAATTCCTAGCTTCTTACATCTCGGATGGAATAGATATAAATTTACCTTAGCCACTCTATCCAATAAACAGTGCAGAACCTCCATGCTGATGACAAAGAGGAGAGGAGATAATGGATCTCCTTGACGGAGTCCCTTCTTCCCCGCAAAGTAACCAACAGAAGAACCGTTAACACAGACACTGAATCTAGAGGTAACCAAGCACTGACTGATCCAACCAATGAACTGCAGGGGAAGTTCATACCCTCTAAGACTGTGAGGATAAAATTCCAATCCATAGAGTCAAATGCCTTCATGATATCCACTTTTAACACACATCTAGGGGAAGTTTGAGCTTTGTGATAAGCACTCACCAAATCATGTGCTAAAAGAATATTATCGCTTATTAATCTCCCCTTGATAAATGCTGACTGACTCCTACTGATCAGTTTAGGGAGAACCCTGCTCAGATGATTAGCCATAATTTTTGTGATGCACTTATAAAGTACATTACAGCAAGAGATTGGCCTAAACAACTTCATTTTATCAGCATTTGGCACCTTTGGAATCAATGCTATGATAGTTGAGTTTAATCCAGGAGGAAGTTCCCCAGAAACAAAGAACCCCCTAACAGCAGCAGTGATCTCAGAACCAATAACCCCCCATGAGTTCTTGAAAAAGAAAGCCGAAAAGCCATCAGGACCAGGGCTCTTATCATCCCCAATCGAGAAAATAGCATCTTTAATTTCTTTATCAGAGATAGCCACACACAAAGCTGCACCATCAGTAATAGAGAGCTTGTTCAGAAGCAAATCAGAATAATAAACCTTGCTCTGCCTCATGAGATTATTGTCAGGAGTACCCAGCAATTGCTTATAAAACTTAACAGCCTCTTTCCCAGTACCCTCTGAATCAGTAAGGACGGAGCCATCCTCTGCAATCATTCTTGTGATAGTATTAAATGACCTTCTGGCAACCAAAGAGCGATGAAAATAAGATGTATTATGATCCCCACAATTTACCCATCTACTACAAGCTTTTTGCTTAAGGAATATTTATTCAGCTTTCTGCAGGTCCTGCCAGATGGTATTACAGAGCCTTACCTTCTCAAAATCCAAGGGATCTACACTATCTTGGTAACAAGTTTGAGCAGAAGTGAGGTTAATCTCAGCCACCTTTACTCTCTCACGAATATCCGAATACTTCTCTCTATTTAACTTCTTTAGATCCTCCTTCAGAATCCGGAGCTTTCCACTCACTTTGACTAAAAGAGAGTTTCCTGAGACATCAGTGTTCCAACATCTAGCCACAATGTCCTTATAATCAGGATGCTCACTCCAAAACCTGAAATACTTAAAAGACTTCAGCAATGATTTCAGCTTTATATTAGTATTCAGCAAAATTGAGCAATGGTCAGAGAAAAGTGGAGGTTTAACAACCACATCACTACAGGGGAATTTCCCCATCCAGGCAGCATTAATCAGTAACCTATCAAGTCTCCTGAGGATTGGCTTAGCACTACAGTTGTTTGACCAAGTAAACCAGGGACCAGAGTACCTATGATCAGACAATCCCATATCTCTAATCCAATTCCCAAACAGATTCATAGAAGTAGAGAAGCCAAGAGTATTAGAAGTCTCTGAAGGATGAACAACCGCATTAAAATCACCCATGACAGCAAGAGGACTGCTGATTTGCAGTGAAGTATCATAGAATTCTTGCCTCAAAGGCAAAGAATTAGCCCCATAAACAGCCAACAGATAACAACCATCAACTCCACCTGCTTTAACCAGAACATGCTGCAGAGAATGACTAACAATCACAACATCCAGTCTAGTCTTCCAAAGCACCCAAATTTTCCCCAAGTGTGAATGAGCATAGTTGCAAAAATGAGACCAACCTCCAAATTTATTCAGAATCCCAGGAGCATTAGGCTCTAGAACCCTAGTTTCTAAAAAGAAAGCTATATCTATATATTGTTTATTCAAAAAAGAGAGAAGTTCCTTCTGTCTACTTCCTTTATTCAAACCCCTAACATTCCATGAGAGTACCTTCATTTATCAGGGGGAACGTTCTTGTTCACTCTGGCAGACTGCCTTCTTTTCTCCTTCAACGGGGGAAGACCTATGTGCAGGGCAGGAAAAGAATTATGGCACTCAAGCTCTACCACATCAGCCTTGCAAGCATCACCTACCATGACCTCCACTCCAAAAGGAATCTTAGTCAAGGCAGATGGATCTCCAGGTGATCCCTTTGAGCCAGAAGGCCCCTTAGGATCATTGCCTGGAGAGGGGTGAGTAATAGCTTGAACCTCAACTTGCAAAGAAGCGTTGGTCTCAGAGGCTACTACTTCCGGTTCAGTTACTGGTACGTCATCCTCCCTAGGTGCCTCCTCCTCTCCCGAAGAAGACTTGGACGCATTGCCTAGGTCAGAGCCAGTCTCAGCTTTCTTTTGGCACCAAACCGTCTTGCTAGGCTTCTTCACCGGGACATCATAAACACGGGAATTAGGATACTCAATCTGTATATCAATCTTCTTCCTCCCAATCGCTACTTGCAGCTGTGACAAGCGCTCCTTATCTCTCTCCATCATCACACAAACACGTACAGTGGAGCCAACACGGACGAATTTACTCAGAGGTCTCCCCACCAGACTAGGGAGCCTACCCACCCCTGGAATCGTACAGAGCGGGATAGGAACCCCAATAAGTCTGATCCAGACAGGAGTTTCCTCCGGCTCAATATGCACCGGATCCGTATTCAAGGACCACCGTCGAAGAATCAAGGGCATATTATGTATATGCCACATCCTTGAGTACACCCAATCACATATAGCCTCGTTCGGGAACTCAATCAGGTAGGTAGAAGTTGGGAGAATCGTAACCAAAATTGCTCCATCATATCCCCAAAGCCGATTCGCCATAGATTGAAAAACCTTAATTGAGGGTCATTTCCTAAGAACTGACCAATAAGGAATCTCTTCATAGTCTTGAACCCCAAATCCAGAACGTCCTGAGGAATCTGAAGAACTCCGTCAATGAGGACCGGAGGAAAATACTGCAGGTCACTATCCGTCCCCTCCGACACAACACCCGCCCAAGTTTTGACGGCCGCAGACGAAGATTGAGGAATCGAACTACTAGTCATGAGCAGAAAACAGCAATACAAAAGAGGAAAGGGGAAATCCAGAACGCAGGGAACACCAGAGATCAAAGATCCGCTGGAAGCACCCGTCACCGGGAAGAGCCCAAATGAGCTCACCCGCAGAGGAAACCCTCCCGGCGGCAGGAACCGGAAAATCGCGATGAAATCTCAAAACTCAGAGTGAGAGAGAAACACGCGCTTCCACGCGCTGAATTTTTAACTAATGAATTTTATCTTGATTTTTACACATTCACTATGCCTTAGACACCATATCATCCTCACCATATAATAAAAGACAAGCCATTCACGAAGATTTTAAGCAACACAATGAATTTAGGAACAAGGAGAAACGGGAAGCAGTGATAAAATGACTAAGGGGTCTTTTGGTATAGGGGAAATCCAGCTGTGTTTCTTGGAAACTCTGTATTCTGAGATATCCTTGTTTGTTTACTGTCTAATGGAGTCGGGGTTTTGTATTTCAAATATCCAGAGTTTCTTATTGTCTCCAGAATGTGAATTCTGACAATTTATACTTTTATCAGAAATTCTGACTTCCCCCAAATAGAATAATGGGACCCACTGTTTTCCCCTCCTATTTTCTTTACCAAATATACATACCAAACAATGTAATTTAACATCCTCCAACTTTTAACAAACACTTTTCCACCATTCCCCTATTTTCATATTTCCCCTAATTCTCAATCCCCTATACCAAACGACCCCTAAATAGAAAGCACAATCACCACCCATTTTCTACAAAGAACGCTAGAAATCAATCCCAACATGCTTGAACCCATTCCCACACTTAGACAGTACAATATCCCCATCGAACATAAGAATATGGCGAGTTGCGTTGGGAAGATGTTATTGGGAAAAGAAAGGGGACAGAGAGTTGTCATCCTCAACTATGAAGGATGGAAAGAGGAGATCCGATCTAGAGCCAAATCAAATTTTCCATTATCGAATCATCTTAGAGTTTTAGAGTTTAAGTACCTTCAAACAACCACAATATATCCAAAACACAGTTCTCCACAATTTATTATCATCACATTCATCAAAGGTTTAAAAGGAAGACAAGTTAAAATGGCCACAATCCGAATTAAAGGGAATTATCCCATCCTGCAGATATTCGTGACCACGGGCAGGGTGCGGGCCAAATCAAACAATGACAATCTGAAATACCTTAATCGAAATCCAGTACAAAATCCCAAAATAATCAACTTCTAGTCCAAGCCGCCAATGGTCTACCTCATGAATCCAGCTATCATTTCAACTTGCACCAACTACTCCGATAGTACTTCATAAGCTAGCCATGATTATCTAAAAAAGCGGGAGAATGGGGGATCAGTTTTCTAATGAAACTAAGTGAAGCAACACCCCACCTATGCACTGAACTAAACCACAAGGAGCTATCCCAACACTCCGCCAATCAACACTAAGAAATGGGATCCAGTCTTTCATCTAATTAGTTATTTATCCTACGACAGTCTATGTGATCAACCAAGTGCAGCTCTCCAGCTACATTCAATAGTTCTCAATATCATCAACATTTTAACAAAATCCCAAATCACAATTCATTACTAGAATTGATGTGTGAAATATAGCTCCTTGTGATTTAGTTTGGCGCATAGGTGGGTTGTGGCATCACTCGGTTTCATTAGGAAAATGATTTCCCCCCTTTCTCCCCCTCTTTGGGACAATTGTGGTTAGGTGGTGAGTTGTTGTCGGAGTTTTTGTTGGTGTTAGTTGAAGTGTTCGTTGATATCATGAGGTAGAACATTGATGGCTTGGACTTGTAGTTGACTCTTTGTTATTCAGTTGATTATTTTGGGTATTTTGTACTCGGTTTTGGATTCTTATTCGAATTGTATTATCAGTTTTGGATTTGCATTTAACTATTGGAGGCCTTCTTATCATTTATCTTTTGTCATTTGAGCATATGCATTGTATTTTACTTATTCCAGTTCTATGATAATTCCCATTCCCGGTATAATCATGGGTTTAACCCTGTTGGTTAGGGTGGGCATTACAAGTTGTATCAGAGCCTGGTTGGTTGATGCTGGATCAACTCTCTATTGCTTGTATGTATTGCACAACTCCAACAAAATCTCTATGTGCGTAACAGAACACTCTTCAGGTCTTTCATGATATGGTATATTGGAGACCATATATATCAGATGTGGATTCAACTCGAAGTGCCTTGCCACGATCTATAGTAACACGATTCTACCTTTAGCCTCTCCCACCATTGATTTGGCGAAATCAGCCAACGAACGTCTTCTGCCTGCCATGTTGTAAAAGGGATTCACAAAGTCCTCTTGATGCGGGTTGTCTTCGGTCTACATAAAAAAAAAGAAACAAGATCAGAAGTATGCAATCCTTATCGACAAACAAGCAATCAAACAAACTCTAACAATTGGGAAACAAAAACTTAAAACGAAGTGATGGAGCAATATCGCTCAACCCTTTCAGACTGAAACAAATGGTCCCGAATACGACACCAAAATTTGATCACTCCCAAGGGGTGATCTCAAAGATACCTAGACTAGATAGGGTCATATTTCTTGGGGTTCCTCGTTTTAGCTTACTCGTGATGAAGAAAATGCTCAAAGGGGTGAGGTGAATCCACCTCTGATAAATATGTGTACTGCACTATAAACAACAAAACCATAACACACAATCATAAGGACACCCTCTCGGGACGATTCTTACCAAAGATCAACCTATCAAACATCTAAACCAATATAACTTGAATAAGTGTTGAAATGAAGAACATGTTATTCCAATCGCAAACTTGCATATCATGAAACTGAAATCATCCAATAGGGTTTAAGATAATCTAATCAATAATTAATCCCATTAAGGTTCCACTATCAAACCTTTTTGGATTTAGTTACACAAAGACATGGTGGAAATGAAAGAATATGACATAGAAAAAATGGTGGAGAATGATTCTTTGAGCTAAGCGATCTTAAATCTTCGTTCTTGTGTTTCTATGAGGATTATTGGATGGTGACTGGGAAGGCTTGAGTGAATTTTCAGGTGCTGGAGATAAATGATATTAGTCAAAATCGAGCAAGAAAAAGAGAATGTTAATCAAAATTTTCTGTCCTGCCACACTCCGCGCGCGGAGCCCATCCTTGAGCTCCAGTGATTTTGGTTAAAATTTTGCGGTTCATGTTAGGGTCGCTATTATATACTAGCTTTGGTATTTTGTCAATAACTTCAGCTTCCAGACTCTGATTTGATCACCGTTTGAACATATGGCTTCGTATTTTCGTCATCTATCATGGAGTGAACTGAAAACCAATCAAAAATACCTTGAAAGTAGTGAAAATGTACCATGAATGTCCCAAAAGGATATTTAGGACTAATTAACACAATTAAGCACAAAAAACAACTTAAAACATCATGTACATACATAAACCACACGATAAATGTGTCGAATGTGAAGGATTAAGTTATTTAGTTATTGAGTCATCATTGAAAATGCGTCCTATGTCCATCTCGTCTAACCTTTCCTCCGCCCGACCTTAGCACTCGTCGATGCCACTTCTTCACTCCACATCATTCCTCCATTCCCTCCTTCCACTCTCGACTCCTGGCTTACCCCCCCCCCCCCCCACACACACACACATCAACCGACCCAGCCATCGGCACCCACCAAACACCATCAAAACCTCAACAGTCAACCTTCCTCCACCAAACTAGTACTCAAAATCAATTGCCCAACCCAACTCGACCATGTCATTTTTTATCCCTTGTTGATTAATTGTGGTGGTTGGTTGACTTTTTTAGTGATTATGTTGATTGATTTGGGATTGGTGTTGGTTGTGCTTAATCCATGTGTTCTTACAATTTTTGCGCTTTGGATAATGGTTAGTCTAGTATTGTTGGTTCTATTGATATGTCATGGTTGTGTTGGTGATGGAGAATTGGATTGGTGTTGATGATTTGTAGTTGTGCACTTGTATATGCCTTTTTCCACGCATTTGTGGTTACTTGTTTGTTGTTTTTGCAGGTAATGAATTCAGAGACTGAATTCCATTCCTCGTGTGTAGAGGGAGTGTGGTTGATTAACCACATCTTGATCTAAATTGTGCATCGCTTCGAATTGCGTACTTTCTTGAAATTCTTGTGCTTATTTAGTGGTAGTTTACTTTTCTAAGCATGCATATTGCTCATACATGTTTTTTTTACGAATCTTATCTAGCATAGGTTGTTGTCGTTGATTCAATGATTTTATTCACTTTTAAGGGTTATGTTTCGCTCGCTATCATGTCATTGATTTGTATATCATTGTGGTTATTGTTCCAATTAACCAATATCATGTCGTATGCAATTTAAATTTTCCTTTTATCTTATTGTGGCTAACTATGCTACTCATGCAAAATGCATCCATGATTGAGCGTCGTTGAACATTGCTTGTGAACTTAGGTGATTTCTTATCATGATTATACATCGCGTATGATTGTGGCACGTTAAACAATTGCTTGTGTGTTGCTATGATGGTGCCTTGCCCATTGTTTAGTTTGGTGTGTGTGTTTATTACAGGATGGGTCAAGTACATGCAAGGGTAATGTCACAACTTTTGCTTCTACTCCAAGACAACAAAATGCCTCTTCAACTCCTACGAAAAGGAATGAACCAGTTGGGAAGTCTTTTGTGGCACTGCGTTTTTCATCTCCACTCCACTCCCCTACTGGTATTGATCCTTCCTAGACGGTCTTCCACTAGATATTTGACTTCCCACTGATGTCGAGAGCTTATAGTCAGTTCTAGAACATGGAGAGGTGGTGTAACACCCATCTTGAATCACCATGGTCAAATATATTGTTAGATCGAGAACCAGGTGTCATGGTTAAATTACAAATCGAAACCAACAAATGAAGGATTAAAACTCAATAAATAAGAATATAAAATAACACCAAACAGAAGATTCCATAATTCAAAACCCAATCCAATTACAATTATAAATCCAAATCCATGACTCAACATAACCAATTCCAAAATCCCCAAAACGTCCACTGAAATAAAATACAATAAACAAACTCCAAGTCCTTTGTCAACATCCACCAACCATCCATCTTGTGCCAGCTATAGATGTCGGCTCTCTGCTCCAAGCAAGCTCCCTAACTGATCCCCAAAACCGCTCAACACTATCTCTAACTGGAAGGGAAAGAAGAGGGATCAACTTCCTAATGAAATTAAGTGAGGCAATGTCCCACCTATGCTCTGAACTAAGCCTAGGGGCTATCCCAACACTCCACCAATCAACACTAAGTAGTGGGGTTCAACCTTACGTCTAACCAGTTATTAACCTACAACAACTTATGTGATCAACCAAGTGCAATTCTCTAGCTATCAACAACAATTCTTAGTATCTTCATCAATTCATCACAGTTCCAAGATCAATAGTTCATTCTCAGTCACAAGATTGCATCAATATCCAACCATCAAACATGGTATAATCCCAAACACAATTCACACACCACATCACATCATATCGCAAGTTATATCTATCTCTTTGTTATTAGGCACCAAGGAGTTTATTCTACACCACCCTTGTTGACTCACCAAACGCACCCTCAACCGCAGAAGAGGGTTCCACTAGACGCATTCTAAACTGCAAAAGAGGATCCAGGGCCCACTCACTCACAATCATATCATCAGGGAGTGTATAACATATCATCGGGGAGTGCATAACACCTCAATGCATTTAGGGGGCAGTGTAGGCTCCTTCCGGTTATATCGCAATTTCACAACAACAACAACACAATTAACAATTTAGTCATTCCCATATCCATATCAAAAATACCAACAATCCACCACCATCCAACACTTACATTTTCCACAATTCACTACAAGAAAAAAGGTTAATATTCGCGGTTATAACATTGGCGGTTGTGGAACCGCCACTATGTAATTACCATTGTGGCAATTGCATAGTGGCGGTTTTAACCTCCAATGTCAAAATTTTTATCATTGTGGCGATTATAACCTCCACTATGTATTTTTGTGGGGGTTTTAACCTCCAATGTAAAAAATTTATCATTGTGGTGGTTATATATAACCTCCACTATGTATTTTTTTAAACTATGTATTTTTTAAAATTTATCGATTCGCATGAAACCCAATCAACCAATGGGAAAAGTCCAATTTTCTTTTTCATCTTCTTTTTTTCTCTATTTCTAGAAACCTTCTTCTTTCATCTTCAACCTCTCACTTAATCAATCCTTCAGTATCCATGGATTCAACCTGAAAATAAGGTAGCTCCGACCACCACGAATATCCTCACGTCATCATCTCAAACACTTCTTGGAGGATCTCGTCTTCCTTCTCCACTCTGCCTCTGATTGATTCGTTTTCTTATAATCTTTTTGGGTTGTGATTTGGATTGTTGTTTAGCTATGGGGGTTTTGGACCATTTTTTGCTCATTTTCTTGTAGTGATTCTGCACTTTCCAATTCACAACCTCAAATCCAATCCCATGATTCACAATCCATCAACCACAACCCCACATCGATCACACAACACAAATGTGACTACTAGCCTTACTGGCCACTCACCTACAGAAACACATGGAATAGGGGTAGTTTCCAGGTAAGCGTCTAGGATCACCCACTTGTTCATCATGTCTAGGATGACCCTTCATTGGGATCATTCTTCTGAAACCACAACACATCAGAAGCAACAATACACAAATGTACATCACTATCAATTAATCTCTTTCCATCAATTATTAACCTATCATTTTCACATCAAACACATAAATATCACATTACACCCAATCATACCAGCATCAACAAATCTACAACCACATACTCAAATTCCATTTCCATCTCTCTCAGTTTCATGCATTCTTAATTATCATTCTAAGTAGAATTGTAATTTCCTCACATCCTAACCTATCAACGAATGGTCTTCACCTTAGCCTAGTTTCACGAACCTGAATTCTACCTAAGAAGATTTGTCTAGTCATCCCGGTTCCACAGGTTCGAACGAGCGAGTTATGGAAGGATTACTCATTTGCAACTTCTAAACGCATCCAAGGACTAATCTGCAAATTGCCACAACTTGAACTGAAACTCAGGGAAGTCTCTTAACTTTTCCATTATGCAAATTGGACCAAAATCTTCGATAGTTAACAAAAAGGTCACGAGTCTTCATCTGTCACAAAACTAACAATTAGTGACAATTCAACAAGTTACCCAAAGTTCCCAAACAGTCCTCATAATTCCCAGCTCAAAAAGATGATCACTTAACTTCCTTAAACCATGATTTGGTCACTGAACTCCGCCTAGGTTGCTAATCAGTTATTCTTCTTTACCAACTAGTTTGACAAACCACCACCGTCGCCGGTGAGATTGATGTTGCCGCTAACGACTTCCAACAATTTGGGAACATGGTTCCCTTGTCGCCGCCTCCTATTATGGTATCTCTACCAGATCTCCATCACTCTACCGACCACCGCTCCTTCCCTCTTTGGTCAGTGGAGTCATCGCCATCATCGAGTTTCTCCTCCAACCTCCATCACAGAGCCACTAATGTTCCTCGTCTCTTTCACTCGATGTCGTCCAAGGTCATTGACGCCTCTCCTTCGATTTCTGATACGCCTCAAAACTCCCTATACGTTATTCAATTGACTATTTTATTTTGGGGATTTTGTACTCAGTTTTGGATTCTTATTCAGATTGTAATATCGGATTTGGATTTGGATTTAACTATTGAAGGCCTCCTTATCATTTGTCTCTTTTGGTTTGAACATTTGCATTGTATTTTACTTATTCTGGTTCTATGGTAATGCCCATTCATGATATAACCATGTTGGTTTGGGGTGGGTGTTACAATAGGTTTGGAGATGGCTTGGAATTCGGGTTATCGACTTGTCGAGCTTCAACTCGACTCGAAGGCGGCGATAACGATCTTGTTGGCCGCTGGGGACCCAATGCACCAGCATGCGATGAAGGTTCTTAGTTTCTATGAGCTTTGTATGCGGGATTGGAATGTGGTTATCTGCCATATCTACCGAGAAAGGAATAAGGTGGATTATCTTGTTAGTGGGGGTGATGAGTTTCCGATTGGTTGTTATCATCTTTTGAATTGTAATTTGGGTCATATTCTCGGGTATGATTGCCTGGGAATATCTGAATCTCGTGATTAATTTCTAAAATGAAATTTTACATTACAGTCACTATTGTATGAACTTTGTAACTCAACAATATTTTCATCCATTTATGTCATATTTTTGGTAAAATGACCACATCATACTACCATGTCACCCAAACAATTTATATCATATAAATCTTAAACCCCACCGGATTTTTTAGACCAATCGAGCACAAATTGATAAATCCAAAATAAAAAATCCTTCTCTAATTCAACACCTCTTTATACTTCCTCTTCGTCGGTGATGATGTCGTCTTACATCTCGTGTTCCTTTCATTTTCTAACCACCAAAATTTTATCCCTCTACTGCGAACAAACCCTCTGTTCTCCCCATCTAATCATGTATTCCCTTCTGATCTCAAAATCCATTTCTTTTTAGGTGATTGGACAAAAATGAAGAAGCAATTTTGATAGCTGGTATCAGTTTCCGCATCAAACTCAACGTCTTTGCAGCCCATAGAAGAGCTCCCTCTGAAGCTCTAGGAAATTGTCAAGCTATTCAAGACCATATAGGAACTCAAAGCCAAATACGACAAACTTGTGTTCTACAAAAAGAACTTGAAGCCACTGTGACGCTCCCCGGCTCACGAAGGCCGGCGCGACCGCCACCCCATGGGCACCAGTCCCTCACATACACCATGAACTTGGGAGCAAGGCACGACACCAAGGTGACAAGGAGATGCTTGTGAGAAAAGGCCCATCCATACTAGAACTTATGGCCTTCGACCCCCAGCCCAAGGCCCAAAAGATGATGTCGACCGAACCCCTGGAACCGATGCTGAGTGCGAAGACCAGGCACCACCTGAGCCTGATCCAAGAGAACATGACCAAGCAAAACCCAGCACTGATGCTGGCCCGAGAGATCAGTCCATGGCCGAGCAGTCACAGGTCAATATTAGCCCAATGCTGGATTTTTGGACAGATTCCTAGTCTGACAAACATTACGAATTTGGGCTACTTAGAGGCAGAATTTGGGCTGATTACCAACGTGAAAGTTGAAGCCCATGGTGTCTACTAGTGAACTATCAAAGGGATTAATTTTCCAAATTTATTTGCTAATTTTTTGGATAAATATTCCAAAACCCGTTGAGTTGTTTTTCTGCCAAATTTAGAGTCCTTATTTAGGAGACTTTCCTTCCTTGTAGGAATAGGAGTTTCGAATTTTACTTCCTTCTTAGACTATTTTAGGATTAGTTTAAGTTCTTTTTAGTATTTTAATTAGGACTCTTTTTATTTCTTTATTAGTTTAAGAGTTAGAGTTCTAGGAGGAATTGTTGAGCCTATTCTCCGTTCCTCACCTATAAATAGAGGCTTACACGCCTCATTGCGAAGAAATTTCAGAATTAAATCAGAACTTATGTTCTTTGTTTCCTTTCAAGTCTTTGCTCGTTGTTGCTAGGCTTAAGGTATAGGTTTATCATCTTGGATATTCACCCCTCGGTGTGGCACCATTCGACTGGACACTTCGGGTTCCTAGCTCTTTATAGCTAGCAGGTCCAAGTACTCTCCGTCGGCACAAGGCTAATTCATTATTTTCTGAGCACACAACTTGCGGTGGTTAGGGTCGTCTGCCCACGGTTGCAGCGGTTCACATCACACTGGAAAGAACTTTGAATTCAATTCTAATGAAAGGGCTTTGTTAATTCAAGGCCTCTATCAGCGGCGGTGACAAACTCTCTCATTTTCGAGCCCCGACTACCCCAAGTTTTGAGCCTTGCTCAACCAAGTCGACATCTCGCCGATCTCCACCCGACGCCTAGTCGACGGGAGACTGGTCACCCAAGCTTGGGGGTTTAACAGCGCCGACGTTCTAGAACGACAAAGGTTGGCCCAGATCTAAGCTCCAACACGCCTTCTATCCGGAGAATATCGTCTTCCACTTCAT
Source organism: Linum lewisii (assembly GCA_034768395.1). Lineage (NCBI taxonomy): Eukaryota > Viridiplantae > Streptophyta > Magnoliopsida > Malpighiales > Linaceae > Linum > Linum lewisii. Next base: position 8,664,107 of record CM068302.1, read on the forward strand.
CTCCACGCACCACCAATATGAGCTCTACCGCACCATCTCCGAGACGTTCCTTTACCTTAGGTTCAACCTCTACCACTTTAACTCCAATCTTGTCACAGTAAAGATCTCGTCTGCCGAGCTCTAGACCAACCTTTGAACTACGCCAGAATTTGAAGGAGGTTGAGTGAGACGGCAATGCATTTGAAGGAGGTTGACCAAGATAGCGATGGTGATCAACATTTTTTTTTGGGTTTGGTTGGGTGATTAAATTAGTTGAGGGAGTAGATTGGTTGGTTGATAAACTGGGTGGACTTTGGGTATCAAACATAATATTAATTATTTGGTGACATGGTCTCATGACATGAAAATACTAATGAAATTTAACAAAAAATAGACTGAATCGATCAGAGTTACTACTGAGCTATACGACGTAAACCTGAGTGATAACGATGTTAAATTTTAAAATTAAGTGACCACGCTATTATTATCCCTAAACTTGTGTGACCACGTATTTGACCTGTGTTATTGATGATGCAAACATTCTAAACTTTTTGTTTCTTTTTATCATGGGAAATTAGCATTTATCCCCCCTCTACTTTGCCAACTTAAAAAATTGCCCACTATACTATAAATCGCTCGTATTACCCCCTCATACTTTGACCACTTTGCTGTTTGGGTCCTTCCGTTCCAACTTTCGTATTCGTAATATTAATTGATGCGCATTCAATACACCACGTTAGCTCCAATAGCCATGTATTAGTTTACTGAACGTTTTTAATTAGGAATATACGTATATATATATAGTTAGATAGGATGAAATCGACGAATAAAATGTGGTTTTAAAATCATTCGTATTTCACCATACTCTTTATGATGCCTCCCCAAATTACCTCCCTAACCAACTCTTCATCTCCTAGCTCTGATATCTCTCTTTGTTGGTGTGTGGATGTGTCCAGATTTAATGTTAAGAAAATGAAAGTTGAAACAGAAGGACCCAAACGGCAAAATGGTTAAATTAGAAGGGGTAAAACGAGCGATTTATAGTATAGGAGGCTATTTGTTAAGTTGGCAAAGTAGAGGGGGGCAAAATGCTATATTCCCTTTATCAATAATAACCCGAGGTTTCTTTGACTCGGGCGTTACGCGCCACGCAATTACACTGTATTTCCCTACTCGCTATTAAACCACCCAGCTCCCTCCTCACTCCTCTTCCCCTTTTTTTCCTTCTCGAAACCGAAAATCCGCCCTCCTCAAACGCGAGCATAATGAAGGAAGAAGCTATCAGCTCCGGCGGGACCATGGATCCAACTCCTGCAACTGCAAGGTACCTTTTCATAATCTGCACTACTCCCCTCTTGCTCTCTAGGTTTACAGTTGCCTAACTAGTTCTAATTTCTACGGATCCGAGGGAAATTAGGGTTTAAAATCTTTTAGCTTAAGGTCAATTTACTTTGAATTGTGGATTTTTTGCTCCCTGTCACCGATGAAATGAAGAAGGTCAAAAAAAGCTGTCAAATAGTTGTGCTTCCCTCGTAATGATGGCTGGTTGTTTCGTGTATGGGCTCTTTCCTTGGAGATCGGCATTTTGTGGAACGCTTAACTATTTTTTTCAGATACTTTGTTTTAGTGCTTTAGTTCTATAGTCGACGAAAATAAAGATAATGAAACTTAAATATTTACATGTTATTTTGTCAAAGACTTGCTTTGCGTTATGTTTCCCCGCAACTTTCTGAGGCTACAACCTTTAAATTTCCCACATAGTGTGTCATACTGGCTTGTGTGCACCCTAGCTACACACATAGGTTGTCCTATATTGCGGAATTTATTTGCTCATGGAAATTGGTTCTGGTAAAATGAAGGCTTGTAGACTGGGTAGTCTATGGGGATGCGAATTCTTGTCTTAGATCTGACAATTAGAAAACTGATCAAGTTGGTGGAACCATACAAATCTATAGCAAACAAAGAATAAATTATACAAATCTGAAACAACATGAATAGAGTCATCATTAACCTTGGCAAATTGTCCTCTATAAACACTGTAAATTATATATCCACTACTGCATAAAACAATTCAACTTGGAAATGAAGCACAATATTACTTTTAAAATTTAATTTTAATGATTAGCTTTCCATATTTGGATGTAACTCAACAGAAATAGTTAGTCATAACTCTTTAGGGTGTTCCAAGTGTTAATCCATCTTGTAATAAATATCAATTTTACATGCTCTATATATTTCCTTGTGGGTTCTGTGAATCTAGTTGTTATAAACATGGCTGTTTCTATGACTTCTTTCACTTGTATCATTTCCATGTATGGATATACTTGCCTTGTATTCGAAGTTCTAAATTACGACTTTATTTTACCAAACAGTTCTGCTGGGGCATCCTCACGTGCTGGACCTGTCAGTGGTGGAAAAAAGGAGAAATCCGGCAATGCTTTTGATTCCAAGTTGGCTTCTTTGACCGGCATGGGTTCAAAACTACCCGAGACATCTATTCTTGGGTCAGCAAGACTTGCATGCAGGCCGTGGGAAAGAGGCGATTTGTTAAGACGGTTAGCTACATTTAATCCGTCAAGTTGGTATGGAAAACCTAAGGTACTCTATGAAGTCGCTCATTAAGTAATCTCGGATCAATGTTGCATCATCTGGTTTTATATTATATAGCAGTCACAATTTTTTTTATGGATGAAATTATATCGTCTCTTGTTGTGTACTGAATTTCAAACAAAAGAAAGTAATCAAAATACTAATGGATCAAGAAATCCATGAGAGAAATAGCTGAGTAAGAAGTCGAAATTCTTCTGAAAAATTGAGGGTATTATCTGCTAGAGAACTCAGTCATGGCTATATTAGTGGATAATGCATATTTTAACATTTAAACTGTAAATGGAAAAGAAAAGAATATAGTATTGATAAACTTCAAGGAATGCAAACTTTATCACAACATTCTTAGTTTTAGAAAGCTTGAGGATATAAGGCTTTGGTTCATCACTCTCTTGATTCTTTGTCACATTAATTAAGCTACTTAGGACACTCTTGCGAGTTTCTTTTTCCTTCTGGTAAGAAAATTAGCATTCCAGAACATACTCGTAGCTTGAAAGATATGTGCACCATCACTTGATGGCCCAAGGCAAGAAAAAGCCTGTAGTTAAAAATTCACAGCCCAGTTAAATATTGAGATTTTAGCAGGTCCTTGAATTAGGTTTAGAAGTGAAGTTCCATTTTTTCTTATGTATAATATTTTCTTATTTATATCAGTTGTGTAACTAAAAAATTGTTGAAAATGTTCGTCTAGCCTGAAAATATCGGTATTCTGTAATGAATTGATGAATTGCAGGCTACCAGTTCATTGGCATGTGCTCAAAGAGGTTGGATGAATGTTGATGTTGACAAAATTGTTTGTGAATCCTGTGGTGCATCTCTAAGTTTTGTGTTGTTACCGTCGTGGACCAAAGCTGAAGGTTAGACTTTTTATAACTCAAAAAGTATTTATTTTCTAGCATGTACTCTTTCAGTTCATAGTGCATGATGTCATCAAGAATAGAGGGCTGTCTAGGTGGCATGCTGTCTATAATGTGAAATTGTCTGGATAATCAAGCCATTGGTGGAGCAAGATGTTGTTGAGCCACTGTTAGGATGGGTAGAGTGGATGTTGGCCTTCTCCTTTTGTCTTTATATCAAAGAAATAGCTTTTTAAACATATCCTATAGGAGCTTCTTCGGATAAGGTCCCACAGAATAGAGCAACTATTATGGAAATGCTTAGGTTCTATATGAGGTGCCATTACCTTGTCTTTATTAGAAATACATATTAACCTCGTCAGTAGATGAGCATGATAAGAAAAAAATACAGGGAAGAACAGTTAGCTTTTCATCTAGTGTAGATACGGAACATCTTGTCAATCCCACTACGACAATTGCCTCATAGTAGAATGCGTCATTAATGTACATTGTGCTTATTTGTGTATTTGTCATGTTCTTTTTCTTACGACTCTTCTCTTTGCAACTGGGACAAAAGTTAAAGATGCTGAAGAAACCTTTGCGAAGCAGCTGGATACTGGCCATGGAGTGAACTGTCCTTGGAGGGGACATAGCTGCCTGGAAAGTATAGTGCAGTTCCCGCCCACTCCACAGTCTGCTTTGATTGGTGGATATAAGGACAGATGTGATGGACTTCTGCAATTTCAGTTACTTCCTATTGTTGCTGCATCTGCAGTTGAGTTGATGCGGGTCTCTCGAGGTCCACTCATAGATCGCTTTTTATCTCAGTCTCAAAATCCTACCGTCGGAGAAGGAGATCAGAAGCTAGAGAACATTCAAGAACCTGGAGATGGACCTCTCTGTCTATATTATCGAGTAAGATTAATACATACATTCTGCTATAAAATGTTCACTAGTTGTAACATTTTTTTCTCATGTCATGGTTCCTTATTTGTCCCACAAACCTTCTTGTCCCGTAGGCCCAAAGGCTTATCAGTCTTTGTGGATGGGAACCAAGATGGCTTGCAAATGTTCAGGACTGTGAAGAACATTCTGCTCAATCTGCTCGAAATGCATGGTCTTTTGGGCCTGCTTTGGCACAGGTCCATCCATCACGCGGACTGAGCAATAAGTCATCATATTCTGCTTCAGCCAGAAAAGACAATGGAAAGAGTAAAATGGTTGCTGCTGAGTCTATATGTGATTCTAGGTCACCTTTATTAGATTGCAGTTTATGTGGTGCCACTGTGAGAATTCTTGATTTCCTAACAGTCTCTCGCCCAACACGTTTCATTCCAAATGATCTTCCCGATGGAAGCAAAAAACTGACTTTAACTCGTGGAGTGAGTGCTGCTAGTGGAATTAGTGGTTGGGTTGCAGCTGATGATGCAGATAAAGAACAGACTGAAGATCGCGATGAAGTAGCTACCACAAATAAGGGAAGTTGCCGCAGAATGCAGATGTTGATTTGAATCTCACAATGGCCGGAGGTCTATCTTTTATTCCATTGGACAAGATGATGATGGCTGATAATAACCATGATGTGGATTTGGGAAGAATCTAATGATCGGTCAACCAGCTGGCAGTGAGGTTGGTGACCGTGCTGCTTCATTTGAATCTCGGGGACCAAGTTCTCGGAAGAGGAGCTTGGAGATAGGTGGGAGTTCAGATAATAGGCCACATTTGATTCATCCTGCTGATAGTGTTGAAGGAACTGTCATTGACCGTGATGGTGATGAAGTTACAGATGGGAGGCAGTTTTGTGCTGGACCTTCAAAACGTGCTCGTGATACTGAATTTTTTGATTCACACAGTTCATATCCAAGATACTCATCTGGTGCTGGTCCTAGTCATTCAGTTGGTATTGAAATTAACGTGGATGGAAATAGAGTTGGTTCTTTTCGTCGAAATACAGACCATGTGGGAGGAATTCCATCTACCAGAGATTCAACACGTGCATCATCTGTCATTGCCATGGATACTGTTGGTAATGGTGGAGATGATGACTCTATGGAAAGTGTTGAAAATTATCCAGGGGATGTTGATGACGTTCATTTACCTTCATCCAGTACATATGGGAACATAGACATGAATGAAACTTCAGAACTGAATAATAGCAACCAGGCGCAGCAAAGCATTGGCTTCCGACCTGTTAATGAAGTGGCACCAGGGGAAATGGGTGTCAGTAGTACGAATGATGGTGATGAGATTTTCAATGCTGAAACAGTAACTGCTCAGGCAAGGGATGGGTTTAGTTTTGGGATTAGTGGGGGTAGTGTTGGTATGTGTGCAAGTCATGAAGCTGAAATTCATGGAGCTGATTTCTCAGTTCATAGAGCGGATAGTGTAGTCGGTGACATGGAACCCAGAGTAGAAGATGTTGACAACCAAGGTCAGACTGGTGAGTCAGCTCCTGATCCTGGTCTAATGGATGAGGTTGTTCCCGATGATGTGAACAGGGAAGATCCTCAAGGCGATAGCCAGGAGTTGCTCTCTAGATCTGTTGAAAGGGCTGATAGTGGCTCAAAAGTAGATTGTTCAACCAAGGCAGACTCTGTTGGGAGTGGAGAAAAGGCGAGCAGGAGCTGTAAGATATTAACAGGAGAAAATGCCCATCCTTCTCTTTCTTGCAATGCAGTCATTGATTCTGGCTGTGGAACAGCCCTTAATACGGGTAAAAAAGCTGGAAATTCCTCATCAACAAACAACGGTACTTGCGTAGAATCAGACTATGCAGTTGCCAATGGGATAGGTAAGTTCTAGTTATGTTCTCAATATATATCATGCACTCTTATTTCTTGCCTGTAGGCATGATTGTTTCTCAAATAGCTAGCGACAATGAATAGGAGTTTCAAATGGCCAAGATGATGTATATAGCATACTGGGAATGTCCATGTGAGATTTTGTATAGCTCTTATTAATTTTGATATGCACCCCTTCCAATTTTTAAATGGAAGCCGGATTAGTAAATACAGTTATTTCTTCTGTTTGATTTTCTTTTGTAAGAAGTTCAGCTCTTTGATGAACATTTCTCTTGGGCTGGATAACATAACAGTTTTGGATTTTTTCTAGTAATTTTATTGAATTTTGGTTAGTTTGATGTAGCAGCTTCTTTGTCTGATAAATTTCTTGATGGTATAGTTTATGAGAGGGACTGAATGTAAACATAAATGGTAACATCACAAGCTATTATTAGCTTCCTTTCAAATATCTTGGCTGAAGTGTCCTTAACTGTTCTTGCCATTCCTTTGGGAAGATCAGAACTATACACCAAAAAAGTTAAGCCTTTCCGGGGATGAGTTCTTGAATTGTCCACTATGTATATTCTTTCTACTTTCTGTGGTTATGGATTTTCTGAGTTTTTTTTTCTGGGTTTGGCTTTTGGAAGCCATTTGATTTTCAGCCTTCACACATAAGTGCAGCTGGTTAAATTGTTGCTAAGATTACTTGATTCTCAGATCCTCCGAAGGGTGAAAGCAACTATGAGGAGCCGATAGAGTTCGATCCAATTATTCATCACAATGAGTTCTGTCCGTGGGTGAATGGAAATGTTGCTGCTGCTGGTGTCAGTAGCTCTGGTTCTGGAGGCAATATTGACACGGATGCACTGTGTGGGTGGCAGCTGACTTTGGATGCGCTGGATGCAATTGGATCATTGGCTAATTATGCAATTCAAACAGGACAGTCTGAATCAGCAGCATCTTTGTACAAGGTCTGTTTTCTCATGCCGACTGATTGTCTCCTATTTCAAATCTGCCGTTTGCAAGTTTAAAAATTGAACACATTCCCTGCCTCCTTTTGTTCATCTTTTCTGCTGTCATTCTAGCATAAAATCCCATCATCATGCTCACTGGTTATTTTTGCGCGTAACTGCTCAATCAGACATGCTGTTATGCATCTACTCTTTTATTATATAAATCTGGGTTTTGTTAGGATGATAATCAAACTCCCGGGCAAAAGCTTATTCGACGACATTCTATGAGCAGAAGCCATGGGCAGCAATAAGATCGGGCATGAAAGAAAAGGTAAATACCCTCTATTGATTGCTAGATCTCCCTGTCATGAACATGTCTGCTGCAAAAGTAATTGTCCTCATCTTGTTAATAGTGAAGAGGGAGCAATTGAAATGGAGAATGTGTGTTCCTCTTAATTATTCATTACCCTTTCCTGCTACTGATGTTCTAAGTTTGGATAGGAAAAAAATATAAACAAAAACAAGAGAAATGCTATCGTGAAATACCTTTCCCTAACAAAAGTTGTAGGTCCATTCGTTTGACCTGGAAGGCTGAAGGTAGAGTAAGGCTAGATATTTGAAGCTTGAAACAAGAAACGGTGAAGCTGTTACCATGGATGGCTTGATGATGTGAAATGCAATGTGGGTGATCCTCTGTTTGTTTGTTTTGGTAGGGTGTGTTGTGCAGGAATGGGTAGCTTCATTCTGAGAAATGAAAATGAACGAAAGGAAACCAAGGAGTAGGGTCTTTCAGAGGGTTCACAATGCTGCTGCTGTTTTTAAGTTCTTTCTTTCTTTGGATTCTGTTAAATTAAGGTATGGAAGACACTGCTTTGTAAAGCACAACTTCAAAATTTGTTTCCTTGGAATGAATTTTTTTTTTATTCACTTTCCTCTCCTTAGTCAAATAAAACCAGAGGGGGTGATGTGATTTGTTGAAAGCAGGAATCTTTCTATGTTATGTGATGTGATGTGATGTGTTTAAGACACTGGTTCAAACTAGCTTCTCAATCACATAACAATAGTTAATTAGTTATCGTAGGGTATCCCATTTTTATTACTGTCCTTTGCACTTGCTATGGGAGCTCTGCCTCCCTTGCTAGAAAACTCCGTCTCTCTCTGTTGTTGGACTCGCTGTTAGACCTCCGACCACCTCCACCGATGAAGTTGTGTACTTGTATGTATTCAGTCTACAATCAGTCACCGTGTACTTTGTGTATGCATATGTACTTCTGTGTACGGGTGCAACTGTATACATATGTAACATATTTCACTTCAAATTACACCCACTCAAACTCATACACCAAGCTCTCGAATAACTACCGAGGTGTTCACTTTTTTGGTACATTAAGTTTGACTGGATTTCATTTTGGTACACAAATTTCAAAAGTTTCAATTCAGTACTAATTGTTTCAGAAAATCTCGAAAAAATTTCTCCGTCCAGTTTCGTCCATTTGGCCGCTAAATGTGACACGTTGGCGTGCAAGCTACCAAGTCCACCTGGATTTGTATCTCACTCAGCCTTCTCCACGTCAACACACACATGGACGGTCAGACCAAGACTCGAATCATTTTTGGACCTTAATGGATTGGGACAAAAAACAGAACCCCACTCCCAAGTGAAATCGAGACCACTAGTTCACCTTTCCTTATCCACAATCTCCCATTTATGCTTCTCTATCTTCTGAAAACTTCTCATTCAACAAATATGAACATTGACGAAGATAGACGCGCGAAGATTGACTAACTCAATCGTCGCCTACTGCTGAAGGTTTTGCTTAGCTGGAGCGACGAGAGACGAGCGATGAATGAGGCCAAACGAGGTTCAGGGTTGCGAATGACAGCCGACAAGGACAAACGAACGTTTACTCTCTAACTGTCTGAATCCTCGCCGAAATTTCAGAGTTTGGAGGTTGACGGAGCTCGATATTGCACCACCGTTGGTAATTTTTCACTATTCTCCGTTGTTCCTTCTTCACATTCCACGAACGACATCTCTAATCGTCGATACTTGCTCTCCCTAGTGTACTTGTAGTGATCGTATTCTTCATGCAAGAATGGGTAAATGGGTGATGCGACCGTTGCACTATGACAGGCCTGACTACGATGCAGGTAAAAATCGTTGGCCCTAATTTTGTACAATGTTGACTGGGTTAGGGTTTTTGTTCTTTCTACCAATGCCGAAGTTGGTGTGATGTTGAGATGAATTTGTAGGGTGTGAGACCTCAGTGATTTGGCTTAGGGTGTTTTGTGCCTACTCGTTTAATGTAGATTAGAAGTAGTAAAAGCTTGCAATGTTAGGTGGTTTTGGTTGGTGAAGTAGCTTTCAGTTTTTGGACCATACAACTTGTTTTTTTTGTTTGCATATGGGTGTGTGGTCTAGTGTTGTTGTTGTCCTGTTGTGGACCAAGTAAGTGTGCATGTTAGTTCCGTCATTTACTGCATGCTTAGGTAAAGAAGGATGTTGATATTGTATTCGTGGTTTGTTATATGTTCGTGTGCGTACTGTTGTGTATGATTATGTTTATGGTATGTCGGCTTATATTCGTGTTCTGGGTTTCGGTTTGTTTGTTTGTAGTTGAGGTGGATGTAGTATGTTGCATAAGTTGTTTGTACATGTGTTTTGTTTCTGTTTTGCATATCTGAAATGTAAGTTATTCACCATGAGTTGCACTATGGTGGAGTCTTGCTTGGGGCTCTTACTGCTACAGACACACGGCTTACTTCGACATGATAGATCCAGACACCTTCACTCTACCTGAACTGAATAAGATGGTAGAGTTCTTAGGTGTTTATGGGGGTATATTCAAGTATTTGTGGTTGGTTCCATGTGAGGAGATCCCTACTAGGTTGAAGGCTCTTCACTGTGATGATGATGTGAGGAATTTAACTAATGGCGTGACACTCACAAGGACAGTCTGTGTGTACATCAACAAGCTTAGTGAGTTTCAAGCCAGGAGGAGGCTAGCACAAGTCTAGTTATGGTTGTTTGAAGTAGTTACTAGGAGATGGGGTGTGGTGATGGAAGAAGTCATGGAAGCCGGAGGAAATGGCCCAGGTGAAGGTGTAGTCGACAGCGGCTGAGCGAATAACCACTTGCTAGCTCTTGAGTATAATATCAGAAATCGTGGTGTGAGCATGGTGGATGGGAGTTATGAGGTCCAAGAACAAGTGGAGGGCACTCCACACATCCAAAATGGGGTTCTGAGGTCGTTGAAAGTGCAAGTAATGGATGGATGTGTAGCTATAAACAATGCTAGAGGGATACTTTATTGATGTGGCTAATCCGTACGGGAAAGCAACTGTGAATGTTGACTATTTTACTTAGTTCAAAGTCCAAGTTGTAATTACAAATAGCATGCTTTGTTCTATTTAAAGATGTTTACCACAATTACGGAAATTTCATTCATCTTGTTCTCACTTTAGGTACTAAATTGTAAAACTTTTAAATCGATGAGGACCACAATTTCTAAAAACACGATGACAAAGTTTCCCAATTCAACATGAATAACCGTGTGTACCATTTTGTAACACAAACCGTTCGAAAGTGACCAGTGCGTGTCAACATTAAGAAATGGTACAAGGCAGATCTGGGAAGGAGTTTCTCTTACCACCATTCCGTATCTTCACAACCCAACAACGATACAATCCCTAAACAACTCACAAGCAAGAAACCCCTAAACCATTACCCTAAGATCTTAGTACACACAATTCCAGATGCAACACCAACAACAAAAACTTCATCAATGGCATACATCCCTGAATTCTCTTTCATCTGCATCTCCTATACTTTCCCATCTCCGACCGTTCTGATGAAGGAGGACGCCGACTGCTCGCTTCCATTCATGGTGTTAAGCCCACCCCTCTCCATTTTGAGTTTCCTCTCGTACTGCTTCAGCTTTCACAACAACCCATTGATTACTTCTTTGGTTCGATCTTGAATCGGTGCATCATCCCACCTAAAAAAATCGCATTAATGCTTGCTAATTTCGTATCTCCTGTCACAACTAAAGAATCTCCTGTCTGGGTATCTTATGTCCATATGAAGTGAGCACCGCACTTGGCTCATGGCACTTGCACAATGGAGGATAAGCCGTTGACGAGCTTCTTGCTCGAAGGGAAAAGGTAAAAGGTAAAGAAAGGTGATTTTTTCCGAGTGAGAGAGAGAAAGAGGGCAAGAATTTTAACTAACTGATGAATTTCTGACTCAACCAAACAGGCTTTTATAGAAAGTGAGTGTGATTTGGTTTATTTCAATTAAAGGGTCGGTTTGGTTAGGGTCCAGAAATGGTTCGAGTCTTGGTCTGACCATTCATGTATGTGTTGGCGTGGGAAGGCTGAGTGGGATACAAACCCAGGTGGACTTGGTAGTTGGCATGCCAGCGTATCACATTTAACGACCAAATTGACGAAATTGGATGGGAAAACCTTTTCAAAATTTTCTGAAACGATCACTACTGAATTAAAACTTTTGAAACATTGTGTACCAAAATCAGCTATTTGAGATATTTTATTCCAAACTACCCCATCTCATGGAACTGTGTATTGGTTTTGAAACCATACTAACTTGATAATCGAACACTATAATTTCAAATACTAAATCTATATTTGTATCTTAACAAAATAAACCACGTGTCATGAACCTTAAATGTTGCATTATTCAAAGAATTTTTTCTTTCATTGAATCATTTAAAAACTTGTAAAAGAATGTGTCTTTTATTAAAAACATTATCTCTTAATTGAGTTCTTAGTCTCTTTTATAATTGTCCATAGGATCGTTAACTAATAGAGTTGAGAGTTACTAGATATTTGACTTGAAAAATTTATGTTCGTGACTTAATCGTGACGAGCTGGATCATGAAAAGACTCATTAAAAAGCTTGTGAATTATTTCATATAAGTATTTGCGAAGAAGTACTAAGAGTTTATTTTTCAAAACGAAAAAATAGAAAATAATAGTATGTGCATTAATAATGAAATAGTGGCATAGCTTCGTACTTGTCATTAATTAAACCATGTTTCTCACTCTCTTTTTAATAACTTAAAAAGCCCAAATACACAAATCTGGTCAAACCTTTCAAATTTATGTCAATTTTAGTCACTTATATTTTGGGTTGGTTACTTAAATGATCACTAAACTTTGACCAAATAACCTGGTGGTCACTGTTCTTCAAAAAATTTCCTAGCAAACTCACACAACTTTGACCGATTATCCTAGCAGTCACTACCGTCTACGGACATCCAATTTTCCGTTAGTCAGCTTATGTGGACATGCCAATTGGGATTCCACGTCACACAAGTCAACTTACGTGGCAAATTTTCACCCAATCAACTAAACCCATGTAACCAAAACACCCAACCCAATTACCAAAACTCAAACCAAAACCCAATCTCACTTCCTCTCCCTCCTCCTTCCTCATCTCTGCTCTCTCCCTTACCAAAACTCAGATCTCCCCATCTACGCCGACATCCCCACCAGGCCGCCGCCGACCATGCCCCACCAGGCCGCCGCCGACCATCCCCACCAGGCCGCCGAGGTCGCCGCCGCCGGGTCACTGTTCCAGGACCTTCTCAGCAAAACGCTGAAGCTCGTGGTGTAGAAGATTGTTGCAGAAGGGGAACTTGGTTAGGGATGCGTGATTGATAATCTGGAAGAAACCCAATTGAGTCGCAGCTTCAAAAATTGAATCTTGAACTCGTGGGTCGTCCCAATTTGAGACATCGATGATTGGTATTGAGGATGAAGGAGTGATTTTGAGAGATTCCAGTCGTTCTTCAGGGGGTTGGATGTATTGGGGAGGGAGAGTGGTCAGATCTGGCGAAGAAGAAGAAGGGAGGGGGGTTAGATTCAGATGATAAGGAGGAAGAAGAAGGAAGGAAGAAGAAAGGGGTTGTGGGTGGCAGTTGAGGGAAGAGGAAGAGGAAGTGAGGTGTCGGCGGCGGGGCGGGCGGTGGGGCGGCGGCGGTGGCGGGGCGGGGCGGCGGTGAGGCATTCCGACGGTGGTAGGGAGTGAGGGTGGAGAAGAGGAAGGGGAAGAGGAAGAGGAAAGAGGAGGAAAGAGAAGGAGGGGTTTGATTTGGGTTACATGGTTTGGTTTGGTAATTGGGTGGGTGTTTAGGTTTGGGTTTGGGGTTTTGGTTAGATGATGTGGCAATTTAGATATTGTGGTTGTCTTGATGGCATTGCCACGTATGCAGATGGATGGAAAATTGGATGTCCGTAGACGGTAGTGACTGCTAGGATAATCGGTCAAAGTTGTGTGAGTGCTAGGAAATTTTTTGAAGAACAGTGACCACCGGGTTATTTGGTCAAAGTTTAGTGATCATTTAAGTAACCAACCCCTTATATTTTAGAGGCATATTTTTGGTTTGTGACATATCTATCCAGTTGACCAAATTGATCATTATAAATGACAACATTTTAGACGAAGTTAGTAACATCGTTAACCGGATTACCATGTCATCTGAGTGACAAATGAAGACCACAGACAAAATTGTCACGTGCTGAAAATTAAAAAATTAAAACTAATTAGTACCATAGATTTTCTTTCTTTTACGACGACTGTTCTCCCCTTCTTTCTTCTTCTTCATTTCAACACATCCTTCTTTTTTTTATTTATCTTATCGTCGACCTTTTCTTTTTCCATTTATTCCGTGAGTCATTTGCTCCTTCTTCCTTCTTCTTTGTTTTTTCGTTTTTTCTCTTCGATTTTTTTGTTGTGATTTCGTCATTTCTCCTTCTTTGATTCTTCTTCGAATCTACTTCTTGTTATTCTTCTTCGACTCACTATTGATATAGGTCATAAAATTTGTTCATACTTTGATTTATGGATTGAAGGAACTATCTAGGGTTTTCGAGTAGAAGGGTTTTTTTTTGTTGGTGTTCAATGATTTGATTTGGTTTGTGCATACTTGGGTGTGGTGGAAGGTACAAAATGGTAGAACAACTGTGAATCCTGGTATGGGAAGCATATATGTGGGTACACTCTCTTCGTCGAAAACTCCCAAATTTAGTAAACCCTAATCTAAAGATGTTGGTGGCCAATTACATCCCCCTTCCTTTACCATCTGGGAATAATACTCCACTACCTTTTCTTCAGCAACCATTGTTGTCGAATCACAACTTTCGAAACTCAACTCAACTTTATTGATGGACACTTCAGACAACGGTTATGATCTCGCACGAAGGGTCGATTCAAAGATAACTTAGATGAACTAGGTTTGTATTCCCAAGGTCCTTCTATAGTAGCTTACTCAACTGTGTTAGCTAGTTTGATCAAGAAAGTAATACAAGGGGGTTTTGGTGGTTGAAGTGACACCTGGTCTCACAATTCAATATCAAAGGTTGCTTGTTATGGAAAACTAGCATCACGAGGCTAAAAAAGCATGAAAAAGAGGTGGTGCCATAAATTCAAAAATCAAATAAGCAACAAAAGGGATTAAGGAAAGACAAATTAAAGGAAACCACAAAGAAGGAAGTTATGTCACTTGGATAGAGACTTGCCTTAGCTCAACCTCACCTAAATTTGAGGAATTGGACAATGCGTCAATGAATAGGATTGAAAAATCATGCATCTCACTCAAATGCAACAATAGGACAACCCTAAACATCTCTACTAGGCTATTATACCAAAGTCAAGTAGTTCTGGATGCACACCACTTGTTCAATGAAATGCCAAGTTGAGATATACACTTTTAGGATTCAATAAACACCTAATCAGACTCACAACATATGCATATTAATCATCCAACACTTCACATTAACCCAATTACGCCAGTCAAGTCAAATGCCTAATGCACACCGAGTGTAGGGATGCAATTGATATCCTACCCTACCCTACCCGGTCAACGAGGATAATACCCTGTGTTGACTAGGTAAGGGTAGGGTAAGGATATTCTCTTAGTTGAAAAAGTAGGGTAAGGATAGGGTAAGGATATGACCAAAACCCTACCCACAAAATACCCTACCCTTAACCTCACTATAAATTTAAGTATTTTTTTATGTAAAATTACCAAACAAACTATTGTCTACGGTTGATTCGTGAGATGATTCACAATTAACTAATATAAAAACACATTATAACCAATAATTATTTGCTTACACATGATTCAAGTTTTGATTTAGAATGTATAATGATGGTGATAGTAGAAATTGATCGTAATATTTGTATAACATTACTTGACTAATTTATATATATCTAGTGCTTATGTAATATTTTTCATTTTATTTCTGTAGTTGAGAATGATGTGTTTTGGTATAATCATTATCGATAAAACTGTGTTATAAGAATATATTAAAATATCTAGGGTACCCACGAACCCTATGGGTATTTGTAGGGTAGGGTAAGCGTAGGATTGTTGAAAACCCGTAGGGTAAATGGTCGGGTATTTTCCAAAGTTATAACCTGAGGGTAAGGGTACGGTTGACCCCATACCCTGACTCTACCTACCCATTGCCAAACCTAACCGAGTGTTTGTGAAAAGTCCCCAAAGATGAATCACCCAAATGGTTAAGGAAATTGTGTTCTATCTCTTGTAACATGCTCCCATATTCCCCTATGTGTGTTTCCTACATGATTCATACACAAACATGCAATACACCATAAGCCAAACCCAAAGATAATGTATCAATAACACAATATCAAAGGGGAACACAAACCATAGAGAAAACACTCATAGACACCAACTCTTATCCAACCCTCTCATTTTAGGGAACCATCCTTGCTTGGGTATTGCCCTAACCAAATGACATTAGAACACTAGCCAAACATGGACAATGAAAGAAGAAACATGGGAAACCTAGCTAGGGTGTTGATGCCCATGGTAAGATCTTCAAGAGCTCCAATCCTCATCTATCTCTCTTTGACTCCTTGTGATGATCCAATGATGATGAAGAGGAAAGATGTGGATCAAACGGTGTTATGGATGTGAAGGATGGGGTGAAAAGTGTGCTTGGGAGGCTCGTCCCAATGTCAAAGGGAAGTCCAAAAAACTCTCAAACAAGTTAAAACAATACTATTTATAGTGCATGTGTAGGGGGCGCGGTCACGGGCGCGCCTGCACCCAACCCCAATTCAATGCAGCTCTCGGAAAGAAAGAGGGAGGGGGGCGACAACTCCCATGTCCCGTTTCAACTCCCTTTCTTATTTTGGGCTTTTGACGGGTTTCCTAAGTCCAAATTAGTCACATCTTGAACCGATGGTTTTATGATAAGCCTCTCTATCATTGTTTAACCTGAAAGTACATCAAAAGCACCTCGAAAATCGTGAAAATGAACCACGAATAAGAGGTACTTTTCTCGTGTCATAATGTTCATGATTCTCTGCCTCCGAAGTTTTTGAAGTATGATAAAGGTTTAATCAATTAGGGTTCACCATTTTGATCCTAAACTGTGATTAAGGTTTCAGTCGGAGATGGGTTTAGTTTCATGATCGGAAGTTCTTTCTTCGTACAAGGAAGTTGACGATTTAAAAATTTGAAAGTGTTGTCTAAGAAATCTTACAGTAAAAATTTCTTAAATAATCAATTTGGTTTACTTGTTAAATGACATGATACCTTTTCCTTTTCTACGTGTATTCCATATTCTTAAGTATGAAGACATTAACTTAAAGAGTTCCGTAAGTTTCAGCATATAACGTGTCGGTCACTTATGTATAAAACTCGTCAAGATGGTCCCGTCCCGTCTAACTTCCATCCAATGCTGACGTGGAAGATGACTGAACAGCCCAGTCAACATAAAGAATAATAAAATATAAAAATAAATAAAAACTAACCAAATAAAAAAATATCTTCTCCCCTTCATCTCTCTCCTTCTCCCCCTCCTCTCTCTTCCCTTTCTCTCCTTCCTGCAAGAATAAAGAACAAGAACTCAACCTGTGGATCTTTAGTTCCTTATTGATCTTCAGTAAGTTTCGTTCCTGATTGCCCCCACTAAAAGTAGGGGTACTGGTTACCCCACTAACGTTTCGATGGATAAACATGCTTATAATATCTTGTTTTTTCGAGGATAAGAATCTAAATGTCATTAAGGGGTTGTTTGGTTGCAGTGATATTGATATTGATAACTGCAGATATCATGATATTCAGGATATCATCGTTTTTTCTGTCCTGGATATCATGATATCTGGGGCTAAAAGTGATATCAATATCACTCAACAGATATTCATGTGGGGAGGTGAATATCTTCAGAGTGATATTGATATCACAATTTTTGGACAATTCTATCCTCACTCAACCTTCACAATTATAATGTCATCAACCCCATTACCCCAATTTCTTTTTTCTCATTTTATATTGTCTCGTGTTTATGTATTTTTATATTTATTTATTAATTAAGATAAATAATTATGATTTAGTTTTTAATTACTAAATAAGAATTTCTTAGTTAGAATTAGAATTCACCATGAAAATTATTTTAACTTTTTATTTTATTTTTACTAGAAGAGGGAGATGTGTTAGCGGTAAATATAATATTAATTATTTTCTTAATAAATGAGCATTTATTATTCTAAAAGTATAATCAACTCGAGTAATTAATTTATAAATACATTCACGAATTAAAAAAGAGAGATTACAAATTTTAATTTATAAACACACATACTTTTTAATTAAATGTTACTTTGTTCAAGCAAATGAGGGTATTTTGGTACATTCATCCATGCACTCATAATTCACCACTCATTTAAATATCACTAACCTAAACAGTGATATCAAAGAATCACTTTTACCAATATCAATATACTAACATATCAATATATCTCACATATCATGATATGTAAATATCATCCAACCAAACGACCCCTAAAGGATAAATATAACGATCTGAATAAAAAACTAATATATATGCAGTGAACTCAACATGTGGTTAGTTGAACTATTTGCCTAGTTGGTATTAATAATGTCGATTTTAATGTGAAGAACTGGATGCTTTTAGAAGTAATTCGCGGCTAGTACTTCCATCAAAGCTTTGGTTTAGATTATTGTGAACTGTGCGGTGGGTACTCGATTGAAAAGTTATTGATTGTAATAGGAATTGCTTGGGAAACTTGTGAAGAAGCTACCAGAGTCTGTGAACAGTGGCCATTTATGATACTCTTGTTGTTCAATATGATCTATTAACTATGAATTTAGGCATAGTTGTGTAGTCTAGTTATGGAAGAGTCGTTTATAATTGAGAAACGAATTGGATCAGAGAGTGAGAGCAGTTGGACCCTTTTCGGGTTGCATCCTACAAGACATCAAGTTTGGAGGACAAAGTTGCATTCTTTCTTTGTTAGATTACATAGAGAAAGCGATGCTTTGATTAGGAGTAGCAGATAGATTGATTCTTTGTACTGTGCTTTGACTTGTTGTTTCCTGTAATTCTATAAACCCAGATTGACAACAGAAACAGAGTGGAAGGCTCTGTCTTATCTCTAAAAAATAGAGGATAATGCTATTATTAGGCGTTTAGGGTAGCAACAACCTACTTTCTTTCAATATCTGAGCAACTTTCATTCCTTATTCATTTCAACATCTGAGAAACTTTCATTAATTAACTAGCAATTCTTATATACAAAAGAGGATGCATATATGATGAAATTCAATCATCGTAGCAGCAACCTACTTTCTTCCGCGACGCTTTTGACCCTCATCGTTGCAGCGGTTGTTTGCAGGAAGATGAAGATGGAGCTACACTGATCATCCGCCATTGACAAGGCAACAAGATTGGGTTGCCGGGTTGGGTTTATTGACAGGGAATCAGCAATCAGTGGTACTGCACAGATGCAAATTTGTATCAATTGAGACCCGAAAACGGTACCTCAGGAACGACCCCCTCGCCGTCTGGAGCAGACAACTGATTATTGGCGTCGTGAGCTAATACTAACTACTGCCTCGTGAACGGGATCTACGTCCTTAGGATCACAATCCCCGACCACACAACTTCGTTGAATGCACCGGAAGATGGCGCAGACAATGCCCATGGATTCATGGAATTGGTAGAAATGGGCGGCGACGGATGTGGAGTTGACTGGTGGGAGGAAAGAAGAATTGGGTGTTTGGCTTTGGCTATTTGGAGATTTGGTATTGGTGCAGGAGTGAAAGTATTGTGCTCTGTTTGGTTATCTAGAGGTGAAATTGGGTGTTTGGCTTTGGCTTTGGCTATCTAGGTCTATGTTCTTTATTCTTGCGGGAAGGGGAGAGAGGAGTGGGAGAGAGAGAGGAAGCGTGAGAGTATATTTTATTTTTTTGTATTTGTTTATTTTTAATTTATTTTTATTTATGTTGACTAGGTCGGTTGAATCATCTTAGATGGAAAAATTGAATGGAAGTTGGACGAAATTTTTAGACGAGACCATTTTAACGAGTTTTATACATAAGTGACCGACACGTTATATGCTGAAACTTACGAGACTCTTTAAGTCAATGACCCATACTCACACCATATCAGCAAAGTAAATTCTCCCGTTAAATTTTATCAAAATTCTTTAACGACCGCAATGACAAAGTGGACGGAGGACACCCAAGTGATTAAAATGAGTTATAAAAGTGACTAGAATGGATATGAAATTGAAAGATTTGGTCACATATGTGTATTTTGCCGTTTAAAATATTTATATTTCTCTTTTAAAAAACTTGGAGGAAGGGAAGGGTAATCGAAGTCGGTGTGTTCGTCTGCTCCTCTTTGAGTCTTGAGTTTTGGAATTTGGACACTTACACTTCTCTCTCAGCTGACGGGCACCTCCGCCGCCTAATTCTACCGGGACTCAAGAAAGCAACAGCAGCATAAACAGAAATACAACATGCTGTTGTCACGAGGCTTGTCTCGGTTTACTAGGTCTAGTAGCGTTCTATGTTGCCGATCGATTCTTTCTCACCGCTTGGATCCGTATCCTATCACCGGCGGTTCCGACTCTCCTGGAGACTCCGTTCTAAAGGTAATCTGTATTTCTGCTCCGCTCACTCTTCGAGTCTCAATACTTCCCCTGCATATCTATAATCGCAACGGTTTCTGTGTTTTGAGTTCCTGCTACTTGCTTCGACTTGTGTCTCTGTTTAGGACGATTGATGGACTGCAATGTTGATTATTTTTATATGAGCTTTGTGAGATTTTGTATAGCTGAGCTTCCTATACTGTCATCGAGTCATAATTCGTATGTACACGATTCTCAAATGAGTTGCTCAACACTTCCCGAATTTAATCCTGTTTTGAGGAAGCATAACGGATAGGTATACAGTTCGTTACGAGAGGTACGCAACTTTTCTGCTGGCCTACGTTTTCTTTATTACGTTTTCTGTTGAGAGGAGGTGGTTGTGGGTATGGGTGTTAAGTTTGTGAAATGTTCCTTGATATTTTCTTGACTCTTGCTTGAATAAATAAGATTGATCAGTTTATGATAATTCTTTGTTTCGTTTCATTTCCTGGTGATTAGTAGGTTTATCGTTGCAGAGAGCATTATTCCTGGAGTAATCCTGTCTTGTCTGGCTTAATGCGTCAGATACATCATCAGAGCACTTCCTTGGTCGAGGTATAGGTGAAACATTAACGTTTGTTGATACATCTTGTTTGTTAGCTTCTCAGTTGTACCAAGTTTCAGTGACAGATTGTGCTGATGAATGTCATTTGGCTCTGTAATTTCGTAGCATCAACTGATATAAGAGTTGGACCTGTTTTCTTTCTGACTCTCTTAGATTTCCGTTTCTTTAGAGAACAAGATGATTAGTGTAAATGTAAGGCTTATTTCTAGACTTGCATTGTCAGAGCTGGCATCGTAAAAACTAATCGATTATCAGAGTTTGAACTGAGTTTTGTGTTGATGTATATGTTTGCACCTATACTGTTTGAGATTTCTGTTCAGTTATTTATCTCATGATCATCCATTATCCTATAATTTTAGAAGGGTTCTGGTTTCTTTTCTGAAGGGACAACTTCTGTTGACCTTCTATTCATGC
Organism: Linum lewisii; assembly: GCA_034768395.1. Taxonomy (NCBI): domain Eukaryota; kingdom Viridiplantae; phylum Streptophyta; class Magnoliopsida; order Malpighiales; family Linaceae; genus Linum; species Linum lewisii. Next base: position 8,685,232 of record CM068302.1, read on the forward strand.
CTTGTGCTGGACTGTATCGAGGGTAAAGTAGGCCTTGTAGTCACCTTTTTAGCAGTTCCCTAGCATGTTTAGTGCTATAACATTTTTTGCCCCTAGATTTGCAAGTTTTAGATGTGGCTGTTGCTTATTTCGTGTTGGCTTATTTGCCAAAGATATTCTCATTCTCCATCCTGAATTTTCCTTAGAGCTTCTTAAGTTCTCCAATGTGTTTTTCTTTTCCATTGCCTTTGCATTTCTTATAGTTCAGTGATGTATGTGGCTAATTTTATTTCAGGAACAACTTGATCCATTTTCAATTGTTGCTGATGAGTTATCACTTCTTTCAAATAAGTTGCGGGAAATGGTAGTTGCTGAGGTATTTAATTGTGTACTTATGATACTCTTCTACGCTTCAAATATATGGAGCAATAATTGAGGTCTTTCTCCAGTGTTGTGCTTTTTATGTTATTTATGGCTCAATGTTGTGTGTTACGTCTGTTAAGCTGTGCTTATGGATCTCAAATTTTCCAGGTTCCAAAGCTTGCCTCAGCTGCTGAGTACTTCTTTAAATTTGGAGTGGAGGGCAAGAGGTTCCGTCCAACGGTAATTACATCACTAACTATTGATAATTCATGAAAAGAAGCAATTGACATTGACAGTTGGTTCTGTAATCAGTTCTTAATTATTCGGGGTAGCATAGACTTTTTGTTATTTTGGTGTGTGTTTGGATATACTGATCTATTTTTCATCCTGACTGATTACTCTCAAAATATCATTGAATACACAATTTCTCGTATCTGGTTGAGCTGATCTTTTCTTATCCTAATTACTTTGAAATTGTCATTGGATATACGACGCCCTCATGTAAAGTGCTTGTAATTTAAGTTTTTTGTTCTCGATTTCTGGCTTTCAGACCTTCCACATTCACTGATAGATATGCATGTTACCTAAAATAAGACATACTTGACTTAGAAAATCTAGCTAGTTACATTGAAACCAGAGTCGCTTGTTGGTTTGTGATACTGAACAAGTGGAGAGTTATCTCATGCAGGTTTTGTTGCTGATGGCAACAGCTCTGAATGTTCACTTACCTATACCCAATAGTGTTGCGGTGCCTACAGAGCTACGTGCAAGACAGCAACGAATAGCGGAGATTACCGAGATGATTCATGTTCATTTCTTGCTGAAGTGGCCACTTGACTTATTTTTGCTGTAGAAATTTAGTCTTGCTGCTTGAATCACTGGTTTCCTGTATCAGGTAGCAAGTCTTCTTCACGATGATGTCTTAGACGATGCAGACACAAGACGTGGCATTAAGTCGTTAAATCTTGTTATGGGAAATAAGGTACCTCCATATTATTTTGAAGAATAGAGGGTTTACTTTCATTTTGGACTCATTTATATCCTTATCAAAATTTCTTTATGTTCCATGAAAGTGCTGTATATCTGCACATATGCCATACGATCATCTCTTTCTATCTTTTTGTAAAGTTCTGGGATTTTACTTTCGTTTCTTTTATCAGTGATTCTTTGGGGATTCGTAGCTTAGGTTTTCCTATACAATTTGAAATATAGTTTACCCTGAGTTTCAAGCAATTAGGTACAATTAAATTATTTGTAGTAATGATGGATTCTTTGAAGGAAACTATCGAGTCCTAAGGTCTTCCATTATTTTCTCATGTTATTGCAGGTAGCAGTCCTAGCTGGGGATTTTTTACTTTCAAGAGCTTGTGTAGCATTAGCTTCTTTGAGAAATACGGAGGTATCTTGGGTTCTCAGAATTCCATTTCAAAGCAAGCGTTGATTGCAACCTTTTTAAAAGGCTTAGCTCTTTCATTTCGAATATGTGGGCATATCAGTGTGCGAAAACGTTTTATACCAATTGCAAATGGGAAAGTGTTCTTACTTGATATGTGGCAGGAGATTGATACAGTTACTTCCCGTGACAGTTCAGTTTGAGTAAAAGTGACGGCAGTTCAGTTGGGTTTTGTTGATTGGAGTCTGTCATTATCATATTATTAGTTTTTGTTTGATTACAACTAGTTAGCGGCCGGGTTTGTAAAGTATGAGAAAGATTACCAATTATATTTTTTATCAGTTGTTGAGAGTGTTTGCGGCAAGATCCTTGCTGGAAGAACCCCTCAACGATCTATCCCCTATCAGGGAATATGCAACTGTTCCTAAATTTATCATAGTTGCTTCCTAGTAATAGACCTTCCAAGCAATGATGACTTGCAACATCCACTTCACAGTTGGTTGATGAATTAACTATATATGTATCTGATAGCACACGTGATTTTGAAGTCACTGGTTAATTGATTATCATATCATAGTATTCTAGAAAGATTTTTGTTAATTAATTAATCATCACTTAATAGATTATGTTGATATGATCACTTGAGGTTGGGCGTCAACATCTCCTTTCACTCTTTCTTCCTTGCATAAGTCCGAGACTTCTTGAAAGTCGTGCACGTTAAATTTTTATGTTCAATAAAACATATAGTGGATTGGTGGTTGGTCAGATTCTTTTTTGATTATTGTTCATCAAGTGTTGCCAGTGTTTCTGGCATAACTTTAACATTTTAGCTTGCCAATTCTTACTTCCTCATTCCGTGTGAAATGCATATTTTAGGTTGTTTCCCTACTAGCAACGGTTGTGGAGCATCTTGTAACTGGTGAAACCATGCAGATGACTACTACGTCGGAACAACGTTGTAGGTATGTTGCTATGTGTGTTCCAACTTCCAGCTGATAGAGCGTTCTGATATGCTGGTTCTTAGAAAATTTTATGATGCTGTAAATAGAAGTTTTACTCTTTTTTTCGGTTACTCAAAAGACTGTGAAACGATTGCCCTTCTGCAGCATGGAGTATTATATGCAAAAGACGTACTATAAGACTGCATCCCTGATTTCTAATAGCTGCAAGGCAGTTGCGCTTCTTGCTGGGCAAACCACTGAAGTGGCTACTTTGGCTTTTGAGTATGGAAGGAATCTGGTTTGTGGTTTTCTTCACTAACTTCTCTTTATGTGAAACATTTCTTGATGAGCTGTTTGAAGATATGCATACGAAAGTTATTTTCCATCATATTTTGACAAGTCTTTGAAAGACGATGTGGATATTGTCATGATCTAAAGAACGTGGTTCAAATGTGCAAGGGCGAAATTTTCGGTCTCAATGGTATCTAATGTCTTATTTTATTTTGTAGGGTTTGGCCTTCCAGTTGATAGATGATGTTCTTGATTTCACGGGCACATCTGCTTCCCTTGGAAAAGGATCATTGTCCGACATACGCCATGTAATTTATCTAACAACCTAGTATGGTTAAACCAATGCTGTTTATTTCAAATATAACGTCGGCAGCTTTCTCAAAGTGTTGATTCATTTTTCAGTTTTGATTAGATACAAGTACCGTTGATGCCTGCAGATCTAAGATCCTGTATATCCATAATCTCTTATTTTTTCATTTGTGAATTACGTTATTTTACAGGGAATAGTAACTGCTCCAATACTGTACGCCATGGAGGAATTTCCCCAGCTGCATTCAATTGTCGAGCAAGGATTCGATGATCCCAAAAATGTGAACCTTGTGAGTAGGATATGAAGTGAAGTTCAATGTTCCTCTTCTTCCCTTTTTATTTGTTTTTACACTTGGGAGTTTGATTTCTGGACTGGGACTCATCGGGAAATCCAGGCACTGGAGTACCTTGGAAATAGCCGTGGGATACAGAGGACAAGAGAACTAGCAGCGAAGCATGCTAACCTTGCTGCAGAAGCTATTGATTCATTGCCGGAAAGTGAGGAGGAGGAGGTGAGGAAATCGAGGCGGGCTTTGATAGACATTACTCGGAGAGTAATTACTAGGACCAAGTAACAGAAAAGCTCCAGCCCTGTCTGAGACCTCACTAGCCAGTTGGCTGGATGTGCTAAGACATTTTTTTGGGGGTTAGTTTTGTTCGATTTTGTGGGCTAATTGGAGGGCCAATAGTTCACCCTCCACCCTTCATTAATTTATTGCTTTAGATCTGGTACCACCCATTACATATTTGGATGTTAGGAAAGCTGATCTTTGTAAATTACATTTACCCCACTGTGGACAGTACAAATAAGTATTGATGTTGCTGGAAATGAATCCATTCTGGGTTACTGGAAGCCAGGTTTATTTGTGGTACTCAAATTTTTTAGCTCGTACTACTTTACTGTCTGCATGTTGCTTCCTTTTATGTGTACTAGAGTTTTGTCTTCGCTGTGTTTTTTTTTAATATACTTTGTAATGAAGGAAGCGGATTAGCATTTAAGAATTAGATTTGTTTTGGAAAGTTCCAAACCACCTCAAACCATTAGATCTAGTTTGACCTTTGACCAATCTAATGATCTATATTTGTCAGGGCATTTAAGACTTTTCACAGTAATTTAATTATTATATCTAATTTAAATATTATATTATTATATTTTACATTAAATATTATATGTTTTATGTTGACAATCGGCAACATACAGTTGCCGGCCGCTGCCGCCAGTGACTTTTCCTGCGGTCGGTGCCGATGATTTTTTCGGTAACTTTTTCGACGACTTTTCCGATAACTTTTCCGACGATTTTTTCGGTAACTTTTTTCGGCGACATTTTTCGGCGACTTTTTCGACGAGGAAAAGTTAACTAGTTAACCTGATTTTTACTATTAACTTGTTAGCATGATTTTTATTGATAACTAGTTCACTAGTTAACTTGGGTTTTTACAGTTAACATGTTTTCCGGTGACTTTTCCAGTGAGGCTCCGGAGATCGACCAAACTCCAATGACTTTTCCGGCGATGACAAGTTAACTAGTAACCTGATTTTTACTAATAACTTGTTAACAATATTTTTTTTAAACCTGAGTTTTTACAGTTAACTAGTTATCAGCAGATAACCATAACTAGTTATCTAATCGAGTTAACTAGTTAACCAATAGAATTAACTTTTTATCAAGTTGTTAACTAGTTAACAAGATTTTTAGTTGATAACTAGTTATCAAAATTAGTTAACTAGTTAACTTATCGAGTTAACTAGTTAACATCATGATTTAGATAACGAGTTAACTAGTTAACCAATCGAGTTAACTAGTTAACCAATCGCGTAATTTATCAAGTTAACTATTTATCAAGTTGTTAACTAGTTATCTAATCGAGTTACCTAGTTAACCAATCGAGTTAACTAGTTATCTAATCGAGTTAACTAGTTATCCATTCAAGTTAACATCATGATTGGATAACTTGTTAACATGGTTATTTAATTGATAACTAGTTATCAAAACTAGTTAACTAATTATACAAACTAGTTAACTAGTTAACCCAGATTTTTACTAATAACTAGTTAACAAATTTTTGATTTAGCTAGTTAGAGGTTGTTTGTTTGGTAGAATTGGATCGGAGAGAATTGAAATAGCTAGGGAATTAGAATAGCTAGAGATTGTTGAATTCTTGTCTATTTCAGAATAGACCGTTTGGATGAGTGATTTTGTACTTTATATGATGAGAATAAAAGTAATAGTGAAAGGCGTTAATAAATAGTTGAAAGTTTAAGGTTTGTATTTATTCACTCATTTTGAGAGGTTTTTTCTCCCTACTTCCATTAGGGTTTTCCCTACTTTTGTTAGGTTTTTTATCGTCAATCTTCTCCAATTTTTCTCACAGCATCATCCTTTGTTGTTGTCTTCTCTGTTTTTTTGCCTAGCCCTAGCCGACGAAGCTTCTGAAGATGGAGACGAGTTTAGGAGCGCTGAAAATAGACGACGATGGAGACATCGACTGACTTTTTTGTGCGGTTGGAACGTTCATCACAACAAAGCACTACAACTTCAACATCATGCGAAATCGTATGGAAATTGTGTGGCAACCAGGACGAGGCTTAGTAGTGGAAGACCTCGGGAACCGGTTAGTTTTGTTTCGCTTCTTCAGCAAAATCGACATTCAATGGGAGATCGATAATGGCCCATGGACGTTTGACGATCACCTTTTAGCCCTCCATGAACTCAAGCCAGGAGAAGACCCATCACGGGTGCTGCTACACCATGTTGCTTTTTGGGTCCAAGTGCATGACTTGGAACCGGGTTCTTCTCCGAAACGGCCAACCGCGTCCTTGGAAACTTCGTAGGCACATTCATATCCTATGATGAGAAGAATGCAACCAACTTTGTGAATCAATACTTGCGTATGCGCGTTTTGCTGGATATCTCAAAACGCTCAAGCGAGAAAAGAAGGTGAGAAACTCGGGCATGCTAGAAACACTAATTAGGCATGGCTAATTGGAACTAAGAACGGCAAGAGAGGTTGGGAGCGACGTTTGGGAAAATTTGGAGAGATTCAGAGAATTTGAGAGACTGCCACTCTACAGTTAGGCATATGGAGAATTTGAGAGAATGAAGTCTCCTTAACATCATAAAACGACGCGATTAGGCATACGGGTCGGGAGAATAGTATGATATTCGTCCCGGAAAATACACGTCAGTTTGATTGTTAGGTTTACCCGACATCGCCGAAAATGGCTTATACTAGTTAGTCATCGGGTTTAATCGGTTGGGTTTGGGTGGTTACCTGGTTTTCTGGTTTTAAATGCCAAGCCTATACATATCAAGGAACTTGAAGAGCTTGTTCGTGGATCACCTGGACATGGCCACACCTTCTTTGAAGTTGGAGGAATTCGATTAGGACTACTCTGTTGAGGTTCGTGACAAGGATTGGAATGGTCTTCGAGGAGAAATTTTAACTCATCTTTCAAGTAAGAAATTGATCCATGGCGATGGATCGAATTTGGTTGACAAGTAGGTCAAGGGAACTTGAACTTGTCCTTCAAATTTGAAGTTGTTGAAGGAAGTGGTCAGCTTGGTGAGGCGATCGACAATCTTCAGAAACGACGAGTCACAGTTAGCGTATTTACACCATTTAACTTATCTCCTATCCTCAGCCGTGCCAATTATCGGATCCTTGGCCAATAGGGTGGAAGTCTGTCTGTTCAGTCAAAAATCAATTCTGGTCGATCGATTAAAAGTTAACTGAATTTATAAAGTCTTAACCGCTGCCTCGGGAATCTCAGACGAAGAGAGAGTGAGACTAGGGTAACCTAACTGGTAAGGGAACGGGGAAAAGGGATTGAACTGGGGATTTGGTGGGGACTCACGACTAAGGCAGAGATACACATGGTTATCGATCGGTCAGGCGGTTAATCTTAGTCAATCGACGGTTAACCACATTTGACTGATTAGCCGACATATATTTATGTTCTTAACCTTTACCCGCCTGAATAGCAAGTCGGTTGACCGATGGTTAATCAATTTTGGTCAGTCAATTGGTTTTAACCAATAACCGTAATTGTATTTCTAGCCCTACTGGCCAGAGCAGCACCGTCGAGTCCTCCAGCCGTGACCTGCAGATGATGATCGAGTTTTTTTGCCTTTGATCTGAACGGGCAAGTCTCCTCCGCTGCCCGTTATCTATTTCAGCCGATGGCGCCGTCTATACCACAGCTCCACCATGTGATGTATTATGACGCTAAGATTTGGGGGTTGGCAAGGATGGAAGGAGGGTGGGTTTTTGTTTATAGATTTAGAGATGGAGGCTACTTCTAAGGCTTCGATGGAAAAACAATTTGGAGGTAGGGAAAAAGATGATTGGGAAGAAGGTGAAGCTCCGTCGACGTATTATTTCCAGATCTGCAACGTCAGCAGAGAGAGATTGAGGCGACAGATGTTGGTCATGGATGGTGCTAGATTAAAATAAATGTCTTTTTAATAAAAAAAATATTAAATAAATGTCCACGAAGCTGATGGAAGCCGATGACGTTTTATGTTTTGGTACAAGTGATGCAGTTCATGTTACTGGTTATGTGGATTCAGACTATGTTAGAGATGTGGATGATATAGGAAGTCTACGACGGGTTATGTTTTTACATGGAAAGTGGTCCAATCAGTTGGAGGTCAACCTTGCAGAATGTAATTGAACTATCAACTATAGAAGCCAAGTACATGGCCAAAACTGAAGTAGCAAAGGAGGCGCTATGGTTGAAAGGGTTAGTCTCAGAGGTAGGCTTTGAGCAGTATATGCTCTTGGGACATAATGTGATAGCTAGAGTGCCATGGAACTGACCAAGAATCAGGTCTACGATCAATGCTGGTGAAATCCAGGTATTGAAGGTGCACACAAATATTGTTTGGACTTACTCCAAGTTACAAACTGTGTTGGAACCTACGATTCGATTTACCGAGTATGGATGATACTCTAGTCGAATGGTAGAGGGCTTTAGGGCGCAATCAACTCGAACCAAGTTGTGACCGGATATTTTGTAGAGCCGTGAACAAAATCACTTTCCGTGAAGAATATTTCTACCCTTTCAATAAGCCTAGGGTTGCAAGAAATTTCTCATTGGGATAAAACTACAAACCTTCAAATTCAAGGCTTAGATGAATATGAAGACACCTTTGAGAATTTGTGAGTGAGAGATATGAGATTTGAGATTTTTGTGTTGGAGAAATGGGGAGGAGGCCTTCTTTATATAGGTACACATTTTTTTCAGTGACCAAATGCATATTTGGTCTACTAAACCAAATTAATTTCAGCCACTGATTTAATATTAAATAATAAGATTGTCATAATCATATATGATCAATTAATTACCCAATTAATTAGTAGATAATGAGTAGGAAGGTCTTTTAATGTTACCATAACTAATATATTTTTATATTTTTTTCCCTATTCCCTCCAACTTCTTCTCAATTCCCTGCAACTCTTTTCTTTCTTCCCTCTCCTATTGTCGTAATTTCTTTTCTTTTTTCTCCGATCAAGGTTCGGTTTAGGTGTTTAGACTAAGTGTGCATTAATTTTTTCTCCAGTAGGGTTTATATGTTCTTAGTGCACTGAACGTATCTTATGAGAAAATATAATTGTACAAGAATTTTTGGTTTGCTAATGCTGCAATGTTAATGATTCTTGCACTAGGAAAGTCTATTTATGAACCATGACTCCAAACGTGTTATTTTATGTTGTTTGATCTTTGTTTAAGTATTAGTTTGCTGATTTGATGCATGTACTAGGACACCTTAGATGTGAATTTCGTTTCAATGTAAATGATGCATGTACGAGGACACCTTAGTACTTTTCCTGCATTAGGACACCCTTGAATCTGTTGAAGTTAACCTCTGTATGGTGAACTGTACATGGATTTTTGGTTTGTTGATGTTGCAATGTTAATGATTCTTGCACTAGGACAGTCTATTTATGAACCATCTAGACTCCAAACGTGCTTTTTTATGTTGTTTGATCTTTGTTTAAGTATTGGTTTGCTGATTTGATGCATGTACTAGGACACCTTAGATGTGAGTTTCATTTCAATGTTAATGATTCATGTACTAGGACACCTTAGTACTTTTCATGCACTAGGACACCCTTGTCCATGGCTGATGACTATATTGGCGACGAGATTGAAATAGTCGGAACAAGCAATTGCAAGAAATCGACCGAAGAAGAAATAAACAACTACATGTGGGGATTTATTTTTAAAGGAAAATCTTGGACTTTTCTTTCTTTTGATTCTCTTTCCATAATTATCCATTGAATTTATTATGTATCATAATGATCTGTTGAATTAATTATCTGCCATAATGATCCGAATTAAATAATGAGTAAGTCAATCTAATCTGAACCATTCATTTTTATCTAATGGTTCTTGTTAATTTGGTCTAATTGACCAAATTTGAGGCTTGGTTTCCCAATAAGCTCCGCATGAAAGGGGATCAACACAACCTTTCATTTAAATTAAAAACAAAATCAAAATTCAGATTTTTTCCCTCTTTGTTTTTTACCCGCCAGCCCCTCTTACTTCTACCCGCCAGCAATAATTGGAGGGAAATTATGGGCTGGGTTTATTCAAAAATCAGCCCAAAAACCAGCCCCCAAAATCGGTTAAAAACCGAACCAAGAATCAGTTCATTTGGATTTCGAATCTAACGGAATTTTCAAATCACGGAAATTGTATCTGAAAATTCAAAGTTCAAAATGTCAAAATTTTAGTTTATTAATATAACTTATCATTCAAGCCTTCACTAAATATTAGTGTTGCTATGAATTTATATTAATAACCAAAGTCTTCTTAACCAAACAAGTCACCCATGTGACTTTTACCATGGAATCAAATAATTCCAACAAACTGAGGAGTTGTCGTAGTGCTGAGCTCGAGGTAGAGGTTTGGGAGATCTAACAAGTACTTAAAGGGGTGATTAGTCTCCAAGATGGAGTTTGTTAGAAAAGTATCTCCTAATCCAAGTAGGATAGGTTTTTTGTAGAAGAGGAGGAATACTAGTCCTAGTTGGAATAGCATTCTTAGTAGTCATCTTATAAATAGGCACCCCCTCCCTTGTACAAATCACATGAAACACAATAGCCTCATATAATAAGAGCTCAACATTCCCGTAGAGTAGATCAATTTTGATTGAACGTAACTACGTAAATCTCGCATCTTGTCTCGATTACTCGTTTTTACCCTTCTATTCCATTATACTCTTCTCTGAAGCGTTACCCCAAACCCGTAGTTTCTTCCGTGTTTTACAACATTTTTTCTCACCCCTGGCTATGAGAAATATATTTTCGCGATGATGATCTTCTCGTCATTTGTTCCTATGAAGGTCTAATGGAAAAGCTCAATAATCATGAAGAGGATGGTGGTTTCCCTAATTACTGACTTATGATATTGGCCTGGTAGTTTGGGATTGTTCCGGCGCCCTCATCTTCGCTATTGGTAAATCCTACTAGTGTATTTTTTTTTTTTATAATTGAATCCTACTAGTGTATTGTTAACCCCTTCATTATAGAGCTTTTGGCTCTCAGGGACGTGTGTCTACTAGCTCACAACATGGGTGGTTAGTACTTGATGTTGAAGGTGATGCAATAGAGGTAGTAGCAAAGATGTCAAGACAAAATAGCATCTGGCTCTAGATGTGTAGTTGGTCTAGTTGTTTGGGTTTTATTGAGGGTCTTCGCTTTGCATCATGGTATTTCCTATCTTGGTATTACTAATATTTTTTTGTTAGAATCGTTGAATGTTTGGGGTGAGTTCCTACTTTGCTGTAACATGCGTTGGACGGAAGTGGTATAGAGGGCGATGGTTCGCAAGTTAAACTGCCCATCCCAAAATGTTTGGTTATGTCACGAGAAGGTGGAACGTTGGTGGCGGATATTTGCAACTTGATGTACTCTTGTGCTCAATTAAGACTGTTGACAGTCCCGCGACAAGCTAATATGACAACCCATTACGTGGCTCGTCATACGCTTCGTTCCCTTCCAAGGCAAGAACTGGTAAACCTGAACTTTCAGCTTGAGTGTACACTTAATTTTTCTTATGTATGATTATCTCTTTTTCTCATTCAGGAGTTACCTAAGAAAAAAAATATAGTGACATTAACGGTAATATATATTCTCGTTATCTCAAAAATATATAGAAAGACATATAAGTGTCTTTTGGATCGATGCAAATAAACATTTTCACTCTATAACTAATTTTATTTTGGTGCAAGTTGTATAAAATCGATGCCCTTATAGGTGAAATTTGGAATGTACGTAGCCTCAATTGTAAACACTGGAACAACTAACTATTTTTGAACCTAGTAATGCAATTTGGTATCCTTGTTAAAAACAATTGAATCGGAGTTTGAGTAAAAAAGAAGAATACAATATTAATAGTCATATCACATGTACTACGTATGGTGCGCCTCCAGTCCAACTGAGTTAGTTTTGCCGGTCAAAATCAAAACTGCTGCAGCAGCAACAGCAACAGCAGTAGTAGTAGTAAGCTGCCAAATGAGCAACTAATCCAACTGCATGCCTACGACTGCCTAACGTATACGTAGTACGTACAGGCTGCCCTCGCCATCATCTCAATAATATTAATGTTATTATAATAATATATGAATTCAGAATTCTCTTTAACAAACCCAAACCAAATATTGCACCAAAGCTCTGCAGCCTTTTCATCTTTTTGCATCACGACATGCGTATCACAACTTCTATCTGGACGACCATATGTAGTTATTATTCGTACGTACAGTTACAAACCCCACATCTATGTTTTTTCTACGGACGGTTGACTCAAACTGCCAAACAGGGAATTTTATTTTTACAATCAATATTTATCTCTATGGAATTATGGATAATACCCAGTATCGAGCAATCAGAACAAGTCATGCTGCTGATACTAGCTAGTAAGATTAAAGAAAAGAAGGTTGTTCATTTTTATACTTAAGAAGATGGCTGCAGCAGCATATATAAGCTGTTAGCTTAGTTAATATTGCACTAACATATATATAATGTAAAGCACAACTTTTCATTAGCTAGCTAGGTTCCTATATTCCTATGCATGGGAAATTAAAGGAAAGGAAAAAGATGATGATTACATGAATCATATATATTTTTGTTTTAGAGTATAATATAATAATAATGATTAAGATGAGCTCATAATGGAGATGAGAGGGAGTTAGAGCCAGAGGGCACCAGCATCCTTGAGGAGAGGTACCAAAGAACCATTGATATGGCAAGCCATGAGTGTCTCTATCCCTCCTAGAAACTTACCACCTATGAACACCGCAGGGACTGGAGGGTTGTGTTGGCCTCCATCGGATGAGGATGCCTGTAGACGGAACAGGACGTCCTCTATCTCATGAGGAGCGCCGCCTGTGGAGGATAATGGAAGCAGCTGGTCCAGCTCCACTACAGTAGGTCCCACACCAAGGCCGAAGAGGAGACGCTTCACCACGGTGCACATGCAGCAGCTGCTCATGCTGAACACCACTACTGCGTTGCTCCTAGCCACCTCCCTCACTACCTCGTATGCACTACTAGTAGTAGTAGTAGTAGTAGTAGGTTTCTTCTTGTGATCACGAATACTAATACTATGATGATGTTCCATCCCTCCAAGAGAATCACTCTCAGGCCCGTTGTAATTGTTGGTGATCATCGTGAAGCTGTTAGCCGCCGTCATTCTGTTTCCCTCTAGCTGCATAGACAGAAGGATATGAAGGAAGGTGTTGAGAGAAGTGAAGAGACACGATTATATATATATATATATATAATACTAGAGGACGCCCAGGAGGAAAGGAAAGGGCACAGTCTAATAATAAAAATCATAATTTATAACTTTGTACTTTATATGGGATATATTGACTAGAAGAGACAAGTGTAGCTAAAGAAGCAAACGACAATTTGTGTTGTGTTGTGAGCACAAGATTATATTAATTGTGTGGGGAATCGGAGATACGTACGTACGACGGTCTTTGTGATTTCTGCAGCGGCTGCCTGGCTTTATGCTCCTCCTCCTTTTTGGACACTTGGGTTCTTATGAATATATGCTTTGACTGGCTAGCTATGGCTGTATCTCTATAGTATATATAGAGGGTGAATAATGAGGCTCCCTCTACATAAACGTGACAGACTCACGCAGAAAGACAAACAACAAGCTAGGGGCGGCTACGGGTATAGAGTGGCAGTGCAGTGTCAGTGTCAGCCGTCTCAGGAGTCAGGAGCTTGTTTAGGAATGCCAATAAGCATGGGTTTATAAGGTTAACAGTCACGCCAATAATAAATGGGTTTACTGCAATCATAAATGACGATTTGGTTCAACAAAAAAGAAACTGAAACAGTACAGATGTTAGTACGTACGTAGCTGTCTGAGTCTGAGTCTGACCACTGGGTAGCGCAGAAAGATAAGTGAGTCATACGCGTGATCTTTTACTCTTTTTCTGTTTCTACGACTTCCGTTTCCAAACCTAACCAAACAAATTTAATTTACTCTTATATTAATTACTGATATGCATGCAGTTCAGTGTGAGAGATACTTAGACCGACAACCCGACAACCGCCGACTGCTACACACCGTCGTTTCTTCGCGGTTATTTCTTTCTCTCCTATGTTGACCTCTCTTCTTACTTTGGAATTTGGATGGTAATTTACACGAAAAAGTCCCTCCGCTTTGGACTTATAACCCGTTAGTCCCTGACTAAAGAAATCCTTACAAAAGGTATTGCCATCCAATATTTCCATCAAATAGTACCACCTAGGACGCATTTGTTGGATTAGAAAGAATGAAGAAGAAGACTTGCATAAATATAATCTGATTAGAGAGGAAGTAAGAGAGAACAACTAACTACATTTCGTTTATTATTCTTGCTTTCTTATAGATATACATTGTTTACTAATAATAATAATAGCCAAGTGTGAACAGACGTGTCTCTTCACAAAATCTATTCTTAGAGACCTTAACTGACTTAACTTCCAACTGCAATATCAAAGTGTTTATTCCAACATTCTCTTCCTAAACACTTTGATCAACTTATTATCTGTACACCAATCTTGTCTTGCATCTCCACATATTTCACTTTCCCCAAAGGTTTTGTTAGTATATCGGCCAATTTCTCTTCCGTCCGGGTGTGCTCAATGCAAATTCTTTCCCTTTCCACACATTCTCGGATGAAATGATATCTCGTGTCTATGTGTTTGTTTCGCTCGTGATGAACTGGATTCTTGCTTAAAGCAATTGTTGATTTGTTGTCAACCTTTAAGGTTACCTCCACCTTCCTTTCACCAAGCAAATCCATCACCAATCATGAGAGCCAAATTCCTTGACAAGCCGCAGACGTTGCAGCTATGTACTCGGCTTCACAGGAAGATAAAGTAACAACCTTTTGTTTGTGAGATGACCAGGTAATCGGAGACGGAACCATAATAAAATAATATCCCACTCGTGCTTCTTCTATCATCGGCATCTCCCGCGAAATCACAATCACTATACCCTGTAAGGTATGCAGGATTCTCCATTGCCTTCTTATAAAAACATCCCAAATTTAAGGTGCCCTTCACATATCTTAGAATGTCTATTATATACCAAAGTTGAAGACCAACATCATCAGTCTTGGGCAATTAGATGATAAGTGGATGCAAGATGAGTGTTGGTGGTGGCGCCATAAGCATTGTTGATAAGAATCAAACTTTCGCTCAAGCAGAAGGCGTACGCAACTCGACTGTTGGACAAAAGTGGCATGTCAAGTTGCAATCCCACCAAGGCTCCGATGGAACCTCGACTGAAATTGAGCAAGGATAGTCCAGGTAATCTTGTCGACTCTACTAATTATCGAAGCATCGTCGGTAGCCTGCGTTATCTTATTCATACACGTCCCGACTTATGTTATGCCGTTGGAATCGTAAGCCGGTTTATGTAATGCCCGACAACTAAGCACTTGGCAGCAGTCAAACACATTTTAAGATATGTGAAGGGCACCTTAAATTTTAGATGTTTTTATAAGAAGGCATCACCACCTCTTATAATGCTTAATCAACCTTTAGTTGGGTGGGATGATGGTTCGCTCGAGCGTTTCCCAACTTGTTCTTCATTCTCCTAGTGAACACCCCCTCCTGTGCGCCTATTCCGACAACTTAACAATACCAAGTCATCCATCTGAAGCTGGTCATGAACGAAGCCATCTACTACAAATTTTTTTCTTTTTTTTAGCTACTGTAAAATTACAACAACATGAAAATGCAGTTGCAAATAGTGATTATCATTGCTAACATCAACAATTTGCTACTACATTTTCATGTTGTTTTAATTTTGGAGTAGTTAAACACAGACTTTTTTGTAGTGATTCTTCAATGCAACTTGAGATACCATTTCTAATACCAATCACTACCATTCATGATTAACAACTAAGTTGCATGTGAACAAGCTTTATTGTTGGCATGTAGTGCAAAACACTCAGATAATTCAAATAGACCATCAAGAGTATCCTTAATTACTTTCCCTATGAACTTTCGTTGAGAATTATAACAATCAACTTCAAAACATGTAAATTATAGAGCCACTTGCACATTGAGGTGTGCAAAATTGAAGTTCATAATCTTTTCTTGATGACAAAATCCACTTTCAAAAGAAATCGTGAACAGCCATATACTGTGCATTTCTAAGGAGGAAGGTTTTTTCTTATGATAGGGTATTAGTGTAACACCCGTCCCAAATCGCAATGGTTGAACTCATGGTTAGACCGGAAACCAGTGTCACGGTTTGACTTAAAACGTAAATTGAGTAATAACCAACTTTAAATTAATATAAACAACAAAGATAAATCGGAAGCGCTTCCATTAATTTAAATTCTAAAATCCTGACAACAATCGCGGTTCAAATCCAATAATTGCACAATTCGAAAATCAATACATTAAATTTGATGCAAAAATATCCCAACCCAAATGGTCAACTGGAAATAGAATAAAAGTCAACTCCTTATCCATGCTTCCAATTGTCACTTCAAGCTTCCTACTACCGATTCAACTCGCACCAACTGCAAGTCAAGCTATCCAGCACCAACTACAACTCTCTCACTCAACACCTAACCAAAAAGAATTGGGAGGGGGTCAACTTCCTAGTGAAACTGAGTGAACCCACTAGCTTAACTATGCGCCGAACTAACCTCAAAGAGTTGTCCCAACACTCCACAATCATCACTAGCAATGCGTCTCAACTTACGTCTAATCAATTATTAATTCCTATCAGCAGTACTAGCTGATCAAACATAAGTCACTACTCTAGTATGATCATCATCTCATCAACAACCATCTTAGCACGCAACAACAACGTTCATGAAATCACCAGTTCAGAAATCATCCCTAGGCAGTCTAGGTTATCACCCCAAGTGCAGTTTTCTACACTAACAATTCATAATGCATAACACCATCATAATCATAAACCGTCCAACATCAATTCCATAGTTCAGCAGAACAATACAATTCAACTCACAAACAATCCAGCAAAACACATACAATCAACCACAATCACAATCACATTTTACAGTTAAATGCTATGCGTGTAATTAAGGCGCCTATGAGTTGCTCCACACCACCACTGTTGGCCAATAATCCTTGGTAACACGACCAAGGTGATCTACTCAACATAGACCGGATACCATCATAAATCCTTGGTATCTAACCAAGGTGATCCGCTCAACATAGACCGACCAATCATTAATCCCTAATAGCTAACCAAGGTGATCCACTCAACGTACATCGACACAACTCATCATATGTCAAGGTGGGCAATGTGGGCTCCTACCGGTTCTATCATTATTAAAGTAATCCATCATCAATTACATCACAATCCATCCATTTCCACATTTCCATTTTAGTCAGTTTCCAACCACAGTTCACAGATCACAATCATATCAAGGGTAAACGGCTAGTCTTTCCGGCCACCCCACCTGCATACAACAAGGGAGAGAGGTAGCCATGTCACAAGTCCTAGTGTTACCCTCCTGTTCATCCTTTATAGGATGATCCCACATTGGCAGAACCATCCTCCTGCAACTACAACTGACAATAGCAGAATATAAAATCCCATAAGATCACAAACTCATTCATCCCATCACTCATTTCTAACTCTGATACATTAATATAATTATTAATCACAATTCCCCAAATTCCACACAAAGCGTCACAAGAATCAATCATCAAACATCAATCACAGAACAGTTGAACCACTTTTACCCTCTTCAATTTCATACAAATCCCTAATTTCATCTCAGCCAAATTGAAATTCCTCAAGTTACTCATCTTGTCCTGTCGACGCTAAGCTCTCACCTGGAATCGAAGTCGAGGCTCTAATCATCTTCCCAATCCACAGATGACCCGATTTCCCTATCCAAATTCGTAAGTCTTCCCTTCTGACCAACAACACTTAGCAGCAACCCAAGAAAAACTAAGCCTAGCGATCTCTTCCTGTCGCTAGGAATCGATAGGAAAAACAGTCTCCTTGTCGCTAGGAATCGATAGGAAGAAACAGTGACTTAATCCGACTCATGTAGTTCCCGAAATCAAGGTTTGAAGTTGGGAGGTTTTTGGTTCGTCAATGGGGTTTTTAGAGAGAGAGAAAGATGAAAAAGATGAGGAAACCCCTCAAAATCCGAGTTTTATACTTGAGGAAGAAACATGGCCGTGTTTCTGTAAAACACACTGTGTTTTTGTAAAACACGGCGTGTTTCTGTAACACATGGTTGTGTGTCTTTCACTTCCATAAATTGGAATTACAACCTCAATTAACCTTGAACCACGAACGCCCCAAACTTTGATGAAACCTTTTTTACATCGATTTTGATGACTTAGATCAACCGAAATCAAGTCTTAGAACGTCCAGTTGGGCGATGATGTTACAATTAGTTTATGATTTTTTTATCATGGGTTATGAGGAATCATTCAATTTTAACTAACAAGACACATTTTAGGGTGTAACATGGGAGATTTCTTGTAAGAACTCCAAAGTTAAACATGCTCGGGCTGGAGCACTACATAATGTGTAACCTCACGGAAAGATACCAAAATGCACCCATAAGCAAATCCGCGAGGGCCTAAGTACAAAGCGGACAATATTTTGTCAAAAAATGTTGGGATGTTATAAAGCCCTTAGAAGGTCAGCTGTGTATCAGAGTGTCATCTTCTCTCCTTATGAGGTTAACTACTCCTCTAAAAGAAAAGACTATCTACCAATCCATTAACGCCCAACCAGGCTCTAATACCACTTATAACACCCACCTCGAACCAACAGGGTTAAAACCCACAGTTAGGTCAGGAATGGGCATCACAGTCCAGAATAAGTAAAACCAACAAATGATAAAAGTTCAAACTTAAATCGTCAACTAAGGAGCCCTCTAATAGTAAAATACGATAAATATGACAATAAAAACCCTGAATAGGAAATCCAAGTTCAGTACAAAATCCCAAAGTAAATAGTCAACTCAATAACAATAGGAAGTCAACTCCAAGTCGAAGACGTCATTGGTCTACCTCGTGATCTCTACAACCACTTCAACTTGCACCATCAGGTCCAACACAACTCACCGCCTAGTCACAATTATCTAAAAGATGGGAGAAAAGGGGATCAATTTCTTAATGAAATTGAGTG
The DNA here is from genome assembly GCA_034768395.1 of Linum lewisii. Lineage (NCBI taxonomy): Eukaryota > Viridiplantae > Streptophyta > Magnoliopsida > Malpighiales > Linaceae > Linum > Linum lewisii. The sequence goes on from CM068302.1 coordinate 8,704,163, forward strand.
AGGCAACACCCCACCTATGCACAACGCACGCCAAGTGTTCGATTAAATGCCCAAGTGAAAACTCACTCAAAATGGGTTTGAAATGCATCCCTCGGTCGATTGCTAAAGCATAAAAAAAAACTACCAGACATCTAACTAAGGATCCTAGCATACTTACAAGCATTGAAGATCAAGATTAACCATTAGTTGGGTCAAAATGGGTCAAGTCTCACATCAACACTATCAACCAACAATCTTAGATCAATCACAAGGTGCAAAATGAAAGAACTCAATAGATGGATGCATAAAAATTGAAACTAATCATCAATTACACTATGGGAATTCATTACAACTAGCATTCACCTTAGGGTTCTATCAACCCAACCCTAGGGATTTAGTGTGCCAATTTAGCGTGCCATAAAAAAGAAAGGAAACTATCACTCAAATACAATAAGTAGAAGATGAGAGCATCATTGGCCTCTTAGATGGATTTGGAATGACTGGAGATGGACTGGAGACCCTTGGGTATGGCTTCAATGGAGGTGGAGCTTCCCTTCCCTTCGTCAAAATCAGCCTAGAACAGAACCAAAAACGAACTCCTTTCAAAATCCCAAATTCGGGCTTATATAGTCTGCTGGAATCGGTGACGAGGGAGCATCATTATCAAGGGATGCGATTTGTAATGTTGGACGCGAGCGAGCCTCCAGGTACTTTGGACGCGGCTTCTAGATCTTTTACTTTGTCTCAAACTCTCAGAGAAGAACGCATGAAATTTCCAAAATCATGCCTGCGGGCTGAAGATTGACGAGGGCGCACCAGTGAGTGAGGGACGCGCCTCCCTCCTTTGATTGAGCGCACCGGGAGCCTCAAACCTCTAACTAGGTCACTGCTCGAACGAGTCAAGCTTGCCGTCAAACAAAATTCCCTTCCTTGACACTATCAAGGAAGGATCTCAGCCATTGATTTATTTTTTCAGATCTAATGGTTTAAATTAAAAGGGTAAAAGGGTCATTTCACCATTTAATTTAATTTCTTTTTTAGTTATTTTAATTTAAGTTCAAACAGCCGATTACTGAAACTCCGGTGACCGAAACTCCGGCGACCAGAGCTCTGGCGATCGGAACTCCGTCGACCGGAGCGAGCTCCGACGACTTCTCCGATGAATTTTCCACACGATCGGAGCTCCGATTTCAAAAATTTTTTCGGCCACCGGACCACCGTCGTCGGGCCTATCTTTCTGGAATTTTTTTTTCGGTGACGCTTCGTACTCGTTTTTAATATGTGTACACATTTTTGTACATGTGTACGTGCACATTTTTGTACATAAACTGTGTACTCATTTGCAAAGATTTTTCTTACACATGTTATACATGTATACACGTTTCTATACATGTGTACATGTTTTGTACACGCTTTATACACTCACATGTTTATGTACTTACATTTTTGTATACGTGTACACTTATCTTATACACATGTACATAATGTGTACACATGCACATACTCGTTTGTACACGTGTACACACTCATTTGTACATGTGCACACACTCGTTTGTACACGTTTTATACACGCACATGTTTATGTACTTACATTTTTGTATACGTGTACACTTATCTTGTACACATGTACACAATGTGTACACATGCACATACTCTTTTGTACACGTGCACATACTCGTTTGTACACGTACACACACTCTTTGTACACGTGTACACATATTTATATACACATACTCATTGTACACGTGTACATAATATCTTACATTTATTTATGTACACGTGTACACACATTTTATTTATATATTAGTGTACACATATTTCATACTCGTGTGCACATTTATGGTACACGCATACTATTTAATAAGATAATTTTATTGTTATATAATAATGATAAGTGCTTAGTAGCATAGTGGTAGGAGTTTAATATTTCAAAAAAGAGGTCATGATTTCGAATCACATCAAAAACAAAGATTTTTAAAATATGAATTATTTTATTGAGGGTGGCGGAGGACCGACGGCGGGTCCGACGGCGAAGGACCGGTCGACGGAGGATCGGCGGTGGTTCGGCGGCGGCGGTGGTCCGGCGTCGGCGGTGGTGGTCCGACGTCGGTGGTCCAGTGACGGAGGATCGGCGGCGAGGGCGTCCGGCAGCGGCGACGGCGTGTGCTGGGCAGATTTAATTTAAAACTTTATACTTAATTATGTTTGTGAAATGTCCTTATTACCCCCATTTTATTTTTGCACCATTGGATTTATTGGATGGCTAGGATTTATTTGATGGTGTCAAGGATCCTTTTTCCTTGACGTAAAGCCGGTCTCCTGCTCGAACCGGTGGCTTCCTTGTTCAGCACTCTATATTGTCTCATTCCTGCATCTCATCAAAACTAACTAAAACGCCATGAAGATGGACCACGAAGGTCCTAGTGGGTGCTAATGGCAAAGTTGCTAAAATCATGAGAATGACCACTAAAAGAGCAAGGAAAGTGCACAAATTATCATGAATCAAAGCTAAGTATGAGGGAAATTTTGTTATATAAAATTCATGCATCACCAATTCATAGCAAGCTGCAACTAGGTGATTATTTGGCGCCAATGAGTTGCCACACCACCACTGTTGGCTACCAACACAGTCTCCAATATATGGAGGTGTGAGACGCATCCTCAACGGATATTTTTTCCATGGAAACATACCCAATCTTCTCCCTTGGGAGTTAGAAACTAATCTTTCGAAACCCAACCAATGTGATCTACCTCATGTAGACCAGACTCTATCATATCATATCACAGTGGTGGGAAGTGTGGATTCCTTCCGGTTCTATCATTTCACATACACAATCAAAAGTTTCATCTCAATTTCATCACTTATCCAAGCACGATTTCCAATTTATCAAGCTCAACCATAATACCACATTCCCATCCATAAATCTCAACCCCTCACTACAAGAAAATGACTTCCTAACAACGGATATTTATTACTTCTAACAACGGATAGGCTGTTGTTAGGAATCCTAACAGCGGTTGAATATCCGCTGTTAGGTTGACTAACGTAAGCTGAGCTAACAACGGATAAGCTAACCGTCGTTAAACCTAACATCGGTCCCTTGGAGCAGGTTTCTGTATCTTGTTCTTCTTCTTCTCATCCTTCTTTCTTCTTCTTCTTCTTCTTTCTCTATTTCAGATCTAAATTCTCTATTCTTTTTTTTTCTTCTTTCTCTTCTTCTACTTCTTCTTCATTCTGTGTTTTTCTGCTTCTTCTTGTTTCTTCTTTGTTGTTCTTCTGCTTTCTTCTTCTCCTTCCTTCCTTCTTCTTCTCCTCCTTCCTTCTTGTTCCTCTTCTTTCTTCCGCTTCTTTCTCTTTCTTCTTCTATGGATTGCCACAAATAAAAAATGAACCCTAAGGAAATTAATTAAAGGATTGCCACAAATTAAAAGAAAAGAAGAAAGGAAACAAATAAGTCATTGGTTGGGGATGGGCACACAAATTGCCACATCAGCAAACTCTAACAGCGGATTAAATCCGCTATTAGGTTTCCCCCCAAAATTTCCAATTCCCGCGAAGGCGGGATATTTTGGCCCGCCCCTGAATTCAATTGCTAACAACGAAAATTGAACAACGGATAGCTGTCCGCTGTTAGCTAACAACTAATTTTTAGAAATTCGCTGTTAGACAATATTATCTAACAACGAATTTTTAGAAATTCGTTGTTAGACAGTATTATCTAACAACGAATTTCTGTTCGCTGTTAGAAATTTGATGTTAAAGTATAATTTTCTTGTAGTGCCTGATACCACAACACCGCACACCACATCACAATACATAAATACTATTTCACATAGTACTTGGGTAAACGGCTAGCTTCACCAACAACCCCACCTACATAAATAACAAGAACATGGGTAGAGGTCTAGGGATACCCACGTAAGCCACCTGTTATGTTGTTCATCCTTCACATGGATCATCCTCCTGCAACCCCAATTCGCAGTTCACAACAAGATATACACATATACACCAGAATCAATAAACTCTCCCTTAATCTATTATTAATCTATTCATTTCACAACATACACATAAGCACCACATTACACCCAATCACATGAAATCAACCAATCAAACTACCAAATAGGAAAATCCATTTCCATTTCTCTTAATTTCAGGCATTCCTAATCTATTCTAAGTCAAGTTGTAATTTATCACGTGACAATTCTAACCTGTTGACACTGAGTCCTCACCTTTTTCAACGTCTGAATCATTTCCCAAATTCTAGCAGAAGACCCTCTATAATTCGTGTTAAGAAAAATGGTTCATGAACTTTAACAGTTAACGAAAGGGCCCAGAGTCCTCATCTGTAACAATTTCATAGCTAATGACCACTTGAGCAAAATGTTCAAAGTTTCAAGACAAGCCCCCAAAGATTCAAAAACTTGGGAGGAGATCACTCAACTTATATTAATCTCTGTTTGGTCACTGAAATTACTGAGGTTTGCAAGTTCAATCCCTCTTCTCCTCCGATCAACCTAGGACCTACCGGTCACCTCCCATTATACTGGAACGTGGCAGAACGCCGCCGCCGCCTCCACTTCTCCTTCTAACACCTCCATATCATCGTCGCCGCCTCCTCCCGACCGTCGACCTCTACTCTCTCTCTCTCCCTCTAGTTCCTCCGTCGATCTCTGACAAACGCCCCCGACCCAAATCTTTCCCTCTCTCGATCCAACTCTCTCTCTGATATCTGAACCTGACGCCGCTAAGTTCCTCTCGAAATGAGCCGCCGTCACAGCCCACTCCTCCGCCTCCAATTTCTGCCGCCGCGCCGCCACTCTTTTCTTATCCCTCGACTTCCGTGTCCAGTTCATCTCCTCCCTTAATTTCCCGAAGCTACGACCCTTCTTCGCAGCTGCTCCTAAGGAACTGGGCCGAACCCCACTCAGTTCCTCATCTCCTTCCATCAGCACTCAGTGCCCACACCAGGCCTTAACCCACGAACCCGCCAGAATGGCCTGCCTCCTTCTTAAGCTGACCAACCAAATTTCCCTAAGCTGAGCGGGCTGAAGCCCAAAGCCCTCACTCAGCTAATAATTCTAGAAGCTGGCCGGCCCGAAACTTGATTTAATTCTTGGGTCGGGCCAATTGGTTTAGTCCAATTGATTTAGCACCCAGGCCCGATGATTATCTCGAATCCCACAACTTAAAAAGTCGGGTTTCCATGACTCCAGTACCGTTGACATGTGACACTTTTGTTGCATCCAATACAACAATTCATCTCCTCCCTTAGATTTTAGTTGTTTTATCTTGTGGTCTTAATTTATTGTTTATAATTTGAAATTATTTTAGTTTGTTGAAGTTTTTCTCTCATTTTCTATCACCAAAAAGTTTCCCAACGAATTTCCCGATAACACGAGCCTCCGTTAACGAAATTTTTTTCACCCACGTAATCATCGTAATGAGATCTATGGGGTGGTTTGGTTGATGGAATTGGGTATGGAATTGGATTTTAATTCCCGGTCCAATGAGAATTGTAGTGCAATTATTTGAGTCAATTCCCAATGGACTGGGTATTGGGTCTCAATTCCTGGACCCAATTCTATCAACCAAACGGCCCCTATGTTTCTGGACAAAAATATTTTTCTGAAAAAAAGTTTTTTTTCTGACAATTTTTACGATGGCTAGTCGTACAGTTTGTATGTGGCTCGTACAAATTGTATACAATTCGTATTGATGTTTGTACAAGCTATATACACTTTGTATGAGTTGTACACTCTCTATTTATTTTTGTACAGTCTGTAGTGAAGTGGTATACAAACTGTATACACTCGTACGAAATTTGTACACTCTGTATTTATTTTTGTACAATCTGTACAGGAGTTGTATACACTTTGTACTAGAGTTGTACGCTCTGTATTTATTTTTTTCGTACGCTAGGGTTCTAAGCAATTCATACAAACTGTATATACTCTATATGAAATCCGTAGCATTATGTATAAGAATCGTACAACCTGTATATAACGTATACTTTGTATGAAGTTCATACAAACGGTATTGACGATATAATTAAATGTGTCATCATCGATAGAGTCGTCATGTAGAAATGGCGTCTAAAAAATTTAAATCTCGCTACGACCAACTTTTTCTTCGATCAAAAAATTTATTGGCAAAAAAAAATTCATTCATACGAGTTGGTGAAGAAGAAAGGAATGAGTGAGAGATGAGGACCGTAGATTAAATAGATGACTGAGATTAATGCTGGTTTGGAAACAACATACAAACCATTGTCTCCAGAACTGCGCTCTGGTTTCCATCAAGTATGGCAAATTAAATTCTACCAATCATTAACCAACAAGGTACGACCCCGAAAAATAAATTCTTACCGGAAAAGTGGAAACAGTCGTAACAACTCTCCACTTCTTAAAATGGTTTCTCCTGAAACCACAAACCACCGCCATTTAGACCGCCACGACCTAAACTGACAACACTCATTTCCTTCCCCATGCACACTTCTATCTCCCTAAGAAATTCCCAAGTCAGATTACCTTTTCCACGACTAGTTCACCAACTCATTAAGAACTTAAGCAATCTTTTAATGCGCGACCAAAATTCGCTGATACTTCCAAGTTAATCACCGCCTCAATTTCCTGGCTCATCGTATTTCATTACCTGATTCAACATCACCATTGATTGGAGGCGAACCTCTTCACAAAGATACATAGCTTTTGACTACGGTCGTATTCTCGCAGGGTCTCTTAATTCGGCTTACTCATTCAGAGAAAAGTGCTTGTGGGGGGGGGGGGGGTAGGACACTGAACATGCAACGGCTCTAATAAACGCAAGTCAATACTGGCTCAAGTTATCACAAATCAAAACTCAAGCACGGGCTCAAAGAGCATGGAAGTAGGGGTTGACAATTCACTCAAAGCGGGCACGATAACAAACGCGAGAAAGATGTAATGGAAGAGAGGTAAGGGTCGAGCAAGCATTCCCTTCGAGATCATGAATCAAGAAATACACAACTTTCTTCCTCCTCCTTCCATCACTTCTTCTTCCTCCTCCTCCGACCGAAATCAGTGACGACGACGGTTGTGGGGGAAGATGAAGGAGAAGTGATGACACTAGAAATATTGTGTTTATCAGCCTTAATTAAGCGACATTCCAATATTTGAAGCACGATTTTAGGGGTAGTATAGTGGATTTTCATTCATTAACGCTATTTCCTACCGAATTGGTTGCCTTGGCCCGTTTCGGGTTTATTTGATGTGTTTTCGAGTGTTTGTGTTAGTACACAGGTCTATACCATCAAATATATAAGTGGCCATCAGGAGTGTTTGGGATGCGATGAAACCCGGGATCAGTAGAGAAGTCAGACAGTCGAGAACCAACAACACATGCTTTTCAAGGAACATTTCGCTGAAAAGTATAAAGTATTCGGTGAAAACTATGTGAACAACCCTCAGAATTATGGCGTCGAAGATTGGAAAATATATTTCGAAGAACATTTCAGCGAAAGGTCTCAACCTATTTAAGGAGCCCTTCACCCCCAATTCAAGGGATCTCGTTTTTTCCGACTTTCCACACACTAAAGGAGATAAGTTAGAGCGTTTCTGGAGTTCTCAGAGATATTTTGACACGATCTTTTCATCCCGGAGGTGCTCTGAGCTAGGAGTTGAAGAATTCTTGAGATCGAAGCTGCACGGAGTCATCACAATTAGGTTTTACAGTCTTCCTCTGTTCTCCCTTTCTAAGATGAACTCCATTGTTGTTTTTATTCTCTTAACTTGAATATGAGTAGCTAAACTTGTTAAGCTTAGATTAGATGAACCCTAATTGACCCGAGGCTTTAAAGTGGTCACGAATCGACGGTAATTAGATCTTAACTTAATCAGTTTCTTATTCATAATTGATTTGTTCTTAATTTGTGTTTCTTTTCTAGCTTGATCACCTAGATTAGTTTCCTGTTCAAATAAGGATAGTTGACGAACGTCCGCCTTGTTTCAGAACTTCAAATCAATTAATTAACCTATTCAATGGAATCATGCCTCTCGTAGGAACCGTTTAGGGTTAATCCATTTCAAGAACAACTCATTAAAATCAATCAGGTGCACCAATTAGTTATCCGTTACAGAAGTGAATGCATAGACGGTTAATTAATCTTGGTAGCTAGTTCGATAGAGCGAATGTTCGCAGACTTAGACCTAAGATAAGGAGCTGTGACGGTGCCTAAGAAATGAATGACTTAGGATTGAAAGTCACCGGTTTTGTGATCACCAATGTCTTCGTAATCTTAGGGAATTCGAGTCTAAACTTTTGTCTGTCTTTCGTAAAAAAAATATGAATTAATCAATTTATCTTTTAATTCAATCTCAATTTCCTTCGCATAATAGTTTAGAAATCGTGGAACTCACACCACGCAACTTGATTAAAAGCTAAATACTTGTTAGTTTCTTTGAGTAAACAATTAGATGAAACCCTTGGAATACGATCTATCTTACTTTAGTGGGGTAGTTATTTGATACCCTGTTCTACACGTTATCAACATGGCGCCGTTTCCGGGGATATCTTCTTAACTGTTTGAAAGAAGAGTTGGTAACTACTCTTCTACTTTCCATCTTTTCAATTTCCATCACACTATGATTTTAAACCGATTATTCTTGTTTTTGTCAACTTGCAGGTTGAATGCAGGATATGAATCGTCCACTCACTCGTTCTAGTTCAAGCCTATCAAGACTAAGAGCTCAGACATCCCGGGTAGTTCTGTACTGACAAAACAACAGCAAGCAAACAAGCAAGTAATAATCGAACCGCCTTGCCCCATGAAAATCGAGGAGACTAAGGAAGAATCAACTCCATCCCCTAAGTCTTCTGGTACACCTCACACTACTCCATCACCGCCGCCATCTCCCAGAATGAATCAAGCGCCACCACCTCCTGTTCCACGCACCATGGTAGATTATAATAAACCGAGCGAGACTAGCGTCCGATCAAGCATCATCGTCCCTCAGAACGATGCAGATCCTGACTATGAGATAAAAATTCCATTCCTGGGTATGATCTCTAGGGTTATCCAGTTTGAAGGAAAGTCGCACGACAACCCTTGCACTCATTTTACAGACTTCCTCGCTATGTGTGCAACATTCAAGAGTGGGAATCTCGACAAGAACACTCTATACTTGCGAGCATTCCCATTCTCACTCAGAGGCGCTGCAAAGAGATGGCTAAGTACCAAGACACATAGTCATTACACACAACGGGATACCCTTGCTCAGGACTTTGTGGAAGAGTACTTTCCCCTATCAAGAACTACTTCATACAAGGACAACATTGCTCGTTTCAGGTAGAAAGAAGGAGTCAGCCTCTATGATGCTTGAAATGAATTCCAAGAGCTTCTCTACAACTGTCCTCACCATGGGTTCGAGCAGAGACAACTGACTGAGATCTTTGCTAGAGGAATGAATGATGAATCCTCTAATTGGGTCAACTCTTTGGCTGAGGGAGATTGCACCGCCCTCACCCCCGAAGCTGCTCTCCTTCACTTTTCTAGCTGCGCCTCCAAGTCTAAAAATTGGGAGAGGAAATCTGAAGGAACTAAGAGTCAGTTGGGTCTAGAAGAGCAGATCAGAGCTGAAGTTCAGAAGCACATGAAGAAAGCTGGTGCACCCATCAATCATCCTTCAGCTTCTATCTTCGTTGCTGATTGTGAATGGTGTGGAGCATGTGCTCATAATGGAGGAAGCTGTCAGAAATTTCGTAAAGCAAGTGTTTGGTCCGTGGAAGAAGTAGATTTTATTGGAGGAGGCTTTACCAACAACCAACAAGGCTACACCGGCTAGCGTCAATACCGACAGCCTCAACAACAAGGCAGTTTCCAAGAGCGTCCACCTTACAATTCCATAGCTAATCAGAATCAGAAACATCGACCATCGGGGTCGTACTAAGAAAATAAGCCAGCCAACCAATCCGGTGGAGTCTATCAACCACCACATCAGAACCAAGGCAATTATGGTACAACACTTGGCAATTGCCAGAATCAGTACTCTAACAACAACTACCAAGGGCCGCCTGGTTTCACTGGAGGACATCAGCCTCAAAGACCTATGCCACAAGATACTAAGAAGAGTGAGATGGATAAGAAGCTCAACCAGATCATATCCAGACTTGATGACCATGATAATCAATTCAAGGCTCAAGCTTCTTTGAATAAAGGGCAGATAAATCAAAGACAAAGAATGGAGAGTCAATTGAGCAACATTTTCAACCTTCTATCTAGTGGCCGCCCCTTTGGTCAGTTACCTAGTCAAACTAATCCAAATCCTAAGAATGAGGATGCTAAAGTCATCACAACAAGGAGTGGTAAATAGATAGCTGGTCCTCAACTCCCTGATTCGGTCATGGTTCCTGACGATATCGCTATAGACATGCCAGAGATCGAGGATATCACAGAAGAAGATGAAGATAAAGAAGAAGACGAGGAGGTGACCGCCATGCCTCTGCCTCCACCAGCTCCTGCGCCACCTATGCCCCCTACCAGCTCCGGATTCCATTCCCTAAGGCCATAAAGATGAAGACCTTTGACTCTCAATACAAGAAGTGGTATACGATTTTGAAGAACACGGAGCTGAAGCTTCCACTCACCAAAGCTGTAGAGATAATGCCACCTCTTGGGAAATTCTTGAAGGATCTTGCTATGAATGTGAAGAAAGGAGATGTGTCGTCCATCACTCTCAATGAAGAATGCTCCGTCTTTCTCTATAGCACGCCACCCCGACCACCCCCAGCTAAGTGTCGTGATCTTGGCTCTTTCACTTTACTTTGCATTATAAATGGTAGCAAGATTGAACGTAGTTTAGTCGATCTTGGTGCTTCCATTAACGTGATGCCTACACACCTTTATGAGGAATTGAACTTAGGTGAACTAAAACCAATTAGCTTACATCTTGTGCTAGCTGATAGATCTGTAAAAATATACCTAGGGGAATGATAGAAGATGTGGTTGTACGTTGTGGTCCTTTTACCATTTTTGCTGATTTTGTTATCTTAGATACACAAAAGGTTGATGTAACACTCATCTCGGGCCAACCCTTTCTGACAACAGCCAGTTCGACTATTGATGTAAAACATGGCTCGTTGACTTTGAAGGCCGGAGAAGATAGTGTGACATTCCGCCTTAAGGACGGTATGAAGTACTCTGCTGCTCAAAATGATACTTGTTTATCTGTTGATTTCTTGTTGTTGGCTTTTGGCCGACTTCGTTGCTAATGCCTTATCTAGCGACCCGCTAGAGTTGTGCTTGATTTCAGGTGTAGAAGATGCATTGGAATATCTGCAACAACTCATATGGCAAGAAGAATTACCTAAACAGAAATCGGTTCATGCATCTACTCCTGCGCCACCCATCATCGAACACACACGGGGTCGGATCATCACTTCCTATGAGCAGCCGCCCATACTTACCTTAAAGGAGCTTCTGGACTACCTTGATTATGCATTCATGACTAAAGATTCCCAATTACCGGTCATCATCAGCTCCACTCTGTCATCTGGACAGAAGAAGCAATTGGTCAAGCTCTTGAAGAAACACATTCGAGTTATAGCCTGGCAGTTAGCAGATATTAGAGGGATTTTTGAAGCTTTCAGCAAGCATCAGATCGTGGTAGATGAGGAGTCAAACCGGTTAGACATCCACAACGCCGTTTGAACCCCATGATGCAAGAAGTTGTGAAGGAGGAGGTTCTTAAACTCATTGATGCTGGAATTATTTACCCCATCGCGAACAGCCCTTGGGTGAGCCCCACCCAAGTTGTTCCGAAGAAAGGAGGAATCACCGTTGTTCCTAATCAGAAGGGAGAGCTTATCCCTGCTCAAACTATCATGGGATGGAGAGTCTGCATCGACTATCGGCGTCTAAACGATGCCACTAAGAAGGATCACTTTCCAGTGCCACTCATTGATTAGATGCTTGAGAGGTTGGCTGGTCATGAGTTTTATTGCTTCTTGGATGGGATGTCTGGTTAGTTCCAGGTCCTGATTGAGCTTGAAGACCAAGAGAAGACGACCTTCACTTGTCCGGTGGGTACATTTGCTAATCGTTGTATTCCCTTTGTTTTGTGCAATGCTCCAGCTACTTTCCAGAGATGTATGCTCGTTGTTCTTGGAGATTTGTTAGAGAATGTTGTGGAGGTATTCATGGACGACTTCTCCATCTATGGCAACTCATTCTCCAATGCCTTGCCAACTTAGATAAGGTGCTAGCTCGGTGTGAAGAAACAAATCTGGCTATAAGTTGGGAGAAGTGTCACTTCATGGTTACTGAAGGCATTGTTCTTGGACATAAGGTATCCAAGCTTGGGATCAAGGTCCACCGTGCCAAACTTGAGACAATTGATGGCCTTCCCCCACCTTCTTCGGTAAAGACAGTTCGAAGCTTCCTTGGCCATGCAGGATTCTATCGCAGATTCATCAATGACTTCTCCAAGATCACTGATGAACATTGTAAAGCGTATCAAATAACTACTAAGCTAAAAGCTAAGCAGATCGTATTCCACGGGTCTTCTAATAATCGTCTACTCAAATGTAAAGGCAGACTACTCAGGTTTAATTGCACGTGGTGTGAGTTCCACAACTTCTATTATAGAAAATGCAAGGAGATTAAAAACTAAATTGAATGACAGATTGAAAGATTGGTTGACTTAACAAAGATGACAGACAAGCTTAGACTTCGAATCCCCCTTAGTTCACCAGAGCATTGGCAATCAACAGATCAGTGGATTTCAATTCCCGTTCAATCAAGTTCTAAGACACCACCATAACTCCTTACCCTTAGGTTTAAGACTGGCGAACGTTCGTTCTATCCGATCTAGCTACCAAGATTAATTAGCCGCCCGAGTACGGTCGCTTCTTGCAACGACTAAACTAACTGGTGGAATTACTAACAATTTATGAGTTACTCTTGAAGTGGATTAACCCTAACTGGTTCCTACGAAAGGCACACTCTAATGAATATGTTAATTGTTGATTTGGTGTTTTAAAGTAAGGCGAGCGTTCGCTTCTATCCTTAGCTTAACAAGAATCTAATCTAGGTGATCAAGCCAGACAAGAAACATAAACAACGAAGAACAAACCAAACATGAAAGAGAAAGTGATTGAACTTTGAATCTAATCACTGCCGATCCGTGACCGCTTTAAAGCCCTGGGTCACTTAGGGTTCATCTAGTCTAAGCTCTACGAGTTTAGCTACTCATGTTCATAACGAAAGATTCAAAGGCAGAAACAGAGTTCATCATGAAAAGGAAGAACAGATAGAAACTGTAAAACCTAATTAAGATGACTCTGGCAAAGCTTCGCTCTCCGGTAATCTTCAATCCGAGCTCCGAGTCTCCGAGGTGAAGGGATGGCGTCACGATCTCTTCCTGGCTCTTCGAACTCTTCAACTCTGTTCTCTCGAACTTCTTAGGTCTGGAACTCGTAAAAGTTCTGAATTATGAGGTATATCTCATGTATGAGGTATATCTAATTATGAGGTATATCTCATCTCATGAACTCGTAGAACTTCTTAGGTCGTCGGATTTGTTAAGGATTTTTTGGTGAAAACTTAAGGAGTTTTCACCGAAAACTTCAGTGTAAATTGCTGGCTTCCTTTGACTGATCTCCTATGAGTTTTAAGTCTAGAGTTTTTGGCGAGAACTTTGACTTCTCGCCGAAAACTGCTTCTTGTGATGCTCTGCCGATTCCTTCTGGAGTTTTCGCCGAAATCCTCAGGTCTTTTTGCCGAAAACTCCTGTGTAAAACGGGGTGGGATTTGTGTTGACTTGATTGACTCCTCAGATTGATTCCGGTGCAGTTCCTCGGGGTTCCAATGCCTTAGACACGTTCTTGGTTACATTATTTGAAGGCAAAAACCTGTGCTATCACGAATACACTAGAAAACCATCAAATAGACCCGAAACGGGCCAAGGTAACACAAATGGCATGAGATAGAGCAGTTGAGTGAATATTCGCTATTCTACCCTAAAAACCATGTCTTAAGCCAAGAAATGTCGCTTAAATGAGGCTGATAATCATGTCAAATCGAGTGTCATCAAAATACCCCACACTTAAGCTTTTGCTTGTCCTCAAGCAAACTGAATAGAACACGCTCATGTTCACAAATGATAAGATCGATTAAATTGAAGTTCAAGCATACACAATGAATTATTAGACAGCTACTTCTAGAACAAGAAACCTAACATGCATACTGATAGCCAAACAACCTGGTCTCACTAGAAACTGCAAACGACAAGTAGTAGTAACCAATTATGCACGACTTTAACCTGACCGACCAGACTCCTCACACAGAATATTTAGTACAAGGGAAACTCTCATTCTTTGTGTTTGGGGATGTGTTTCTGCTCTCAATCATTTTTTGTTACCGAATTCTGTCATAAGTTTGCAATTCGACCACATCTTCACCACTGTGAGAACACGAGGAACTAGTCAAGAAGGACTTCCCTGCTAGGACCGTAACGAATACTACACTACAAGGGTTAAAATGAGATGGATGATGGGAATGTATGATGATGGCTTTAGTGCGGTGTAGCTTTCGACTAACTTCCCTCGAATCTAGCTTATGACTTCCTACCGTCTAACCAGACACGGGTGGAATGGTGTACGCTCGTTCTATGATACCCTCAATGCAACCTAGCACTTTATTTTCTTTTCACACATTTTTTTCTGAATTTTCTTTTGACTTCGTTCTTCCATATGTAGGGAGAAGAACGTTATTGAACTAAAACCTTTGAAACTTTTGAACTTTTCTGATTTTTCTTCTCTCTCTTTTGATCTCACTGTTTTTGAAATTTTTCTTATTTTTTTTCTATTTTTTTTCTTTTGTGCCGATTCTTTCTTTTAGTTGCTAGAGGGGTTTACACATTTGGACATAATAGCTAAGACCACCTAATTAATGGCTATAGGCAGGTTACCACAAACCGACTTCCGGTAGGTCAATCTAGAACTACAACCACAAGGGATCAACGGGGAATGAAAGAACGAGGACTGGCTGTAATGTATATCGAACCGAAAGAACAGGCCAAGCTCAAGGGTTTAAACCTAATGGATTCAATATTGGATAGGCAATCTGGCTTAGTAGTTGAATCTAGGTGCCCCTATCATTCTAGAACTCGTGTCATCGTTTGGTCTCGAATAGGTCTCATGCAAATTCTAACTCATTCAAGCAAATAGAAAATTACTCAAAAGGAATTGAAATTGCAAGTTACGTGCAATGGATCAAAAGCTCACAGTTGCTAGTCGGATTCGGTCATTTTCATGCAATCAAAGTGACAAACTACAAGTGTGATTTGAAAAATATGTTCTGACCAGGCAATTTAGCATCAAAGTATACCGTTAATTCTCAGGTTCTAGGTTAAGCAGTCTAAGTATCATTATGACAGATTGAACAACAACTTAACATAAAAAATCAAGAACCGAGCAATTATAATGCTAGAGATACTGGAAAGGAACCACGGAACACACAAAAGACACACGTAAGGGCAATCAAGTTCATGCAAGGTTCTCTAGCATCCTACCCCACACTTAAATCGTTCTGTGTCCTCACAGGACTAAGACTAGAGTTGAGAGCGAAATAGAAGAACCTGGACCGAGCACGGGTCCTCGGAGCGAAGGGAATCTACCAAAACGAAGGGAAGTGTAATAGACCCGAAGCAAAGGGAATCTACCAACTGCCTGCAAAACAAAAAGAAATGAAAGATAAAAAGGAAACTGGGACAAGTGTCCCGGATCCACACAAAAAAAGTTGGATCGAAATCCGAAAAGAAGAAATAAAAAGAAGGGACAAGGAAGAAGATACAACCCGATCACTGCTGGTCAGGTGCATCGGGAGGGGGAATGTGGAGGACGTCGTTGACCCGCGCTGCTGCCACGCCAGCTGCGCCTCGTACCTCTCATCATTTTGGCGCATGTGTTGTTGCATAATAACCCATCTGGCATCCTGGGTGGCGGTGTCTGTGACTCGCCACTCCTGGAGTCGCTCATACAGCAATCAAAAGTCAGCTGGAGGCGATTGGTGCTGAGGGTGCGGCACCTGGAACTGATCCTGAAGGGGCGGCTGCAGTTGATATGCATACCCTGCCTGCTGCTGTGGCGAGGGTATATGGTCATCAAACTCCTGCTTGGCTAAGGGTGCTCCTCATCAGAATCATCTTCTTCCTCTGACTCGTCCTCTGGGGGCGGAGGAAGAACGGCTGCCACATACGGACTGTAGTCTAGCTGGAGGTCAAACTCAACAGCTAAGTCGCCATCCGACGGTGCGTACAATGTGGCGCGGGACCTCAGGTCCGTATGACTGGCTCAGACTGAAGGCGAGGACGAGGTAACCTATGAAGTTGCCACCAAGGAGAAAGCGAGGGTCCTTGTTCGTCTTGGTCTTCTTGTGGAAGAGGCGTGTCAGCACCCATCCAAGATGAAGTGGGCGGCCCTCTCAGATAGCACGGAGCAGAAGGAGCTCCTCTCTGCTAATGTGGTGGCGATCCTTCTCTGGAGCAAATAAAATGGATCTACGCCAAACCATATGAATATA
This sequence comes from Linum lewisii, assembly GCA_034768395.1. Classification (NCBI taxonomy): domain Eukaryota; kingdom Viridiplantae; phylum Streptophyta; class Magnoliopsida; order Malpighiales; family Linaceae; genus Linum; species Linum lewisii. Next base: position 8,720,698 of record CM068302.1, read on the forward strand.
GCGAAAGAGAGGGTGAGAGAGTGACCTGACGGAGTTATGAGCCCCGGTCTGAGCATCAGAATGCCAGTTACATGGCTCCAGAGCGCGTCATAGGGTGCTCCGTTACCCGAGTTGTCCTCCCAACCGAGCTGATGGTCGCGGTAGTGCTCGGGCGGGATGCCAAGATGAGCTGCGAACTCATCGTACGTGAGGTCCTGTACACCCCACCAAGATAGAAGGAGATGATCTTCTTGCGCTGGCGCCTCGCGTGCGTGTCCAGCTCAAATGTGGCCCAGAACTATCGTAGGGCGACCTCTGGGAAGTCGTCAGTAGAGCTGTATACGAGCCGAGCTGCTCGCGAGCCGCTCGGACTCGGACTCAGTTTTTTTCTAAAAAAGCTCGTTCGTGAGCTCGGCTCGTCGTAAGCGAGCTAGCTCATGAACATGCTCGTCACCTAAATGAGCCGAGCTCGAGCCAGTATGTTGGTCGGCTCGGCAGGCTCGTGAGCCAACTCGTTTCGTTAGCTCGTTAAGACAAGCTCGCGAGCTGGCTCAATTGTAATTCGTATAATCCTAATCCCTAAATGGTAACTAAATAATCAACCCTAATGGTGTAATAAACTGATACCCTAAAAGAAGTCATTTGATAATCAGTAATTACTAATTACCATAATGGCTAATGCCCCATAATTACTCTAATCCCCACTCTGTGAGTCACGAGGCCACGACCAACGGTACATCATTCTTCTTCTTCTCCTCTTTAGCTTCTTTTGCTTTTTGATGGTTGCTAATATGTTTCTTGATATGCATGTTGGAAATGTTCAATTGGCTTGGAATTTTTTATTTTTTTACATTTTGCAACACATATATCGTATTTTTGTAGAATGTTTAATTTCTTATATTTTTGATATTTTTTATACCAACTTTGGCTCGTTTATGATGGTAAAAGAGTCTAACTAGGATTTGTCTCGTTTAGCATTATAAACGAGCCAAATCTAGCTCGTTTAACATAATAAATGAGCCAAATCTGGCTCGTTTAACATTATAAACAAGCCGAATCCGAGCCAGGCTCATTTAACATAGTAAACGAGCCGATCCCGAGTCGAGCTCGAGACGAGCCCGAGCCTATGCAACTTGTATACGAGCCGAGCCTGAGCTAGCCTATCTGAGCTCGTCACGAGCCCGAACCCGAGCCCGAGCCAGAAAAAATTAAGGCGAGCCCGAGCCCGAGCTAGCCTGAAGCTTGGCTCGGCACGGCTCATATACAACCCTAGTCGTCAGCCATGGTGGTCAGCTCTAGAAGACCTGCAGCTGCCAGGGAGGCGCACACGTTCTGGTGCCAATCCTCGTCGTGCTTTTGCAGGTAGTCAAGGGACAGTGGTCGCACGTCAGCAACTGTAGGTCACATATCTCACCCACTCTTTAAATTTTTCCATTACTTGTGGAAGAGATCATTGTGAGGCAGGACGTGGCTAGCACCAAATATCATCAGAGGAGCTCATCCTCTTTCGAGCCATCTTTGAGGGCACCCGACTCCATCCCGGGTGGTGGCTAGCTCGTTTCTTCGGCAAACGAACCAAGGCCAAAAAGCTTCCCCCCCGCGCTCCTTGGAGGCCACTTAGTGGCTTGCCTACTCACCCGCCTCCACCTTAATGACAGGTGGGGCCGTAAGGTCCCACACATCCCCGCTAACCATCTAGGTGCAAAACTCGCTATAAAGTACGACCTCGACCTGTTGATCTCCCCCACCACCTATGTGCGTGCCACTACTTCACCCAGGAGGACGAGCCCCAGCAGCCACATGCCTTTGATTTTGGTGAGCCACAACGCGGTCAGCGTCAGATCCCGCCGCCCCCACCTCCATAGTATGCTGATCAGTACGGTCAGATGCTGACAGAGATACAGTCGTGGCAGACAGATTTCTCCTCCGGCTCTCACCAGTGGCAGAAGGACAGGGTATCCTATGAGAACGAGTTCACCACCTGGAGACAACATCAGGACACCTGGCGGTCTGATCAGGATGCACACTAGGTTATCACCCAGTGCAATCACCAGCTGGCTTCAGAGCACTAGGCCGCCCAGAGGACATGGCTGGAGAAGGAACTAGCTTGGCGCCAGGAGCTGAGGACCCACCTCAACATGCCACCACTGCCACGACCCAAGTCAGACTAGTGATCGGGTTGTATCCTTTTTCCCTTTCTTTTTTTTTCTTCTTTTTGGATTTCGGTCCAAATTTTTTATGTGTGGATCCGGGGCACTTGTCCCGGTTTCCTTTTGATCTTTCTTTTGTCTTTGTTTTTGTAGGATCTTTGTAGCTGTTTCACTCCGTTCTGAGCTCTCCGCCTCATTCTCGACATTGACCATCACCATTCAGGTATTCCAGATAACTCTAATCTCTTTTAGTCTAGTGAGGACATAGTCCAATTCAAGTGTGGGGTAGGATTCTAGAAGAATTGTGCTGAATATGCTTGCTTCTTTGTGATTCCTTGGTTCATTTTAGTTCCTCTAGCTAGAATTACTCTGTTCTTGACTTTTGATGTTAAGTTGACTTCAATTTTCTCACAATGACGCTTAGACTGCTTAACTTGGAACCTTTAGCCAACATGCCTGCATTGATGCTAAATGAACCTGGTCAGAACAGAAATTAGAATCACGCTTGTAGTGTCACCTTGAATTGCACGAAAATGACTTGAGTATATCAGTCAATGGTGAGCTTTTGATCCGTTGCACATAACCAACAACTCTTATTCTTTTTGAGTGGCTTTCTCGTACTTTAATGAGTTAGAATTTGCATGAGACCTATTCGAGAGCACAAGATAACATGATTCCTAAGATGATAGAGGCACCTAGAATTGCTACTTAAACTAGAAGCCATCCCAACATTAATCCCTCTAGGTGTAAACCCTTGTGCTTGGCCTATTTTTCGGTTCAATATTAAGTTACAACCACTTCCCATGTTTTTGTTCACCCCATTGATCTCATGTGGTAGTAGCCTGAGATTAGCTAACCAGAAGTCGGTCTATGGTGACTTGCCCTTAGCCATAAACCAGTGGTATTAGCTAGTATGTCCATACGTGTAAACCCCTCTAGCAGCTAAAAAATATATCACACAAAGAAAAAAAGAGAAATAGAAAAATTCTGAAAAATACACAAATCAAAATAGTAGTTAGAAATTTCAATTCGTTCTTCTCCCTACATAAGGAAGAACAGAAGCAATAAATAAATGTAGGAAAATCAGAAAAAAAAGAAATACATAAAAGAATATATATAGCAAAAATAATAAAAGTGCTAAGTTGTTTGAGGGTATCCTAGGACGAGCATACATTATTGTCTGGTTAGATGGTAGGAATCCATAGATCTTGATTCGAGGGAGGTTAGTCAATTGCTACACCGCACCATACCCTTCATCATTGATGATACACATTTTCGCGTGTAGTCAAATAACTACCCTACTTAAAAACTAAGGTAGATCGAATCTCTCGAGGTTTCCTCTAATTGACTACTCAAAGGAATTGGCAATCTATTCAGGTTTAAACACGTTGTGCGTGGTGTGAGTTCCACGACTTCTAAACTATGATGCATGAGAATTGAAATGAACCAAAAGACAGAATGAAAGATTGGGTTGACTTAACAAGATGACAGACAAGCTTAGACTTGAATCCCCCTAAGATAACAGAGCATTGGCGATCACAAGACCAGCGGTTTTCAATCCAAATTCATTCAGTTCTCAGACACCACCATAACTCCTGACCCTTAGGTTTAATTTCGGCGAAAGTTCGCTCTATCCGATCTAACTACCAAGATTAATTAACCGTCCGTGCGTTCACTTCTACAACGGAAAACTAACTGGTGCAATTACTAGTGATTTATGAGTTACTCTAGCAGTGGATTAATCCTAAATGGTTCCTACGAAAGGCACACTCCATTGAATAGATTAATTGTTGATTTGGTGTTCTAAAGTGAGGCGAATGTTCGCTACTATCCTCAGCTTAACAAGAATCTAGTCTAGGTGATCAAGCTAGAAAAGAAACACAGACAATGAAGAACACACCAAACATGCAAGAGAAACTGTCTGAATCTGAATCTAATTACCGCCGATCCTTGACCGCTTTATAGCCTCGGGTCACTTAGGGTTCATCTAATCTAAGCTCTACGAGTTTAGCTACTCTTATTCAATACAAGAGAATAAAAAACAATCAAGGAATACATCTCAGTTAGGAAGAACAGAGAAGAACAGTAAAACCTAATTTGACGAATCCGTGAAGCTTCAATCTCGAGAATCTACAACTCCTAGCTCCGAGCACTCCGAGGTGGAAAGACGGTGTCACGATCTCTCTGAGAACTCCGAGGATGCCCTCAACTCTCTCTCAAACTCTAAAGTCTGGAAATTAATCCTTGGAAAAAGTATATCTTTGAATGATGTTGTCGTCTCCCTTATATAGGGTTTGTCCGAATCAGCACCGGAAAAAGGAAGGACTTCTCGGCAAGAACATTGAAAGTTCTCACCGAGACTTTAGTGCAAATCCTCATGTTTATTTCGATGCGAGCTCTAGTGAATATCTTCAATAGTTCTCGGTGAGAACTTTGGAAGTTTTCGCCGAGGACTTCTTCATAATTTCTCCTGGATCTTCTGTGTGGATTTCTTCATAACTTTTCGGCGAGAACTTTGGTTCTTCTCACCGAATTCTTCAGTGTTGGCAGGGGAATATTTTGGTTTTCACTTGTTTGATATCTGGCTCGATCTCGGGCAATTCCTTGAGGTTCCCTTGCTTTTCGAGCACGTCCGTGGCTACGTTATTGATGGCAAAAACCTGTGCATTCACAAAAGCACTAGAAAACACATCAAATAGACCCATAACGGGCCAAAGTAACCAAAATGGTAAGGAATAGAGCAATCGAGTGAAAACACCCTAAACTACCTCAAAAACCATGTCTCAAGCATGAAATTGTTGCTTAAATGAGGCTGATAATCACATCAAACTGAGTGTCATCAAATACCCCACACTTAAGATTTTGCTTGTCCTCAAGCAAACTGAACTAGAACGCACTCAGATTCACAAATGACAAGATCGATCAAGTTAAGATTCAAGCCTCCACAATTAATTATTAAACCTCTATACCTAGAACAAGTAACCTAACATGCATACACGTAAACCAAAAAACCTTGTCTCACTAATTATCTGCACACAACAAGGAGCAATCACCTATCAAGCATAAATCCGACCTAACCGACTAGTCTCCTCACATAGATAATATTTAGTATATGGGGAACTCTCGCACTCTGTGTTTAGGGATGTGTTTCTGCTGTCATTCACTTTCTCGATCGAAGTATGTCATATGTTTGCAATTCAGCCACATCTCCACCACTGTGACGACACGAGTAACTAGTCAAAAGGGCTTTCGCAAGGGACTGTATCGATCCTACACTACAAGGGTTTATGATGAATGGATGATGGGATGAATGATGGAATTGGCTTTGGTGCGGTGTAGCTATTGACTAACTTCCCTCGAATCTAGTCTATGGCTTCCTACCGTCTAACCAAACACGGGTGGAATAGTGTACGCACGTCCTATGATACCCTCAAGCAACTTAGTACTTTATTTTGTATTTTTTTTTCAAACTTTCTGAATTTTTCTTTACTTTTATTTTCTTTACATTTACTTGACTTCTTCTTCCATATGTAGGGAGAAGAACGTTATTAACTATACTACTAGACTTTGAACTCGAACTTCATTTGACTTTTTGGATTTTCTTTTTTCTTCTATTTTTTTTCCTTTTCTAGTGCCAATTTTTTAAGTTGCTAGAGGGGTTTACACATTTGGACATAATAGCTAAGACCACCTATTTAATGGCTATAGGCAGGTTACCACAAACCGACTTCCGGTAGGCTAATCTCTAACTACTACCACAAGGGATCAACGGGGTGATGAAAAACATGGGAAATGGCTGTAATATATAGCGAACCGAAAGAAAGGCCAAGCTCAAGGGTTTACACCTAATGGATTTATCGTTGGGTTGTCTTTATGGCTTAAGTAGCTGATTCTAGGTGCCTCTATCCTCCTAGAACTCGTGTCATCGTGTGATCTCGAATAGGTCTCCTGCAAATTCTAACTCATTCAAGGTACGAGAAAGTCACTCAAAAAGAATTGAAATTGCAAGTTATGTGCAATGGATCAAAAGCTCACAATTGGTTTGCTAACCGGATTCGATCATTTTCATGCAATCAAGGTGAAATACTAGAAGCGTGATATTAATTCTCTGTTCTGACCAGGCAATTTAGTATCAATGCAAGCAACTTGGTTACAGGTTCTAGGTTAAGTAGTCTAAGCATCATTATGAAAGACAACTTAACATCACAAGTCAAGAATCGAGAAATTCTATGCTAGAGGAATGGAATAAGCCACAAATTCATAGAAAATCACACAAGATCATGCAAATTCTAACATCCTACCCCACACGTAAACGGTTCTGTGTCCTCACAGGACTAAAAATAAGAGTAGAGATACTCGGAGAACCTGGAACGAGATGGTCGGTGTAGGGGGTGAACACGGAGAGTCCGGAGTAGAGCGGAGTAGCTAAAAAGTTCCTACAAAACAAAAACAATAAAAAGATCAAAAGGAAACCAGGACAAGTGTCCCAGATCCACACGAAACAATGACGAAAAATTGACTCAATAATTTAAAACAGACTTCATCCGTGGGTTGCCTCCCACGATGCGCTCTTGCTTAAAGTCCTTGAGTTGGACGATACCTGGATGGCGATCAAGATGCGTCCCAACTCATCATTTCTTTCACGCTCGCATCAGAGTCGATGAAGTACAACTTTGGTTTACCTCCAGTAAGAAGAAATCGCCTCCCATTGATGTGAGTCAATTGAGTTCGTCCACCGAGGAGGTGTCTGGTAACTTCGAATGGCCCGAAAAAATCCTTCATATCCTTGCTTTCATTCGGTGGCTTGGCGGATGATGGCGGAGAAATTGGCTTCCAAACCACCTTAGTCTTCACTTTATTCTCCTTCTTCACTTCACCAGGATCTTTAGTTCTTGGAGATTTCGTGGGAGATGCCTTCGACTCCTCCTTCTTCTTTGGCTTCTGTGCCGAAGGCTCATTCTTTAGATTGATGACCTGTGTACCACCTATTACAGCTATGTTGGGGGCAACACTAGAAATGTCATTAGTAACAGAGTTGACCAAGGTAAACACTCCACAGTTTCAACAGACAAACAATGTGCCTCTCCCTTAGGGATGTACTTCATACCGTCCTTGAGACGGAATGTTACGCTATCCTGACCGACCCTCAATGTCAACGAGCCGTTTGGGACATTGATTGTCATGCCAGTTGTTGCCATAAACGGTCGACCTAGGAGGAAAGTAACATCCTCCTCTCGAGTATCCATAACAACAAAATCAGCCAAGATGGTGAAAGGACCACAATGGATAACTACATCTTTAATTAATCCCCTAGGTGCTTTCACAGATCTATCGGCAAACACCAATTGCATACTAATTGGTTTTAATTCACCTAGGTTCAATTTCTCATATAAGCACATAGGCATGACATTGATAGATGCACCTAAATCAACCAAGCTACGATCAATTTTTATACCATTGATAAAGCAAGGTAAAGTAAAAGAACCAGGATTGGAGCACTTAGCTGGGGGAGGTATGGATGGCGTGCAGTTGAGGTTGGCAGAGCCCTCCTCATCAACAGAGACGGAAGACAACTCTCCCTTCTTCTTGTTTTTTTGCAAGATCCTTCACGACTTTTCCAACCTTTGGTATCATCTGGATAGCATTAGTGTCTGGTATTTTGATCTCTATGTTCTCCATGATCAAATACCATCTCTTGTATTGGGTATCAAGTGTCTTGAGCTTCATAGCCTTAGGGAACGGAATCCTAGGCTGGTATGGAGGAAGAGGTGGCTCAGGAGTCGGCTTAGGAGGAGGCGGGGCAGTCACTTCCTCTTTTTCTTCTTGATTTTCCTCCTCGATCTCTAGTATGTCAATGGCTATGGCATCAAAAATCATTATCGGATCAGGAGCTGTAGGATTAGCTAGTTGCTTGCCACTTCTTGTCAAGATGGCCTTAACATGCTCATTCTTAGGATTTGGATCAGTTTGAGTAGGTAACTGACCCAAAGGCCTGCCACGGGTTATGAGGTCGATAAGGGTGTTCAGCTGACTTTCCATTTTCTGTGTGTGATTAGTGTGCCCTTGATTCACAGCAGCTTGAGTTTTCCATTGAGCATCATTGTCGTCGAGCCTAGATATGATCTGATTGAGCTTCTTATCTAACTCTCTCTCTTTGTTGTCTTGTGGCATTGATCGTTGAGGCTGCTGTCCTCCGGTGAATCCAGGAGGGCCTTGATAAGTGTTATTCAAGTACTGATTCTGGCGATTGCCCGATGTTGTACCGTAGTTGCCTTGATTCCTGTGAGGCGGTTGATAAACTCCTCCTGATTGATTGCTCGACTTCTGTTCTTGATATGAACCAGATGGTCGGTTATTCTGATTCCAACTAGCCCCGGAGTTGTAGGGAGGATGATGTTGGAAGCTTCCTTGTTGTTGAGGTTGCCGGTATTGGCGGTAGTTAGTATACCCTTGTTGGTCGTTGATGAACCCCTGACAAACAAAATCGACCTCTTCCACTAACCAGAAAATTGCTTTCCCAAAGTTCTGGCAACATCCTCTGTTATGAGCACAAGCTCCACACCATTGGCAATCAGCAACATAAACAGAAGCGGAAGGGGAATTAATAGGCGTGCCAGCCTTCTTCAAATGTTTCTAAACTTCTACTTTGATATGCTCTTCGATGTTTAGCTTACTCTTAGCTCCTTCTGATTGTCTCTCCCAATTCCTTGACTTGGAAGAACAACTAGCAAAGTGAAGGAGAGAAGCTTGCAGTAAGAGCAATACAATCTCCCTCAGCCAAGGAGTTGACCCATTTAGCAGATTCTTCATTCATCCCTCGAGCAAATATTTTAGCAAGTTGCCTTTGTTCGAAGCCGTGATGAGGGCAGTTGTAGAGGATTTCTTGGAATTCATTCCAAGCATCATATAAGCTCATCCCTTCCTTCTGAACGAATCTGGAAATGCTGTCCTTGTAAGTTGTAGTTCTAGAAGGAGGAAGTATTCCTATACAAAATCTTGAGCAAGATCATCCTAGTTGGTGTAGTGACCGGGAGGCTTGCTATTGAGCCACCTCTTTGCGAGGCCTTTGAGAGAGAATGGGAAGGCTCACAAGCATAAGGTGTTCTTGTCGTGATTCCCACTCTTGAAAGTCTAGCATATAGCTAGGGAATCTGCCAAATGTGTGCATGGGTTATCATGCGACTTTCCTTCGAACTGTACATCCTTAGAGATCATTCCCAGGAAGGGGATCTTGATCTCATAGTCGGGATCATCTTCATTGCGTGGCACGGCAATGGAGGACCGAACACTTCGCGCTCGACTTATTATAATCCGCAAGACTCTTCTGAGCAGCCATTGCGGTGGGAGAGGGTGGCGGCGAATCTGACGAAGTGGATGAAGCGGAAGAAGATGAGGAGCTCTCCTTAAACTCCTTGATCTTAGTGGTGTAGAGGATGAGGGCGGAACAGACAGTAACTTGCTTCCGAACTCGTGGTTTCTTTGGAGGAGCAGAACTACCTGGCTTGTCTAAGCTAAAAGTCTTGAGAGGCTTAGACTGAGAACGAGTGAACGGGCGGTTCATAAACCTGTAAACATCCTGAAAATGACAAAAACAAGAACAATCGGTGTAAAATCGAAGTGGGATGAAAATATGAAAGATGGAAAGGTAAAAGAATAGAGTGCCAACTCTTCTTTCAAACAATTAGAAGAGTTCCCCGCAATGGCGCCAATTTGATGATACAGGTTTTCGCGTGTGGTCAAATAACTACCCTACTTAAAAAGTAAGGTACATCGAATCTCTCGAGGTTTCCTCTAATTGACTACTCAAAGGAATTGGCAATCTATTCGGGTTTAAACACGTTGTGCGTGTTGTGAGTTCCATGACTTCTAAACTATGATGCAGGACAATCAAAATGAAACAAAAGACAGAATGAAAGATTAGGTTGACTTAACAACACGACAGACAAGCTTAGACTCGAATCCCCCTCAGATTACCAGAGCATTGGCGATCACAAGACCAGCGGTTTTCAATACTAATTCATTAAGTTCTCAGACATCACCATAACTCCTGACACTTAGGCTTAAGTTCGGCTAACGTTCGCTCTATCCGATTTAACTACCAAGATTAATTAACCGTCCGTGCGTTCACTTCTGCAACGGAAAACTAACTGGTGCAATTACTAGTGATTTATGAGTTACTCTATCAGTGGATTAATCCTAAATGGTTCCTACGAAAGGCACACTCCATTGAATAGATTAATTGTTGATTTGGTGTTCTAAAGTGAGGTGAACGTTCGCTACTATCCTCAGCTTAACAAGAATCTAGTCTAGGTGATCAAGCTAGAAAAGAAACATAGACAATGAAGAACAAACCAAACATGCAAGAGAAACTGTCTGAAACTAAATCTAATTACCACGGATCCGTGACCGCTTTAAAGCCCCGGGTCACTTAGGGTTCATCTAATCTAAGCTCTACGAGTTTAGCTACTCATATTCAATACAAGAGAATCGAAAACAATCAAGGAATACATCTCAGTTAGGAAGAACATAGAAGAACTGTAAAACCTAATTTGATGAATCTGTAAAGCTCCAATCTCGAGAATCTACAACTCCTAGCTCCGAGCACTCCGAGGTGGAAAGACGGCGTCACGATCTCTCCGGGAACTCCGAGGATGCCCTCAACTCTCTCTCGAACTCTAAAGTCTAGAAATTAATCCTTGGAAAAAGTATATCTTTGAATGATGTCGTTGTCTCCTTTATATAGGGTCTGTCCGAATCAGCACCGGAAAAAAGGAAAGACTTCTCGGCGAGAACATTGAAAGTTCTCGTCGAGAACTTTAGTGCAAATCCTCCTGTTTACTTCGACGCGAGCTCCAGTGCAATTCTTCAATAGTTCTCGGCGAGAACTTTGGAAGTTCTCGCCGAGGACTTCTTCATAATTTCTCCTGGATCTTCTGTGTGGATTTCTTCATAACTTTTTGGCGAGAACTTTGGTTCTTCTCGCCGAATTCTTCAGTGTTGGCAGGGGAATATTTTGGTTTTGACTTGTTTGATTTCTGGCTCGATCCCGGGCAATTCTTTGAGGTTTCCTTGCTTCCCGAGCAAGTCCGTAACTATGTTATTGATGGCAAATACCTATGCATTCACAAAAGCACTAGAAAACACATCAAATAGACCCATAACGGGCCAAAGTAACCAAAGCGGTCAGGAATAGAGCAATCTAGTGAAAACACCCTAAACTACCCCAAAACCCGTGTCTCAAGTAGGGAAATGTTGCTTAAATGAGGCTGATAATCACGTCAAATTGTGTGTAATCAATCATCATACATCCCTTCATCCATTCATCATAAACCCTTGTAGTGTAGGATCGTTACAGTCCCTTGCAAGTCATTTAGACTAGTTTCTCGTGTTGTCACCGTGGTGGAGATTGTGGTTGAAATGCAAACCTATGACGGAATTCGGTCGTGAAAGTGATTGAGAGCATAAACACGTCCTTAAACACAGAGTGTGAGAATTCTCCCATTTTACTAAATATTTTTCTGTGTGAGGAAGTCTGGTCGGTTCGGTCGGCATTGTGCATGATTAGTGATTGCTACTTGTTGTGTGAAGAGAATAGTGAGACCGGTTTGTTTGGTTGATGTGTATGCATGTCTAGGTTAATTGTTCTAAGTGTAACGGTTTAAATTTCATTGTTAAGACTTGAATCTCAATTTAACTGATCTTGTCACTTGTGAACTTGAGTGCGTTCTAAATCAATTTGCTTGAGGACAAGCAAAAGCTTAAGTGTGTGGTGATTTAATGACAATAAAATATCGTGTTTATCAGCCCTAATTAAGCGACATTCCATTGTCTGAAACACGATTTTAGGGGTAATTTAGTGGATTTTCATTCATTAACGCTATTTCCTACCGAATTGGTTACCTTGGCCCGTTTCGGGTCTATTTGATGTGTTTTCGAGTGTTTGCGTTTCTACATAGGTCTATAACATCAAATAAGTGCCCATCAGGAGTGTTCGGGATACGACTGAACCTTAAGATGCAACCCGAGATCAGTAGAGAAGTCAGACGATCGAGAACCAACAACACATATGCTTTTCAAGGAACAATTCACCGAAAAGTATAAAGTATTCGGTGAAAACTATGTGAAGAACCCTCAGAATTCTGGTGTCACTACAAGAAAATTGCATTTTAACATCAATTTTCTAACGGCAGACAAAAATCTGCTGTTAGAATAAAAGTCTAACGGCGGATTTTAAAAATCCACTGTTAGATAACAGCGGACAAAAACCGCTGTTAGAAATCCGCTATTAGCCGTTTAATTTAGGGGGCGTCAAAATATCCCGCCTTAACGGGAAATCAAAATTTTTGGGGGGAAACCTAGCAGCGGATATAAACCGCTGTTAGGTTTTGCTGATGTGGCAATCTGTGTGCCCAACCCCAGCCAATCACATTCTTTTATGGATTTTTTTTCTTTCTCCCTTATTTTTCTCTTCTCTTTCTCTTATTTGTTTTTCAGTTTTTGTTCTTGTGTCTTAGGGATTTTTTCTTAGGATTTGTAAAAGAACAAAGAAGAAGGAGAAGAAGAAAAAAGAAGGAACAAAAAAAGAATGAAGAAGAAAGAAGAAAAGAAGAAGAAAAAGAAGAAGAAGAAGAAAAGAAGAAAAAAAAAGGAATGAAGAAGAAAAGAAGAAAAAAGAAGAAGAAGAAGGAACAAAAAAAGGAATGAAGAAGAAGAAAGAAGAAGAATCTAGATCTGGAATAGAAGAAAAAAGAAGAAAATAAGAAGAGAAGAAGAAGGAAGGAGAAAGAAGAAGAAGAAGAGAAGAAGGAAGGTGAAGAAAGAAGAAGAAGAGAAAAAGAAGGAAGAAGAAAAAGAAGAAGGAGAAAGAAGAAGAAGAAGAAGGAAGGTCAAGAAAGAAGAAGAAGAGGAAGAAAGAAGGATCAGAAGAAGAAGAAGAAGAAAAGGAAGAAGAAAGAGGAAGAAAGAAGGATCAGAAGAAGAATGCAGAAAACCTGTTCTCCTGGAGCAGGTTTCTGCATTTTTTTTTAAAATCTGATCGAAATTCTAACGGCGGATTTTAAGTGCTGTTAGACATAACCGCTGTTAGGTTTAACGGCGGCCAGCTTATCCGCTGTTAGCTCACCTTACGTTAGTCAACCTAACAGCGGATATGCAACCGCCGTTAGGATTTCTAACAGCGGCCTATCCGCTGTTAGAATCACTAAAAATCCGCTGTTAGGATGTCATTTTCTTGTAGTGTGTCAAAGATTGGAAAATACATTTCGAAGAACATTTAGGCGAAAGGTCTCAACCTTTTCGCCAAAAACTTTATGAAGAAGCTAAATCAGATTTTGGCGCAGCAAATCTAGAAATATTTTACAAATAAGTTTTCGGCAAAAACTTGAGCCTATTCCGGGTCTGATTTGGAAAAGAACCTATTTAAGGAGCCCTTCACCCCCCAATTCAAGGGATCTCGTTTTTCAGACTTTCCACACTAGAGGAGATAGGTTAAAGTACTTTTGGAGTTCTTGGAGAGATTTTGATACAATCTTTTCATCCCGAAGGTGCTCAGAGCTAGGAGTTGAAGAGTTCGTGAGCTGCACGGAGTAGTCACAATCAGGTTTTACAGTCTTCCTCTATTCTTCCTTTTTAAGATGAAATTCATTGTTGTTTTTATTCTCTTAAGTTGAATATGAGTAGCTAAACTTGTTAAACTTAGATTAGATGAACCCTAAGTGACTCGGGGCTTTAAAACGGTCACGGATCGGCGGTAATTAGATCTTAATTCAATCAGTTTCTTATTCATAATTGATTTTAATTTGTGTTTCTTTTCTAGCTTGATCACCTAGATTAGTTTCTTGTTCAAATACAATTTATCCTACTTTAGTGGGATAGTTATTTGATACCCTATTCTACACGTTATCAAGAAGATAAAGCTTACAAGATGAAGGAGAAGAAGAAGAAGAAGAGGAGGAGGATCAGGGAAGAAGAAGAAGAAGAAGAGGAAGATCGGCAAAGAGGAAGATGAAGAAGAGAATTGACGAAGATGAAGTGCAGCTCCAACGAATGGAGACGGCGACGGCTCCGAAATAGAAGAGTAGAGTTATTAGGGCTTCTATTAAATTAACGGTTGAGATTAGATTTAGTGTTATCCGCATCTAGCGGTTTCAACCAATCAAATCGTTTTATTTTAACAGCAGCCACTTGGCCGCTGTTAAACTGTCAGCTATTAAATTACGCGACTTTAGCAATTTAACAACGGCAAAAAAGTGACTGCTGTTAATTTGTTGTTTGTTAAACTAATAGTTTCTTGTAGTGCATGAGCAAAACAAAAATTTCCTTCTTTATCAAGGCCTCCACCAAAGACGCATCATGTTCAACACCCTCAAAATGTGCTTGCCTCGCTCCTTCCATATAGCGCATAAACTACTGACCCACAACAACCTTCTAATTTTTGCCCGGATTGAATCCGAAGGCCAGACAATTGCAACTTGTAAAGCATCTTCCCAGCTCTTTCCAACCATGTCTAGAATCAGACTTCCAATCACTGAAGTAGAAAACACACACTCAAAGAAAAGATGAGTCTGACTTTCAACTTCAGCTTTCTAGAGTGGGCAAGTCTCATCAACAAAAGGCTGCCATCTTTTTGTCCTATCTTTGGTGTTAATTCTCCCTCAGATGATAAGCCAAGCAACTAAGCTCCGTCTTGGGACTGTAAAACCCGACCACAAAAGATGATATCAGGGAACTTCAACATGTCTCGGCCTCAAGACCTTCCAAACAGTACATACCTTGAATTTCTGTAATGTAGCTTTATTCTGTATTCCAACATGTCTCCATATGACAAAATGGTTGTTGCCTTCTCCTAGTTCTCATCAATTCCTTCACATGCACGTCTGTTTCCTCACATTCCTCACACCAAGTCCTAGCTTCACTTTCATCTGCTGACCCCATTGCACGGTTCTCTCTCATCCAGCCATCACCCTAATCTAACATTGATAACGCTAGAAATACCGCATTTACCCACTCATTCTAAACAACATTTCATTGTCTTTGTATATCCTTTGCTTTACTTTTGGGATAGTTTTAGGTTATTTACTTACCTTTTGTCTATTTTGTATATTCTTGTAACCTTGGCTCGTTATGGGTCTGTTTGATGCCTTTTTATAGTGTTTATGATGCTATACAGGTATGAGGCATTAAATGGTAACATAGACGACAATAAGAAATGCTTGGAGGCTCGAAACAGGACAAAGGAAGGACAAAACAACAAGCTGTAATAAATGGAATGAAACAACCCAAAAGTAAGCAAAACCCAGCCAAAAACGTGACACGCTTTTCAAGTGCCTTCAGCGCACTTCTTAGCATGGTTAGAAATAGTTTCGGATTTTGAAAAGTTTTTCCTTTTCTGAATTGATTGGGACTTCATTTTTCACCTTGTAAAGGGATTTTTCTCCCTATATAAAGATCCCTAGACCCACAATTTAGGAGAGGACACAATAGAGACAACCAAAGGAGAGAGAGGAGAGCACGAGAGAGATTTTAGAGCTTTGGAGCAAAGAAATAATTCCCATCCATCCGAGAGATTGGATCAAATATTGAAGATAGAAGTTGCAAGCATTCGGCAAAATTAGGTTTTTCCATCCTTATTAGAAACTCTAATTTCCATGGATTCTTGTATTACTTTTCGATTCTTATATTCTACATATGAGTAACTACTCTTTTTGCTTAGATGAGATGAACCCTAGGTGTTCTAGGGTATTCAAATGATGACTTGATATTTGTTTTGTTAATCTGATTCAGATTTATATCATAGTTGCAGTTTCACTGATGACTCGTAATTTACATCATTTTATCCCCCATAACTGATACATTCTTCTGTGGCTTTTGAGTGTTTTTTCATGTTTTAAGTGGCCTTGTACCTAATTTAGTTAGTCTTAAATAGCCTCTTGGGATCCTTGCGGTCCATTTTCATGTTTCTCGAGGTGTTTTTTATTAGTTTTCAGGTCATGCCATGATAGATCATATAAGCACGGAGCCATGGGGTGAAACGATGATCACTTTGGAGTCTGGATGCTTAAGATATCAGATTTTAAAAGAGGTGACGATCGAGTGGCGCGCGATAGGACACTTTGCAGCAGGCTGCGGGGGACCCTGCTTTAACCCCCATTTATAGTGGAGTGGCGCGCAGATCGTAACTCATTTGGCGCATACGTCGCTAGCGCCAATGCCAAGTCTTTTAACGACCCATTTTGGCTGTTTTTCAAAACAACATCATCTCTTCTCCTCAACCCGATTTTGACAAACAAGGATGTTATCCAAACCTTGGAAAACCTCCCTAGAGTCCTAAAATCATCCTCCAGTCATCATCCTCCATCCCCGACATCATAGAAACACAACACAAAGATCGAAGATCAACAAGCCGGAAGAATCGATGGATCGTTCTATGAGGACATTGGCTTGTTTAAGTGTGGGGTGGTATCATGCATGTTTGTGATTGATTGTTTGTCGTGTTGTGATTGAAATGGGTGGTGATTATGTCAATTTTTATCATTCTATCACTGCTTCCCATGTCCCCTCGTTGTTAAGACTCTAGGCATTGCTTAATTCTTTCGTGAAGTGTCATGTCATTTATTGTTTGATGAGAATGACGTGGATTATGTGCTTAGTCAATGTGTAAGAACCGTGGTATGACCATCACCCAATCTATCTTGTTTATAGTAGTCTAAGGAACCGCTTTTGTTGGATTAATGAACGATTGACTTATTTGCGAAAGACTTGGTTTTAATCACCTGTCGAATTCTCTAGTTTAGATGCCATGTCCAGTCTAGGTAAGGTTTTCCAAATGTGCACTTAGAAAGGGCCAGTGAGTCTACTTAAATTGAGAGTTTGAACAATTCGTGGTTTGGTGTTGGTTGTGGGTCACCACGAGTGGCAATACGTTGCCCGCCCATTTCTTAGCACCAAAGAGAAGTCGCAGTGTGGCATTATCCTTCTCAATCCATCCCAACGTGGGTCATGGTCTAGAATAGCGCGGAGCCCAAAAAGGATTTCGGCCACTACGTACCTGATCGGATTCACGGCCACACCTGACAAAAGTTCACAAAATCTTTAAATTTTAAAAAATAGGTGAGATGAGGGGAAATTACTGGGGTTGACAAAGCGTAAAATCATATATAAAAAGGCAAGTTGTGAGAGTATCACCTCCTCGATGCAGGATGCGTAATCGATTGGGTCTTCTCTCACCTAGAAAATGCCGGGTTGCGTCATAGAGTTAGAGTAAGTGTTAGAATACATTTAGTTAGTTTTGAGGTGAGAGTTTGATTGATTGGTGTCTATGCTTTGTTCTAATGGTCTCAAGAGTGTCTTAGGATATGTGTTTGTTTAAGTGTTGAAAGATCTCGTCTTTTACTTATTTGAATTGTTCATCCTAGGTTGTGTAGCTCATGATTCATGATCCTTAAGGGATACCTTGCTTGACCCTTTATTCTCATCCATTACATTCACCTCATGTTTGTCATTGCGCACACTTTGATTGACTTGTTGAACCCCTTGTTCCATGCTCTTTGAGCCATCACTTGTTAGTTGACTGAGGTTGACCCAATACCCTTTGTTCGACTTTGTGACTATTTGACCATTGACCTTTGAGGAACGTACACTTCAAAACCCCCCTGAGCACTTTCCTCTTAACGAGTAAGCCGAACGAAGGAACCCCATAAGAATACGACCCTAGCCAAAAGCTAGTTATCTTTGTGAGAAGGACCTTGGCCCCGACCATTCACTCTTCATGTTTCTATTCTTGATTGGCCACCTAGAATACAAGTCGATTAGGCAAGAATTATCTTGACCAATAAGCGGTCTCTCCCTAGAATGTTGAAACGTGCATGCTAGGTTTTTTTTGTATCCCTTGAGATAGGGCCAGTTAGTATAGTTCGTCATTATGAGTAATTCTTTGTTTATTTTCTTGGCATCAGCTCGACTTTAGGGTTTAGCTTGGTAGTGAGGTTAGTATTCATGAGAGTGCATGACCTTAGACCTACTAATGACTCAATTTATACATCATTGAATCTCCCATATTTGACACATTTCTTGTGTGGTATGTGCTCTTAAATGATGACTTGAAGTGATTTTGTGATGATTTATGTTAACATACCCTAAATACCATCTTGGGACCCTTGTGGTCCATTTCACTGCATTAGAGGTTCATTTGGACGGTTTTCATGTCATGCCATGATAGGGGACGGAATTATCAAGCCGCGGATTCGAACGGTGATCAATTTGGAGTCCGAATGCTCAAGATATCGAAGATTGAACAAAAGTTGACCCTCGGGTGATTGGGGCGGTACGCACATCGTGAGTTGGTTGTGCGCTGTGTCGGGCACGCGCAAAAATGCACACCCAACCCCTGAAAATTGATGTAGATAGACGAGCTAGCGTGTTTCCCCGAGGGTCTTTTCTTTTTGCTTAGACCGAGGGTCTATTTAAAGATCAAAATTGGCAACTTCCAAGGGATAATCCATTTTGTGTTCAGCTCGATTGTGATGAACATCTGAGTTGTCCAACACTTAGAAATTATTTCTTGAGACAAAAAATAATCGTCCGATCATCATCATTCACCTCCACCATCATAGAAACACAAGAAAAAGACGGAAGATCAACTAGTTCAAAGAATCAGAGGATCATCTCCCCATCTCCTTCTAGGTCGTATTTTTCTATCTTCATCATGTCTTGCTGTAACTAAACCCCCTAGGTTTCAGTAAGTGTAACCTTAGGGGGATTGATGATTTATTTACACTCTTAGACTGATGGATGTTTCGGTTGCATTCTTTGTAAGACAATGATTCAATGCCATGTGCTTATTCTCATTTCCTATTGAATGTGTTCTTGACCTAGATGATTGATTATGTTGCTATTTGATTTGGATTGACCCTAGAGGGATTTTGTATGATTGATTATTGGTTGGCCTTGTAGACGTGACCAAAGATACCTGGCTTTTGGCCAGAGTCGTATTCCTGCGGGTCTCTTGGTTCGGCTTACTCAATTTTGAGAGAGGTGCTCAAAGGGGGTAGGACAACACAACAGTACTTTAACACAATCATAAGACACGACAAAGACAGACTCAAGTTATCACGAAATCAACTCAAGTAGGGGCTCAAAGAGCATGGAAGTAGGGGCTGACAACAACTCGAATCAAGCGCGCACGAAGACAAAACACAATGTGAATGGAATGGATGAGAGATAAGGGTCAAACAAGTTTCCCTTTTCGACTTCATGAATCATGATCACACAACCTTGGATAGAAAAGTCCTAGCAAGCCAAATGAGATCTTTCAACACTACACCGACATGTATCCTAAGCTCATGGGTCAAGAAATTTAGGACCAAGTACACATCATCAATCAATCGGGCATGGGTCACCACTAAACTGACTAATGAGAATGCACACAAAGAGTTCGATGAAATTCTTATTGGGTTTTCAACCTAAAAAGGCATAGCTAACATGCTCTCTTTCGATTTATGATGCAAACTACACTCATTCCTATGATAATAATGAATGGAAATCTCATGGGTGAAGACAATCTCCAAATGAAAGTATGAACCTAATCATGCATCTAGGTCAAGAATACAAGAAAAGAATTGGGAAGAACACATAGGTATGAATCACATATGAACTTCAATCAAACCGAACCAAATCCAAGGTATGAGAGTGTAATCAATCATCGATCCCCCCTAAGTTTTCACTCACTGAACCCTAGGAGTTTAGTTACAGTAGTACATAGTGGAGATCTAACAAATACAACCTAAGAAGAAGATGATGGAAAGCTCCGCCAATTTCTTCGTGTCTAGATGAATCTCGATCTTCGTCTACTATTTCTGTGGTCTCTGGTATGAAGGATGATGATTTCTGGACTCTAAGAGGGTTTTCCAAGTGCTGGAGGTTGAGAGTGTTTGTCAAAATCGAGTTTGAAATGAAAGATGTTCTTTTTCTGAAATTGCCTAATCTGGTTTTATCTTCCCAAGGCTCGGCGCATAACCGCGTATAAGTGGCTCATGCGCCGGCTGTGCGTCGTCTGTGCGCCCAATTTCACTTATGCAACGCAGTCATGTTTTTCCACTTTTCATTGCGTTGGGATCCTGTGGCCTCTTTAAATTTGCCACCTTGCGTTGCGTTGAATTATCCAAATCCATCGAACTTCAATATCTTGAGTGTGTGGACTTTGATTGGACCACGGGTTGAACCTTTGGTTTTGTAACAACGTGCTCTATCACATACTGACCTGACAACTCATAAAAAGCCTTAAACATGAAAATGGACTGCAAGAATCCCAAGAGGCTAATTAAGACAAATATTCATTTCATTGATCAAAACCATTCAAAAGACAACATTAATACTCAAATACCACATAATTATGTATCAATTGTGGGGAATTAAACATGACATATTTCGAGTCATTAATTATCGTGGAATTGTGCTAGTATTTCATTACGTTCGAGAGAGGGATGTGTGTTAGACGTTTCTAGGTTAAAAATATTAGGGTATTTCATCGAACACTTGGTGTGCATTGCAATTAGACAATTTTGAGGTTAGAGTCTGATTGATTTTATGTTTATGCTTGGTTATAATGTTCTTGAGAGAGTCTTAGGATATGTGTTTGGTAAATGGCAAAATATCATGTCTTGTATTTGCATAATTCGTTCATCCTAGGTTCGTGTAGTTCATGAATCATGATCCTTAAGGGAAGCTCGCTCGGCCCTTCTTTCCTATACATTTTCACCCTCTTTGTGTTTGTCATTTCTCGTGCTTTGATTGAATTACTTGATCATCATTTTCGTGCTCTTTGAGCCATTACTTATTAGTTGACCGAGGTTGACCCGAGCCCCTTTGTTTGACTTTTGTGTTGTTGACCTTTGAGTAACCTACACCTGAACCCCCTGAGCATTTCCCTCTTAACGAGTAAGCCAAGCAAGGGAACCCAACGATATAGGACCCTAACTAGTCTAGGTATCTTTAAGAGAGGCATTTGGCCCCGACCACCTACGGGTTCGAGAATTGCGACGACTATAGATATCTATCTTGAATTGCATGAAACTTGTTTTATCTGTCATCCGTTATAATATCTTAGTAACCTAGGGTGGTACGAGTCTAAGCATCTTCTTTACTTGTTTTTATCTAGCTTATCGACCTTCAGTACAGATTGTTGCAACACTTGTTTGTGTGTTTCTTTGTTTCTTTGTTTCCTTAGTCGATTTGGATTACTTGGTGGAACCTCAACTAACTTGGTTATTTGATTTTATTTTCATGGATTATTTTCTATGATCATCTCCATTTTAGGTATTCGGGGAATCCTCCTTCATTGACGAAATATTCCTAATATGACAATGCCAATTAAATCAATGTTATTAGCTGTGAAATTGAAAATTTTGGTATTTTCTATTTTTTGGATGATATGATGGTCCATGGCGTAAGTTTAAATCCCACACCGTGATTATATTACTTTTTTCTTCGGGCTAAATACTTATGAAAAATAAAAGAATAATAGTTATATTTTAGAAGCCCCATGGAATACAACCTAGTCTGCTTAGGTGGATTAGCATTTTTGAACCTCTATCTTGGACGGATCAGACGTTCTCCTCATCCCAACACACGCATTCAGCTAAACATATCCTCTAGAGTTATTTTCCGATTCCATTTATTCATTCTGAAACCTTCTTCCCAGAGAGAAATTGCAACTCAGTACTTGGAGTATCGCTTGGTACTTAACTTCCTGAATTAACTACCGCTTCCAATTCTACGGTCCATTCACTCCATTGGAACTCATACTCGACACTCCATTCCAGTTCAATTATATTCCCAACACAATGACCTTTCATCTCTTGGCTTTCGTTGTGTTTGTAGGAGGACCAGAGAGTAGACAGCTTCTAGTTGACCATGTTCCAAAGCAATTTCTTAAACTCACTTTCATTTTCAAATCCCCAACCTAGTTAAAAGATTTAAAAGCCCCTGGAAGTTGAGTCTTGCATCGGTGTTTCATCTTCTCTCCCTATGAGGTTGATTACTCCTCTAGAAGAGAAGATTATTCACCGATCCAGCAACGACCAACCAGGCTCTGATACCATTTGTAACACCCGCACCCCATTTCCATTGTTGAACTAGGAACAAGTACTACTAGCGATAAATTGAAAAGAACAACAATAGAAATTGATCAGAAGCAAAATAAATAAAGTATAAATCACTAAAATAAATAAAGAGATCCCAAGTTAAAATACAAATTAAGCCACAATCGGCCAAACCTCCAAATTAATTTCTTTCATAAACCACATTAAAAACCCAAAATCATCAACTAGAAATAGAAATATTAGTCAACCTTTGTGTCCTCGGATTGTGAGCGAGTGCAAATGGGAGTTCTGAAAACTTTTTCTCTTTCTTAGAAAGGACCACAGGCGTTGGAGCAATAGTAACAAATGTGGAACAACGGCTGTTGCCGAAATCTTGATAACAGGCGTTGTATTGAGGTCGACGACCATTGTAGGAGACATCATACATTGGTTTTTATACAACGATCATTGTTTGTAAGACTTTTAAAAAGGATCATTGCTTAGTCGAAAATACACCATTTAATTCCCCATATTTTTTTTATGAACGTTTTAGCTTTCCATTCATCATAGTAACAACCTAAAAAGTGGTCGAGACAATAAGTTCAACAAGTACAAAGAACCTATAAGAGACTAGTAACTAAGGGGAATTCCCCATATCTTATACATAATTGGATGGAAACTGAGTGGTTTATGCCATCTTTTCATTAGTTTTGTGTTAAATCCCATGAATTGATCTCGAATAGCCTCTTAGGACCCTTGTGGTCCATTTCCACGTTTCCCAGTGTGTTTTAGATTAGTTATCAGGTCCATCCATAATATATCTCATTATCATGGACCCATAGGTTCGAACGAAGGTCGATTTGGAGTCCAGGCGCTCACAGAATTAAAGTTTGAACGAAGAGACAACAGTTGGTTGTGCAAGCACCGCGCGCAAAAGCCCCCTCTCATCGTCCTCCAAGCTCAGCTCGAAGGAGCAACCAGAAACATCAGGGTCTCCACGCCAACACCACACAAATATCACGTGCGACATGATCCTTCAACGCGCAAGCGCTGCGCAGCAAACCCGGTGCTATAAATAGGCAGTTTCTTCATCTTTTTTAGGACAACTTTTCTCTTTCCTAGGCACAGTTTTTATTAGCCCAAGAGTCCTCTTGACCTGGAAAACAATTCCAGAGACCAAAAATCGTCATCTTTTCATCATCCTTCATCCCCAACATCACAGAAACTCAACACGAAGATCGGAAATCATCCAAGCTCGAAGAAATCTGTGGTTCTTTACACCCTTTCTTTCTATGTTGTATTTATCTGATTCTAGTATGTCTTGTAGTAACTAAACCCCCTAGGGTTCAGTGAGTGGAACCTTAAGGGGGTTGATGGTTTATTTACAATCTTAAACCCTTGGATTATTTCGGTTTAATTTCAAGTTCAAATGTGATTCAGATCCATGTTCTTATTCTCATTTCCTCTTCTTTTCATCACTACAAGAAAATACTATCTGTCACGGATTTTTAGTCACAGATTATTGAACTGTGACTAATTTGTCACGGCTACATAAAAACTGTAACCAAATTAGGCATGGTTTGTATAAATCGTGACCAAATTAGTCACGGTTTTTATAAACCATGACAAAGTAGTCACAGTTTACACAAACCGTGACTACTTTAGATCCATCCTTCCACGCTGGCAATCCGCGTGAAGCCCGCACAGCCAATCAAATTAAAGCCTTAATTTCTTTTTTTTCTTTACTTTCTTTCTCTTTCTCTCACATCTTACATTATCATCCCCTCTTCCATCTGACTCCTCCACTTCGATTCCTTATCCGCTTCTTCCCCTTTCATCACCATCCACCACCTCCCTCTCATATCTCGCCCTGCCGCCGCCGGCAACAACTCCTCCACCGCAATTCCCACTCTGCTCTACCAAATTCCCCTACTCCAGAACTCCATCTTCGGCATCCTCCTCACAAATATATCTAGATCCAAAACCCAAACCCCTTGCTAACGATCCTTTCATGTCAGCTGCCCCGCCTCTTCGTGCCGCATCGCCTCTCTCTGCCGCCTCTCCCTTCTGCCGCTCCCCGTCAAGTCTCAAATCTCACTGTCGCCTCAAATCTCCAACACAACACTATTTACTGTCGTTTCCTCTACTTCCTTGATCTAAAGTCCCCTTGCTCCTCCACTCCTATCTAATTCATCGTCTCCTCCGACGACATCCTCCAATTCCTTCGACGACACTGTTAACGAAGTGAGATCTATATCCAGATCCAAACTTTGGGATTATTATGATTTGGTCATTAATTATTAAAACTAGACAATTAAAATTTGGGTGACTAATTTGTAACACTTACAAATAGAGGAGATGGTGTTTAATTGGGACGTTTTGTTAACATTTTAATTTTATGGATCATTTTGCATAACAGAAGGAGTTGAGGGTCTGGTCCTATAATTCAAGTAATTAACCAATGGCCACTAAAAATTTCATTAGAACACTTTGGTCACTGGATTAGTCACGGTTTCATATCAAAACCGTGACTAAAATCTTTCACAGTTTCATATCAAAACCGTGACAGAATTGTTAGTCACGGTTTCTTTAAAAACTGTGAAAAAATAGGGTCAATATTGTCATGGTTTTAGAAACTATTACTAATTTTTTTAATTTGCCAAAAAACGGTGACTAATCTAGTATCTCTTGTAGTGCATACTTGACCTAGATGCACGATTAGATCGCTATTTGGTATGGATTGATTCGAAAGAGCTTTCATATCATATCATCAATTACCATGGATTTGTGCTTTGTTTGCATCTCGCTCGAAAGAGGGATGTTTGCTAGGTTTTTTTAGGTTGAAAAACCCATAAGCATTTTATCAAACACTTGGTTTCATGTCTATTTGGCCATTTTTTAGGCGAAAGCTTGATTGATTGGTGTCTGTATTTGGTTCTAATGGACTCGAAAGAGCTTTAGAATACGTGTCGGTGTAAGTGTTAAAAGATCTTGTCTTTGGCCTGTTAGGACTAGTTTTATCCAAGGTTGTGTACTTCTTGCCTTCCTTCCATTACTTATTTCTCTTGTTTTCATCGTTCACACTTTCAGTGATTTTCCAACCCCTACTTCCATGCTCTTTGAGCATGTGCTTGTGTTTTGATTTGTGAAAACTTAAGCTAGTCTTGACTTGTGATTGTTTGAGTCGTTGATTGTTGAGTGTCCTACCCCCCCCCCCCCCTTGAGCACCTCTCTCTGAATGAGCAAGGCGAATTAAGAGACCCTGCGAGAACACGACCCTAGCCAAAAATCTAGGTATCTTTGTGAAGAGGTTTACCTCCGATCAAATTTTGGCGTAGTTGTCATGGACTCTTTTGTTCGGTCTGAAAGTTTTGAGCGACTATGCTCAACCCTTTTTATTTTCTTTGTATCTGTTGTTTTTGTTCTTGTGTTTTCGATAAGAATTGCATACTTTTATTCTTATTCATTTCTTGTGTTGTTTATGCAGCCCAAAAACAACGATCAAGAGGAATTTGTTAATCCTTTCGTAGACATGTCGTATGCAAGAAGATCGTTGTCGGATTTTAGTAAACCTGTGGTGGGAGAAGTCGAAAGAAGTATTGTTCTACCTTAGATTACTGCTGCAGATTTCAAGCTGAATTCGCATCTTATTAATATGGTCTCCAATAGACCATATCATGGAAGCCCTAAATAGTGCCCAACTGCGCACATTGAGAATTTTCTTGACCTCTGCAACACTTACAAGCAACAGAGAGTTTCGAAGAATGCTACCCACCTCATGTTATTCTCTTTATCACTCATGGGGGTAGCTAAGAGGTGCTCTATAGCCAGCCTGGAGGAACTTTCACCAATTGAAGGCAGCTTGCCCAAACATTCTTGGAGGAATTCTTTCCGCCCTCCGAGACTTCAGAATTTCAGAAGAGGTTTGTGCGGGTCATTCAACTGGATGATGAATC
Organism: Linum lewisii; assembly: GCA_034768395.1. Lineage (NCBI taxonomy): Eukaryota > Viridiplantae > Streptophyta > Magnoliopsida > Malpighiales > Linaceae > Linum > Linum lewisii. The sequence continues at coordinate 8,746,858 of CM068302.1, forward strand.
ATTGTATGATTGTTGGTATAAATTCCAAGAGATACTGAGAGTTTTCCCACATCATGGGTTTGGAGATGTACAACTTGCCAATTTCTTTGGCACAAGTTTGAATGATGCGCCAACGTTGACGGTGAATAAGTTGGTGCAAGGATATGTTTCTGCTCTTTCTCTAGAAGAGGATCTTGCGAAGTAGAGTAGGACTTGGTCGAGGAGAGCTGCTCTTCAAGATTCTGGTAAGGGAGATACCTCTCCTTTGCAAACTTTGGTGGATTCTCAGGCTGCTGAGTTGAAGAAGGTTGATTGGATGTCATATGGACATTCTAATTCTAGAAATGTTCTGACCCTCCTCATCCAGAACACGCTTGTCTTCAGTACCCTGGAACCAAAACCTTCCAGGAGCCTCATGGATGGTGCGGGACTTACAACCATAATGGCGGCGCATGCCAGAACTTGGGGAGAAACCTTCCCATGAATATTGAGAAGCTGAACTTCATTTCTCAAGGCTATCCTCAGAATCAGTCTAGTTATGGTGGTTTCAGACAACAAGTGCGGTTCAATCGTGACTACAACCAGGACCAGAGAAAGAGTTCTGGAAATAAAGGATCGAGAAGTGGTTCTCGACCTTTGTACCAGCCTCTAGGTTAAACTAGGAGGAATAACAATGAATCCTCTAGTAGTATGGAGCCGACTACTAGGGAGATTATGCTGAGGTTGGATAGGATGGAGACAAAGAATGACCAGAGATTGGAGTGGATGGAGAGAAAGTATGACATGCAGTTTGCGTCTACAGAGACCCAGCTCAAGGGTCAACAAGCTCAAGCTTAGAGGATAGATACCAAGATTGCTGAATTCGTACAGATTGCTGACGACAGGCAATCGGGAGCTTTGTCTACTAGCACCAACGAGCCTAATCCACACCAAGAGTATCTTAAGGCGGTTCGGGTAGAAGAGGAGGAGTTTAAGGTGTTCGCACCTCCCAAGGTAAAGATCCCACAAGCTGAAGTAGTGGTTCCTCCTTATGTTCTACCGATACCATTCCCCAACCGAGTAAGGGATGAGTCGCAGGATGAATTCTTCCATGCATTTCTCGAGGTTCTTGAGAAATAAGAGGTAACGAATCAATTTTTGCATGTGCTTATAAAAATTCCATCGTACGCTGAGGAGGTGCTACCTCCTCCGATGATACGAGGAGACGGATCAAGTGGTGGCGATGCTACAGAAGGTGCGCGTCAACAAGGAGTTCTTGGACAAGATCGCCAAGAAACCATCAAGCACCACTACAAGAAAAAGTTGGTTTAACAACGGATTTTTATTTAGTCTAACAGCGGATAGGCCGTTGTTAGCAATCCTAACGGCGGATACGTGCCCGATGTTAGGTTGACTAACGTAAGCCTATATAACAGCGGATACGCGTCCGTCGTTAAACCTAACATCGGCTAGCTACATATCCGTTGTTAACTCCAACAAATGTAGTCAAAATCGTGATTCCACGTGAAATAAAAAACATGGGTGAAATCAGAATCGTAGTTTTCAATCGTAAAATCGTAATATTTTATGAACTACTATCGAAACATTTAAGTCAACAACATATTAAGAATAAGAAGACATACCAAACTTTGAAAAGTCTAGATAAGAAAAAAAGAGAGTGTCGGCTCTTAAGCGGTCATTCGAGGAAGTAATAATTAGATTTTAGACACTTTTTAGTAATAACTTCTAACTTAATTAATCAAAATCTAAAAATAATAATTTAATTTTATTGTCTTTGTTCTTACTTATATGTAGTTGTACAAACTGGTAATTTTCCCTAGAAAGTGAAATCGTAAAATAAAAGAAAAATCGTTGATTTTATAAGATTCTAAGATTTTGATCGAGATTTTACTAGATTTTATGACCCATAGATTTTGCGTGGAATCAAGATCGCTAGAGACCAATGAATCGTAAAACCTTAAGATTTTAAGATTAGAATCGGGATTTTCACTACATTATTGACTCTAACAGTGGTCTAAACTTATAACAGCGGATTTTATCCGTTGTTAGAGTTACAATCAGAATTAAAAAAAATTGCAGAAACGTGCTCGCCGGAGCAGGTTTCTGCCGTTGTTGTTCTTCTTCTTTCTGCTTCCTTCTTCTTCCTTCTTCTTTCTTCCTTCTTTTCTTTTTCTATTTCTCCTTCTTCTTCTTTCTCTATCCAGATCTGATTAATCTCCTTCTTTCTTTTCTTTCTTCTCCTTCTTCTTCCTTCTCCCTTTTTCATCTGTCTGTCGTTCTTTTTCTTCTTCTTCCTTCTGCCATTCTTCTTCTCTTCTTCCTTCGTTCTTTTTCTTCTTCTTCTTCTTCTTCTTCTTTTTTGTTCTTTTTTCTTCTTCTTCTTCTTCTTCTTTTTCTTTCTCTTCTCCTTTCTTCTCTTCTTTATCTTTCCTTCCCTTCTCCTTCTTCTCCCCCTTCCTTTTTCTTCTTCTTCTCCTCCCTCCAATTAGGTTTCCTGCATAATTAGGTAGAAAAAATGGAAAGAAAAATAAAATAAGTAAATAAAATAACAAAACACACGGATTGGCTGGGTGGGCGCACGGATTTCCACATCATCAATCTTTAACGGTGGACATGCTATTAGTGGATAATATCCGGTGTTAGGTTTCTTCCCATAATTTTGCATTCCCGCCGACGCGGGATATTTTGGCGCCTGCTCAATTTTCATTTTAACAGCGGATAGCTGCCCGCTGTTAGGTAGTATAATCTAACAGCGGATTCATGTCCGCTGTTAGACTTTCGATGTTAGGAGGTAATTTTCTTGTAGTGCACCGATCACTTGAAGAGGCTTTTGGGATGAATTTCTCATAACTGCTCCAAAGGCGGGTTGCTAAGAAGCACGAGGATCCGAGGAGTTTCTCTTTTCCTTGCTTTATTGGTTCCCATTGCATAGATAGGGCTCTTGCTGATCTATTATAAATGTTATGCCCTATCCTTTATGAAAACGCCTTGGATTGACGGAATTAACCCCGACTTGCGTGGATATTCACTTAACAGATAAGAGTGTTAAACAACCTCTAGGAATCGTTAATGTCCTTGTAAAAATCAATATAATTGCTACTTCTCGGTTGACTTTGTTATGTTAGATATGAAGGAAGATTTCAATACTCCCCTCATACTTGGTCGACCATTCCTAGCTATTGTTGGAGCCGTCATTAATGTGTTTAGCGGGAGAATGACCTTCCCATTATGAGAGGAAGAAATTGTGTTCTAGATGGCTATCACCCAATCTTTCATCCTTATAGTAGTCTAGGGACTTGATATAGTTGGCTTAATCCAGATTTTTTGCCTCATTTTCTCATCTTCCAAACACTTAACCCTAGCCATAAAGGCATGCACACACGCAATAGATTCTATTTAGGTTTAGACACTAGAAAAAACTTGGTAGATAAAATAATCAAACTGAAACTGTGGTAAACTGAGTTACGAAGAATTTCATCAGCGGGGAACTGGAAGTTGTTCGACAGATGGGGAAGATTGTTTTTCTCTATGACTCTTCCCTTCTTTGGCCTAAAGAGAATTAATATCAATGGTTTCTACTTTAGTTTGCAAAGCATTTAAAATAATTATTATGAAGTTGGTAGTGTGGTCACCTGTTTCTCATTTGCAAGTTTCTCATTTGGAGGAAGAAGACCCCTCCCTCCCCCTTCATGTTTTTATTTTTTTGCACATCCTATTAAGGAATACAATAATGGTTACTAGATGATTGACACATGGAATAAACCATAACCAACGGAGCGCAACTAAGTATATATTTATTTACTAGGTATATATTTGATTTATAAAAAAAAAGTATATATTTATATTTTTAGCATTTTAATTACTAGTTGGTAATTCTGATACACGGTTCGATTAAGTTTGTGAGGGTTGGGTATACCATTCATTCTTTTTTTTTTACTTCTACGAATTGTTGAGAGAGAGGTGGAGTAGTATAATAATGTCCGCCAGAGCTACAACCAAAAAATACAAGAACACGACTGTTGATTTTGCTTCTTCCCTTTTAGCTTTAGCCTTTGCAGCAACTGTAAAAGAAGAAACATTGTCACAGATCAAGACTCTTCTACTTGCATCAGTCTTAGACCCTAGGATTTTAAAAAAATTCCATGTTTAAGCTTTCATTAAAGTTAATGAGCTTTAGGTTTAACTTGCTATTTGAAAAAGCCCTCAAGAGTTGTTTATAATCATCGTCGGCTGGTGAGCACGGTACAACAAGCCCAAATCTCTCTCTCTAAAATATATAATGAGGTTGTTCGTACAAATTTAAGCATGTCTTCTGAGAGCAACTCCATCAATGCAAATTAGATGGATTGTTAGATGAGATGACACTAGAGCGCTTGTGATGACTGCACTTCAATGCAGTATAACATACTGAATTAATATTATTCATTAGATCATTATATTAATCTGATGGTTAAAATTACACTGAGGGTAATTTAGGAATAGTAAATTAAACTACCAAAAATAAAAATATTAAATATGTCAACTAACTACTCTTCACGAGCTCAATGTAGCCAAAACTTTATCTCAGCATCGTTGAAGCTCTAGATTTTCAGCCTTCTTGTCAGAGCTCCGTCCATGGTCGCACTAGTGCATATGAAAACAGATTCATACATCAAACTCAGCTGCAGATCTGCCTCCTCCTCACCAGAGCTCCGACCACATTTGCACTAGTGTATATGAAAACAAATTCAACCACTTAAAAGTATGTTTAGAAACAATAAAACTAACAAATATATATGCACTAGTGTTAGAAAGAATATGCACTAGTTCTAGAAAAGACGAATGCACTAGTGTAAAAATAAACACTAACTAGTATATATGAATCTGACGTCGGTGAGCACTAGTGTGAGATGAGGCTTAATTTGTGGCTGACGACTTCAAATAAGACATCGCCGACTTCGGATATGACGACCATGAACATCGATGGATCTGGCGAGACTACGGTGGATGGAGGCTATTGGCGATGGATTGCGTCGGAGATGGGCGACGCGATGGGGAAGGGTGGGCGTGATTAGGAAGGGCGTGGCGGAGAAGGAAACTGCGATGGGGAGGGGATTCGACCGGGGGGGGGGGGGGCTGATTGGCGATGGAGAGGGGAGGCGAGATGGTGTGGAGCTTCAGTGTGGGAGGAGGTGCGGGGGGGACTGAAGTGGAGTGGACGAAGACGAAACAGAGAGAAGCTCCAGTGGGGGAAGGCCAAGGATGAGAGAAGAAGTTTCAAAGAAATAAAAGGGAAGTTATAGAGGAGAGAGAAAAGGAAAAAAATGAAGAAGAACGTAGGCGACAGCCTTAGTAAAGGGTTGTACTCCTTCAAACCCTAATAAGAATATATAATCCCAAATCTACCCCTTCTTTATCTTACTTTCCTTTTTGCCATCAGATTTAAATTAGAATGGAAGGCTACGATGTATGTAGTATAAAATACTGCATAATAGTGCATTCACCACAAAAAATGCCGAGATGACACCCATTTCAAATAAATGGTGGAATTTCATGGTTGAAAGATGTCTTTATTTTTTGGAAATTTGCAACAAGTGCAAATGCTTTTGCGATTTAAAAATGGGTCCACTTCTTCCTCTTTTTTCTTTCTGTTTCATTTAATGATCATATTTTTTATGAGGTATCTATGTTTCTTTATTTTTTTATCATAATATTTATGTTATCTTAATTAATTATTAAGTTGTATTAATTGAGTTCATAAAACAAAAAATTATATCAAAGAGATTAGCTAGGAAGTTAAATTAATTTGTGCCAAATTAATAACAACTAAAGAAAAAGAATTAATTACGATACTAGATTAACCAATAATTTATTGGTTTTGTTCCAATTCGAATGGGTAGTCGGCGGATTGAGTATAGTGACATTATTTTGGCTTATAAGAGCCATTAGATCTCCAATTAACAAATCCAATGGTGGAGGGAAAATATTAATATTATAATACAAAACCCCAAATTAATACCCCATAATTAGGGTTGGCAAACGGGTGGGTCGGGGACGGGTTTGGTATATCTGATCCCCGCCCGTTTACTTGGCGGGTTTTACCCGTACCCACTCGGCCAAGTTAATTGGGTATAATTTCGAAACCATCCCCACCCACTCTCGGGTGGACGGGTTTGCCGGGTAATTCTCGGTCAGCAATTTTAAGAACAAAATTCAAAAGGCTCAATCAAACCAAAAGCCGAAAACTGTAATTCTGAAACTCAAACAAACCAATAGCTCAATTTAATAACGTACGCATTAAACAAATAATAACTAAAGAAGGTTGAGCTGCAAATACAACTGTAATTCGATTCATGGACTGTTGAATAAGGGCAAAGACTTTAAAAGTGTTGCACAAATGAAACCAATGAAACTAAAGAATATTAAAGAATATTTATATACCAATGAAACTATGTCGTTTTGACTAAATGGGTGCCCAACAGGTGGGTACTGGGGACGGGTTGCCTATATCGATGCCCACCCGCCGCCAGCAATTAACGGGTTGCCTATATCCGATGCCCACCCGCCGTCAGCAATTAACGGGTTCTGGGTTTGCCCGGACCCAAAAAAAACCCAAGCCGGCCGGGTAAATTGAGCCCAATTCGGGTGGGTTTTGGGCGGGTACCCATTATCTTGGGTCAAACTGCCAAACCCATAATAAAATTTTTATTACCATTATTTGTTACATAAAAATTACCATTTATTCAAATATTATTACTACCATAATTTGAGCCCAAAAACCACTTACCCATTCATCTCTCTCAAAGCTCACTCTCTCAAAACCGCTGACGTTGAAATATTTCCACTGAGGTCGTCGAACTAACCGCCGGCGAAGTAGACTTCATTCAAAAGGGGTTCGACACCATCTTCGGCTGCTGAATAACCGCCGGCGAAGCAGACTTCAGGCAAAAGGGGTTCGCGCCACTTCTAGTTTCAATCTCGACGTTCCGGTTGCAATCTCGGCGGACATTCAATCAGGTTTCAAAGAACTTCACTTAGATTTCATTTTCTGGGATTGCATGTGCCAAAAAACTAGGTTTTGTGGGTCGATTTTGTTGTGAATCATTTTTGTGAACTGTCCTGCATCTTTGTTTTAATGTGGTCTGATCTGGGCTATTCTATGAGATCTGATATTACAAGATACTGTTATTCGCATAATACTATTATTATTGTTTGATTTTGTTTCCTAGTTTATGATTTCCGTTTTCAGGTATGTGATTTGGCTGATGTTGTGGTTCGTTTGTTGTAGTTAATCAATTTTTGGCACTATCATGCATCTCCGTTTTAGGTTAGTGGGGTCTGATCTGGGTAATTGCTCTGGATTTGATATTCCAATATAATGTTATTCGCAGAAAACTATTATTGACGTTTGAATTTGGTATTCCAAGTCTTTTAATATAGTGAATCTACTGAAATCGGAATGGTGACATTTGGTATTCCTGTTTGGGATGTCTGGTCTCTTATTTGGGTTATTGATTTGGGTCTTCCTAGTATCTGAATAGCCTGAATTAACTTAAATTCAATTTTAGGAATACTACTATTGTAAGAACTGTATATATGGTGTAAGATCCTAATTCTGTTGATAATAGTGTTGTGTCAATACCATTATTTTCCTAGTTGCTGAGAATGAGCTTAAATTTGGCCATTTAGTTGTTAAAGAATTGTGTGAATCTGCTGATGATAGTTTTGTAGGCAGAGTACTCCTGATTTGGGTCTTATTTTCTATGTTTTTTGTTTTCTAGTCCCTGATTTATGTGGTCTACACTATGTTTTGGTTTCGTGTGTTCTATGGATGTTGCTGGTAATAGTATTAGACGAATAATATTACTGATTCTGCTGTTTTGGGATCTTCAAGTGTCCTTGTTTATTTACTCTCATTTGGATGATAATAGTAATCTGTGTGTAGGATGACTAATTCTCGATTGGGACACGTGGGAAACGGATTATGAAAATTGCATAAAAACAAAAAAAAAGCGAAGCATCCAGTTGAAAGGAATGGAACAATGGTGGATTTCAAAAATATTTTTGTTTAGGCAGCAACATTTCTACTTGGGCCTGGTTGATTAGTAGTTTGGATTGTGGTTGGATTTCGTGTTCCATTTGAATAGTATGTGTAATTGGATAATAGTTTTGGGCTGTAAACTATTGCTCGGTGACTCAGAATATTATGGCGGAGTTATTTTCTGTGATTGATTCACACTTTTTTCTTTTGATATTTCTGGCCATTAGGAATACTATTATTTCGAAAATAGCATTATTTACACTAAATTTAAGAATGTGAATGGTTTGATGATCTTATCTTGTAAGTAGGGTATTTTGAGAATGGCCATCAGAAATACTATTATTCTGAAATTAATATTTATATACATTAGCAGCAGCAAAACAAAAAGTCCAACGAATTATGTTATGGTATCAAAGAGTAATAGATTGAAAGAATCGAATGAAAATTATAAAATTCGTTGCAGGGACAAGCCTGATTTTATTCGGCTATGAGTAAGAAAAATTTTGTAAGTGTGATCACAATTGATTGCATAGTCTAAAAATAATATATAACCATAATTATTACACTGAATAAATCAAAATCATATTAATGACAATTAATTAGGGTGTAAATGCGTATTTGATGGTGTAAATGTGATTTCAATGTGTAATTGTAATCCAATGGATGAGATTAATTATGTATGGATGACATAAAAAGAATTGTCACCATACTTTCTCCCCGGAGCGCGGTGGGTGACAAATAAGGGACTTTGTATCATATACAAAGTTTAGTTCCAGCCGTCAGATCTCCTTCACTTTAATCTAACGGATGAAAATTACTAGTATTAAAGGGGGCGAAATTACTGTTTTTGTAATTTATTTCTTACCATTCGCCCCTACTACCTAGGTAAAAATCCCGTCGGCCCCCCACTCCTCTCAACCACAAAATCCCTAATTGATAACTTTCTCCCGGCGGCAACTTCTCCCGGCATTTTCTCTCTCCGGACGGCGTTTCTTTCCATTCAGGCGGCTGGTCTCATGCGGCGGCTGTCGGCGGTGGCACTTTATCAGGAGGCGGCGCTGTCTTCTTCTGGTCTCTTCCTTGTCGTCGATCTCTCCGGTTGTATTTGACGGGGACGGCGTGTCTGCAACTGCATCGTCACCCAGGTGAGCAATTTGGCTATGGGTTTTGGGCGGTGAATGCCAAGTATGATCTTGATTCTGATTTCTAGGTTTCATCTTCACTTTATGATTCTGATTTCTAGGTTTCATCTTCACTTTACGATTCTGATTTCTAGGTTTCAATCACTGCCACAGCCAAGTTCACCTATTGTCTAAGATTCTCGAGGATTCTGAAACCCCAACTCTGTTTCTGCAACTGATTTTCGTTAGAGGTGAGTATTCAGTAGAATTTTGTTCCTGCAGAATACATGTATCTATGCTATACTTGTATGATCTTGGTACTAGTATATTTTAGACTTAGTTCATGTAGGCAGCTTGGTCTTAGCGTTAAGGGAATTAGTTTATGCATAAGTAGATTGCTAGTATGTTTGATGGTGTAGTTAATTTTGAATCGTGGTAGAATAGGTTCAGGTTCTGTTGGTTTCCGATCTTTTCTGCTTCTGGTTTTGGATTCTTGAAAGTTCGTTGAATTAGAGGGTTTGAAAGTTCCATGAATACTGTGATTGATTTTGTATTTGTGAGATTGTGTAATACCATTGTGTTGAATCAGTTTTTTTAAATGGGACAAATTTGATATGATTGAGATGAATTCCATGAAACCTTGAATCGTTAGCTTGACATGTGTTCGAGCTATGAATTGATTACTGTAGTATACCATTGATGTTTCCATTAAAGTTCTGCTTTCATATGGGTATCATTGATGTTTCAGTGCTTCATGTACGAGCAATACTTGTATCTGTAGAATACTTGTATGCTCGTAGGACTAGTTTTGCCCACAACCCAACGCTCTTGATCTTTGGTCAGACCGAATGCTTTATTCTGGATGATAATTAGAAGAAAGGTCAGAGCGTCTATTCTAATATTTCCAACAATTGAGAGCTGAATTTAAGCTTCTTACATCATAAATTAATGTTTGAGCTGATTCCAAGATTATATGCAGTCCTAGAGTCGCCATGACAGAATCAAAAGACAAGAATTCCCTGCATAATATGCATTGGGGTTGTTTGTATATGATAATTGCATCTTTTTCATGTTAATTATATATGTTATATAATCTAAAGGATTGTGTTTAATGGTGATTTAGTGATTTAGTGCAGTAGTAGCAGTTGTATAATGATGGATTGTGTTTAATGGTGTCGTGTTTAAGCTTGAGTTCAACCCCCTGCACCAAGAATTTTTTGTTTTGATTTGTCACCTCCCCACTGCAACTAACAACCTTGAAGCCTTTACTTCAGACTTCCATATATATAATATAATGAAACATAGCGAATAGATAGGCTGCTCTGATTGATTGAGAACAATGTGACTTCCTCCCAACAAATCATGCTAAATCAGCTAAGCAAGGATCAATGATGATTGAAACGTTATTTATATTTGAAACTTAGTACTAGTATCTGTACATTACTAGTTTGTGTTTTATTACTACTTTTTTTGGCTGTTTATGTGAGGGTTTGTGAATTGTGACTAGGTTTGAAGGTGAGATTATCGTCGATTGTGGTAGAATCATTAATTGTATAAGTACAATACATGTATGCTCGTAGTACTAGTATGTGTACAATACTTGTATATTCGTAGTGCTAGTATACGTTTCACACACATGCATGTTTTGATTTTCATGACCATGTATCACCTCCTGAATAACTGGTTGAAGTAATTGCAGTGTATAAGTTTATCTTCAAGCTGGCTGTTTGTTAATGCTAATGATATTTTGGTAGGATTAATCTTGTTTTTGTTCTCTTGTTGGTATGTTTGCAGAAGCTGGAGGAGCATTGGTGTATTCTGTTCTTAAAGCTTTGATTGTTGGATCTCATAGAGTTGAAAAGAAGATTAGTTCAAATTTATGAAGATGTGTGTAATTTTAGGTTGTCTTTGTAATTGTATTTGTATTGCCCAAACGAAATACTTCTGAATTGGTGTTTCTTCTTGGCTTATCTCGTTGTTCATTTTCCCCTTCATGCTCACTACAAAAAACTGTTTAATTAACAGCGGCAGAAAAGCGTTTAACAGCGGCTGTGGCCGCTGTTAAATTGCCCAACGGCAAACTCATTTAACAGCGGAAAATGTGGTCGCGGTTAAACTAAATTAGTCCGTCGATTAAAGTAATAGCCGGAGCTCCAGCGATTGAGCCGAAACTCCGACGATAGCCGCTTCCGACGCTCTCCTCCTTCCGTCAACGCCAGATTCGTTGCTCTCCTCTCTCCGTCGACGCCACGATCCCGTCCGGCTTCCATCGCTTCTTCAACCAGCTTCCATCGACGCCATATCCCGTCATCCTCCTCCGGCCGAAACTAGCGATGACGACGACAGCGGCGGAGAAAAAGATAAAGAAGGAGAAGAAGAAAAGAAGAAGAAGAGGAGGAGGAAGATCAACCAACAAGAAGAAGAAGAAGAAAAGAAGAAGAAGAGGAGGAGGAGGTGGATCAGCAAGAAAAAGAAGAAGATAAAGAAGAAGAAGAGGAGGAGGCGGATCAGCCAAGAAGAAGAAGAAGAAGAAGAGGAGGAGGAGGATCAGTGATTGATGGTGAAGGTTTCCGTTCGGCTTCGAAATCGGAGAAGAAAAGGAGAAAGAGGTTTCCGGCGAAGGTTTCCGTCCGGCTTCGAAATTGGACGGTTCAGATTTCTGAATTTGTGTTTCTTTAGTTAAATCCGACGGACGAGAATAGCGATCCGCGTGAAATAATTTAACAGCGGCCACTAGCCGCTGTTAAATGTAATAATTTAACAGTGGCCACTTGACCGCTATTGAATATCCCGGTTTTTATAATTTAACAGCAGCCATTTCAGGGCCGCTGTTAAACGTCTGCTGTTAAATTAGCTTTTCTTGTAGTTGCTTGTATAACTAAAGATTGTCACTCTGTCTTCCCTTCAATTATTGCATCATATGAAAAATAGTCTTAATGAAAGAACATTGAGAGAAAAGAAGGTAAACATACAGTAGCCACGCATGATTTCTTGTTGTTCTTGCGTCGGATTTCATTCTCGTCAGGATCAGATATGACATCAACATCGAGGAAATGATCACTTGGTGAATTATTTAGATCGAAAGGTAATGCGAAAGAAGTTTGGTTGACTTGGGAACTCGAACTAGGTACATCCATTACAAAAAAAATGATAAAAAATGGAGGTTCAAAAAATAAAATAATGGTAAATTCGTTTAATTAAATCAAATTTAATTACAATCCAAACCTCTCACAATCCTACCTAATCACAACTTTTCATCAAAAATAAAAATCAAATTACTGAAAATAATATTCATTCACGAGAGCCCTCGTGACCCTCACGCTTTGACGACGACTTGCGGTGGTGGTCCCGGTCGCGATAATGATCGTCGCGCTTTGACCAGTGGTGGTGATGGTGAGAAGTGCTCTCCCGTTCCTTGTCTCGCGATCGGTGCTTGTGTTCCCTTTCACGGTGGTCTCTGCCGGAGTCCCGATTCTGGTCATCGCTGGAACGCTTTCTTCTTCACTCGCTTCGGTGACAGATAATTTCACCGTTTGATTCAATTCTAATCCTAGTGATCTACTTTGAGGTTGTTGCCTCTTCTTTTCAGATTCAATACCGACTTCCTCCCAATCGTTTGGGTTGGTCTCCCTCGACTCCGACGTCGAAAACGGCCCCCAATTTCTTCGTCTCCAGTCAGTAGGATCAACCGTCGATCCGTCGTTTCGATTGCATTCGATTTCATTCATATGGTTCTGATGTCGTCCTCTTCTATTAGTTGACTAGTTGTCGGCTACGAGTTTCAGTTTCGGGTGTTGTTAGATGGATCTGTTGCGAATTTTGAAGAGTGGTGGATACTATTATCCCCGAATGTTTTGGGTGTCCATGGTTCTACTTGACTAAACCTCTTGCTCATATGGTTAGACGGAGGGATCACCATGATAATGACGACTACAACTACCAATTCTATTCTTCGTTAGTTGTCCCTATTCCTCCGCATTTGATTGTTACTATATAAACAACTTGACCAAATTAATGATACAGTTAATCTCCCTCTATTGCATGATATCCTGCAGGTTTTTATTTTAACTCTATTTGTTGGACTATCCATCGTGTTAATGAGGGGGGATTCTGATGAAGACAAAGTCTATTGTCAAACCTTTTGCCATGGAGTGTGATGAACTCAGATTGTTGTTAGGATGATCAAGGAGTAGGGGACGTCTAGCGAGAGGCTTTGCTGACGAAGGATGGAGGAGCTACAACGATAATCAGGTTTGAGTTACGTGCGTGTGGAGGTGGAGGATGTCATGTGTTTCTTGGCAGGGGTCGTTGATACCCACTTCTGTCTGTCACCTATTCGTTGGCAGGAAGAAGACGTTGAGATCACGTTGGTGGGGGATTTGATGCACCATCAAGAAGGGCAATGGGGTTGGTCATTCCGGACTCACTGAGGGTGTTTTTTTTTCCAATGTTTGTGTTTGTGTTTCCTTTTGTAGAGCCACGAGATGGGCGCTCGACACAATTGCAAAAAGGTCAGTTAGCTGCGGGGATGGCGGTGCCCTAGTGATGGATATTTGGAATTTCCTGGACATTCTGCCCCAGATAGGACTTTAGACTGTTCCGCGACAGTCATTCACGGCAGCCCATTGTGTGGCTCGCCATGGTCTTAGATGTCTCCCAAGTCGGGGAGTGGTAAACCTTACGGCCTGGTCAGGTACTTAATGTTTTCTGATGTATGGTTATTGATGTGCGAGATTTAACCTCACAACATACAAGGTCGTATTCCACGAGAGCTCTCTCAAAAGCTAATACTCACACGGTTCATGGACGGTCTATTCATTTAAAATTGGTTTTAGTTTGAAAAGGAAATAAAAACATAAAGGAAACTAAACAAGAAAGCAAAACAAAACGGTGCAAATCAAAGATAAAGGAGGTTCACTTGGAAAGATAGGTTCATCATGCTCAAGAGGAACAAATGCACAAACTAGCCAAACATGATCGAGGTTGCAATCGAATGACCACGCAAATCCCTTCTATAGACTCAATGCACTCTCGTCGCACTAAGTCCTATCCTAGAACCACTCAACCTAGGCTCTCACTCTCAAGCTAAGTGACTAAGGATGCATTAAAGGTGTTTGATGAAATGCCAAGCTACAAAACCCTCTCCTATGACTCTATGACCACTAGGCTAGACACCACACTCTCGTGTCAATGTCCTAACACTAAGAGAATCATCAAAAGACTAATCAAAGTTCAATTGAATGAAAAACCTAATGCACACCAAGTGTTCGATAAAATGCACAAGTGAGAAATCATGCAACTATGGTTGAATTGAGATGATCTAATCTCTTAGAACACACTCCCTTCAATCCCTAGACCTACAAATCATGTAATCTAAGCACTCTCATGCATTACATCACAAATGATAGACCAAATCAAGCCATAACACAACTTGGAATTAACAACAAGTCTAGAGATCATCTTCTTACAATCCAAGATCAATCATGGCATATTTGTACAATTCACCTCTATCCTAGCATAACTATCTATCAATCCAAGGAAACCTAGGAAATCAGCCACACGTGGCCAAGGGTACAAAAGAGAAAGAAGGAGAGATGGTCACCAAGAGCTCCATGGCAATCCTCTTCTTGCAAGCTCCTCTCCCCAAGGTTGTGGGCTTTAATCCAAGCTCCTTACTCCAATTTGCACCAGAAGTAGCTAGGGTTGATGTTGGATTGGTGATGGATTGGTGATGAAAGAAGATGAGAGTCCAAAATGGGTTGGCTGTCGAGAAGTGTAGGTTGATGTGGATTGTGATGGATTGGTGATGAAAGAAGAATGAGAGAAAAGTGGCTTCGAGTGTTGTAAAAAAATGAATTCCTCTAATTTTCGCCGGCTTCACCCTTTATATACTGTGCTGGAAATAGCTTAGAATCGAAAATCTCTTTGAAAACACGGCAGCTCTTTGATTTCTTCATGAATTTTTGGCGAAAACTCAGAAAGTTTTCACCGAAAACTTCTTTGAAAATCCAACCTTCGCCTTCTGTTTGCAACGGATGCTAGTTTTCGGCGAGAACTTAGAGTTCTCGCCGAAAATTCCTTTAGAAATGGTGCATTTTCTCCAATCTTGCATCGGCCATAACTCCTCCGTCCTAGCTCCGATTGACCTCCCGTTTGATCCTACGTGCTCCTTGTCACCAGTACTTCAATGCCAAATACTGAAAATGCAAAGAAAATAACTCCAATAGACATAGAATTGGCCTCAAAGTAGCGACCGGGCAACAAAAGGGCACTTTGCATAAAACATCCATAAAGGCCTATAAATCATAGCAAAATGAGATCAAACATGGGAGATCCCTAGGCTAATCGAAGACTTAAAATGCACTAAATATGATCACATCAGTTATCTCCTTTTCTCCCGCGGGAGTTATCTCTGAAAAAAAAATAATAAAATAAAATAATGGTGGGCGCTGGAATTTTTTCTTGTGTAATCATAAAACAAACAAAGAAGAAGAAGTTGAACGTAGTTAAATAGGGAAGAGGGAAGAAAATATCATGTTAACACATTTTAAGGAAGGGATATTGCATAAATATTAAAATAATAACCAAAAGAAATTCAAATCATTAAAAAACTAAAACCGGTGGTTACATTAAATATATTATTTAATTAGATCCAAATATTAATTAGGGAAGATGGGATGAGATCAAGGGTGGAGATTTAACTTTGTGTAGGTGACAAAGTTTCTCCTTTGTCACCGAAAAAACCCCTTTCTCCCGGTGGTCGACTAAATGAATTTGACCTTCATTAAAGTCCCTCATAAATTGAAAGTTAAATTAAACATCTATTACTTTATACTTTAACCCACAAACACTACATCATAGACTCAAACTCTAAATCGTATCCCAAACTCTAACATTTGACGATAAATCCAAATTACAAAATCATAAACGAAATAAATAAACTTGAAACCCTTAACGCTATATCCCAATCCCTGAACACTAAACTAAAGCCCTCAAACTCCAAAGTTCTATCACAAATATGAAAAAAAATTAATACTACGGTACAGATACCCTAGGGTACTGAAGTGTTACCCATGAAAGGGTGAACACTTCAGTACCATAACTAGCACTAAAAGTAGGGCCGACCCATATGGTGTGCTGGTCTGTTTCCATCACAGGGCCCCAAAATTTCGGATAAAAAATATTAGGTAAATAATTATTAATAAGTAAATCTGAAACTGAAGTGTAATCATTATTGAGTATGTGGTGTAGTGGTTATAAAGTGGGGGGAAAAGCTTCTTTATTGTTGTTAGGAAACTAGTTCAATTCACAGAGTTATTCCTTTTATTAAATTGGTTCTTTTTCTCTTTTATCGAGACCTTCTTTTTTCCATTCATCTCTTGGGCATGAAGGCTTATTTGTTATTAAATAATTCATCTCATTCATTCATCAAGGCATGCACCCTTTAGGATTTTTAAAATAATATATTTTGAATTATTTGGATATCAATTTATAATCGAGTAGAACTTATATTTCAAAATTAAATATATGAGCTTTACAAAAATATCCCCAATTATAATTTCGGAGAAAATATATTTGAGAATAAATAAATAAATTACTTATGGTTATAGAGCATGATCTTTTGAATAATATAAAATTGAAATACTCATATATCTATTAACCAACAATGTTAATATGTTATATTTGTATAAAATATAATAATATTTATTCGAATTTAAATTGTGAATTTTTATTTTGATATACTTAAAAAACATTTTGTTAAAATATGTAATAATAGGCCACATCTTGATTTTATCACAGAGCCTCCAAAGTTCATGGGACGGCTCTGACTAAAAGTCCACATTTCTAAAAGTTCAAACTCAAATAATGGGTCATAAACCTATTGTAATAAATCCTGAGCAATAATGAATAATACTAACCCCCTAATTAATAAATTTTAGCCTACAAACACTACATCATAGACTCATACCCCTAATACTATATCCTAACCCCTGGACACTAAACTAAATCCCTCAAACTCCAAAGTTCAATCTAAAATATGACGAGATTTTAATGCTAGGGTACTGATACCCGAGGTAGTCCAAAGTGTTACCCATCAAAGGGTGAACACTTTGGTACCCTTGGGTACTGTTACCCTAACTAGCACTAATAGTTCACATTTCTAAAATTTCAAACTTAAATAATGTGTCCTAAACCTGTTGCAATAAACCATGAGCACTAATGAATAATACTAACCTCCTAATATTGAACAAGTCGTACTACTAATACAGAAAAAATATGAAGTCAATTGGAGACAAGGAACAAGATGATTAATCAAGTATGTCTTAAATGAGAATGATACGAAAGTGAGAAGTGAGATAATTACTAAGTTATTAAAATGGTAATAGAACTCACATTTGAAATTGAAGAAAGATGACATAAAAAGGGAAATAAATACCTTTAATGAACGAAAATAGATCTTTGTTCAAAAGTAAAGCACCACCATGGTTGTTTCATCGGAACACCAACATTGTCGCTTCGTCTGAGCACCACCACCACCACCAAAAGTAAAGCACCACTACCACCTAGTGCACTAGTACACAGATATAACATCTTAACACATGTAATTATAGAAAAATAGAGATCTTACATTTACTAGTACAGGTCTGGCGCACTAGTACCTTCAGGGTGACTGAAACTAGGACTATAAAAATAGTAACATGGGGAAGAAAATACTCAACTGAAAGAAGAATACTCTACTGTTTTTTTTGGCAAAAGAAAGAGGGAAAGAAGGGGAAGGCATGACAATTTGAATAGATTAAAAAAGAGAGGATATATTATATTACCATAATACGTTTTAGGCAAATCCCCAAATCACCAAGCATACCATACTAATGAATTAATATATTAATGGTTAATAAATGCCGAATCCTCATATCTCATAAGTACCATTTCTTTCCATTAGATATAAACAAAAATCAAGGGTTAGGACTCAAAAAAATTGTCGTGGACGGCCAAATGAATTTGACCTTCATTGAAGTCCCTGATAAATTGGAAGTTAAATTAAAGATCTATTACTTTATATTTTAACCCACAAACACTATATCATAGACTCAAACTCTAAATCGTATCCCAAACTATAACATTTGATGATAAATCCAACTTAAAAAATCATAAACGCCAAAAATAAACTTGAAACCCCTAATGCTATATCTCAATCCCTGAACACTAAACTAAAGCCCTCAAACTCCAAAGTTCAGTCACAAATATTGAAAAAAAATTAATGCTAGGGTACAAATACCATAGAGTACCGAAGTGTTACCCATGAAAGGGTGAACACTTCAATACCCTAACTAGCACTAAAAGTCCACATTTCTAAAATTTCAAACTCAAATAATGAGTCCTAAACACTAAACAATAAATTTTAACCTACAAACACTACATTATAGACTCGTGCCCCTAATACTATATCCTAACCCTTGAACACTAAGCTAAAATCCTCAAACTCCAAAGTTCAATCACAAATATGACAAGATTTTAATGCTAGAGTATTCCAAAGTGTTACCCATCAAAGGGTGAACACTTCGGTACCCCTGGGTACTATTACCCTAACTAGTGATAAGGATCAACCGTAATTAGCTATTATTTTGTATTTATCTTGTAATCAGTTTCCTACTATACTTGTAACTCCTCGTTCTATAAATATATTCACATATGCACACAGTTGGGTGTGGGTAAATATTCCAACCAATTCTACATGGTAATCAGAGCCTCCTAATAATTCATTTTCTTTTTTGTTCGGCCAACCTAGCCACCCCTCTTCTCTTCCAAAACCCTAAAATGGCCGCCACTTCTCAAACTCAACAACTACCCTCACCACCATCCCAGCTTGCCGTAAAACTCGATGCCACCAACTATGTGGTATGGAAACTTCAAATCGAACCCTTCCTTGCTGGATACGACCTCATAGCTCATGTTGACGGGACGTCCACGACGCCTGCAAAGTTAGCAGCAGCCGGCGCTGTCAATCCCGACTACACCAAATGGTATCGTCAGGACCAACTGGTGTTAGGATGGTTGATTAACTCTTTGTCCCCGTCGGTGATACACACCCTTGTTGGAGTCTAGACGGCTCGAAATGCATGGATCTCGCTCGCGATAGCCTTTGGCTCTAGGAGCCCGTCACTGATCAGGTCACTACGAAATCAGCTTCTTGATTTAAAATTGTCTACTGATTCCATTGCTACTTATTTACAGAAAGCAAAAAATCTTGTTGACCGTCTCCATGCACTTGGCAAACTCGTCAACGATGGAGAACTGGTGGAGTATGTATCAAGAGGATTGTCGGATCCCTATCGGCCACTGCTCCGGTCAATCCGAAATCGGAGCGATGAGGTCAGCTTCCTCGAGCTCCATGGCCTTTTGCTATCCGAAGAGACTGGCCTTGCAATGGAGGAGGCGGCTGCCTCACTTTCACCTCAGGCGAATTACAATGCCCAAGCAGGTCGTGGACAGTCCCGACAAAATCGGCCTCGTCAAACCACTGCCCCACCGAGTCGTGGTGGCTCTTACAGCGTTCCAGCCTACGCACCGCCGCCAAGCCGTGGTGGCTACTACTCTGCTCCTTACTATCCGCCTCGACAGCCCCACACTTTCCAGTCGCGCCAAACCCAACCACCTAACCCAAACCGCCAGATGGTTTGTTTCAACTGCAACGGGATCGGTCACCATTACCGAATGTGTCCGTCACCGCGGACAGGCCAGCCACAACCTCAAGCAATTATGTGACCTCTCCGACCCAGCAACAGCCATCTTGGACCCTCGACTCCGGAGCCACACACCACCTGACAAATGACCTAGCCAACCTGGCTCTTCACTCCGAGTACCGAGGCACCAAACAAGTGCAGCTGAGCGACGGTAATCACGTTCCTTATACTCACTCTGGATCTGCAAATGCTGTATTTAATGGATCACGTGTTGCCCTTGCTGATATGCTAGTAGTACCTGCAGCTTGTCAAAACTTGTTATCCATTAGTGCGCTAACACGAGATAACAATCTGGCTATTCTTTTCTATGGAAATTGGGTATGTATACAGGACTTGATCAGCCGGGAGATGGTCTACCGAGGCCGGAGTAGGAATGGTTTGTACACCTTACCACTATCTCTACTACATAGGATGCAACCCAAGGTGAATTCGGTCACCCTAACAACGTGGCATAGGCGCTTGGGACATGCGAATATGGACAGTGTGAAGCAGGCACTCAGGAGTTCGATATTACTTTTTCTAATAAGCGATTATCACATATATGTCATGATTGTTGTGTTGGGAAAATGCACAAACAATCTTTTCCTTTATCAAATTATCGTGCTTCGGGACCTCTAGATTTGATTTGCAGTGACGTTTGGGGACCGTCACCGATGCCCTCGGTTGAAAATCAATGCTATTACATCCTGTTTTATGATCATTACAGCAAGTATAGCTGGATTTATTTTGTCCGTTATAGGACTGACCTTCTTAACGTGTTTATCAAGTTTCGTGCTATGGTGAAAAATTATTTTGGTCATCCGATTGTTCTTTTCGTGCAGATTGGGGTGGCGAATATAAGAAATTAGCTCAATACCTGTCTGAAAAAGCCATCGTGTTCCAAAGCTCATGCCACATACGCCGGAACAAAATGGATGCTCGGAGAGAAAGCATCGACATATAACAGAGCTCGGCCGAACTATGATTCATCAAGCTAAAGTACCGTTGCAGTACTGGAACTAAGCTTTTCAAACGGCGGTATACCTGATCAATAGGCTGCCGACAGGAAGCTTAAATCAGGACACGCCGTATAATTCTTTGTTCGGCACTAAACCAGATTATCATATGTTCCGTGGCTTAAACCGTATGCAGGAAACAAACTCGAGTCTAAATCGGCTCCAAGTGTGTTTTTAGGCTATAGCTTACAACATAAGGGATATTATTGCTTGAGTTTATCATCCTATAAGATACATATCTCGTCATGTGATATTTGATGAGCTCATTTTTCCCTTCCAGGTGCCCTTGGTGCTCTCGGCAACTCCTCAACCACAGCCAATCCAAGCCGTCTCCGATCCCTTGCCAATACCATTGCTTCTGCCGCCATCCCAGCCGACTGTCCAATCCCAACAAACACAAGCTGTGGCACCTACACCCACTGCCACAACACAACAGCCGCCAACAGCCACCACGGTTCCACCCGTTGCACCAACCACTTCGCAGCATCGAATGGTCACGAGGTCAAGAACTGGAAGCCTAAAACCTCGGGTGTTTGGTGCTACCACAAATCAGATCGAGACAGAACCAACGAGCTTCACACGGGCATACCCGATTAAAGAATGGCGCCAGGCAATGCAAGAAGAATTTAATGCCCTACTCCACAATGATACGTGGGAGCTAGAGCCGCCTTCGACACACAAACACCCTATTGGAAACAAGTGGGTGTTCAAGATAAAGAGGAATCTAGATGGAACAATCGCACGATATAAAGCCCGCTTGGTAGCAAAGGGGTATCATCAGAAGGAAGGCATCGACTATACCGAGACCTTTAGCCCGGTAATCAAACCCGCAACTATACGCCTTGTTTTGTCCATTGCGATATCAAGAATTGGATAATTAACCAACTTGATGTATCAAATGCCTTTTTACATGGGACTCTTGATGAGGTCGTATACATGGAGCAACCACCCGGATTTATCGATCAAACACGACCAGACCATATTTGCCGCTTGAAGAAGTCTCTCTACGGGCTCAAGCAGGCCCCAAGAGCATGGTTTTCCTGCCTACGCGATGCCTTACTAGAGCTGGGTTTTGTTGGCTCAAAAACAGATCACTCCATGTTTTATATCACTAACCCTACTCCCATTTTGGTGCTAGTATACGTGGACGACATAATAATTACCGGTGCGTCAATAAAGAAGGTGGAGGAAATAATCGCCAGCCTAGCATCAAGATTCCAGCTCAAGGATCTCGGCGAGTTAAACTATTTCCTGGGAGTTGAGGTAAACCGAACAGCTACTGCCATACACCTATCTCAAACTAAATATATAAATGACTTGCTATGCAAGGCGGGCATGCAGCATTCAACTCCTGTGGCAACCCTATATTACACGCCAAAGACTGCTCAAGTGGAAGCATTTTATAGGCCAACTGATTTTTGGCAACTTTTAGGTGGATTGCAATATTTACAAATGACCCGGGCAGATATCTCGTATGCCGTGAATCGACTATCTCAAACCATGCACTCACCGACGATGGGAGATTGGGTTCAACTTAAGCGAGTGCTTCGGTATTTAAAGGGAACGACGACACATGGTATAACTCTAAACCGACATCCTAGACATACATTATCTGTTTTTACGGATGCAGATTGGGCAAGAGATGCCACCGATCGCCGTTCGACGAGCGCCTATGTCACTTACCTCGGTCCAAACATAATCTCGTGGTCCAGCCGGAAGCAACAGACCGTGTCGCGATCCTCCACGGAAGCCGAGTACCGAGCACTGGCAACAGCATCCTCCGAAGTTTTATGGTTGCAATCGCTGCTACAGGAGATCGGATTTCCTGCCCCATCATCGCCGACTATTTGGTGTGATAATGTAGGAGCGACGTATTTATCCAAGAACCCGGTGTTCCATTCCAGATCGAAGCACTTGGAGATCGATTTTCATTTTGTTCGAGAGAAAGTCGCGAGTAAGCATCTCCACGTCGCCTACATTTCCACAAAGGATCAAATTGCAGATATTCTGACGAAACCCCTAGCGGCACCTCGGTTCACTACTCTACGACTCAAGCTCACTGTCTTCCCCGCCATTGGCTTGCGGGAGGGTGATAAGGATCAACCGTAATTAGCTATTATTTTGTATTTATCCTGTAATCAGTTTCCTACTATACTTGTAACTCTTCGTTCTATAAATATATTCACATATGCACACGGTTGGGTGTGAGTAAATATTTCAACCAATTCTACAACTAGCACTAATAATTCACATTTCTAAAATTTCAAACTTAAATAATGAGTTATAAACCTATTGCAATAAGCCATGAACACTAATGAATAATACTAACTTCCTAATATTGAACAAGTCGTACTACGGGTTGGTTATTTAAATGATCACTAAACTTTGACCAAATAACCCGGTGGTCACTGTTCTTCAAAAAATTTCCTAGCACTCACACAACTTTGACCGATTATCCTAGAGGTCACTGTTAGCTACGGACATCCATGATTCCGTTAGTCAACTTATGTGGTCATGCCAACTGGGATTCCACGTCACACAAGTCAGCTTAGGTGGCAAATTTTTGCCCATTCAACTAAACCCATGTAACCAAAACCCAAATCAAAACACCCAACCCAATTTCCAAAACCCAAATCTAACTTCCTCTCTCTCCTCCTTCCTAACCAAAACCCAAACCAAAAACTGCCGCCGGCGGCCATCCCCACTAGACAGCCAAGATCCAACAATCCCTCAAAGCTGCAGTTTTGCAGCAAGCCAAGATTCTCCCTTTTTAATGAATTTGCAAAACTCAGCTGAAGCCTAAAACCCGATCTTCTTCTCCTCAAGACAACGCACAAAGAAAAATTTTTTCCCTCCAAAATTAATGGCGGCGAGCGTGGTTCCACGGGGGCGAGGAGCCCGCAGGACGACTGTTGATGACGAAAAGCTCGTCTTCGAGACGACGGAAGGCATCGAGCCGGTTGCCAGTTTCGAGCACATGGGAATCAATGACAAGCTTCGAGAAGCCTTCCGCCATCCAGCAGCGAGCCGTTATGCCGATAATAAAGGGTCGCGACGTCATTGCTCAGGCACAATCCGGTACCGGAAAGACCTCCATGATTGCCCTCTCTGTTTGCCAGATCGTTGACATTAACAGCAAAGAGTAAGTTGCTTTTCCTGCTCCTGGAAACCCTAATTTTAGAATCAAATCCATGGAGCAATTCAGAAAAGAGAAAATGGAATGGATGTTGGATTACCTCCGCCGATTCTCATTCCACAGCGCATTTTCATCAATCATCACCTACATCCTCACGGATTCCCTTTCCTCTGCAGCTACTGTGTACGTATTTCTGCTCCAAATAGCAAGGAGAGTAGATCTGAAGAAGAAGAAGGGGGTTGTGGGTATATGAGAGAAAATGGAGGAGGCGGCGGCGATGGCGGCAGCAGTGGCGGCGGAGTGAGGGTGGCGGTGAATTTTGGTGGTTGTGATGGAGGAGAGGAAGAGGAATAGGAAGGAGGAGGGAAGAAGAAAGAGTTGATTTGGGTTGATTTGGTTTGGTAATTAGGGTGGGTGTTCAAGTTTGGGTTTGGGGTTGGGGTTTGGTTTAGATGATGTGGCTGCCTTGATGGCATCGCCACGTATGCAGATGGATGGAAAATTGGATGTCCGTAGACGGTAGTGACTGCTAGGATAATCGGTCAAAGTTGTGTGAGTGCTAGGAAATTTTTTAAAGAACAGTGACCACCAGGTTATTTGGTCAAAGTTTAGTGATCATTTAAGTAACCAACCCGTAGTACTACTAATACAGAAAAAATATGAAGTAAGTTGGAGACAAGGAACAAGATGATTAATCAAGTATGTCTTAAATGAGAATAATACGAAAAGTGAGAAGTGAGATAATTACTAAGTTATTAAAATGGTAATAGAACTCACATTAGAAAATGAAGAAAGATGACATTAATATGGTTAATCTGAGATGCTTTGAATAATTCACTCCATCATAGCTAGCTAGCTGTTCCTTTATTTTAGTTTTCTTCATTTACTTTGGTCGCTGTGGGTTTTTGGTTGCAGGGATTCAGACTAAGGGTGTGAGGATGGCTGCCATTTTCAGTATTCGCTTTTGAGAGGCTGCCTTGCCTGCCTGCCTGCCTGCCTCTCTCTCTGGTTGCAGTCTGCTGCTAAAAAGCTTATACGAGAGGAGAGAAAGAAAAGCTCCTCTCTCTCTCTCTCTCTCTTTCTCTCTCTACTGACTTAGACGGTGATATATCGGAGTGAAAAAAGAAGTCCTCTTTTTATCGCTACGCAGCCAAAAGTACAGTCTGTATTATCGTCATCAATGCTTAGGACCCAGCAAAAACCCCATCTGCATTTCTCCTTTACCTTCCTTCCTCTTCTTCTTCTTCTTCCATCTCTGGGATTCTGAGAGAAACCAATTCCTCATTTTTCTCTCTTTGTTAACGTGCAAAAGAGGGAGGCAGTGGTCATAGTTTCGAAACAGCTAGTTAGGGGAAGTAGGGAAGGAAGGAAGGAAGGAAAGAGGGGTTTTCATTTTCAGAAAAAAAAATATCTCTTTTGAGTTTTTTGACAGAAAGGCATGAAAGTGGCATGGAGGTGGAGGACCTTCATCAAACACGACCACCTACCAAGTTCGCCAGAATCAGTAATGGCCGAAATGATAACAGCAAGATAGGAACCACAAACGGAGTAGGCGGAGTGGACCACCACCACCACCACAACCGCCAGCTCCAAGGAGATACTGAAGATGGTGAGATCAAGATGTCTCTTAGTAGCGCTGCCATTGGTGGAGGACCAGTCGTTGCTGCCGCAGCCGCCGCTGATTGTCCTGGTAATCGCCTCCGTGGGTGGCACCACTCCCGGATTATTAGGGTTTCAAGGGCATCTGGCGGAAAAGATCGGCACAGTAAGGTATGGACGTCCAAGGGTTTAAGAGACCGTAGGGTGAGGTTATCAGTCACAACTGCCATTCAATTCTACGATCTGCAAGACAGATTGGGATATGACCAGCCGAGTAAGGCTGTTGAATGGCTGATTAAAGCTGCTGCTGAAGCTATTTCAGAGCTCCCTTCCCTCAATGCTTCTTTTCCCGACATCCCTAAACAGTTTGGCGACCAGAAAAGATCCAACACCACCACTGCTGAACAAGGGTTTGATTCGGCTGATCTAGAGCTTGAAGAAGAAGAAGAAACCGGCGGCGGTAGTTGTAACCCCAACACCAACCAGAATCATCAACAACTCTCCTTGTCTAAATCTGCTTGCAGTGGGAATTCAGAGACTAGTACTAAAGGGTCTGGTTTATCACTCTCAAGGTCTGACGTTCGGGTTAGTCGTGTTAAAGCTCGAGATAGAGCAAGGGAGAAAGCAGCTGCCAAAGAGAAAGAGAAAGAGAATGACTCTCAGATTTCCCACAACCACCACCACAACCAGAACCTCAACACAATGTCTCAAAACTCTAGCTTTACTGAGCTTTTAACAGGTGGGATTGGTGGAACTGGAAGTATTGCTGCTAACAATAGCAATACTAGTGCGGCTCCAGCCACGGCCGCTAATAGTCCTTCTGGTTCTGGGGTTAATTTGTTTCATAAGGCAGCCACAGCAGCAAGGAGTTGGCCTTTGACCGCTATGGATTACTTTGGGCCGGGCCTCTTGGGACCACCTTCTTCCTCCCGCAATAGCCAACACCATTCTTCTTCTGGATTTCTTGGGCAAATCCAGCTTGGGAACTCAATGCCACAGGGAATGACGACAAGCACTTTGTCCATGTCTGTCCCACAGTTCAATGTGTCCATAGGAGGGGAGAATACTCATAACCATCATCACCACCATCAGGAGCAGCAACATCAGCTGCAGCATTTCCCTTTTGTTTCCGATTATTTGATGCCAGTAGCCACGAGTACACAAGGAGGTCCAGGTCATGTTGACTATAACCTGAATTTCACAATCTCCTCGGGGCTTGCTGGTTTCAATAGGGGGACCCTTCAGTCCAATTCATCTCCATCGCCATCTCTGTTGCCTCAACAACTCCAGAGGTTTACTTCTTCTCCCATTGACGGTTCATCCGCCACACATTTACCCTTCTTCATTGGCGGCGGTGGGGGAGCACCGCCTTTGGAGAATCACAACCACCACCTATTCTCATCTGGGTTGCAGCTCTGCTATGGCGATGGAAGCAGCAGCAGCAGGCACTCTGACCAGAAGGGTAAAGGGGACAACTGAACTCATTACCTGGAACCGCTCATCCCTCTCGACCCATCTTCTCCACGGTAAGCCATCTTTCCTAAATGTTTTATTTTTTTAAACTTTAAATAATTGTCTTTCTTTTAATGTATTTGTTCCTTGCGTCTGTCTCTCAGTGACTCAGTGTGTGATGGGTTATGGATATTCGTGACTATAATATAAAATAAGTGGTTGCTCTCTTTATCTTTCTTGGTAATCATAATTTAAGTGAAATAACTGTACTAGTTGCGTGGGTTATTAACATATTATATAATTATCTTAGTATGATATGATTCGGTTGCATGGGTTTATGTGAAGGATGATCGGCTAGTTGTCTCCTTGGTTGCATTCTTGTTGGTTCCCTTCTTCCCTCGTCCCTAACATCTGGTGAACTTGGTGACAGGTGTTAGCGTCTGAGTAGCAAACTTGTCATTTGTGTTACTTCTCACCAGACTTAGCCTCACACTTTGTGTTTGTGGGGTGAAACCTTAATAGCTTTTTAGTTTTTAGAATCCCAATTCCTTTTCTGCCCAAGATTGCAACCCACAATAGACACGCGGTGCGATATATCTACCGCCGATTAGGCTTAGTGGCGAGTTTTCCAAGTAATAGATTGGTAAAAATTACATTAGACCACCACCGTGAGTAATTTAGAGTCTTTAGATTGTTTGTTTTGTTTCTTTTCTGAGTAGGAGGAGATCAAAGGGAGGGAAGACATTAGCCGCTTATCTAAATATATGAAATTCATTTCTATTCATCCATCAGTCAAAAGATATTACAACAAATAAACAATGACTCGTAATATCTATCTGTTTCCCAAACTCTATGCTTTTATTATTTATGGATTTCATTTCTGTTATGTATAGTTGGAAAAAAACTATTTTTTGTTTTTTTGCTATTATCCTATCCTATTTAGTGTAGTTATTGGCTGAACCTTGTGTTTTGTGTAAACTTAATGCGTTTTTTCTCTGTCATTTACTTTGTAAATTCACTTTTTGGAACATTTGGAGATTAACAACCGAATAAATATTTACTCTTATAATTACTGAGTTAAGTAACTAAAAATTATATGAAGAAACGTTTTAGTTATCCTTAACTCTTTTGGGTTACCTCTTTTGCTATCTAAGATGTCTCTAGTAGAACTATTTATGAAAAAAAAAACTATATAGCCTCATTTCACAATGAGTATACAAACAACATTCTTTGCGAGAATGCATAATTTGTACTCTCCCAATAATAATAACAATTTAAGCTTTGAAGTATTTAAGGAAATCTAGGATGAGATTTAAATTGTTTTGATTTGACTATAAAAAAACAGAAATTATTTGAATTATGCAGTTTTTTAATGAATGCTTTTTTTTCCCCAAATTTGCAGTTTGACCTTTTGTTTTGGTTTCGCAACTTTGTCCATCTTTAAAACTACCAGTATATATATA
Source organism: Linum lewisii (assembly GCA_034768395.1). Taxonomy (NCBI): domain Eukaryota; kingdom Viridiplantae; phylum Streptophyta; class Magnoliopsida; order Malpighiales; family Linaceae; genus Linum; species Linum lewisii. The sequence continues at coordinate 8,775,368 of CM068302.1, forward strand.
GTCTCTCTTTCTCTCCCTTTGTATATATATTGTCATATTGATATACACACTAGCTAGGTATCGCAAAATTCTGAGAGCAATTATGAAAGAATAGTTCCTCTTTCCTCTGTTCAAATTTTGGATTAGTTCAAGTCAGAGTTTTGATCCAAGGATCTTAGAATGTACAAGTTCAAATTCACATTCCATCTAACATAAAAAAGTTTATATCTTTGAGTTCTAATAAACAAAGCCACGTACTTGAGACGGTATATAGACTGTTCGAGGCAGGCTGCGAAATGGATTTGAAATAAAAAACTGGTGCAGTAGTCTTTTAATTTCAATCCATACCCTACCAACAACACATCCGAAGCCTACCGTTTGCCAATGCCAACTTAGCGTTAGCTTTATCCTTGTAGCAACTAAGCATTAGTATCAATGATGAGGTTTGGTCTTTTTCATTGGGTTTCTATTCATGGCGATGGTTGGTTGGTTGGTTGGTTTGCGGAGTAATCTCCATGGCCTAATCTAATCTTCGTCTCCACGTCCACAACTGGTACGTTACAAGTGACAGAATTGGTTAACATGATTGGTATTCATCTTATGCACATTCATCCACTGTATATAGACATAAAAAAACATTCATCACTTGTTAGCGTACCATCTCAGTTTACTATGCAGATTTTTTTTATGGGAAGTAGTTTCATTCACTTGTCAACTACTTCATCTCCATAAGTATGAAGGGTAAATCTCGGATAAAGTTAGGGCGTGGTCTAAGAGGACTATAGCCTACTCTTTCTAGTACTTTTGGAGCACCGTGCTTCCATTTGAATAAAATCTGCTGGCCCTAGCCTAGGTGACTGGGACGGAGTTTAATTAGGAGGAAAACAGATACCTTCTCCATTCTGAGTCAGAGACATACTTAATTTGTTGGACACAATGTGATTAGTTTATTTTTTTTGGCTTCAAACATTTTGATATTAAGCCAGTTTGTAAACAAGGAAAGTTTCTGTTTTTTCTTGATTATACCTGCTCGTGAGTCGTGGCTTTCAGTTTAGTTAATTAAACAGGTTGCTATAATTTAATTTGCCTTAGATTGGAATGGTTTTATGTTTGTACATATATGCAGTGACATGACAGTAATAGAGCGTGGGAACAGATGTTTGAACTGTAGCTAGTTGCTATTTACTTTTGGAATCTGAAACTCAATATCTCTGCCATTGAATATTGCAGCGTTATTAAGTTGTTATATTTTGATTTATTTTTGGGTTGGTGTCATGAAACATTGGTGCAGGGATTGGAATAAGTGAAGGTGGTGGAAACAACGGGGTGAAGAGGTGATCGTTGCCGGGTGTAGGCTGCTTGCTTCGTCCGGCTGCGGGAGGAGTTGCTTTCTTAGGGGGGTTGTAAGATTATCGCCTTTTGTTTATCAAAAAGGCTAAAGTATAAACATGGGTTGTTAAACAAGCTTGTTGGAATATCTTCTGCTGCTTGCTTGTTCGAATTTGGGAATCAAAAACCCCTAACGCCGCCATGCATGCACTCGCGCATTTGGATGGTATCTTCTGGTGTGCTGTTGCTGCCGCCGCTAATTATGCTTTTGTGTGCTTTGGTTCTTGTGTTTTCGTTTGAAGATTATATGACATGCAATTCGGTTCATTGATTTCATCTCTTAGTTGAAAACAAAATACATTCTTTGCTGAAACCTCTCACGGTTTCATTGCCATATATATATATATATATACTAGTACTTTTTTCGGCCCGTTGGCCGACTTTTTTGGTATAATTAGTAAATGAAGAATAATCAAATGAGTAAATTTAGGATTATATTTAGAAAAATTAAAACCAATTAAATTTTGAATCAAAAGATTGAAATCAAACTAAAAACTCGAGGGTCAAAATATTTATATTTTACTAACATCTTTAAGTCATTTTGTATTTACTTAGCTTAGTAGCTCTCATATAAGATAATTTTTTATTTTAATATAGTAGAATATGACGGAAAAAATAAGTGGCCCTACATAAATAAAAATTACATATTTTGTAGGTGTATTATTATATCTTATTCATAAAATGTGTGTATTTAATTTCTCTTTAAACATTATATTATTATTATGGTTACCTTATTTTTTTATTAAGTGTTCTAGTCGATTTATTATTGTTATATATTGGATATGTATTATATGCATCAAGTAAATATTATAAAATATGTAATAAATAGTAATGGACAAATAATATTAATTAATTAATATTTATATAAATAATAGAAAAAAACTAATTATCATTAAAATTCTCAACTTGAAAACAGTGTATTTGAGTTTAGAAAAAAAAATTCTAAAACTTCAAAGCGCTTCAAAGATATTGAAATTTTATTATTTAATTTCTAAGTCTAATAAATAAGAAATTAAACAATATTATTGGTTCGTATCTTCAATTTAAGGGAATACCTCTCTAATTATAAGTGCTTATATAATATGTATATTATTATTGGCCCGTTGGTAGAGTTAATACAATACCAAAAAATATATACTAAATAAAAGAATGTTATGATAAATTTAAGGATATTTTAAATATTAATTAAGTTTGATTTCATACTCAAATAAAATAGGTCCACTTATGACCATTAAAAATTTGTAAAGGAGAAATGACATAAACAATCAAACTTATTGTTCAAACAATTTTTTCAAATGAGTGATGTCCTCTAAACCAATGTGACTTCAAAAATTTTGTTACATAATATTTAATTAATCCTAAAGTCTTACAAACAAAAGTCAATTCAACACAAATAACCAAATTAATAACAACTCATTTGAAGCATTTGCAAACAAACAAAGTCAAGACTAAAAAATCATCATCTGTCTAAAAAAGTATGTTCAGGTGTAGTTCAACATAACAAAAATAAAGCCTCAATTGACACATTAAAAGAATATAGAAGTAAAGATCACAAAATCCTAACCCTCAAATACTACATCATAAACTCTAATCTTAAATCGCATGTAAAACTCTAAATTTGACCGTAAGTCCAAACTAAAAAACCATAAACCCCAATAATAAACTTGAAACCCCTAACACTATATCCTAATCTTTGAACACTAAACTACAACCCTCAAACTCTAATATTCAAACACAGATATGAAAATTTTTTAGTGTTGGAGTTCTTGGGCGTTTTCCCATTATATATTTACTTAGATTTCATGAATATGCTCAAGTCAAACTAACTCAACTCGATCAATAAACTGAATTGGAAAAAGTTACTAACATGTAACCTACTTTACTTAATATCTCATGATTCATACCCTTATACACTCATGACCTCACTAACCATTATTTTTACTAAGAATTCTTGATATATAGTTTTTCGGCTTGTTGGACAATTCAAGATTCTTTCTCTCACTTCACATTGACAACCTAAATAAATCAACTGAATAAATAGTTGCCAATATGTTCTTTAGTTATTCGAACCAAACAATAATAGTGAAATTATATATCTAAGTATCATATATATTTTAACTATATATATATATTTTTTTTTTACTGAAAAGCTCTCATTCATTAAACCGGCAGCAAAGGCCAAACAAATTACAACAGAGGAAGAGGACCATTAAGGTATGAAACCCATGAATCCGGAAGAGAACCATGTGAGACCTTTCTAGCCACCCAATCCGCTTTATAATTCTTCGCCCTAGGTATAAAACAAACTGAGATCATTGGTGAATCGCGAAGGATAACTGCAGCTGAAGCAAGACGAGCTGCACAGTCCCACGGCCAAGGTGTCGTCTTCCTGTTGAGGATATCTACCAGCACTTTGCAATCGGACAGGACCCTTGTTGGACCACCAGAACGCTTGGCTAACAAAATGGCCTCTAGGAGAGCAACGACCTCGGCTGCTATGGGCGAATGAACGAGAGCGGTGCCACTTTCCCGCCACATACCAATCCAAGGGAATCAGAGATAACGATACCATATGCCGCCGACTGGGTCTCATAAAGGAAAGACCCATCGCAGTAAAAATCCAAAGAGGAGATACTAGGCGGTGGATTCGTGATGGGGCAGGGTTGGGGAGCCAACACCGTGTGAAGATTGTTTCGGGTACTAGTGGCTGACTTCCAGATCTCGATATCTCGAAAGCAGAGGAGCGAAGTGGTCAGAGCCACAGGACGAATGTTGTTAAAAACAAAATCGTTGCGAGCCTTCCAAATGTACCAGCAGCCTGCAACAATAAGTGGCCATGCACTACTGGAATGGTGTCCTTCATAGAAAAAAACCAAGCAGAAAGATTATTAGAGATGGGTGGGAACAAAGGTGGGTAGATCAGGGCCCAAGACTCCCTAGCATGACTACAAAAGAATAGGCAGTGGGATATAGATTCTTCCTGATCACACATGGGGCACTTTGGCGAGGGAGCGCAGTTCCGCTTGAAGAGGTTGGCCGTGGTGGCCACACAGTTATTGATACCCCGCCAGAGGAAGAACGCAATCTTGGGAGGGATGGAGATATTACAGAGCCACTTCCAACCTGCTTTGGACAACGGATCCCCCGGCTCACCAAATTATCTCTCCTGCCCCTCAAAACATGGTAAGCTGAGCGAACCAAAAAACGACCATTCGGGTCCGGACTCCAAGCCCAGAAATCCTCAAAATCTGGAGGACCCACAGGAATACGCAAAATAGCTTCAGCCTCGGGCTGAGAGAAGGCTGATCTGATTATCACCTCATTCCATGTCCTAGAGTCCTGATCCACCAACCCCTCAACAGACTGATGAGATCCAGGGTTGGAGGAAGGACGGAAGCCTGGAATAGAGGGGATCCAAGGGTCGGCAGAAATATTCGTTCCGCTTCCATTACCAATAACCCTGATACAGCTATTCTGGATGGCCGCACGACCCTCAATAAGGCTAGACCAGATCCACGAGGGACGACGTCCTTTAGAAGTTGAGAGGAAGTCCCCCCGAGGGAAATAGAGACTCTTGATAAGGCGGGACCCAGAGCGAATTTGGTTGTGTGATGATACGTCAGCCCTGCCTGGCAAGAAGTGCTTTGTTGAAGCACCCAAACTCCTTGAACCCCAACCCTCCTTCAAGGATTGGAACACACAGTCTCTCACCTTTGCACCAATGAATAGACTTCTTCGTCATTGAACCTGACCAGAAGAACCTCTAGAGGAGGGAATTCATCCTTCTAATCATTCTTTTTGGTAGGGAGAATAAGCTCATAATGTACGTCGGTATTGCTTGGATGACAGCTTTGATCAAGACCATTTTCCCAGCATGGGAGAGAAGAAGACTCTTCCAGGCCTGCCCCTGTTTTTCCATTCTCTCAATAAGGAATTCAAAAGTTTCATTTTTGGAGCGTCCCCATTCAATGGGGACCCCCAAATACTTCGAGTGATCCCCTGACATCTCAAAATTTGCTTTGGCAATAATAGCATCCTTGATGTCCACAGGCGTATTCGCGCTGAAGAAAATAGAAGACTTAGTTGTATTGATTTCTTGACCAGTGATTGCCCCATATCCGTTAATGATGTCCATAATAGTTGTCACTTCTTGAACAGTTGCCTTGCCAAAAATGACCGTATCATCTGCAAACAAGCAGTGGGTAAGCCTTGGGCAAGTAGGCTTCAACAGGATTCCCTGGAGGGAATCAGAATGAACTGCTTTATCGATCATAAATGACAAAGCATTAGACATAAGGATGAAGAGAAAAGGGGATAAGGGGTCTCCCTGACGAATTCCACGTGAAGGGGTAAAAGGGTCAGAAGGGGTCCCATTGAACATAACCGAGAAACGGACTGTGTTGATGCAGGATTTGACCCATTGGCACCATAAAGGGGCGAACCCGTAAGCTTGAAGGAGAGCATCAAGAGAATCCCAGTCCACTAAATCATACGCTTTCCTCATATTGAGTTTGAGCATCATGTCATATTTGCGTCCCTTCTTCCTTATCTTAAATTGATGTAGAACTTCATGGACCAAGATAATGTTATCCTGGATCATACGACCACTCGTGAAAGCACCTTGCACTTCAGAGATCAGGGAGGGCAACCATTTCTTTAGGCGAGAAGCCATCACCTTCGAAATAATTTTATAAATGAAGTTGCAGCAGCTGATCGGTCTAAACTGGCTCATATTTTCTGGGTTAGGCACTTTGGGGATGAGAGCAATGTGGGTGTCATTCCAGCCCTCAGGCATGATCCCGGACCTGAAAAATCGAGAGACCTCCAGGCAAACCGACTCACCTACCAAGTTCCAATGCTTCTGGTAGAACTGACCTGAGAAGCCGTCAGGCCCCGGGGATTTTGTAGCCCCCATGCCAAAAAAGCTTTTTTTTATCTCGGCTGGGCCGACAACAGCACAAAGAGCCTCGTTCATCTGATCCGAGACGGATCTAGGGAAGTCGTGAAGAGGGTCCTCCAAAAGAGGAGATGGATCCTTATGAGTAAAGAGATCCATGAAGAAACCTTTTGCCATTGATGCCAGACGGGACTCGTCCCGGACCCATGACCCAGACTCATCTTTAAGTGCCCGAATAGTGTTCCTTTGTTTACGAAAGACCGTAGAGGCATGGAAGAAGGATGTATTCCTGTCTCCGTTCTTGTACCAATTGATGCGGGCTCTCTGTCTCCAAAAATCATCCTCACTCTCCCATAGTTTCTCAAGTTCGCATAGAGCGCTCTTTCCCTCAATAATGTTCTCTCGTGACCGGGGCATACTCTTGAGAACTTCCAACTTCCGCTTGATAGCCAACTCATTTCTCTTTTTATCCTTGTTATTAGCTTTACCCCATCTTTTGAGCTCATCTGCACACGCTATGAGTTTCTCTTTGATTGGGCTGTTGGTAAGCCAATTCTCTGAAATGATCTCATTGCATTCTGAGTGGTTCAACCATCTAGAATCAAACCGGAAGGGGTAGACGAAAGATGTCTAGCTCCATGCAGCTCGACTCGGATCGGGCAATGGTCCGAGCCAATTGCTTCCTCATGAATCACCATGGCGTCTTCAAAGTTCATTCGCCAGGTAGAGGTCGCTGTCGCTCTGTCCAGGCAACTCTTAATGAGCCCACTATCTTCGTGATTGTTGGACCAAGTGAATGGTTCGCCAGTATATCCTAAATCATTGAGTTCGTTATTGAAAAGGAAACATTTAAAAGGGTGAAACGAGCCATATCAAACAGGGAGACCCCCCGTCTTCTCATAGTCATACATAACAGCATTAAAATCACCGAGAACAAGCCATGCAACATCTCTACCAGGATTGAGAGAGCTAATCTCTTCCCAAAATCTACGTCTAGCAATTACATCAGTAGGGGCATGAACAAAAGTACAGAAAAATCCCTGGCCGTAGTCAACAAACGAATGGATAAAACAACTACTAGAACACAAAATAGAAATTCTAAAATCTTATTTTAACTATATATGACCAACAAATGGTTGTTCTTATGATTTTGAGGCACATGAACTCACTTAATTCTTAAAATCTTTCTACAGGTCTCGAGTTAGACGAATGTTCAAACTATATTCTAACTCGTGTCATGAACAAAATCCATTATGGGTTAAGGAGCATTATTTACTTTAAAGGCCCGATGTATCTTTAAACATTTAACTTAATAAAAGATAGAAAACAAACCATTCTAACTTAATTTTTTATTTGAATGAAACAATATACATACATAATATATTATTTACTTCAAAATCATGATTTATATTTATACCTTAAACATGAGAATGTTGGAAAATAAAATATTCTAACTAAATTTTATATTTGATTAATTATTTACTTAAATTTAAACCATCTTGATCATATTATTTTAATATGAAAAATCCAATTTATAATGTTGATGATCCTTTTAGTTGATTGATTAACATCTTCATAAATTATTTTTATATGAATGATTTTATAATATAGAATTATAACACTCATATATGAAATAATTTAGTAAAAATATGACTGAATATGCTTGAAAATTGAAATTATTTTGGACGATTTAAAATCTTAGATGAAGTACCATATATTAAACTCGATGATGTGGCAATGTACTGCCATTAATTAAGGATGGGTCATATTGGTGAGTCATCACTTAACGGAATTTTGAATGGAAGTGGTTGTTTGTTAGGTTGGCATAGTAGGAGAGGGTAAATTGATCATTTCATAGTATAAGAGGTTGTTTGTTAACTTGGCAAAGTACCATTTTCCCTTGATTTAATATGTTGAATGAATCGTATGTTAGGCCCGTTGACGATGTTAGAGAACAAATTTATTGAATGTGTTTGGAAAATTTTAGTGTATAGTAGATTGTAAAATTATCAAAGTGTGTATTAAGGGGGGATGATATTTGGTCCCTTAATGTGTAGGTGTAAGTAATGCTTGATAACAGTTCAGTTATCCTCCACATAGTTTTAATATAATATTAGTTTTTTACTAAAATATATTAAGATTGATGTCGTTGGATTCGAAAAATTAAAACGAACAACATTTGTGAAGGAAACAATATGTTTTGAGTAACACATAAAATATTATGAAAAGAAAACTAATTAAAAGGGAAAAGAAATAGGGAAGAGAGAGTTTAAAAATTAAAAAATAAATGATATTTACCTACATTTAAGGAGAAGCCTCCAAAAGCTGATGTGTCAAAGAGATTTGGTCTAAAATGCTTATATATAGTTTTAGATATATGTATTCTGGTTTAGGGTGTTGTATTACCCTTTTGCAAGTTGCTATGGGTCTATGGCCACTCCAAGCACATGGCCACGCCCAAGTCCCTTGGTAGACAACGGTAGGTCGGGGCCGTCTCTTGGGGCACCGGATCCACGTCCAACTTTTAAAGGTTGGATGGGCCCAACCCAGTCCACTGCACCTCATTTTTCCCCTGCGACGCAGATCGGCCCAAACTCTTTAAGGGCAAGAATATCAAATCACACCCAGCCTATCTCTTCTCCCTTCCCCCTTCGTATACACCGCCGCCTCTTTCAAGCTTCTATTTTCAATCCTTGATTCACCTCTCCTCGTCCGACGAACTCATCTCGGGAACCATGGATAGAGGCCTGAGGTTTCTCTAGTGGTGGTTGTTGGAAGAAAACTCCATGTGCTGTTGTAGGAGAGATGTTGTCTTCGGTGATTGGTGATATCATCAGTAGGTGGAGCAGCTATAGAGGAGAGTGGAGACCGGTGGAGTAGTGGCGGCCGGAGTAGCATTCCCGGAACAAAGAGGATCATCGAACGACGGTAGCAACGTAGAGATCGGCATCGGCGATGGCGGCCTAACTCAAATGTTGAAGACGATGTAAATTATTTAATATTACAAAAAATTACAATTTAGTCACTCTATTTGATTGTTTAGTATTAAAATTTGTAATTTTAGTCACTATTTTTTATGTTGATATTGATAACTAGTTAACTCGATTTGTTAACTAACTAGTTAAATTTAGTTAACTAGCCATCACGTTGTTAACTAGTTATCTAATCAAGTTAACTAGTTAAATATAACAAGTTACCAAATTAACTAGTTAAATAAAGTTAACGAGTTAACTAGTTAATCAATCAAGTTAACTAGTTATCACGTTGTTAACTAGTTAAATATAACAAGTTAACTAGTTAACCAATTAACTAATTAAATTTAGTTAATGAGTTAACTAGTTATCACGTTGTTAACTAGTTATCTAATCAAGTTAACTAGTTATCACGTTGTTAACTAGTTATCTAATCAAGTTAACTAGTTATCACGTTGTCAACTAGTTATCTAATCGAGTTAACTAGTTAAATATCTTGTTAACTAGTTAAATATATTGTGAACTAGTGCAGATAACTAGTTATCAACAAAAGAATATGTTAACTAGTTAATAGTTAGAATAGGTGTTAAAAATTTAGAAAATTTTAAAAAAGTGTTAACTAGTTAACATGTACTTCGTCGGAAAAGTGACCGGAGTGTGGTCGGCCGCCTGAGTCACACCGAAAAAGTCGTCGGAGACCGGCGGCCGGTTGCCAAAAAAGTCATCGGAGCACGACGGCCGGTCGCCGGAGAGTGGTCGGCCGAACACTGAGATATATTAAATATTTAAAATAAAACAAAAATTAAATTAAGTGTGAAATGTCCTATATAACCCTATCAAATTTAGACCATTAGATTGGTCAAAGAATGATCCAATGGCTAGGAAAGGGTTGGAACAAAATCCAACCCTTGGAAAGGGTTGGCTGCCGATCCGATGCCGTCTCTTGGCGTATATGTGGGATCTACTACCATGAAAACACCTCTTAGTCTTTTCATATTAGGACACCCCTTAGAACCATAGGATTAGAGAGTAGATCTAATGACCTAAATTAAAATGGACAAAATAGTCATTTGGAACTAATGTATATAGTAAATAATACTAGGGTTTCACCACAAAACCCTAAAAAATATAATCCGCCTACAAAAGTGCTCTCAACTCTGGAAATCAACCGCCGCCGCCACATGCCCCTGCCGTACTCATCGCGTCGCAAGTCGCCATCACCACAGACGCCAATCGTCCAGCCGCCACCGTCGATGCACGTCCTCCACACCCTCGTCGCCGCTACGCGCCCACCACTGCCATCGACGCTCGCCCTCCACACCCCGCCGCCGCGTAGCAGCCACCACCGCCACATCGCACCCACCGTCGCGCCCCTTGCCGTCCTCAACACCGCGCATCACCCCTGCCAGTTCGTCGTCCATATCGATCACCGCCACTCTCCTTCATCGTCATCCTCAAGAGGCAGTGAAACTCAAGCGGCAGTGAAACAACAAAGCATAGGGTTTAAGAGTTAGATCTAATTTTATCACATCTAATTTTAAGGGATGTATAGGCCGCAGTGGAAACATATGTAAGGGTTTACATTTAATTAATTTTATGAGATTTAATTGTTCCAGATTTGTTCCGATTGACGATTTAGAAACATATATTTTAAGATAATTGTTACTAAATATAAAAACGGAACAATGAATAAAGATATATTTTAAGAAGATTGTACCTAAATATGAAAACGGAATAATGTCCAAAGATATATTTTAAGAAGATTGTTCATAAATATGAAAACGGAACAATGAATATCGCCAGCTTCTCAGCTTCCCAAAGGTTTGGGTTGATGCCTTGAAGAGAGGAAGAAGAGGAAAGAAGAAGGAAGAAGGGAAAGAGCTCTCAGCTTCTCTACCCGTCTCCGTTATAGTGATTTCAGCTCTGTTAGCATTCAATCAGAGTGAATGCTAACAAGTCCCCTAAGAAAGCTTAGTCTCAGAAGATTGAAATCTTGATTCGTAGATGTAATTAATTCTCTGAAAATTAGTTTGTGAGATTCGTCAATGCTTCGTTGTTTGTGATGTGTAATAATGTTGTATCTGAAGATCTAGCTTCTGTGTTTGATAGTGATTAGGAATCTGTGATTTCAGCTCTATTAGCATTCAATCAAAGAAAAATTGGCATTTCATTTCATTAACTTCAACAGCTCAAAACCCAGCTGCCTTTTTACACAAGTCCCCTGAATGAAGACCTTGCTTCCTCATTTCCAGTTGCACCATCTCTAAACCCAAATCAATCCATCGCCATTCGACCAGATACCAATCATGGCCACGGAATTCAAAAACCCAAATCAATCCATCGCCATGCTCTGTTAGCATTTAATGATAGCTGAAGCTGAAACTCAAACTCAATTGGGGATTAGGTTTCAGAGTTAATTATGGGGTTTTGGAGAAGATTGATGGCTGGAAAAAAGGGTTTTAATAACATAATCAATGAGGGTAAGGATGTAATTTTCTCAATATGTCATATTTCACTCAATATCACATACCAAACATGAATTTCTATTTCACTTTACTTAATATCAATAACCTCCAATATCTTACCAAACGACCCCTTAAGGATATTGTACCTAAATATGAAAACGGAACAATGAGCAAAGATATATTTTAAGAAGATTGTTCATAAATATGAAAACGTAACAATGAACAAAGATATTATAAAACGATTCCCTATATGATTGTTCTTAAATATAAAAATGGAACAACGAACGATTTAGAATATTAAAAACTAGTAATATGGAAATATGGAAATATGAAAACTAGTAATATGGAAATAAGAAATATTAAAAAATAGTAATATAGAAATATTATGGCATTTGGCTGAAAAAAGTTAAGATGGGTAATTACTAATTAAAGATATTAAAAAGAGTTATGATGGGGTCCGAATCGCCCTCCAACCTTTGGAAGGGTTGGAAATTTCGAACCTTCATTTCAGCCATTAGATCACCTTTGACTCTTTGACAATCAAATGGTGTAGATTGTTAGGGGTATTTAAGACTTTACACATATAATTTAATTATTATATTTAAATTAAATAATTAATATTCCTAAGGGACCGCTGGTCAATCTCCGGCGGCCGGCCACCGTCGCCGATGACTTTTCCGGCGACATGCCGCCATCGCCGGCGAATTTTCGGGCAAGACTCCGACAACATTTCTTTTTTTTTGAAAATTTTGAAAAATTTTTTTTTTTGCTTTAAAAAAAACTAGTTAATACTTTTTTGGCTGTTAACTAGTTAACAGTATTTTTTTAACTGATAACTAGTAAAATCATTTTTTGTTTGATAACTAGTTAACATCATGATTTAGATAACTAGTTAACAAAAAAATTAGTTGATTACTAGTTGTCAAAATTAGTTAACATCGTTTTTGTTTGATAACTTGTTACCAGATTTTAACTTGATAACTAGTTAAGAAATAATCATATAATCAAAATTTTAACGTGATTTTTTGTTAACAGGTTATCTAATTAGTTGTGTTATTTTTACCTAGTTAACTAGTTAACATTTACAAGGTGATAATTTGTTATCAACATTAGTTAACTAGTTATCAAAATTAGTTAACATGTTATGCTGAGCATAATTAGTTAACTAGTTAACATCATAACTAAGATAACTAGTTAACATTTTTTTAAGATGATAATTAGTTAACCGCATTTTTTGTTTGATAACTTATTAACATATTTTAACCTGATAACTAGTTAACATGTTATTTTGCTGATAACTAGTTAACTAGTTATCCAATCGCGTTAACTAGTTATCAAGTTGTTAACTAGTTATCTAATCAAGTTAATTAGTTAACTAATCGTGTTAACTAGTTATTTTGTTTTTAATTAGTTAATTTATCTAGTTAACTAGTTAACATTAAGATTAGATAACTAGTTAACGATGGTTTAGTTGATGACTAGTTATCAAAACTTGTTAACTAATTGTGTTATTCAACAACCGGTTTATATAGTTCAAATTTTTATTCCAACAATGTCAAGAACATAAAAATATAGTGAATGAAACTATAATTATGAATACTAAAAAGTCAAACTAACTATAACTTAAAAGACAGTGACTAAATTGCAATTTTTAATAATTATTAAATCCATCATCTTCGTCTTCAACCTCTGGATCTGATCTCGGCCGCCGACGACTCGCGTCGGTTCTACCGTCGCCGATGTTCGGCTGCCTCTACACTCCCACCTCGGTCAGCACCTGTTCCACTCTCCCAATCTTTGTGCCACCGTCATCTCCAACATCCGAACCATTTCTCCTCCACCGCTACTCCGGCCGCCGTGCTCTGGTCGTCGACGTCGGAATCCCCCGTCGCTACTCCGGTTCGGCCTCCGCCGCGCTCTTCCGCCTAACGCCTCACCCCTCCGGCCGCTGCTCCACTCCGATACAGCATCTCACCAACCGCCGTCGCTCTTGGGCTGCGTGGCTCTCCGACGATGGAATGGAATCATGGCTTCTCGATGGATGGGTGGAGCTTGCGATGCAGGTCGACGAGTAGTAGGAAGATTTGACCGGCAATGAGTTCCGTAAAAGCGTTGACGGAAAGAGTCGAGGAAAAGTATATAGCGGCGGCAGAGTTTCGCAGGGAAAAGTAAATTAGGGTTAGTTTATTTTTTAAAATACCGAGATTACCCCTTCGATTTTTGGTTGGAAACCGGCTTAACCATAAAAGGTTGGGTCCGGATCCTCACCCTTATGATGGCAGTTGGCGGATATATTAAATAATAGTAATTTGAAGTTCCTTAAAAACTACTAGTAATATTTTTAAATCAAATCCTAACTAAAATATAGCAACTTTTTACGCCTGGAAGTTTCCCCTCCCTTTCTTTTAGCAAAATAATCATAATTGATAATCATCATTAAGGAAATAAAAATCTAAAAAATTAAAGATATACAATTACACTTTTATCCTTTGAACATGGACTATTAGATCTCTCCTTAAAAATGAATGGTTATGATGGGTGTTTTCATATGAAAACACTAAGGGGTGTTTTCATGGTAGAATTTGCCCGTATTTACTACCATGAAAACACCCCTTAGTGTTTTTATATTAGGACACCCCTTAGAACCATAAAATTAGAGAGTAGATCTAATGACCTAAATTAAAATGGACAAAATAGTCATTTAAAACTAATATATATAGTAAATCATACTAGGGTTTCACCGCAAACCCTAAAAAAATATAATCCGCCTAAAAAACTATGCTCTCAACTCGCGGAACTCAACCGCCGCAACCACCACCACACGCCCCTGTCGTCCTCATCGTCCAGCCGCCATCATCGATGCACTTCCTCCACACTCTCGTCGCCGCGTCGCACCCACCACCAGCGCACCCCCAGTTCGTCGTTCCATATTGATCACCGCCACTCTGGCCGGCTTCATCGTCATCCTCAGGCGGCAATGGAATGATAAATCCACCGCCGGTGACGTCAATAAATCCATAGGAGGCACCTTCTTAGGAACACAGGCCATGTATAGGGTTTAGATCTAATTTGGTTTACTGTCCCTTGATTGAATTCACTCTATACCGTGCAGGCAAATGATTTGGTTTTTTTTTGGGGGGGGGGGGGGGGGGGGGGGGGGGGTTCTGTAGCTTTTAGTGTTCAACAATGATCATAAAAGGGATATTCAGAAGGTACGAGAGATCGGTGTTGATTTTAGGTTCCAGCTCTTGCGCACAATGGCAAAATCATCGAGGAGAGTTTGGATTTGGTGAAATACCTAGATAGCAACTTCAAAGGGCCATCTCTTCTTCCTAATAGTATGCTTTTTCATTTTTGCAGGATCCTGCTAAGAAGCAATTTGTTGAAGAGATGTTTGGACACACTGATACATTCAATGGAAAGGTGTTCTCTGCTTTAAAGGGAGATGCGGTGAAGGAAGCTGGTTTGTTTTCATTTCACTTGATTTTGACCCACATGATGGTTACAGTTTGGTAATGAAGATCATGGTTAACTCAAGTTAGTGATGCTTCTGCTATAGGCCCTGCTCTCGATTATCTGGAAAAAGCTCTTTCGAAATTCGGAGCCTTTTGGGGAATGGGATTAGGGATTGGATGTGCTGTTGGTTGGGGTCCTGGATTTGGCTCTGAGGTGATTGGTTATGTTGGTTTTGATTTGGCTCTGAGGTGATTGGTTAGGAACATATATTTTAGAAAATTGTTACTAATATAAAAAAGGAACAATGAATAAAGATATATTTTAATAAGATTATACCTAAATATGAAAACGGAACAATGAACAGAGATATATTTTAAGATGATTGTTAATACACCTTTTTGCCCCTCTACTATGCAAAGTTAACAAACATACCCTTTTACTATTTTCTAACCGATTTAGCACCCTCTACTTTGAAAAGTTTAACAAATATGCCCCTACATTTATCTTTTCATATATATTTTCGTCTAATAAGTTGATTATACGTGCTATGCCATATTATTTGTATACAACATCACTTCGGGATGTCCACAAGGTGAAAATATTTAAATTAAAAAGAAAAAAAGGAAAAACATTATAATCACCATTATGTACAAAGGTGTTTTTGTGGTATTTCTTTTTCTTTTTTCTTTCTAATTTAAATAATTTTGGATTGTTAACATTCCAATCAACGATGAGGTGTACAAATAATATGAAGTAGCACGCATAATCAACTCATTAAACGAAAAATAGATGAAAAGATAAATGTAGGGGCATATTTGTTAAACTTTTCAAAGTAGATGGTGTTAAATCAGTTAGAAAATAGTAAAGGGACATGTTTGTTAACTTTGCATAGTACAAGGACAAAAAGGTGTATTAACCCTTGTTCCTAAATATGAAAATGGAACAATGAATAAATTGTTATGAAAATGATGGAGAACTATGAACTATGAAGTAGAGAGAAAACACAAGAGAGAAAGATGAGAGAATTGCTTCTTCTTATTCATACCAATAGATACAATGATGTGCTCTATTTATAGGCACATAATACATAACTCCTATAGAGCCATTTGCCAACGGGAAAAGCCGTTGGTAAAGGGAAAGGAAAGAGAAGGAGGAGGAAGAGGAAGAGGAAGAGAGGGATGATGTGGAGGAGCGGCGGCGGCGGCGAGGCGGCGGCGGCGGCGGGGGTGGCGGCGAGGCGGCGGCGGTGAGGGAGTGAGGGTGGAGAAGAGGAAGAGGAAGGGGAAGAGGAAGAGGAAGAGGAAAGAGGAGGAAAGGTTTGATTTGGTTTAGATTTGGTTTGGTTTGGTAATTAGGGTGAGTGTTTAGGTTTGGGTTTTGGGTTTGGTTTAGATGATGTGGCAATGTAGATGATGTGGCTGCCTTGATGGCATCGCCACGTATGCAAATGGATGGAAAATTGGATGTCCGTAGTCGGTAGTGACCGTTAGGATAATCGATCAAAGTTGTGTGAGTGCTAAGAAATTTTTTGAACATCAGTGATCGTCGGGTTATTTGTCCAAAGTTTGGTGATCATTTTAGTAACCAACCCCATATTTTCCATTTTGGCCAATCATTTCTTTCTTTGCATGCATTAATTAATTTGGCTCATGATCCACATTTTTGCTTATCAAATTTAGTGCTGCATTGTAATAAATTTTTTCATCAACGTTGACTTTATCATGATTCCAAAGTTTTTCATCAAATACATTGATATATCTTTCATTCATAATTATCAGGTACCTGATGCTCTTCAGGAGCACATGTATTTGTTTGATATCCTTTATCTTACCCTCAATTTTGACCATCTTAATTTAAAGCTCCTTTTCACCTTTTGAGGATTTATATCTTTGGAATCGATTGATTTTTCATACTTAATGAGTGCTTTAGACTCATTTGTGTTTTTACCAATACGAAAACACTTATGTTGGAGCAAATGTAGTTGGCATAAGAGATTTTTTATGTCGCTATATTCGGGTCGTTAAAACGTCTGGCAGTTGATTAACTCAACTTTGTTAATGAATTATCCTTATGAACTTCAAGTTCATACTGCTTAGTGCGAGGATCAAAATGAGATAATGATAATTCATTCCAACGAATCTCTTTGCCCAACCTTTGATTTTCTCCCCCTAATGTTGGGAAATTTAAATCACAAAATGATGTGTTCATCTAAATGAGTCATCTATAAATCTCCCGACAATAGTGTAAATATTTTACTATCAACGAAGACTCGTACCCAACATATATAATTTCCCAATCTATATTATTGAGACTTATCTTAATGAATTGTGGTGGAGCAATTGAGATGTATATATCACATCTTAATATTCTTATATGGGAAATATGAGGTTTTGACCCAAAACCAAATGTAACGGGGGAACTCATTATAACTTGTTGGCGTAATGCGAATTTATGTTTTTCATCTAGAGGAAAAAGTATATAAGATATTGAGAATATTTATTTTCAATAATTTATTTCACGTATTGGATAATCATGAAAATATGCTCATAATCAAACTGATCTAGCTAATAATCTCGCGAATGGTAGGTTGCGAGTATATAATCTAGACACATGAGAATGTCTAGTTGATGCATCGATTAAAATTAGAAAACATCTAAACGGATTATATGTTAGGTGTATCGTATGGATCCAAATATCACCCTTATTCTTTATGTAAGCGATTCATTGCTTACTTTTGTCAATAATTATCCAATAATCAACTTAGATTGATGTGTGTGGAATATTTCAAAATTAACCACACATATTCTCAATTCGCATAATTGTAGAACCGAGATGGTCTAACCGGTTATGCCAAATAATTTTGCCAGGAGAAGTAAACTTTTAGTTTACATTTGTAAGAGCTTCAATGTGATGATAAATTATAATACTTCCAATATTTTTGTCATCATAATCTATATATGTGAATATGATGAACATACATTCATTATCTTGTCTTTGTTTTCACAATATGATATTCATTAATGTGATATCTTTATAACTTAATATATTCATACACAATTGTGTAAAATATAATGCACACCATCAATATGGAATCTCTTTCCTCAATGTAATAACTTTGGAGGATGTAATAGATTATAAATTTTATCAATGTGAAAATTTTCATCCATTGAATAATATAAGCTCTTTCTATTATTAGTTTTGGCTCTTTTTTGCCATATTATAAAAAAAAGTATTACGCATCTTTTATTGATGGTATATGTCGATACATCATCGATAATGTACATCGGCATTACTTGATATTGATAGTGCTTGTAAAGCATCTTATTTAAATTGATAAATAAAATATCACAATTCAACTTTCAATTATTGATATCACAAATTAGGTGGTCATTGTTTCTTTCACAATCGATAAAGATGATATATTTGTGAATAATTAATAGTAATATGATCCACCATTATTTATTTGTAATTCTACAACTGATACGATGTATGAACAATTCTTGTTTCACTAGGAGCATTGCATACTCCTCATTTGGAATAAAATTCTTTTGATATCATGTCTCTTAATACATTCAAATCATGGATTGTAATAGTATCTTATACATTCACTTCATGGAATGCAATACTATATTTTTTATCATTGACACACAATTATATATATCATCCATTACCTAATATAGGAAATCGTAATAGTGTCATTCGGACTATGATCATCCAAACAAACTTGATAGTTGTATTACCATTATGTGATCATATTCATTCTCTCTTTCAAGTTTGTGAAAGACACTTGAAATTTCATTCTTATGACCATTACAATCATAGATGAATGTCTTCTTTTGTTCACTTGTGGAAACATAGATATTGTCACTTTATAGACATCATTATAATCATTCATATCAAGGAATGATATCATGTCTCATGGATCATCAACATTTGAGACATATAAGATAATTCATTTTCTTTGGATAACATGTGTATCTTGATACACTTATTCTCATGGAATGCAATTGTATATTCCAAAGCATTGGTTCAAATACAAATCTTTCTCACATGAATCATAATCATGTTTTGCTACTTTGATTTGGACAAAATGTTATTGTAGCATATGTGTTGGATACATTCTCTATGAAAAATGACAAATAGTCTTCTAGACTATTGATATTCAAATCAATTCCAACATCCAACCATCATTGTTTCCAAAATCATCTCAACGAATGGCTTGTGCCAATATGAATCACGTCTTTGATATAATCATACTTGAGAACAAAAACAATAAAATAAAACATATAAGAACAATAACTAATTGAAACTTCATGAGATAGATTTTATACCTTAAGATGATGATCTTGTTCTCCAAAGAGTAAAGCTTCGTAAATCTCCAAGTGGGCAGAGCTTCGTGCTGATAACGTGTTATGAAAATGATGTAGAACTATGAAGTAGAGAGAAAACACAAGAGAGAAAGAGGAGATAATTGCTTCTTCTTATTCATACCAATAGATACAATGATGTGCTCTATTTATAGGCACATAATACATAAGTCCTATAGGCTAATGTAATTACACATGAATAGAGAGTATAATGAGTCATGAATGGGCTCATATAATTACATATGAATGGGGAGAAGAATGGGTCAAGGAAGACATTGATTCTTATGATCAATGTTAAGGAAGCATCCTAGGTAGCATCTTATGTGAAGGTAGCATCCTATGTGAATCATGGACATTCACTACAATATTATTCATAACATAAATATATATTTTAATAAGATTTTACTTATATGCTGCTATGGGAAATCAAGGCTTGAGATCAGGCTCCAACCCTTTCCAAGGGTTGGAAGCCTTCCAACCTTTTCTCAGCCATTAGATCACACTTTGACCCTTTGACTAATCTAATGGTCTAGATTGTTAGGGGTATTTAGGACTTTACACATACCATTAATATTCACATTGACCAGCCGGTGACTCTCCGGCGGCCGGCCACCGTCGCCGGCGACCGGCCGCCGTCGCCGACGTATTTTCCGGCGACCGCGCCGCCGCCGGTGACTTTTCCGGCGAGACTCTGGTGAATTTTTTTTAAACTAGTTACCACATTTTTCTGTTAACGAGTTACAGTTTTTTTTAACTGATAACTAGTTAACATCGTTTTTGTTTGATAATTTGTTAACAAATTTTAACCAGATAACTAGTTAACGAATAATATATAATAAAAAATTTAACGAGATTTTTTGTTAACATGTTATCTAACTAGTTATGTTATTTTTACCTAGTTAACTAGTTAATAATTTTAGGTGATAACTTGTTATCAACATTAGTTAACTAGTTATCAGGTTATTCTAATGTGAACTAGTTATTTTATTATTAACTAGTTAACTAATCAAGTTAACTAGCTAACAAAGTTTTAAATTTTGTTGTTAACTAGTTAACAGTATTTTTTAACTGATAACAAGTTAACATGGTTTTTACCTGATAACTAGTTAACAACGTTTTTTGTTTGTTAACTAGTTAACATCATGATTTAGATAACTAGTTAACAAAAAATTTAGTTGATAACTAGTTAACACATTTTTTGCTGTTAACAGTGTTTTTTTAACTGATAACTAATTAACATGATTTTTATCTGATAACTAGTTAACAACGTTTTTGTTTGATAACTTGTTAACAGATTTAGGTGATAACTTGTTATCAACATTAGTTAACTAGTTATCAAATTAACATAATTAGTTAACTAGTTAACATCAAGACTAAGATAACTAGTTAACGAGATTATTAGATAGCTAGTTATCGTGATTATTTGATAAATAGATAATATTATGATTAGATAACTAGTTAACGAGTGTATTTAGCTGATAATTAGTTATCAAAATTAGTTAACTAGTTAACATCATAATTAGATAATGAGTTAACAGGTTATACGAACTAGGTAACATGTTACCATTTATATGAACTAGTTAACATGTTATTCGACGATGACCAATTTCAATTACGAAATCAGTGACTGAAAATTGTTAACCATTAGAAAAATCTACACATTAGGTGTCAAAATCATCTATGAGCAGCAAGCAAAGAAACAAAGTATTGAAAATAACAACCTCAACTCATAGATCGTAACTAGTACCTAGATATAATCTTTTAAATTGAAAACTACAGCCTCTTGCAGAGAGGAATCATCAGCTTTTCATTAATCAGTCGAAGGTCATTGACCTTTCAGGAAGTGGCGGTTCCATACTTCCATTCACCTTCTTCTCCGGTCAACCCACAATGGCCGGCGAACCCGATTCCACCACCAGCGACATCCAAGAATCGCGGAAACCTTTTTCTCTCGATATTTCAGGCCACGTTCATCTTCTAATCCATCGCCCCATCTCTTGTGACCTCTGTGGCCTATCTTCGGAACTCTGGCGAGGCTAAATCGGCAATCAAAATCGTGACCCGACGCCGACTCCAACTTCGTCTTCTAATCCATCGCCCCATATCGTGTGACCTCTGTGGCCTCTCTTTGGAACTCTGGCGAGGCTAAGTCGGCAATCAAAATCGTGACCCGACACCGACTCATACCCACCTCTGATTTCTGATTCTGCTCAAGTATCCATACGGTGATATCGGCATTCGAGCAAGAGGCGGGTATGGGATCGACGGCGACCTACACGGTGCTGGCTTTGCAGACGATCTCCAAGCAGTTCTGAT
Source organism: Linum lewisii (assembly GCA_034768395.1). NCBI lineage: Eukaryota > Viridiplantae > Streptophyta > Magnoliopsida > Malpighiales > Linaceae > Linum > Linum lewisii. The sequence continues at coordinate 8,797,209 of CM068302.1, forward strand.
CTCAGAAAGGGAGTTTGGATCGGGGCGGAAGGAAGTTGCAAGATGGCGGCGGCTGATATGGGGAAGGAAATGGCAACTAGGTTTAATTAATTTTGTGTAATACCGATTTTACCCTTCGGCTTTTTGGTTGGAACCGGTCCAACCCTTAAAGGGTTGGAGCCGGATCTTGTGCCGGAAATCAACTCCTTTAAAAATTCAGTTTTTGCTTGAGAGAATAAATTTCCACATTCAACTGTTTTAAACATTAAAATATTATTATTTTTGTTTAAATAACTGAAAATCCTCAGGAGAAGCTCTAGAAACCTCAAAATGCTGAGTTGTCAACTGAAAAATCTTATTTCTGCATATATATTACTAGATTATCAGCGGCCCATTGACCGTTATTTGGTGTTAATATTTTATTGGAAAATTATTTTTATTTAGATTACATAGAAGTGTGGTTAAATTTTTCTACTTTTTAATATATAATAATGTAATTCATATGTTGGTAAAAACTTATAAATTTGTTATCAATTGTTGGGGATATAATAAACAAAAGCATTATAGTTATGCTTTCTTGTTATTACGTTAAAAACACTATAACTTTTCTTTGATTAAATAGTAAACTACTCCAATCATTAGGCGTGGCATTGTTGGTTGTTCATTTTGTCTCTTAACGATGACGTTGAGAGCCTTGTTCGTGAGAAAAGAATAAAAAAAAATTGTTTGTCAGAACCGATTTTTATCCAAAATACCCTCATTTCTAGAATGAAGGAGGAGCTCTAAAATGCTGAAAAGCTTATCTGGCAACTCCAAAATGGATATTCTCCTTTAATATATTTGTAGATTATTGAAATTAATATTTCGTCACAAGTTATCATGTATCTATTCAAGTAAAATAATGAATAATCAAGTAACACTTTATGGTTTAGCATACCCATGATTTGGTAAGCCTAACGCCGATAAAGTAATTGATGTTTTACTAGATTATTCCATAATCATCTGGTATTTTCTAATCTATGTGCTTATATCCTCACTTGTGTTTTAATTGTGCATTTTAAGTTTGATGTTTGGAAATGGATAAACTAATGGAACATTAGGCCCTTGATGAAATTGAGCGTAGTCCAAAGAGACTGTCAGATTGAGCATCAAATTTCATTATTTGAAGGTGGATTTTCAATCTTTTATTAATTCGATCTAAGTGAGAGCCAAGGTCTAAGGGAAAAAATTCTTTCTTAGAAACATCAGACACTTCATCGTACACCATTGCTTGGATTAATTTGGGTGCGAGAAATACCAACACTTCACCCTTCTAGCTGTCATAGTACTTTGATTAAAAAAAAAATAATTTTGAAACAGGCAGACTAGGTGGTCACATATCATGAATTTATTTAATTGGAGACTTATTGAGTCAATAATTTATCACATAATTAATTAGTTATATCATATTTTCACTTAGTTTACACATAAGATATTAAGATTGAACTAGTTTTTAAAAAGATTGAAATAGTTTTTAAATATTGACTTTTGGTGAATTTAAATTATTAATCCGATTGAGTCAGGTTGAGATTGAGCTAAATCGGGTTAGCTGAAAATGAAGATGAAGATGGTGACCATCTAGGAGAATATTAGTTATTTTGAGTTTTTTCCAATTTTTCATAGGCTAACCATCACCGAAATGGCAAAAAACTGAATAGTGCGGAATTATGTCCTAAAATGCATAGATTTTATCCAAATTTTGAGGCCAGACGGGAATGAACATATATTTCAGGCAGTTTCTACCATCCATAAGAATATTAGTCATTTTGAGTTTTTTTTTCCTTAATTTTTCATAGGTTAACCATCACCTAAATGGGAAAAAACTGAAAAGTGCGGTATTATGGATTAAATGACTAGATTTTCTCCAAATTTCAAGGCCAAACATGATTGAGCATCTCGGCCATAATTTTTGACAAATCTAGCACGAATATTTTTACAAATCTAGCCTAAAATTTGATAAATCTAGCCCAAAAATTTAACAAATGTAGCTCGGATATTATGCCCACTAAGTTGGGGTCTGATCAAGCTACAATCATTCATATCACAAGTCAAACATGTTTTTCAAATGTTAGAGAGATCTCAGTGGGTGCGTTTGTTGTATTATTGTTTGTGCTATGTTAAATTTTGTTAGTAGATTATCATGACATTTTGAGATAAGAACTCGTGATTATCGAATATTTCAAGACTATATGTTAAACATCAACCTAGAAGTATCTAGAAACGTGTAGTTGCCAAAAATATGGGTAAGTACTAACATGAATAAATATGAAGAATATTAATTTATTTTGAGGTTTTGATTATACTATAATTAAGGTAATAAAATGAATTAACTTGGAAATATGAAAGTAAGTTTAGTACTTACCTTTTGTACTCACCTTTTCATGTACTTTTTTCTTCTTCAGAACATACACTTTTAGACACATGTTTATCTCTTTATACTGATGTACAGGATTATGTATATACTTTTTGTACAAAACCATGTACTCAATTTTTATACAATTAAACTTAATATGTGATTTTGAACTCTTAATGTACCTTGTCCTTACACAATTTAATGTTGGACTCTCCATGCATAAAAAAAAAGTCAAAAGCCCAACTCCCACCTTGTTAATTTCTTCCATCTATTCATGTGAGATAAAATTAATATATAAGAAAACAAACAACCTAAAACATGAACAATGCGAAAAAGCTGCAAATTTGAATTCACCCCTTATTGTGTTTTTTTAGGAAAACGGAGCAAAGCGCCTTCAATTAATTAGAAATCGACCTGCCTTCGAAAATACCTATACAATCACGACGAAGAAAATAACCAAGAGTGCAGTCTGAAACATCAATCGGGTGAGTTCCTAGAGGGAAGCCATGCCCAATGTCAGCCAAATAACCTGCCACATAGTTCCCCTCCTTGTAAACGTGTGAAATGGTGACTTCCCAGTCACATAGCAGAAGCACACGGATCGAAACAACTGAATGATATAGATATATGGTTAACATAGAACACATAACCAAATCACTTAACCAAATACCAACATCAATGAAGAAATATAGATAAGAACACTACACATAGAGAATCTCTTCAATCTCATTTCATTTATTATAAAACTCAATCCATCATCAAATTACAACATGAACTCCAAGTCCATTATTCAAAAGCTAGGTATTACTATATGCCAAAACATTGGGTAATGCTAACATCAATAAATAAGGGAAAAATTAATTGAAATTAATTTTTTAGGATTTTGTCAAACACTAACATTAGCTGAAGATGATGAAATCACAAAAAAACACCAACGTCATGACCAAGATGAAAGTTGAAATGGACGAAGGACCAAAATGGCGAAGCAGTTGAAGTAGGAGGAGGTAAATTGAGTGATTTATAGTATATGGGGCTATTTGTACCACGTCGGCTTTCCTCCTCATCAGCCCCCTCTACCACATCATCAACTGCTCTCTTCACCGGAATCAGATACTTCATCGGTGGGTTACGCACCGACTACATGCGGAGGTGTGGTGGAGAAACAAGGACAGAGATTCTCATCTCGCATCCCCACCTGCATTGGAAAATGGAATACCCAATTGTTGGGAAATGGAAAAGACGATTGTGACGAATCTCGACATCTTGAACTAACTAGAGTGAGAGGTGGAGGAGGTAAATCAAGGCTGGGAAATTGAATCGAGGATGAGATGAAGCATAAGAAGAGATGAGAAGAAGAAGCCATTGTTGAGTGATTAGGAGACACTTAATTAGTTGTTGATGAAAAGATTAAGTGGCTAAGAGGCTTATTTATAGGGACAAATCGTAAATGTAACGTATGTTGGGGAAGACTTTTGTTTTTTGTTTCTAGAAAGAACTCGTTGTATTTGGACGAGTTCATGGTTTGATTCATGATTCAGTAATAGGGTGTGGAGATTTTGACCATTGTCGATAACTAGCGTGAATATGTCTCCCTCTTGGTGAGCAGATTTAAAAATTGATTAATGTATTTTCCTTCTTTATTTCTTATAGTGATACACACCGTTTAACTAATTGAGGGAGTACTATACTAGTACTAGACAAAAAAATATAGAAGTATATTAACTAAAAAATTAATATTTTGTCACAAGTCATTATGTATTTATCAAAGTAAAATAATGAATAATCAAGTAACACTTTATGGTTTAGGATATCCATGATTTCGTAAGCCTATAAGACCGATAAAGTAATTGTTGTTTTACTAGATTATTCATTAATCATCTGGTATTTCCTAATCTATGTGCTTATATCCTCACTTTTTGTTTTAATTGTGCATTTTAAGTTTGATGTTTGGAAATGGCTAAACTAATGAAACATTAGGCCCGAGATGAAATTGAGCGTAGTCTAAAAAGATTGTCAGATTGAGCATCAAATGTCATTATTTGAAGGTGGATTTTCAAATTTTTATTGATTTTATCCGAGTGAGAGCCAAGGTTTAAGGGAAAATTTTCTTTCTTAGATTGACATCAGACACTTCATCGTACACCATTGCTTGGATTGATTTGGGTGCGAGAAATACCAACACTTCACCCTTCTAGCTGTCATAGTACTTTGATTAAAAAAATATAATTTTGAAATAGGCAGACTAGGTGGTCACTTATCATGAATTAATTAGTTGGGGACTTATTGAGTCAATAATTTATCATATAATTAATTAGTTATATCACATTTCACTTAGTTTACACATTTTTAAGATGATAAGATTGAACTAGTTTTTAAAAAGATTGAACTAGTTTTGAAATATTGACTTTTGGTGAATTTAAATTATTAATCCGATTGAGTCAGGTTGAGATTGAGCTAAATCGGGTTAGCTGAAAATGAAGATGAAGATGGTGACCATCTAGGAGAATATTAGTTATTTTGAGTTTTTTCCAAATTTTCATAGGCTAACCATCAACGAAATGGCAAAAAACTGAATAGTGAAGAATTATGTCCTAAAAAGCATAGATTTTATCCAAATTTCGAGGCCAGACACGAATGGACATTATATCAGCAGTTTTGACCATCCAGAAGAATATTCGTCATTTTGAGTTTTTTCCTTAATTTTTCATAGGCTAACCATCACCGAAATGGGAAAAAAATCAAAAGTGCGGTATTATGGCTTAAATGCCCAGATTTTCTACAAATTTCAAGGCCAGACATGATTGAGCATCTCGCCCATATATTTTGAAAAATCTAGCCCGAATATTTTGACAAAATTTAGCCTAGAAATTTGACAAATCTAGCCCATAAATTTTGACAAATCTAGCCCGAAATTTTTACAAATCTAGCCTAAAATTTTATAAATCTAGCCCAAAAATTTAACAAATGTAGCTCGGATATTATGCCAACTGAGTTGGGGTCTAATCAAGCTACAATTATTCATATCACAAGTCAAACATGTTTTTCAAATGTTAGAGAGATCTCACTGGGTGCGTTTGTTGTATTATTGTTTGTGCTATGTTAAATTTTGTTAGTAGATTATCATGACATTTTGAGATAAGAACTCGTGATTATCGAATATTTCAAGACTATATGTGAAACATCTACCTAGAAGTATCTAGAAATGTGTAGTTGCCAAAAATATGGGTAAGTACTAACATGAATAAATATGAAGAATATTAATTTATTTTGAGATTTTGATTATACTATAATTAAGGAAATAAAATGAATTAACTTGGAAATATGAAAGTAAGTTTAGTACTTACCTTTTGTACTCACCTTTTCATGTACTTTTTTTCTTCTGAACATACACTTTTAGACACGTGTTTATCTCTTTATACTGATGTACACGGTTATGTATATACTTTTTGTACAAGACCATGTACTTAATTTTTATACAATTAAACTCAATATGTGATTTTGAACTCTTAATGAACCTTGTCTTTACACAATTTAATGTTGGACTCTCCATGCATAAAAAAAAAGTCAAAAGCCCAACTCCCACCTTCTTAATTTCCGGCCAAAGGATGGTGACATAATTTTAATTATGTCACCTGAACAAAATCAACCCACAGTCGCAAGATCTTGGATGGATTAAGATATGAAATGATTTGGAATTAATTGCATTTATTTGCTTTGATTTATTAGGGGCTGTATTTATATTAGGATATTTTATACTTATTCTTTGCAATCAATCATTTATATCAGTTACCAAATTATCACTAATATTATTCTCAGTCAAATTCGAGATATAACCTATCTCATGCTTCTTTTTTTTCATTATTCAGTCCATAATCACATTTTCCTAGCCCGCGGCTGTTTGCTTGTCTCATGGAGTCTCATGTTTGTAATCGACGAGGCCAACCAGCAGCCTAAGAGCGGAGGTTTTGATCTTAATCTCATACCCGATGATCAAATCGACGAAAATGATTCAGAAACGACCGAGAATAATGTACCATCTTCAGGCAATCTCGAAATTATGCAAGGACATGGTATGAAGCTAATAATAGTATCCAGCCAATACTATTATTTCTAAGCTAATAATAGTATCCAGCCAATACTATTATCCGAACCTGGGTATGGGTTCTTCGTGATTCTTGAGCCGACGGCGGATTTACCTAACAAAGGGAACACAATCAACAATCGAAAGGAGTAGTGATGAAACGCCAGTGGGGATGGCTTCTGGGAGTGCTTACCTAAATGAATGGAGTGAGTTGTCGGATTCGTCGACGGAGAATACTCCTTCATTTTGAGTTTTTTTTCCTTAATTTTTCATAGGTTAACCATCACCTAAATGGGAAAAAACTGAAAAGTGCACTATTATGGCTTAAATGACTAGATTTTCTCCAAATTTCAAGGCCAAACATGATTGAGCATCTCGGCCATAAATTTTGACAAATCTAGCCCGAATATTTTTAAAAATCTAGCCTAAAATTTGATAAATCTAGCCCAAAAATTTAACAAATGTAGCTCGGATATTATGCCCACTGAGTTGGGGTCTGATCAAGTTACAATCATTCATATCACAAGTCAAACATGTTTTTCAAATGTTAGAGAGATCTCAGTGGGTGCGTTTGCTGTATTATTGTTTGTGCTATGTTAAATTTTGTTAGTAGATTATCATGACATTTTGAGATAAGAACTCGTGAGTATCGAATATTTCAAGACTATATGTTAAACATCGACCTAGAAGTATCTAGAAATGTGTAGTTGCCAAAAATATGGGTAAGTACTAACATGAATAAATATGAAGAATATTAATTTATTTTGAGGTTTTGATTATACCAAAATTAAGGAAATAAAATGAATTAACTTGGAAATACGAAAGTAAGTTTAGTACTTACCTTTTGTACTCACCTTTTCATGTACTTTTTTCTTCTTCTGAACATACACTTTTAGACACTTGTTTATCTCTTTATACTGGTGTACAGGATTATGTATATACTTTTTGTACAAAACCATGTACTCAATTTTTATACAATTAAACTTAATATGTGATTTGAACTCTTAATGAACCTTGTATTTACACAATTTAATGTTGGACTCTCCATGCATAAAAAAGTCATAAGCCCAACTCCCACCTTGTTAATTTCTTCCATCTCTTCATGTGAGATAAAATTAATATATAAGAAAACAAACAACCTAAAACATGAACAATGCGAGAAAGCAGCAAATTTGAATTCACCCTTATTGTGTTTTTTTTTAGGAAAACGAAGCAAAGCCCTTCAATTAATTAGAAATCGACCTGCCTTCGAAAATACCTATACAATCACGACGAAGAAAATAACCAAGAGTGCAGTCTGAAACATCAATCGGGTGAGTTCCTAGAGGGAAGCCATGCCCAATGTCAGCCAAATAACCTGCCACATAGTTCCCCTCCTTGTAAACGTGTGAAATGGTGACTTCCCAGTCACATAGCAGAAGAACACGGATCGAAACAACTGAATGATATGGATATATGGTTAACATAGAACACATAACCAAATCACTTAACCAAATACCAACATCAATGAAGAAATATAGATAAGAACACTACACATAGAGAATCTCTTCAATCTCATTTCATTTTATTAAACTCAATCCATCATCAAATTACAACATGAACTCCAAGTCCATTATTCAAAAGCTAGGTATTACTATATGCCAAAACAATAGGTAATGATAACATCAATAAATAAGGGAAAATATTAATTGAAATTAATTTTTTAGGATTTTGTCAAACACTAACATTAGCTGAAGATGATGACATCACAAAAAAACACCAACGTCATGACCAAGATGAAAGTTGAAATGGACGAAGGACAAAAATGGCGAAGCAGTAGAAGTAGGAGGAGGTAAATTGAGCGATTTATAGTATATGGGGCTATTTGTACCACGTCGGCTTTCCTCCTCATTAGCCCCCTCTACCACATCATCAACTGCTCTCTTCACCGGAATCAGATACTTCATCGGTGGGTTACGCACCGACTACATGCGGAGGTGTGGTGGAGAAACAAGGACATAGATTCTCATCTCTCATCCCCACCTGCATTGGAAAATGGAATACCCAATCGTTGGGGAATGGAAAAGACGATTGTGATGAATCTCGACATCTCGAACTAACTAGAGTGAGAGGTGGAGGAGGTAAATCAAGGCTGGGAAATTGAATCGAGGATGAGATGAAGCATAAGAAGAGATGGAAGAAGAAGAAACCATTGTTGAGTGATTAGGAGACACTTAATTAGTTGTTGATGAAAAGATTAAGTGGCTAAGAGGCTTATTTATAGGGAGAAATCGTAAATGTAACGTATGTTGGGGAAGACTTTTGTTTTTGTTTCTAGAAAGAACTCGTTGTATTTGGACGAGTTTATGGTTTGATTCATGATTCAGTAATAGGGTGTGGAGATTTTGACCATTGTTGATAACTAGCGTGAATATGTCTCCCTCTTGGTGAGCAGATTTAAAAATTGATTAATGTATTTTTCTTCTTTATTTCTTATAGTCATACACACCGTTTAACTAATTGAGGGAGTAGTATACTAGTACTAGACAAAAAATATAGAAGTATATTAACTAAAAAATTAATATTTTGTCACAAGTCATTATGTATTTATCAAAGTAAAATAATGAATAATCAAGTAACACTTTATGGTTTAGGATACCATTATTTCGTAAGCCTATAAGACCAATAAAGTAATTGAAGTTTTACTATATTATTCCATAATCATCTACTATTTCTTAATCTATGTGCTTATATCCTCACTTTGTGTTTTAATTGTGCATTTTAAGTTTGATGTTTGGAAATGGCTAAACTAATGAAACATTAGGCCCGGGATGAAATTGAGTGTAGTCCAAAGAGATTGTCAGATTGTGCATCAAATTTCATTATTTGAAGGTGGATTTTCAAATTTTTATTGATTTCATCCAAGTGAGAGCCAAGGTCTAAGGGAAAAAATTCTTTCTTAGAGTCGACATTGGACACTTCATCGTACACCATTGCTTCGATTGATTAGGGTGCGAGAAATACCAACACTTCACCCTTCTAGATGACATAGTACTTTGATTAAGAAAAATATAATTTTGAAACAGGCAGACTAGGTGGTCACATATCATGAATTTATTTAGTTGGGGACTTACTGAGTCAATAATTTATCATATAATTAATAAGTTATATCACATTTAACTTAGTTTACACATTTTTAAGATATTAAGATTGAACTAGTTTTGAAATATTGACTTTTGGTGAATTTAAATTATTAATCCGATTGAGTTAGGTTGAGATTGAGATAAATCGGGTTAGCTGAAAATGAAAATGAAGATGGTGACCATCTAAAAGAATATTACTTATTTTGAGTTTTTTCCAATTTTTCATAGGCTAACCATCACCGAAATGGCAAAAAACTGAATAGCGCGGAATTATGTCCTAAAATGCATAGATTTTATCCAAATTTCGAGGCCAGACGCGAATGGACATATATTTCAGGCAGCTTATACTATCCAGAAGAATATTAGTCATTTTGAGTTTTTTTCCCTTAATTTTTCATAGGCTAACCATCACCAAAATGGAAAAAACTCAAAAGTGCGGTATTATGGCTTAAATGCCTAAATTTTCTCCAAATTTCAAGGCCAGACGTGATTGAGCATCTCGCCCATATATTTTGACAAATCTAGCCCGAATATTTTGACAAAATTTAGCCTAGAATTTTGACAAATCTAGCCCGTAAATTTTGACAAATCTAGTCCGAAATTTTTACAAATCTAGTCTAAAATTTGATAAGTCTAGCCAAAAAATTTGACAAATGTAGCTCGGATATTATACCCACTGAGTTGGGGTCTAATCAAGCTACAATCATTCATATCACAAGTCAAACATGTTTTTCAAATGTTAGAGAGATCTCAGTGGGTGCGTTTGTTGTATTATTGTTTGTGCTATATTAAATTTTGTTAGTAGATTATCATGACATTTTGAGATAAGAATTCGTGATTATCGAATATTTCAAGACTATATGTTAAACATCGACCTAGAAGTATCTAGAAATGTGTAGTTGCCAAAAATATGGGTAAGTACTAACATGAATAAATATGAAGAATATTAATTTATTTTGAGGTTTTGATTATACTATAATTAAGGAAATAAAATGAATAAACTTGGAAATATGAAAGTAAGTTTAGTACTTACCTTTTGTACTCACCTTTTCATGTACTTTTTTTCTTCTGAACCATGTACTCAATTTTTATACAATTAAACTTAATATGTGATTTGAACTCTTAATGAACCTTGTCTTTACACAATTTAATGTTGGACTCTCCATGCATAAAAAAAAGTCAAAAGCCCAACTCCCACCTTGTTAATTTCTTCCATCTCTTCATGTGAGATAAAATTAATATATAAGAAAACAAAAATCCTAAAACATGAACAATGCGAGAAAGCAGCAAATTTGAATTCACCCCTTATTGTTTTTTAGGAAAACGGGGCAAAGCGCCTTCAATTAATTAGAAATCGTCCTGCCTTCGAAAATACCTATACAATCACGACGAAGAAAATAACCAAGAGTGCAGTCTGAATCATCAATCGGGTGAGTTCCTAGAGGGAAGCCATGCCCAATGTCAGCCAAATAACCTGCCACATAGTTCCCCTCCTTGTAAACATGTGAAATGGTGACTTCCCAGTCACATAGCAGAAGCACACGGATCGAAACAAATGACGGATATAGATATATGGTTAACATAGAACACATAACCAAATCACTTAACCAAATACCAACATCAATGAAGAAATATAGATAAGAAAACTACACATAGAGAATCTCTTTAATCTCATTTCATTTTATTAAACTCAATCCATCATCAAATTACAACATGAGCTCCAAGTCCATTATTCAAAAGCTGGGTATTACTATATGCCAAAACAATGGGTAGTGCTAACATCAATAAATAAGGGAAAATATTAATTGAAATTAAATTTTTAGGATTTTGTCAAACACTAACATTAGCTGAAGATGATGACATCACAAAAAAAACACCAACGTCATGACCAAGACGAAAGTTGAAATGAAGAAGGACCAAAATGGCGAAGCAGTCGAAGTAGGAGGAGGTAAATTGAGTGATTTATAGTATATGGGCCTATTTGTACCATATCGGTGTTAGGATCGCCTGCCACCAACAGGCCCACACTAGTATGATATTGTCCGCTTTTGGCCAAGCCCGCACGGATTTGTTCTTGGGTTCCTTCCCAAAAGGCCTCATACTAGTGTAGTTGGTGGACTCTTTTTATGCTAGACAAACTTCTCCTAGTTTGCCGATGTGGTACTTGGGTTGTTATCCCAACAATCCCTCCCTCAAACCAAGGACCACCCAACCGGTGTCCTTTGCTCCAACGATACACCTTTCTGTGGACATCTTGGCTGCCGTTAACTCCAACGGACCCGCTATCCTGACCTCCACCAGCCAGGAAGACATTCAGCACAAGGAACCGCCACAGAACCCTTTCGCGAGCAACTTGAGGGTTTCCACATATCCAGCTTCTGCGATCCAACTCCCTTGCCTTCCAACCAAGGCTCTGATACCAATTGAAAACAGAAGATTAGCAACTTTACTCAAAGATAACAATGAGAGAATCTAGAAGATAGGGAGAGAGAAATCTTAAATGAAGATTTTGCTGCAAAAGCCTTTCACGTTTAACAAACGATTGAAGAGTAGTAGACATGATTAATGAATGTGTTCAATAATCTTCAAACTCAAACACGGAGGAATTGGATGAGCGGGACAGAATCAGTGAGAGGATAGACTGGAAGTAAGTTAGAGAGAGACACAGGATTTTATGTGGTTCGGTATTACCCTACTCCCCGCCCAAGCAAGCTTGGGGAGTTACTTTTATTAAGTATTTCAATTACAACCCTCAAGACAACACTCTTGAGTAAACACCCTCTGTTTTTCACTTCACCGGTAAAACAGAGCAAACCACTTCCTGAACTGTATTCCCACAGAACTGCTTCGTGAACAAGAGGTGTGTCCCTTCTAATAGCCTTGTCAACTAGCCGTTGGAGGGATGACTCCAGCTTTAAATGTTGATTGATTTTTACCATTGATCATGCCTTCCTTTTGTGTCCTTTAATCAGATTAGAATACGGGCACAAAAATAGAATGAAAGGATTTGATTGAGAAAGAAGAAGATCTTTCATATGTGAGAAATCTGTTTGAGAAATCAGAGCAGGTTCGTGATCAAATAAAATCGAGACTAAACGTCTGCCACGAATTTGGTCCATCGGAAAGATGAACACAAGAACTGGAAGTAGCATGCCGCCAAATGTGGAAGGGCACTCTAGCACAAGACCACCATGGTTTGACGGAACTGGTTACCAATTCTGGAAAAGCAAGATGGAGGTATTCTTTATGAGCCTTGACAGTTCAGTCTGGCAAATGGTAAGGTCTAAAACCTTTAAACCTCCTGCTAATCTTGATAATATTACTGAAGAAGTAAAGACTAAAGTTCAATTGAATGCTAAGGCTATGAACGTCCTTTATTGTGCTTTATGTGATGAAGAATATAATCGCATATGTGCCTGTAAAACTGCTCATGAAATATGGAGTATTTTAGAAGCAACACATGAAGGAAATTCTTCTGTTAAAAATACAAAAATTGATCTATTTGTGCATGAATACGAAATGTTCAAAATGAATCCTAGTGAAACAATCTATGAAATGTATGGTAGATTCAATCTTATTGTAAATCGACTGTCTACTTTAGGAAGAAGCATTGAAAGATCTGATCTTATTAGGAAGGTTCTTAGATCACTACCTAGGGAATGGATGGCTAAAAGAACTGCAATAGAGGAAGCTAAAAATCTTAATACTCTTACTCTTGAAGATCTTATGTGATCCTTGCTGATTTATGAACTTGTCCTTAAACAAAATGAAATGTCAGATAAAAAGGCCGAGATTAAAGAAAAAGAAAAAGCAAAAAGGAATATCGCTTTTAAAGCAAAACTAAAGAATGAGGAAAGTTCAGGGGAAGAAGATGAAACTGAGAATATTGAAAAAGAAATTGCTTTGATGAGTAGTAAGCTTCGTAGATTGATAAGATACAAGAAAGAAAATGGAAGAGAAAACAGCCAATATAGATCTTCTGACAGGTTCAAACATAACAGAAATAATAGGGAATCTTCAAAATCAAAAAGGGATGATGATTAGAGTTTTTTATGACAACAATGTTATTTGCTATAAGTGTGGAAAAATAGGGCAATTCCTACTATCAAAACACCCCTTAGTGTTTTGATATGAAAACACCTATCATAACGATTCATTATTTAAGGAGAGATCTAATGGCTAATGTTAAAAGGGTAAGAGTGTAATTTGATATCTTTAATTTTATTTTATCTTATTTTCAAGATCTTTAATTGCAATTTAATTAAATCAATTTAATTTTCCATCTCTCCCTAGGGTTCTATTTTTCCGCCGTCTATACATTCTTTTTGCTTCTCCGACCATACCTTTTCTGATCATCTTCTCCGACCATCCTTTATAGTCGTTCGTTGTTCAGTTTTCATATTTAGGAACAATTATATAGGAGCCATTTATATATCTTTGGTCATTGTTCAGCTTTCATATTTATGAACAATCTTCTTAAAATATATCTTTGTTCATTGTTCCGTTTTCATATTTAGGTACAATCTTTTTAAAATATATCTTTTGTCATTGTTCCGTTTTTATATTTAGTAACAATTTTAGTAAAATATATGTTCCTAAATCGTCAATCGGAACAAATTTGCAACAATTAGATCTGATAAAATTAGCGACAGATGCTCGGCAAATTTGCTAAATCTCGAAGTCAAAAATGGTGAGTGGAGTGTGGAGAAAATGAGTGGAGTGTGGAGCGACGTGCTTAGAAATAGTAATACACATTTTATATTTGGACATTTTATAGCTAGGAAAAATTTCCATGTTTCCTCATAAAGAAAAACGCAGAAGATAAAGAAGACAAAGGGAGAAAAGGAAAGCGAGAGAACAGCGGACAAAAAAATAAACAGTGTCGGAATTAAACATGGGGAGAGAGATCGAGAAGAGCCGATCGCATTCGCAACATTAATCAATAAGGCGTTGCCCAGCAAAACTCTTATCAAGTGGTAAAGAAGAAGAAGAAGAAGGAAGAATAAGAGAGAGATAAGGAGGAAAGGGTAGATAGACAGTAGGGTAGAAGGAGCATGGGAGATCTATACGTATGGCTCATCTCCTTCTTCTTCCTTATTTCCCTAGGCAGATACTCGGAAAACTCGACGGCGGCGGCGGCTGGGCTGGAGCGGTGCGGCGACTAGGCTGGAGTAGTTGCGGCGGCTGGGCTGGCGCGGTGGTGGTGGCTGGGCTGGCGCGGTGGCGGCGGCGACTGGGCTGTCACGGCGGCGGCGGTGGTTGGTGGAGCAACACGACGATGGCTGGATGGAGCAACGGCGGCGACGACTGGATGTAGCAAAGCGGCAGCGGCGGTTGGTGGAGCAACTCGACGGTGACGAGATTGGAGCAAATAGGGTTGGGAGGAAGAGAGGTTTTTTGGCCGATTGTAAAAAGAATTAGGGTTTGTGGTCTAACCCTAGTATGATTTACTATATATATTAGTTCCAAATGACTATTTTATCCTTTTAATTTAGTCCATTAGATCTACTCTCTAATCCTACGGCTCTAAGAGGTGTTTTGATATCAAAACACTAAGGGGTGTTTTCATGGTAGTAGATCCCAAAAAACAGGGCATATAAGGTTTGAATGTCCTTTGACCAAAGGATCAAGAGGAAAAGCTTTAAAGGCATCTTGGAGTGAGTCGGATACTGACAGTGAAGACGACAAAAGCACAAAGAACTATGCTTTTATGGCAGTATCTGATCATGAAGAATCAGATGATGGACAGGTGAGTACATGTTCTTTAGATGACCTTGAATCAATCTCTAAAACTATTTTAGTAAATGCTTTTCTGGATCTTGAAAGTTATGTAACTAACTTGAAATCAAAAATCTCTCGTCTGAAAAATAAAAATCAAGTGTTAAGATCTGAAAAAGAAAAACTTAGATGTGATCATCAGACTAAAATAACTGAGATTCAGAAAATTTCACCTAGGCCTACTATCATTATTAAAAATAGATCTTCTGCATCTTTCATTTCTCCTATTTCTTCTGAACCTGGAATTCTAGGTCCGTTTCCAAGAAACTCTGATCTCACAAAAGATAAACTGGAATTTGAAAACTCAAAACTAAAAAGAGAAGTTGCGCTTCTTGAGAACTAGAATTTCTTAGCTCATCTTAGGATAAAAGAATTCAAATGTTCTTTTTGTGGAAAACAAGAGTTTCCTGAACATAAATCAAACTCAATTTCTAAACATCCTTCTACTATTCAAAATAGCAAGGTACCCAAGAAGACCTGGGTACCAAAACATCTAACCACTGCTCATGTTTCAGATAACTCAGAACCAGGAGAAGAAGTTGACTCCAAGAGACAATAAATGACATATGGACAGTGGCTGTTCACATCACATGACAGGAAATTCTAAACTATTCAGTTCTCTCACCTTGAAAAAGGGAGGTAAAGTAATGTTTGGTGATAATAGTTTCGGTTAGAAATCTTGGTCATGGATCCATTGGCTCCTTACCTAATCCTGTCTTCTCAAATGTCCTTCTTGTTGATTCTCTAAAACATAATCTCTTGTCTATTGGTTAGCTATGTGACTCTGGAAACAGAGTCTCCTTTGAATCTAACATCTGTTTTGTCAAAACTTCTGACACCAACAAACTGTTGTTTGTTGGAAACAGAAAAGAAAACATTTATTCAGTGAAACTTCTAAATACTGAAGCATTCAAGGAAAAGTGTTTTTCAGCAATTGAAAAGAACCTTGAATTCTTGTGGTATAGAAGACTTGGTCATGCAAGTCTTAGTAGGCTTGCAAGATTGTCAAAGCTTGATCTTGTTAGAGGACTACCAATGCTCAAAGAAACCAAGGAATTCTTCTGTCATGCCTGTTCTCTAGGAAAACAAACTCGTTCTTCCTTCAAAAACAAAACTGTTTCCTCAACCTCTCAACCTCTTGAACTACTTCACATTGACCTCTTTGGTCCAAGTAACATCATGAGTATTGGTGGAAAATACTACACCTTGGTTGTTGTTGATGATTTCAGTCGTTTTACATGGGTTAAATTTCTTGTTCATAAGAACGAAGCACTCTCTTCTCTCCAAAAATTGATTTCTGAAGAAGAAAATCAACTCAGTCTAAAAGTTAAGATCATTCGAAGTGATCACGGTGGAGAATTTGAATCAAGCTCCTTCAACTATTTCTGCTCCTCCATGGGAATTTGTCATGAATTCTCAGCTCCCAGAACTCCTCAGCAAAATGGAATTGCAGAAAGGAAGAATCGAGCACTACTTGATCTTGCCAGAACAATGCTTGCTGATCATGATACTCCCAAGCATTTTTGGGCAGAAGCGGTTGCTACTGCATGCTATGTCCTGAATAGAACATTAATTCGGAAGGAATTCTCAAAAACTCCCTACGAAATGATCAAACTTAGAAAGCCAAAATTGTCCTATTTTCATCCTTTTGTATGCAAGTGCTTCGTGCTCAACACAAAGGATATCTTAGGAAAATTCGATCCTAGATCCTCTCCAGCCAATCTTTTAGGTTATTCAACTCACAGTAAAGCCTTCCATGTTTTCAATCTCAACTCACGTAAGGTCGAAGAGTCAATTAATGTCGTCTTTGATGAGCAAACTCATTCAGCATCCTCAGCTCCATCTGCCGAGGAAGAAGAAGTTGTGACTTTCATTCCTTCACTACCTCAAGATCCTCCCTCAGAAGACCTTCCTCATTCCTCTTTATCTGTCTCTCCTACTCCAAACCCTTCTGAGTCATCCGGTGAGGCACCCGCTCCTCCTCACATTCTCAAAAGACATCCTCCTTCACAAATCATTGGAAATCCTAATGAATGCTTGGTAACACGATCCAAGAAACACCTTGACTTTGCAAATCAAGCCTTCTTGTCTACAACTGAACCAAAACATATCAAAGCTATGCAAGAAGAACTTCTTCAATTTGAGAGATGTGATGTTTGGGAACTTGTTCCTCTGCCTCCAAACAAAAGTGTCATTGGCACCAAATGGGTTTTTCGTAACAAAACCAACGAAGATGGGACTGTTACTAGAAATAAGGAACGACTGGTTGCACAAGGATATAATCAGGAAGAAGGGATTGACTTTGATTAAACTTTTGCACCAGTTGCCCGAATTGAAGCTATTCGAATTCTTTGTGCATTTGCTTGCTTCAAAGGTTTCACTCTTTATCAGATGGATGTGAAAAGTGTCTTTCTTAACGGACTTCTAAAAGAGGAAGTGTTTGTTAAACAACCTCCTGGTTTTGAAAATCACTCTTTTCCTTCTCATGTCCTTCGATTAAAGAAAGCCCTCTATGGACTTAAGCAAGCTCCGAGAGCATGGTACGAACGCCTCACATAATTTCTTATTTCAGAAAAATTCAGTCGTGGAAAAGTCGACACCACACTTTTTCTCAAATACGACAAGTCAGATATCCTTATTGTTCAAATCTATGTGGATGACATTATTTTTGGCTCCACAAACCCCTCTCTTTGCTCTGAATTCTGTTCTCTCATGACCGACACATTTGAAATGAGCATGATGGGAGAGCTAACCTACTTTCTTGGGCTCCAAGTTACCCAAAAAGCCTCAGGTATCTTCATTCATCAAAGTAAATATGTTCATTCAATGCTTGATAAGTTCGAGTTCTCTAGCTCTAACTCCTGTCAAACTCCCATGGCAACCTCTCTCACACTGGACAAAGATGAGCAAGGGATCCTCATTGATCCAACACTCTACAGAGGCATGATTGGTTCTCTGCTCTATCTAACGGCTAGTAGACCAGATATCCAATTTAGTGTATGTCTTTGTGCCCGCTTTCAGTCCTCTCCTAGAGAAAGTCATCTTAGTGCTGTTAAACGAATCTTTAGATATCTCAAAGGCACTGCCTCGATGGGATTATGGTATTCCAAAAATGATTCTTTTGATTTACTTGCATACAGTGACTCTGACTATGCGGGGTGCATTGTTGATCGAAAGCGCACTACTAGTTCTTGCCAGTTTCTAGGAGATAAACTTATTTCCTGGGCAAGTAAGAAGCAGAGCTCAGTGTTGTAAACTCATTTTCTAGGAGATAAACTTAATTCCTTTCCACATCTGAAGCTGAGTACATTGTTGCAGGTCAGTGTTGTACCCAAATTCTTTGGATTAAGTCACTGCTTCGGGACTACCTTATTCATCTGCCCACTAACCCTGTTCTCTTTGACAACACTAGTGCCATTTCAATCTCCAAAAACCCAGTTCAACATTCTAGAACTAAGCACATTCAAGTCAGGTTCCATTTCATTCGGGAATTAGTTCAAGACCAGGTCGTCTCTCTCTTTTTTATCTCCACCAATGATCAGCTGGCCGATTTATTCACAAAACCACTAAAGGAAGATAAGTTATGCGAGGTACGAACCAACCTCGGTATGGTAAGTGAATCGGATTTGGAAAATCTCTGAATCATTTCCCCTCTTTCCCACTACCATAATTAATACAGGGTCGGATTGGATTTGCTAAATCTTTTTCCCCCGCATGCACGTCCTTTCAAATTGGGGAAATAACTCCCTCTCTTTCCCTTCTGACGATCAATCTTCCTTTTCTTCACCTTCCCTCCTCTCCTTAAAAAGCAATCTCTTCCCTAGGGTTTTTGCATCCTCTCCCACAACTTCAACTTCCCGATTACCCTGCTCTTGCTTGAAATGTCTTCCCAAATCCCTCATGCCCACTATGTCGATATTCACCCAATGCCCTCTTTCTCTCCTGCTTATGATCACTCCTTCCGCACCAAAGAAATCCTTGATTTATATCAAGTCGATACAACGACTTTGTGAAATATGGTGTCAGCCCAGCCCCCTCATCTTCAATCTCGGATGGCACACTCTAGCATTCAGTGCTCCTGGAACTTACTGCGAAGAGGCAGTCAAGCACTTCTATTGCAATCTTCGAGTCCACACCGTTGACCCTCCTACAACATCCACTGTTGTCTTCGGCAAGAGAATTCCGATCTCTCCATCGGTGCCTGCCTCGGTCCTTGGTGTTCCTGTCGCTGGCTCAACTGTTCACACAGTTGCAGGACTTCATTGGGTCAGATGGGACATTCAACTACAAAATTGACTTTTGTGCCAGGTTCCAACAAATGCCCGACGGATCGAAGTCTTTCAGATACCTGAAACCCTCAGAGTTCTTCACTGGTATGTAACTCTGGTTTTCCTACCTCGTTCCTCTGATCTTGACCTCATCACTCCCATCGATGGATGGATTCTGTTTGGCGCTCTTCACTGAACTCGCCTCAGCTTGCCTCATCTGGTTCTTTCCTCCATCATCCAAGCGGCTACCCCTCAGTTTCAAGGGCATCTTCCATTTGCATCTGTTATCACGGCCCTTCTCCTTGAAGCTGGTGTTGATCTCTCTGACCATGTTCTTAAGAACAACTGTCGTGTCCTCCGTCCTCAGCATGTCCTTCTCCGAATTGGTTCCTTTCGTGCCCCGTTCCACCCTACAACAGGGGGAGAATCCTCTAGCTGGAAGACATGTATCTCAACCCACATTGCTCTTTCTTCATTTCCTCCTAACGAGTATTGTTGTGAAGCACATGCAGTTGCCAACGAGATGAAAGTCTTCAAGGCACTCATCAAACGAAAGGCAGGAAATGATCAGCTCACAGAAATGGCTGACTTGAATGCACCAGAGTTCTGTCTCCTTGCCAAGACTCGAATGATCAAGAAGCTGAACAAGCAAATCGATGAAATGGTTGAGTTCCTTCAGGGAAGAATGGATTGGTTCATGGCTGATCTGGAACAGGTGGATTTTGGTGACTCAGACCTTGCAAAGGAAGTAAAGAAGAATCTGATTCCAAAGCTCGACAAACCACCAAACATGAGTGACATGTTCGACTATGAAGAAGACCATTCCTTCATTTTCTAAACTCTCTGTGCTGTTCTTTCATTTTGTTTTGAACTGTTCTTAAGTGATCCTTCGGATCTCTTGATGTGTTGTTCCGTTTCTTTTGTTGTCTTCTTGAACTCTTTCTGAACTCTCTTTGAACTGTGACAGTTGGTTGAAATTTGGTTTAATTGTTGTTACTACTGATCTTAGGGGGAGACCTAGTCTTCCTTGCTAAAGAATGTGTGTGGTTGCAGGGCTTGAACTTAGGGGGAGATTGTTGGAAGAAAAAGTCCAATCCCTCAAACAGATTTCTCACATATGAAAGATCTTCTTCCTTCTCAATAAAATCCTTTCTTTCTATTTCTGTGCGCGTATTCTAATATGATTGTAGGACACAAAAGGAAGGCATGATCAAGGGTAAAAATCAATCAACATTTAAAGCTGGAGTCATCCCTCCAACGGCTAGTTGACAAGGCTATTAAAAGGGACACACCTCTTGTTCACGAAGCAGTTCTGTGGGAATACAGCTCAGGAAGTGGTTTGCTCTGTTTTACGGGTGAAGTGAAAAACAGAGGGTGATTACTCAAGAGTGTTTTCTTGAGGGTTGTAATTGAAATACTTAATAAAACTGACTCCCCAAGCTTGCTTGGGCGTGGAGTAGGGTAATACCGAACCACGTAAAATCATGTGTCTCTCTCTAACTTACTTCCAGTCTATACTCTCACTGATTCCGTCCCGCTCATCCAATTCCTCTCTGTTTGAGTTTGAAGATTACTGAACGCATTAATTAATCCTGTCTACTCTCTTCAATCGTTTGTTAAACGTGAAAGGCTCTTGCAGCAAAATCTTCATTGAAGATTTCTCTCTCCCTATCTTCTACATTTTCTCATTGTTATCTTTCAGAAAAGTTGATAATCCCCTGTTTTCAGTCGGCTTTCCTCCTCATCAGCCCCCTCTACCACGTCATCAACTGCTCTCTTCACCGGAATCAGATACTTCGTCGGTGGGTTACGCACCGACTACAGGCGGAGGTGTGACTAAGAAAGAAGGACGAGATTCTCATCTGGCATCCCCACCTGCATTGGAAAATGGAATTCCCAATCGTTGGTAAATGGAAAAGACGATTGTGACGAATCTCCACATCTTGAACTAACTGGAGTGAGAGGTGGAGGAGGTAAATCAAGGCTGGAAATTGAATCGAGGAGGAGAAGAAGCATAAGAAGAGGTGGAAGAAGAAGAAGCCATTGTTGAGTGATTAGGAGACACTTAATTAGTTGTTGATGAAAAGATTAAGTGGCTAAGAGGCTTATTTAAAGGGAGAAATCGTAAATGTAACGTATGTTGGGGAAGACATTTGTTTTTGTTTCTAGAAAGAACTTGTTGTATTTGGACGAGTTCATGGTTTGATTCTTGATTCAGTAATAGGGTGTGGAGATTTTGACCATTTTCATAAGAGCGTAAATATGTCTCCCTCTTGGTGAGCAGATTAAAAAATTGATTAAAGTATTTTCCTTCTTTATTTCTTATAGTGATACACATCGTTTAACTAATTAAGGGAGTAGTATACTAGTACTAGAAAAAAAAGAAGTATATTAACTAAAAAATTAATATTTTGTCACAAGTCATTATGTATTTATCAAAGCAAAATAATGAATAATCAAGTAACACTTTATGGTTTAGGATACCCATGATTTCGTAAGCCTATAAGACCGATAAAGTAATTGATGTTTTACTAGATTATTCCATAATCATCTGGTATTTCCTAATCTATGTGCTTATATCCTCACTTTGTGTTTTAATTGTGCATTTTAAGTTTGATGTCTGGAAATGGCTAAACTAATGAAAGATTAGGCCCGAGATGAAATTGAGCGTAGTCTAAAGAGATTGTCAGATTGAGCATCAACTGTCATTATTTGAAGGTGGATTTTCAAAATTTTATTGACTTGATCCAAGTGAGAGCCAAGGTCTAAGGGAAAAATTTCTTTCTTAGAGTCGACATCGGACACTTCATCGTACACTATTGATTGGATTGATTTGGGTGCGAGAAATACCAACACTTTACCCTTCTAGCTATCATAGTACTTTGATTAAAAAATATAATTTTGAAACAGGCGGACTAGGTGGTTACATATCATGAATTTATCATATAATTAATTAGTTATATCACATTTCACTTAGTTTACACATTTTTAAGATAGTTAAGAATTGAACTAGTTTTGAAATATTGACTTTTGGTGAATTTAAATTATTAATCCGATTGAATCAGGTTGAGATTGAGCTAAATCGGGTTAGCTGAAAATGAAGATGAAGATGGTGACCATCTAGGAGAATATTAGTTATTTTGAGTTTTTTCCAATTTTTCATAGGCTAACCATCACCGAAATGGCAAAACTGAATAGTGCATAATTATGTCCTAAAATGCATAGATTTTATCCAAATTTCGAGGACAGACGCAAATGGACATATATTTCAGGTAGTTTCTACCATTCAGAAAAATATTAGTCATTTTGAGTTTTTTTTCCTTAATTTTTCATAGGCTAACCTTCACCGAAATGGGAAAAAACTCAAAAGTGCGGTATTATGGCTTAGATGCCCAGATTTTCTCCAAATTTCAAGGCCAGACGTGATTGAGCATCCCGCCCATAAATTTTGACAAATCTAGCCTGAATATTTTGACAAAAATTTAGCCTAGAAATTTAACAAATCTAGCCCATAAAT
This sequence comes from Linum lewisii, assembly GCA_034768395.1. NCBI lineage: Eukaryota > Viridiplantae > Streptophyta > Magnoliopsida > Malpighiales > Linaceae > Linum > Linum lewisii. The sequence continues at coordinate 8,820,346 of CM068302.1, forward strand.
TTTGACAAATCTAGCCCAAATATTTTTACAAATCTAGCCTAAAATTTGATACTAGCCCAAAAATTTAACAAATGTAGCTCGGATATTATGCCCACTGAGTTGGGGTCTGATCAAACTACAATCATTCATATCACAAGTCAAACATGTTTTTCAAATGTTAGAGAGATCTCACTAGGTGCGTTTGTTGTATTATTGTTTGTGCTATGTTAAATTTTGTTAGTAGATTATCATGACATTTTGAGATAAGAACTCGTGATTATCGAATATTTCAATACTATATGTGAAACATCGACCTAGAAGTATCTAGAAATGTGAGTGCCAAAAATATGGGTATGTATTAACATGAATAAATATGAAGAATATTAATTTATTTTGAGGTTTTGATTATACTATAATTAAGGAAATAAAATGAATTAATTTGGAAATATGAAAGTAAGTTTAGTACTTACCTTTTGTACTCACCTTTTCATGTACGTTTTTTCTTCTGAACATACGCTTTTAGACACATGTTTATATCTTTATACTCATGTACACGATTATGTATGTACTTTTTGTACAAGACCATGTACTCAATTTTATACAATTAAATTCAATCTGTGATTTTGAACTATTAATGGACCTTGTCTTTACATCAATTTAATGTTGGACTCGCCATGCATAAAAAAAGTCAAAAGCCCAACTCCCACCTTCTTAATTTCATCCATCTCTTCATGTGAGATAACATTAATATATAAGAAAACAAAAAACCTAAAACATGAACAATGCGAGAAAGCAGCAAATTTGAATTCACCCCTTATTATTTTTTTTCGGAAAACGGGGCAAAACGCCTTCAATTAATTAGAAATCGTCCTGCCTTCGAAAATACCTATACAATCACGACGAAGAAAATAACCAAGAGTGCAGTCTTAATCATCAATCGGGTGAGTTCCTAGAGTGAAGCCATGCCCAATGTCAGCCAAATAACCTGCCACATAGTTCCCCTCCTTGTAAACGTGTGAAATGGTGACTTCCCAGTCACATAGCAGAAGCACACGGATCGAAACAACTGAAGGATATAGATATATGGTTAACATAGAACACATAACCAAATCACTTAACCAAATACCAACATCAATGAAGAAATATAGATAACAACACTACACATAGAGAATCTCTTTAATCTCATTTCATTTTATTAAACTCAATCCATCATCAAATTACAACATGAACTCCAAGTCCATTATTCAAAAGCTGGGTATTACTATATGCCAAAACAATGGGTAGTGCTAACATCAATAAATAAGGGAAAATATTAATTAAAATTAAATTTTTAGGATTTTGTCAAACACTAACATTAGCTGAAGATGATGACATCACAAAAAAAACACCAACGTCATGACCAAGATGAAAGTTGAAATGGACGAAGGACCAAAATGGCGAAGCAGTCGAAGTAGGAGGAGGTAAATTGAGCGATTTATAGTATATGGGGCTATTTGTACCATGTCGCCTTTCCTCCTCATCAGCCCCCTCTACCACATCATCAACTGCTCTCTTCACCGGAATCAGATACTTTATCGGTGGGTAACGCACCGACTACAGGCGGAGGTGTGGTGGAGAAAGAAGGACGGGGATTCTCATCTGGCATTCCCACCTGCATTGGAAAATGGATAACCAATCGTTGGGAAATAGAAAAGACGATTGTGACGAATCTCCACATCTCGAACTAACTGGAGTGAGAGGTGTAGGAGGTAAATCAAGGCTGGGAAATTGAATCGAGGAGGTGAAGAAGCATAAGAAGAGGTGGAAAAAGAAGAAGCCATTGTTGAGTGATTAGGAGACACTTAATTAGTTGTTGATGAAAAGATTAAGTGACTAAGAGGCTTATTTATAGGGAGAAATCGTAAATGTAACGTATGTACGGGAAGACTTTTGTTTTTGTTTCTAGAAAGAACTCGTTGTATTTGGACGAGTTCATGGTTTGTTTCATGATTCAGTAACAGGGTGTGGAGATTTTGACCATAATTCATAAGTAGCGTGAATATGTCTCCCCCTTGGTGAGCATATTTAAAAATTGATTAAAGTATTTTCCTTCTTTATTTCTTATAGTGATACACACAGTTTAACTAATTGAGGGAGTAGTATACTAGTACTAGAAAAAAAAGTATATTAACTAAAAAATTAATATTTTGTCACAAGTCATTATGTATTTATCGAAGTAAATTAATGAATAATCAAGTAACAACTTTATGGTTTAGGATACCCATGATTTCGTAAGCCTATAAGACCGATAAAGTAATTGATGTTTTACTAGATTATTCCATAATCATCTGGTATTTCCTAATCTATGTGCTTATATCCTCACTTTGTGTTTTAATTGTGCATTTTAAGTTTGATGTTTGGAAATGGCTAAACTAATGAAACATTAGGCCCGGGATGAAATTGAGTATAGTCCAAAGAGATTGTAAGTTTGAGTATCAAATTTCATTATTTGAAGGTGGATTTTTAATTTTTTATTGATTTGATCCAAGTGAGAGCCAAGGTCTAAGGGAAAATTTTCTTTTTAGAGTCGACATCGGACACCATTGCTTGGATTGATTTGGGTGTGAGAAATACCAACACTTCACCCTTCTAGTTGTCATAGTACTTTGATTAAAAAAGTATAATTTTGAAACAGGTAGACTAGGTGGTCACATATCATGAATTTATTTAGTTGGGGACTTATTGAGTTAATAATTTATTTCGGTGCTCCCACTAAAAGTGGGAGTACCAGATACTCCCACTTGCGTTTATGCTACCTAGAGTGGTATTTTCATTGAACTGAACTTTTAAATCAATAGATTTACTCTTCATAAGTCTAAATTGAGCTTAGTTGAAATTTTTAGTAATCATAGTATAAGATTATACCTAATGTTCTTTAGGTTTTCTTCTATAGCGGTATTTTTCCCAATATTTTAGATCATCAGGTCTACCAAATTAGTTTTTCGTTCAAATCGCTATATATATCTTTTAAGGACATGTAGATTCTTATCCTCGAAAAAATAAGATTTTAAAAAATATTTATCTATCAAAACGTCAGTGGGAGTATCTAGTACTCCCACTTTTAATGAGAGCAACAGAGTGTTCACCTTAATTAGTTATATAACATTTCAATTAATTACTTAATTATTTTGAGTCATTTTATGTATTTTGTGTCGAGTCGGTTGAGTCCATTTCTAGAAAATAGTCAAAAATATATATTTTTGGGTATTATTGGGTTCAAAATAATGTTTGCAGGAAGAGGAGTGACCAATTTGTCAAAATTGGCCAAAATCCGGATTTTAGACACCAAGATGAGCCAAAGAACACAGTGAGTTTACACACCCGTGTACAGCTCCATGTAAGAGCTTACGCATTGTGTAAGCTATTGCACTTAAGGGCTTACAGGCCGTGTAAGCTCCGAATGACACGGGTAAGTCAATTTCTTTTTTTGTTTTCGCGACTCCCCTCTGTCCTCTCTTCCTCTCCACCCGGAAACCCTCTAAACCCTCCCCCTTATCGCCGACACGCCCCCGCCGGTAGAGCTTGGACCGCCAGCATCGGACCACTACTTCTTCCTCACCGTTCGTTCGTCATCCCACAGCAGCCGACCGGAGGTGTTTCATCGAGTCTGCCGACTGCCAGCCACCCAAAACCGAGTTTCGACCTCCCCTCGTGTTTTCTTCAATTTGTTTTAGCTAAATCAATCTCCAGGTATGTAAATTGACTTCCCTACCTCCTATGATGCCTATCTCAGTGATTCCCATGCTGGATTTCGATTTCTAGGTGCTGAATTGGATTTGTGTTCTTGAACTTAAGAACCCTAATTTTTCAAAGTTTGGGATTTGAAAAATTGAGTTGATAATAATGAAATTGCTGGTATAAGATGCTTCTAGTTTGAATTGGGGTCATTTGAACTTCATTTGCACCCCCAATTGTGCGTCTACATTGACTTTTATACCGATTTTGCTCGAAATTGGGGATTTTTGCTTAGGTACGAATTTTGTTGAAATTTTGCATCATGACTGATCCTATAATGATGGTGAACGTGTCTTCATGCTTGCTCATGACTAATTATGGCTTTAAGATGCTCGGTGGTCAATTTGAGCACACTTTGGTTATTTCGGTTTCATTCCTTTTGTGTCTTAGCATTTGTGACTCCTATAGCTGACTTGGACCTGCTTATCACTTGATTTTGACATGAGTTTGATTGTAATGTCATCTCTTCGTTCCAATTGGTTATTTGCATCCATGATTATCGATGCCAAGTATGTTCATTTGCTTCCATGTTGATCTTGCTACACATGTTTACGAGCTACACATATGCCTAGGGGATTGTGCCTTAACTTGTTGACATATTCACTTCCGATTCTTGAACTCTGTCTCTTTGATGATTGATGTGGTTGTCATTGATCGTTAATCCCTTTTGGCTCACTTTAGTATTTGTCTCGATTCTTGTGCTTCCGCGTGTTTCAAACCCCCTCCTTTTGCTTGTCGTATATGCATTACTTTCACCTGTTAGAATGTTAAACTTGGCGTTTTGTGTGTCATTCTTTTTCAGGATGGGAAAATCCAAGCATCAGGCTTGCAAAGATTCCCTTTCGCACCTCCACTCGCAAAGGCAAAAGTGTTGCCTCCTCTTCCTCCGCTCAACCTCCAACGAAGAAACTAAAGGGAACTGAGAGGCACGACACCCTCCAGGTGGCTTCCCCACGAGGTAACATCTCCAGCACCATATTTAACTTCCCGAGGGAGGAGGATCAGGCGACATGGATGATCATTTAGAAGAAAGAAGTTGGTGCCATCAGTCGGGTGGATTGGGAGGCCATGGAGGAGGAAGACTAGGTTGATGGTCTTTGTGCAGCACTTAACCGACCCGGTTTTCTCCCTCTATTTCAGGTTACCGAGGACGTGTACGAGTGACCGACCAAGGATCTACTCTCTACCATCCGCAAGGAGAGGGTGAATGAGCGAATTCAGTCTGTCACCGTGATGAGCTGCAGAATAGCGGTCAATCAAATAACTACCAAGCTGTGAAGCTAGGGTAGATCGTATTCAGTGGGTCTCCTCTACTTCCTTACTCAAATATGTTGGCAATTAAATTCAAGGTTAAACACTTAGTGCGTGGTGTGAGTTCCACGACTTCTATACTAAAATGCAAAGATTAATTGAAATGAAACTAAGACGAAGAAAGGTTGATTGAAAGACTAAGACGGACGACGTACAAGCTTAGATTTCGAATCCCCCTTAGATCACCAGGGCAACAACAATCAACAGATCAGCACTTTCCGATTCCAGTTCATTCAGTTCTCAGACACCACCGTAACTCCTGACCCTTAGGTTTAAGACTGGCAAACATTCGCTCTATTCGATCTAGCTTCCACGATTAATTAGCCGCCCGGGTACGGTCGCCTCTCGCAACGACTTAACTAACTGGTGCAAATTCTAATGATTTATGAGTTACTCTTGCTGTGGATTAACCCTAATCGGTTCATACGAAAGACACACTCCAATTATAAGGTTAATTGTTCAATTCGATGTTCTAAAGTAAGGCGAGCGTTCGCTTCTATCCTTAGCTTAACAAGAATCTAATCTAGGTGGCCAAACCAGACAAGAAACACAATGAACAAAGAACAAATCAAACATGAAGAAGAACTGAATGAATTTCGAATCTAATCACCGCCGATCCGTGACCGCTTTAAAGCCCTGGGTCACTTAGGGTTCATCTAATCTAAGCTCTACGAGTTTAGCTACTCATATTCAATACAGAAGAATCGAAGACAGACAAAGAATACATCTCAGGTAGGGAAAACAGAGAAGAACTGCAAAACCTAATTTCGACGACTCTTGTAGCTTCAATGTGCTGGATCTTCAACTCCTAACACTGGCTCTCCGAGATGGATGGATGGCGTCACGATCCGTTCCTGGCTCCTCGAACTCTATCCACTCGTTCTCTCTCTCTCTCAGTGTTGGGATTTTTCGTCCCGTGTAAATTTGTATGTTCTTTAATTTAACCGCTGCTTTTGTATTTAAACCTAACCGAGCGACTGCTGATTTCTGCTTGAATTTTCACCAAAATTCAAGGAGATTTTCGGTGAAAATATCTGTTGAAAAGTCGGCTTGATCCGTCTGTTTCTTCCGGCTGAAATGGCTTAGGGTTTTTGGCGAAAACTCCCAAGATTTTCGCCGAAAACTTCTTCTTGATCGGGACAGTGGATTCCTTCTTGCATTTTCGGTGAAAACTCAAAGAGATTTTCGCCGAAAATCTGTGTGTAAATAGAGCAGGAATTCCTTTGAGTTGAATGACTTTTCTGGTTATTCGGGTGTGATTCCTCGGGGTTCCAGTGCCTTAACACGTCCTTGGCTACCGTATTTGATGGGGAACACCTGTGCTAACACGAAAATACTAGAAAACCATCAAATAGACCCGAGATGGGGCAAGGTAACACAAAAGGCATGAGATGGATCAGTTGAGTGAATATTCACTATTCTACCCTGAAAATCGTGTCTTAAGCAATGAAATGTCGCTTAAATGAGGCTGATAATCACGTCAATTCGAGTGTCATCAAAATACCCCACACTTAAGCTTTTGCTTGTCCTCAAGCAAACTGAATAGAAACGCTCATGTTCACAAATGAAAAGATCGATTAAACTGGAGCTCAATCAAACACAATGAATTATTAGACAGATAATTCCTAGAACAAGAAACCTAATATGCATACAGATCAGCCAAATAACCTGGTCTCACTAGTAAACTGCACACGACAAGTAATCGTAACCAATTATGCACGAATTTGACCTGACCGACCAGACTCCTCACACAGGAAATATATAGAACAATGGGAACTCTCACTCTCTGCGTTTAAGGACGTGTTTTAAGCTCTCAATCATTTTCTGTTACTGAATTTTGTCATAAGTTTGCATTTCGACCACATCTCCACCACTGTGACAACACGAGTAACCAGTCAAGAAGGACTTCCCTGCTAGGACTGTAACGAATTTTACACTACAAGGGTTTATGATGAGATGGATGATGGAAAAGTATGATGATGGCTTTGGTGCGGTGTAGCTTTCGACTAACTTCCCTCGAATCTAATATGTGGCTTCCTACCATCTAACCAGACACGAGTGGAATAGTGAACGCTCGTCCTAAGATACCCTCAAGCAACCTAGCACTTTTTATTCTCTTTTAACACACATTTTTTTTTGTTTTTTTTTCTTACTAACTTTTCTTTTGACTTCGTTCTTCCATATGTAGGGAGAAGAACGTTTATTGAATTGAAAACTTGAAACCTTTTTGGCTTTTCTGATTTTCCTTCTTTCTTTTCATCATTTTCTTTTCTTTTGTGCCGATTCTTCTTTTTGGGTTTACACGTCTAGACATAACAGCTAAGACCACCTGTTTTAATGGCTATAGGCAGGTTACCACAAACCGACTTCCGGTAGGTCAATCTAGAACTACAACCACAGGGGATCAACGGGGAATGAAAGAATGGGAAATGGCTGTAATGTATTATCGAACCGAAAGAACAGGCCAAGCTCAAGGGTTTAAACCTAATGGATTTTATCGTTGGGTAGGCTATCTAGCTTAGTAGCTGAATCTAGGTGCCCCTATCATTCTAGAACTCGTGTCATCGTGTGGTCTCGAGTAGGTCTCATGCAAGTTCTATCTCATTCAAGCAAACAGAAAATCACTCAGAAAGAATTGAAATTGCAAGTTACGTGCAATGGATCAAAAGCTTATAGTTGGTTTGCTAGTCGGATTCGGTCATTTTCATGCAATCAAGGCTACAACTACAAGTGTGATTTGTTAAAAATTCTGTTCTGACCAGGTAATTTAGCATCAAAATATACACATTGGTTCTCAAGTTCTAGGTTAAGCAGTCTAAGCATCATTATGAAGGATTGAACAACAATTTAACATAAAAAATCAAGAACTGAGCCATTCTATGCTAGAGAGATTGGACAGGAATCACGAGGCACACAAAGATATAGGCAATCAAGATCATGCATGGTTCTCTAACATCCTACCCCACACTTAGACTGTTCTGTGTCCTCACAGGACCAAACCAAAGTAGAGAGATACAAAGAACCTGGAGGGTGATGGGCGGTGTAGTGGTTGAGCACGAAGAGTCCAGGGCGGAGCGGAGTAGCTACTCAAAATCCTACAAAACACAAACAACGAAAAGATCAAAAGGATTGATGACACTCGATTTGACGTGATTATCAGCCTCATTTGAGCGACATTTCCTTGCTTAAGACATGGTTTTTAGGGTAGAATAACGAATATTCAATCAATTGCCCTATCTCGTGCCATTTGTGTTACATTGGCCCGTTTCGGGTCTATTAGATGGTTTTCTAGTATTTTTATGTTAGCACAGGTTTTTGCCGTCAAATAAAGTAGCCAAGGACGTGCCTAAGGCGTTGGAACCTCGAGGAATCGCACCGGAATCGATCCAAGGAGCCAACCAAGTCGAAACAATTCCTGCCCGGTTTAGAAAGGAATTTTGCCGAAAATACCCTAGTATTTTGGGCGAAAATATCAGGCAAAATCCGGCTGAATTAGGGTTAAGTATAAATACTTAACTGGCGGCCCAAAATCAAATATACCTCATAATTTCCAGACCTAGAAGTCGAGAGAGAGAGTTTAGAGAGTTAAAAGAATTGTGGAGAGATCGTGACGCCATCCCTTCACCTCGGAGACTCCGAGCTTGGATTGAAGATTACTGGAGATTGAAGCTTCACGGATTCGTCAAATTAGGTTTTACAGTTCTTCTCTGTTCTTCGTACCTGAGATGTATTCCTTGTTTTTTTCGATTCTCTTGTTCCTAATATGAGTAGCTAAACTCGTAGAGCTTAGATTAGATGAACCCTAAGTGACCCAGGGCTTTAAAGCGGTCACGGATCGGCGGTGATTAGATTCAAAGTTCAATCAGTTTCTCTTTGCATGGTTGTTTTGTTCTTGATTGTTTATGTTTATTTTCTGATTGATCGCCTAGATTAGGTTTGTGTTGAATTAGGGTTTGTCGCCAGACAGCTTCTCTGCTTTAAACATTAAAACTTGTCTTTCCTGATCACCTAGCTTAGATTCTTGTTAAGCTGAGGATAGAAGCGAACGCTCGCCTCACTTTAGAACATCAATTCAACCAGTTAACCTTATAATTGGAGTGTGCCTTTCGTAGGAACAATTAGCGTTAATCCACTGCAAGAGTAACTCATAAATTATTAGTAATTGCACCATTTAAGTTAAGTCGTTGCGAGAGGCGACCGTACCCGGGCGACTAATTAATCTTGGTAGTTAGAACGGATAGAGCGAACGTTCGCCGGTCTTAAACCTAAGGGTCAGGAGTTATGGTGGTGTATAGAAATTGATTGAACCAGAATTGAAATCCGCTGATCTGTTGATTGCTGTTGCCTTGGTGATCTAAGGGGGATTCGAAATCTAAGCTCGTCTATCTTCCTATTAGTCAACCTTTTTAATCTTTCTGTCTTTTATTTTCCTTTGCTTATTAGATTAGAAGTCGTGGAACTCACACCATGCACAACGTGTTCAAACTTGGATAAATTGCCAGCTTCTTTGAGTAGTCAATTAGAAGAAACCTTATGGAATACGATCTGCTTAGCTTTCTAGCTTGGTAGTATTTGATCACTGTTCTACAGAGCATCAAATTGGCGCTGTTGCCGGGGACTCTTCTATATTGTTTGAAAGAAGAGTTGGCATTTTATTCTTCTACTTTCCATCTTTCATATTCCATCACACTTCGATTTTACACCGGTTGTGCTAGTTTTTGTCTTTTGCAGGTTAAGAAAATTCAGAAGCAAATCACTTCCGATCCACCTTCCACTACCGCAATGGCTGCTCAAAAGAGTCTTGCGGATTACAATAAGCCAAGTGCTGCTAGCATTCGGTCTTCCATCTTCGTGCCGCACAATGAAGACGGTCCTGCCTATGAGATCAAGACGCCTTCTTGGAAATGATCTCTAGGGATCTACAGTTTGAAGGGAAGCCTCACGATAATCCATGCACACACTTGGCGGATTTCCTTGCTTTTTGCGAGACCTTTAAGAGTCAGAGCCTCGATAAGGATACCTTGTGCTTGCGAGTCTTCCCATTCTCACTTCAAGGCGCCGCAAAGAGATGGCTCCTTAGCAAGCCACCCGGTCACTACACCAACTGGGAGGATCTTGCTCAAGAATTCATAGAGGAATACTTCCCTCCTTCCAAAACAAATGCTTACAGGAACAACATCTCAAGGTTCAGACAGAAAGAAGGAATGAGCTTATACGACACTTGGAATGAATTCCAGGAACTCCTCCACAGCTGCCCTCATCATGGCTTCACTCAGAGGCAGCTAGTCGAGATATTTGCTTGGGGTATGAACGAAGAGTCATCTGAATGGGTTAACTCCTTAGCTGATGGAGATTACACCGCACTCACACCGGAAGCTGCTCTTCTTCACTTTGCAAACTGCGCATCTAAGTCGAGAAGCTGGGAGAGACAGTTTGGAGCAACTAAGAGCCGACCAAGCCGTGAAGATCAATCAAGATTGAAGTGCAGAAAGAAATGAAGAAGATTTTTGGTAACTGGTCTTCAGAGGAAGTGAACTTTATTGATCAAGGCTTCACCAACAATCAAAGAGGCTACCCGATTATCTTCAGTTCATACAACCTCCTCAACAACAAGGAAGTTTCCAAGAGCGCCCTCCTTACAACTTCGTTTCAACCAGAGTCAGAATCAGTACTTGAGCGATAGTTATCAAGATCAACCTAAGAGATCTACATCAGGGAACACAAGGGATATCGAGGTAGACAAGAAGCTCGACCTGATCATGGCAAGGCTCGATAACTATGAGGAGAAATTCAAGCTTCAAGCCGTCATAAATCAAGAACATGAAGCTCGAGGTCAATGAATGGAGAGCATGATTAATAACATGTTTAGCTTGCTAACTAGTAGCCCCCTCCTTAATCAATCATCGGTTCAAGTCGACTCTACCATTAGGAGGGAGCACGTCAAGGCCGTCTCCACAAGAAGCGACAAGCAATCAGCTGATACTGTAGCTCCTGAACCAACCATAATCCCTAAAGCTATAGCCATTAACAAGCCAGAGATCGAGGGGGAGGATAGAGAAAAAGAAGAGGAGGTGACTGCCCCGCCTTCCCTGACAAAGACAACACCTGCGCCACCTCTCCCTCCATATCAACCTCGGATTCCTTTCCTAAGGCCACGCAATCAAAGGAGAAAGATCATGATACCCGGTACAGAAAGTGGTATGGATACTTGAAGAATACAGATATCAAGACACCAGTTACTGATGCTATCCAGGTGATACCGGAGGCTGACAAAATCAAAAGGATCCTATGAAGAACAAGAAGAAGGAAGAGTTGTCTTCCGTCTCCCTCGAGGAAGAATGCTCCGCCATCCAGGGCCAGGCGACACCCATACCACCCCCAGCTAAGTGTCGAGATCCCGGTGCTTTTACTTTGCCTTGCACTATTAATGATGTGAAGATTGATCGTAGTGTAATTGATCTAGGTGCTTCTATTAATGTTATGCCTACTTACCTGTTTGAGAAATTGAACCTAGGAGAGTTGAAGCCAATTAGCATGCATTTAGTGTTTGCCGAGAGATCTGTTAAACTACTTAGGGGAATAATAGAAAACGTGGTTGTCAGTTGTGGTCCTTTTACTATTCTGACTGACTTTGTTGTCATGGATACTCGAGAGGAAGATGTCACTCTTCTCCTAGGCCGACGTTCATGGCAACAGCCGGCATTACCATTAATGTCCCGAATGGCTCGTTGACATTAAGGGTCGGCAAGGATACCATGACATTCCGCCTCAAGGACGGTATGCAAGTCCCAGTCAAAGGAGAGATGCATTGTTTATCTGTTGAAGCTGTGGAGTTGGCTTCGGTCAACTCTAGTTCTAATGAAAAATCTAGAGTTTCTGTAGAAATCTTTTTGCCAAGTGTTGGACAGGTCCCTAATCTGAGGAATGAGCGGCAGACACAAAAGCCGAGAAAGAAGGAGGATCTGATGGCATCCCCTCATGAATCGCCAAACATTAAAGATCCTGGCGAGATAAAGAAGGAAAATAAAGAGAAGACGAAGGCAGTTTGGAAGCCGATTGCTCAGCCCCCGTCTACCGAGCCACCAGGGAAGAATGATCCTCTAAAGGACGCTTCTTCGAAAGAACTGTTCGGGCCTTGTAAAAATTCTGGTCATCTTCCCGATGGACGAATCAAGCTAATTCACGCACACGGGAAGAAGTTCACACTTGCCGGAGAATCCCCAAAGCCATATTTCATGAACTCCGACTCGGGCCTAAGAGAAATCCTGAGTTGGGATGTCTCTTGATCGCCGACCAGGTATCGTCCGGCTCAAGGACGTTAAGCAAGAGCGCTTCGTGGGAGGCAACCCACGGCTGGAGTCCGTTTTTTTTGAATTTTTGAGTCAGTCTTTTTCGTCGTTCGAATCAGGTTGGGGGAGCCAAAGTGTCAGTTTAATTTCCTTTCGTTTTGATTTGTTTTCGGTTGGGTTTTGAAAAAAAAAGTCAAAATATTTTCAAAATTCCCCTAACCTTCTTCGTTACTACTTTTATTTTGTGTGGATCCGGGACACTTGTCCCGGTATCCTTTTGATCTTTTTGTAGTTTTTGTTTTGTAGGAACTCGAGTAGCTACTCCGCTCCGCTCCGGGCTATCCGTGCTCATCCCCTACACCGACCATCTCATTCCAGGTTCTTCGTATATCTCTACTCTAGTTTAGTCCTGTGAGGACACAGAACGATTTAAGTGTGGGGTAGGATGTTAGAGAACCTTGCATGAACTTGATTGCCCTTAATTGTGTATTGTGTGTTTCTTAGTGCCTTTCCAGTTTCTCTAGCATTAGAATTGCTCAATTCTTGACTTTTGATGTTAAATTGACTTCAATTTTGAACAATGACGTCTAGACTATTCCACTTAGAACCTGTAACCAACGTGTCAGAACCGATATTAAATGAGTCTACGTCAGAACAGATCACGAATCACTCTTGTAGTTGAAATTTGAATCGATCAAACAGTTTTGCTTGTTAATCACAAAGCTCGATAACACCATTCTAAGATGATAAATGCTAGTTTCACCCATGTTTTTCACTCCATATTTGTTCACCTGTGATTGTGGCTTGAGATTAGGCGAAAATCCAATTCGAAATCTTGTGTAAAAAGTTATAACTAGCTAGGACCAAGTGGCTAAATTGTTGAATCAAGTAATTGAGTTGTTCAAGTTAATGTTAAGTTCTTTAAAGTGCTGAAAATAAAGCTAGGCAAGCCCGACACCTAAGTGAAGTGTTCGGGTTGAGCACTAATATAAGCACAAATACTGTGAGCTAGGCAGGTCCAACACCTAAGTGAAGAGTTTGGTATCGAGCACTAGTATGCAGTTAATCAATTGAAGGAAGAAGTTGAACTTGAAATAAATCATTGTTTAAAGTGGTCCTAGCTAGAACATGTAACGTACAGATCTAGAAACGGATGAAGTCGAGTTGATAGCCACGTCACTTTTCCTACCTCCGCATCCACATCATGGCTAGAGCTTAAAGTCTTTTTGATTAGAATTGGTGTTATCGTAGTCAGTTAATTATGATTAATTGTTTTCCCAAGAAACGTGCTTTGTTAAAACTACTACTTGAAGTGTGCAGAAATTAGTGAGATCGAAAACTTGTTTGGTTGATGTTCTTGCATGTGTAGGTCACTCTTTCTACGTGGAACAGTCTAAACCAAATTGTTAGAATTGAATCTCAGTTTAATCTCGTGTCATTTGTGAATTTGAGTGTGTTCTAGTTCAGTTTGCTTGAGGACAAGCAAAAGCTTAAGTGTGGGGTATTTTGATGACACTCGATTTGACGTGATTATCAGCCTCATTTGAGCGACATTTCCTTGCTTAAGACATGGTTTTTAGGGTAGAATAACGAATATTCGATCAATTGCCCTATCTGGTGCCATTTGTGTTACGTTGGCTCGTTTCAGGTCTATTTGATGGTTTTCTAGTGTTTTTATGTTAGCACAGGTTTTTGCCGTCAAATAAAGTAGCCAAGGACGTGTCTAAGGCGTTGGAACCTCGAGGAATCACACCGGAATCGATCCAAGGAGCCAACCAAGTCGAAACAATTCCTGCCCGATTTACAAAGGAATTTTCGCCGAAAATACCTCAGCATTTTCGGCAAAAATATCAGTACAAATCGACTGATGCTCATGAACAGAAGTTTTCGGCGAAAATGTTAAGTTTTCGACCAAAAACTATTGGACCGAAAATTACAGAAGAAATCAACCGGCGGGCTTCACATTTACACCAAGATTTTTGGCGAAAATACCCTAGTATTTTCGGCGAAAATATCAGGCAAAATCCGGCTGAATTAGGGTTAAGTATAAATACTTAACCGGTGGCCCAAAATCAAATATACCTCATAATTTCCAGACCTAGAAGTCGAGAGAGAGTTTAGAGAGTTCAAAGAATCGTGGAGAGATCGTGACGCCATCCCTTCACCTCGGAGACTCGGAGCTTGGATTGAAGATTATCGGAGATAGAAGCTTCACGGATTCGTCAAATTAGGTTTTACAGTTCTTCTCTGTTCTTCGTACCTGAGATGTATTCCTTGTTTGTTTTCGATTCTCTTGTTCCTAATATGAGTAGCTAAACTCGTAGAGCTTAGATTAGATGAACCCTAAGTGACCCAGGGCTTTAAAGCGGTCACGGATCGGCGGTGATTAGATTCAAAGTTCAATCAGTTTCTCTTTGCATGGTTGTTTTGTTCTTGATTGTTTATGTTTCTTTTCTGATTGATCGCCTAGATTAGGTTTGTGTTGAATTAGGGTTTGTCGCCAGACAGCTTCTCTGCTTTAAACATTAAAACTTGTCTTTCCTGATCACCTAGCTTAGATTCTTGTTAAGCTGAGGATAGAAGCGAACGCTCGCCTCACTTTAGAACATCAATTCAACCAGTTAACCTTATAATTGGAGTGTGCCTTTCGTAGGAACCGATTAGGGTTAATCCACTGCAAGAGTAACTCATAAATCATTAGTAATTGCACCAGTTAAGTTAAGTCGTTGCGAGAGGCGACCGTACCCGGGCGACTAATTAATCTTGGTAGTTAGAACGGATAGAGCAAACGTTCGCCGGTCTTAAACCTAAGGGTCAGGAGTTATGGTGGTGTATAGAAATTGATTGAACGAGAATATAAATCCGCTGATCTGTTGATTGCTATTGCCTTGGTGATCTAAGGGGGATTCGAAATCTAAGCTCGTCTATCTTCCTATTAGTCAACCTTTTTAATCTTTCTGTCTTTTATTTTCCTTTGCTTATTAGATTAGAAGTCGTGGAACTCACTCCACGCACAACGTGTTCAAACTTGGATAAATTGCCAGCTTCTTTGAATAGTCAATTAGAAGAAACCCTGTGGAATACGATCTGCTTAGCTTTCTAGCTTGGTAGTATTTGATCACTATTCTGCAGCTCATCAAGGATACCGGGACAAATGCCCCGGAGCCACACAGAAAAAATTGGATCGAGATCCGAAAAGAAGAAAGAAAAGAAATGGAAAGGTTAGAAAACACCTGATCACTGTTCCGAGGGTGGGGGTGGAGGTGGGGTCGGTAAAGGTGAAATGCCAAGACGCTGCTCCATCTGCTGGCGCCATGCGATATCATCCCTGTGTCTGGCTGACTGGTTAGCCATGAAGAATGGTCCATCGCTTGTTCTGTGTCTCCTCATGTGCCACCGGTCCTTCTGCCATTGAAGCGAACCAGCTGAGTAGTCTAGCTGCCACTGCTCAATACGTGCCAGCCTCCCAGTAATCTCAACGGCCATCTGCTGCTGTGGTGGAGGTATGCGAGACACCGGGGTTCCAGCTGTCCGTGGGGGCTCCCGTCGTGGCGAGATGGGAATACTGTATTCGTCGAGACCGCACCCGAAATCAATGCCTCGAGCAACGGCGAACTCAGCACCGAGATGCTCAATCTGGACGCGAGGTATATCAGGGTCCCATTTGTCGCCAAGCTGGAGGTTGTCGATCAGACAAGATATGAATGTACCGCCAGGAAGCTCAGAAGGAAGTTTCTTGGTGGTAGTACGTTTGTGGAAGAATCTTGCAAGCCACCATCCGGGATGGAGGTTCGCTTCCTCCTCTATAGCACGGAACAACACGAGCTCCTCCAAAGAAACGTGGTGACGGCTCGTCTTGCTACAATAACACAAAGACTGCATCCAAACATAATGTAAGAGTTTAAGAATAGGATGAATGATGTCGCCTACCGTGGGGTTACGATCGGGACGATCTTCGACTGGCTGGAAACCCATTTCCACACTTCGGAGTAAGGCTCCCGCGTGATGGAGTAGACATCCGTAAATCCAATGGCTGCATCCTAGATATGGGCGAGGGGTCGAACAAGAGGGCAAACTCATTGATGGTCTTCACATGTCGAACACCGCCGAGGCGGAAGGAAACAAATTTCGTGCTGACGCCGGGCTTTGTTGTGAGGCGCTCAAAGGAACACCAGAATTCTTGAAGGGCGACCAGAGGGTAGGGCGACCCGAGAGTGGTGAGGGATCGCAGGCCGGACTTGGTGAGGGCGAGGTCGACGACGGAATGCCAAGCCGAATTATGGTTTTTGAGACTATCGAGGGAGAGCACTGCCAGTTTGGCCGGAGGAATGTCCTTGATCTTCTGATAGACCTCCATTTGGTGCGGCTTAAGGGCAGCGATGAAAGGGTGTAAAGCTCCGTCGGCAGGTGCAGGAACATAGGAAATAGGGGTTACTGGGGTCGGTGTAGCCTCGGGGATGATGGCCACATCTGTCGATGTTGGTGCAGCCGGGACAGGTGGTCAGGACGAGTGAGCCCAGTTCTGTCGAGCTGAGGATCGTTGTGCCCTATCTGCACTGGTGGTCTTGAATCGTTTGAGAGCCCTGTAAAAAGAACTCAAGGAATACCTGAATGAGAAATCAAAATCCTACCCCACACTTAGACTAACAAGTGGGGGTAAACAAATAACCGAGAAATCACTGAGTTAAAAAGGAGCAGCAAAGGATCGACATTCAAATAATCAAGCACGAGGAATAACTGGTGAGACCTCGGTCGTTGTTCGGACGTTCAGCCAAATAAAAACTACTAATGCTAAGAAAAAGCGTATAGCAGATCGTATTCCACGGGCCTTCGAATGATTGGCTACTTCAGAACTAACAAATTATTCAAAGAAAAACATTTAGTGCGTGGTGTGAGTTCCACGACTTCTACTTCTAAGAAATGCAGAAAAATTAAAAAGATTAAACTAAAGCAGATTGAGAATTAGGGTTTGGAAACAAGAATGACAGACGAACTTAGACTTTGAATCCCCCTTCGTTCCCCAGAGCATTGGCAATCAACAAATCAGCGGATTTCGATTCTTATTCAATCAATTACTAAGACACCACCATAACTCCTTACCCTTAGGTTTAAGACGGCGAACGTTCGCTCTATCCGTTCTAACTACCAAGATTAACTAGCCGCCCGGGTACGGTCGCCTCTCGCAATGACTTAATTAATTGGTGTGATTACTAGTAATTAATGAGTTACTCTTGCAGTGAATTAATCCTAACCGGTTCCTACGAAAGGCACACTCCAATTATAAGGTTAATTGTTTAATTCGATGTTCTAAAGTAAGGCGAGCGTTCGCTTCTATCCTTAGCTTAACAAGAATCTAATCTAGGGGATCAATCCAGAGA
Organism: Linum lewisii; assembly: GCA_034768395.1. Classification (NCBI taxonomy): domain Eukaryota; kingdom Viridiplantae; phylum Streptophyta; class Magnoliopsida; order Malpighiales; family Linaceae; genus Linum; species Linum lewisii. The sequence goes on from CM068302.1 coordinate 8,838,077, forward strand.
AGAAACATGAACAATGAAGAACGAACCAAACATGAAACAGAACTGATTGAATTTTGAATCTAATCACCGCCGATCCGTGACCGCTTTAAAGCCCTGGGTCACTTAGGGTTCATCTAGTCTAAGCTCTAAAGGGTTTAGCTACTCATGATCATTACAAAAGAAACAAAGACAAGGAAAGAGTTCATCATTCAAAGGAAGAACAGAAAAGGATCTGAAAAACCTAATTCAGACGACTCTGACAGACTCCGATCTTCGGTAAGTTGCACTCCTAGCTCCGGTTCTCCGAGGTGGAAGGGATGGCGTCACGATCTCTATCCGGCTCTTCGAACTCCAACTCCTCGCTCCAGAACTCCAGAGAATTCTGATCTCGAAAAGGTGTGTTATGAATAATTATGATTCTCCCCTCCTTGGGCCGCCGGATTAGGTATAAATACTTAACCCTAGTTGGGCCGGGCTGAGCTGATGTTTTCGCCAAAACCATAGGGATAGTTTCGGCGAAACTGGCTTTGAGTTCAGGGCTCCGCCGGCTGTTCATTATTTTCGGTCCGAGCAGTTGAATCTTTTCGCCGAAATCATCCTTCTGTTGGCACCAGTCTGAATGTGGTATTGTTTTCGCCGAAACCCCTAGGGTATTTTCGGCGAAAGTATCTTTGTATTCGGGCAGACCTTTGTTTGGACTTTGATTGGCTCCTTTGATCAATTCCGGTTTAATTCCTCGTGGTTCCAATGCCTTAGACACGTCCATGGCTACGTTATTTGACGGCAAAAACCTGTGCTAACACAAAAACACTAGAAAACCATCAAATAGACCTGAAACGGGCCAAGGTAACACAATTGGCACGAGATAGGGCAATTGATTGAATATTCGTTATTCTACCCTAAAAACCATGTCTTAAGCAAAGAAATGTCGCTTAAATGAGGCTGATAATCACGTCAAATCGAGTGTCAAATACCCCACACTTAAGCTTTTGCTTGTCCTCAAGCAAACTGAACTAGAACACACTCAAAATCACAAATGACACGAGATTAAACCGAGATTCAATTTTAACAATTTGGTTTAGACTGTTCCACGTAGAAAGAGTGACCTACACATGCAAGAACATCAACCAAACAAGTTTTCGATCTCACTGTTTTCTGCACACTTCAAGTAGTGGTTTTAACAAAGCTCGTTTCTTGGTAAAACAATTAATCATAATTAACCGACTAGGATAACACCAATTCTAATGAGAAAATACTTTAAGCTCTAGCCATGATGTGGATGCGGAGGTAGGAAAAGTGACGTGGCTATCGACTCGACTTCATCCGTTTCTAGATCTGTGCGTTACATGTTCTAGCTAGGACCGATTTAAACAACAATTTATTTCAAGTTATTTCAAGTTTCAGCTTCTTCATTTCCTTCAATTTATTTACTGCATACTAGTGCTCGATACCAAACACTTCACTTAGGTGTTGGACCTGCCTAGCTCACAGTATTTGTGCTTATGCTAGTGCTCAACCCGAACACTTCACTTAGGTGTCGGGCTTGCCTAGCTTTATTTTTAGCACTTAAAAGAACTTAACATTGATTTGCACAACTTGATTACTTGATTTAACAATTTAACCACTTGATCCTAGCTAGTTATAACTTTTTACACAAGATTTCAAATTGGATTTTCATTTAATCTCAAGCCACAATCACAGGTGAACAAATATGAAGTGAAAAACATGGAAGAAGCTAGCATTTATCATCTTAGAACGGTGTTATCGAGCTTTGTTATTAACAAATCAATCAATTCAATTAATTCAAGTTCAACTACAAGAGTGATTTATGATCTGTTCTGACCTAGACTCATTTAATATCAGTTCTGACACGTTGGTTACAGGTTCTAACTGGAACAGTCTAGACGTCATTGTTCAAAATTGAAGTCAATTTAACATCAAAAGTCAAGAATTGAGCAATTCTATGCAAGAGAAATTTCAAATTTGAACCACAGAATCATAGATAGCAAGCAAGATCATGCATAATCCTAGACTCCCACCCCACACTTAAACGGTTCTGTGTACTCACAGGACTAAACTAGAGTAGAGGGATACGAAGAACCTGTGACGAGATGGTTGGTGTAGGGGATGAACTCGGATAGCCCGGAGCAGAGCGGAGTAGCTACTCGAGATCTCGAGGCGCCATCAAGTCGCGCCTTAGTCCTGCGCTCAAAGGTGTTCCTAAACCAAGAACGAAACCAGATTAGTCAACCAAAACCTTACCCCACACTTAGTAGAAAAACTCGATTTCACAAAGAAATGAGGGAAACTAAGTGGGGTAAGCAAAGCGGAGTAACCGGTAATCATAGACAGTAAAATACATACTTAGGAACAGCCATAGTCGGATAAGCACAATCAGAGTTCAAAAACCGACATTTGGAAAGTCAACATATAGGCAAATTGAACCCGAATCATGGCAAGACTATCATAACTTGGAGAATGACGGTAAAATATGATTTCAAATGGCAGCACGATAATATGATCAAGAATGAACACTTATGACAGCCACACGATCAACAACAGTTCAAAGTCAACCCGACATTTCTCACAAAAGTCAACATAACAAGAAATTAATCGTATGCATAGCAACACATGACCAACTGATATGGCAATTAAGCACGGGACTCCCTAAGCATCCAAGAACAGTTCTATAAGTTCAGTTAATCCTAGTTCACACGAAACAGTCGGCACGCAAAACGAGGCAAACCGAAAAGTTAACCGAAAGTCAACCTCGACGAAATCCAGCAATCTATATGTCAAAAGATTCGTATTGAAAAGTTATACAACTTACCTTGAAGTCATGATTGCTAAAAATGAACGAGGTGAGAGGAATCGGTGAAAAACTTGAAAACTGGGGTTTCGGAGAATTGGAGCTGCAAAGCTCCGATTCGAACGTTCTAGGGCTTATTGGGATCGGAAAGAGGAGGGGAGAGGTGCGTCGGCGGTTGGCGGCGGGTGAAACGGCGGCGATCGCCGGTGTTAAAGTGGAGGGTGGTCGGCGATTTGAAAAGAGATAGGGGGGAAAGTGTTTTCGGGTGGCTGAGCGAAAATGAATGAAGGAACGAAAACCAGATTTTAAAGTGGAGGATTTCTGATTTTCGAAATTATTTTCGGCAAAATTAAAAGGATGTTTTCGCCGAAAACGTTAGTTAAAATGGACAGCCGATTTATGAAGGCGGTTTCGCCGAAATTGACAGCACGGTTTCGCCGAAAATTTCAGTTGAAATGGTTTCGCCGAAAACAGAAATTTTTCGAACCGAAAATGAGGAACAGGAGAAACAGGTTCAAAATTTGAAAATCGGTTTCGCCGAAAACAAGGGTGGTTTCGCCGAAAATTTTGAACTGTTCGGGTTTAAAATATTTTCGCAAATCCGACCAACTTCAGAAAATCACAGTTAAATCCAAAAAAATCGGAACGACCTCAATCAACTTGCAACTGACTCTATGACATGCAGACTCTACACGAAAAATAATAAATCAAACAAACTGACACTTTTGGCTCTCCCGAACCGACTCTAAAATACCAAGGTTGAAACAAAACAAAACTGACTCCAGCCGTGGGTTGCCTCCCACGAAGCGCTCTTTTATTAACGTCCTTGAGCTGGACGATACCTGGACGGTATTAGGAGACATCCCAACTTAGATTCTCCTTCACGCTCACGTCGGAGTTCATGAAGTACAGCTTCGGGACTTCTCCGGTAAGCGTGAATCTCTTCCCGTTCGCATGTAGTAGTTTGGTACGTCCGTCGGGAAGATGATCAACGAACTTAAACGGTCTGAACAGTTCTCTGGAGAGATCATCCTTCTTGAGTGTGACGATGGAAGGTATGAGGACTGTCGGCTTCTTCTTATCTTCAATCTTCGGCTTGTTATCACCAGGATCGGTGATCGTTAGTACTTCCTTAGGAGACGCTTTCGGCTTCTCCTTCCATACTTGTTTCGGCGCCGGTTTCTCGGAACGATTTGGTGGTGCAGTTGGCTCGGTGGAAGACGGCAAAATTTTTGGTCTCCAGACCATTTGGGTCTCCGTCTTCTTGTTCTTTCCTCGAGGTCTGCTCGGTGGTTTAGAAGAGGTTTGCAGTTCCTTCTTCTTCTTAGGTGGCTTCTGAACCGATAGTTATGGCTTCTTCTTCATAACCTGGTTAATACCTGCAGCAACAACTGATCTAGAGACACTGGAAGAAACATTAGAAATGAAGTTGACCGAGGCCAACTCCACAATCTCTACAGATAAACAATTTAATTCTTCCTTAGGAATGTATTTCATCCCGTCCTTGAGACGGAATGTTGCAGTATCCTTCCCCACACTTACAGTTAGAGAGCCATTAGGAACATTGACATTCATTCCGGCTGTCGCCATGAATGACCGACCCAAGAGAAGGGTAGAATATGTCTCTTGAGTATCCATAACTATATAATCAACGAAAAACCGGAACGGGCCACAACAAGTGATTACATCCTGGATCATTCCTCTAGGTTCTCTTAGAGTTTTGTCAGCGAACACTAAATTCATGTTGGCAGGTTGTAATTCCCCTAGGTTCAGTTTCTTATATAAACACATAGGCATGTGATGACACTCGATTTGACGTGATTATCAGCCTCATTTAAGCAACATTTCTTTGCTTAAGACATTGTTTTTAGGGTAGAATAACGAATATTCAATCAATTGCCCTATCTCGTGCCATTTGTGTTACCTTGGCCCTTTTCGGGTCTATTTGATGGTTTTCTAGTGTTTTGCGTAAGCACAGGTTTTTGCCGTCAGATAAAGTAGCCATGGACGTGTCTAAGGCATAGGAACATCGAGGAACTGAACCAAAATCGATCAAAGGAGCCAATCAAAGTCCAACCAAAGGTCTGCCCGAATACAAAGATACTTTCACCGAAAATACCCTAGGGGTTTCGGCGAAAATAATACCACATTCAGACTGGTGCCAACAGAAGAATGCCTTCGGCGAAAATGATCTCACAGTTTCGGCGAAATCAATAATGCAAATCAGCTGATGCCAAGAGAAGACTGATTTCGGTGAAACCATTAAGCTCTTCGGGCCGAAAATGCAAGGCAGAGGAAACTGGCCATTTACACAAGCCAGTTTCGCCGAAACTACTCCTATGGTTTCGGCAAAAATAACTGCTCAGCCCGGCCCAACTAGGGTTAAGTATTTATACTTAACCCGACGGCCAAAAGGAAGAGGGGACATAACATACAATTCATAATTCGAAAAACACAACTTTTCGAGATTAGATTTCTCTGAAGTTCTGGAGCAAAGAGTTGGAGTTCGAAGAGCCGGATAGAGATCGTGACGCCATCCCTTCCATCTCGGAGAACCGGAGCTAGGAGTGTAACTTACTGAAGATCGGAGTCTGTCAGAGTCGTCCGAATGAGGTTTTTTCAGATCCTTTTCTGTTCTTCCTTTGAATGATGAACTCTTTCTTTATCTTTGTATCTTTTGTAATGATCATGAGTAGCTAAACTCGTTAGAGCTTAGACTAGATGAACCCTAAGTGACCCAGGGCTTTAAAGCGGTCACGGATCGGCGGTGATTAGATTCGAAGTTCAATCAGTTCTTTTTCATGTTTGATTTGTTCTTCTTTGTTTATGTTTCTTGTCTGGATTGATCACCTAGATTAGATTCTGGTTAAGCTAAGGATAGAAGCGAACGCTCGCCTTACTTTAGAACATCGAATTGAACAATTAACCTTATAATTGGAGTGTGCCTTTCGTAGGAACCGGTTAGGGTTAATCCACTGCAAGAGTAACTCATTAATCACTAGTAATTACACCAATTAATTAAGTCGTTGCGAGAGGTGACCGTACCCGGGCGGCTAGTTAATCTTGGTAGTTAGAACGGACAGAGCGAACGTTCGCCGGTCTTAAACCTAAGGGTAAGGAGTTATGGTGGTGTCTTAGTAATTGATTGAATAAGAATCGAAATCCGCTGATCTGTTGATTGCCAATGCTCTGGGGAACGAAGGGGATTCAAAGTCTAAGTTCGTCTGTCATTCTTGTTCTCAAACCCTAATTCTCAATCTGCTTTAGCTTAATTTGTTTTAATTTTTCTGCATTCCTTAGAATTAGAAGTCGTGGAACTCACAGCACGCACAACGTGTTTTCCTTGAGTAATTTGTTAGTTCTGAAGTAGCCAATCAATTGAAGGCCCGTGGAATACGATCTATCCTAGCTCTTGAGCTTGATAGTTATTTGATCGAACCAGCTCAGCACAACGACGGTTCCATCAAATTGGCGCCGTTGCCGGGGACCTCTTTTGATTGTTGAAAGAAGATCTGGCAATTTATTCTTCTATTTTCCATCTTTCATTTTTCCATCCACTACGATTTTACACTGGTTTTGTTTGTCTTTGTTATCTGTAGGTTTACAGGTGCATGCCTCACCGTCCCTGGACTCGCTCTCAGACCGAACAGGCTAAGATTGCAGGGAATCCAGGCAGTTCTGCTACACCTCTACGATCACAGATTCTGAAGGAAGGCAGATCCAATCCATTCATCACTCCGATCAAGATCGAGGAACCGAAGGAGAGTTCCTCATCTCCGTCTTCACCACACTCTTCATCCGCTTCATACACCGAGTCACTTTCACCCCCTCCATCTCCCACCATGACCGATAGATTACCACCAAACGGCGATCAACCGCCGCCACCCCCACCTGCACAGAAGAGTCCAGCAGACTATAACAAGCCGAGCGCGACTAGCGTTCGATCTGCCATTGCCGTTCCGCGCATTGAAGGAGATCCTGACTATGAGATCAAGATTCCATTCTTGACCATGATCTCTAGGGATTTACAGTTTGAAGGCAGGCCCCTAGACAATTCGTGCATTCATCTTGCAGACTTCCTTGATCTCTGCAATACTTTTAAAACGGAAACCTCGACAAAAACACTCTTTGTCTGAGGGCGTTCCCGTTCTCTTTGAAAGGCGCTGCTAAGAGGTGGCTTACTAGCAAACCACCTGGCTACTATACTAACTGGGATACTCTGGCTCAGGACTTTGTTGAAGAATACTTCCCTCCGGCCAGAACAACCGCCATCAAGGACAGCATCGCCAGATTCTCCCAGAAAGAAGGAGAAAGTTTATATGATACTTGGAATCGTTTCCAAGAACTTCTCTATACCTGCCCTCATCATGGATTCGAGCAGAGGCAGTTAGCTGAAATCTTCTCTCGAGGACTTCGAGAAGAATCTGCCAAGTGGGTCAATTCTCTAGCTGAAGGGGATTGCACTACACTCACTCCTGAAGCTGCTCTTCTGCACTTCTCAAACTGTGCCTCCAAGTCAAGGAACTGGGAGCGACAATATGAAGGATCGAGGAGCAAGCTAGATTTCGAAGCAGCTATCAAGACAGAGGTAGAGAAGCATTTGAAGAAGTCTACCACACCAATCAAGCCACCGGCAGCTTCTGTCTATGTTGCCGATTGCGAGTGGTGTGGAGCTTGCTCACATAACGGAGGCCGTTGTCAGAATTTTGGTAAGGCAGAAGTCTGGTCTGCCGAAGAGGTAAATTTCATCCAACAAGGCTTTGTTAATAATCAGAATGGTTATGCCGGCTATCGTAACTTCAGACAGCAAGGGAACTATCACGACAGACCTCCCTACAATGCTGGCGCCAATCATAACCAGAACCAGAATAACCGCCCGGCTGGTCAAGTTCCGGATCAGAAGCCTAACCATCCGCCGGCAGGTGTCTACCAGCCGCCGCATCGCAATCCGGGTAATTATGGGACTGCTCCTGGCAATCGCCAGAATCAATATCTTAACAATACCTATCCAGGACAGCAGTATCAAAGAGATAATAATGTCAGTGACCTGGATAAGAAGCTCAGCCAGATCATCACAAGACTCGATGATCATGACAGTCAGTTCAAGGCTCAAGCTCTTCTCAATCAAGAACAAATAGCATATGGACAACGGATTGAGCAAGTCGTGAACAACATCTCGAGCATGCTAGCATCTGGTCGACCATTTGGCCAGCTTCCAAGCCAGACAGAGCCAAACCCGAGAAAAGAACAGGCTAAAATGGTAACTGCTCGAAAACTTCCGAACTTAATTGCTGATGCCTTTTCTGTTTTACGCAGGATCGCTGAAACTCCAGAAGAAGAGGAAGAAGAGGAACAGGAACCAGCACCTAAGGATAACCCTCCTCTTACACCATACGTCGTGAAGCCTCCTTTTCCTAGAGCACTGCTGCCAAACGCAAGGATCGAGACTGGCATGAAGGGGAACAAGGAAGGATACCCCGACATTCGTATTAAGAAACATGTCTCTCCATATCCAGCTAAGTTATCTGATCCTGGTTCTTTTACTTTGCCTTTGGTCATCAATGATGTTGAAATTGTACGTTGCTTAGTTGATCTAGGAGCATCTGTAAATGTCATGCCTGTGAGTCTATATGAAAAGTTAAAATTAGGAGAACTTGAACCGCCCAGTATGCAACTTGTCTTTGCTGATAGATCGCTTAAAACCCTAAGGGAGAGATTAAAGATGTCGTCACTAAATGTGGTCCGTTCACGTTTTTAGCTGATTATGTGATTATGGATACTAGTACCGATGATTCTACAATCCTCATAGGTCGACCTTTCATGGCTACTACTGGAATGAATATTAACGTTCCTAATGGTTCTTTGACTTTAAGAATTGGTAAAGAAACAAAAACGTTCCGTCTTAAAGATGACATGAAACATGACTCTAGGAATGAAGAATCTCACTGCCTAGCTGTTGAAACTGTGGAGTTGACTCCGGTCAACTCCGTTACTAATGTTTCTTCCAGTGTCTCTAGATCAGTTGTTGCTGCAGGTATTAAGCAGGTTATAAAGAAGAAGCCAGAAGCGTTAGTTCAGAAGCCACCTAAGAAGAAGAAGGAACTGCAAGCCTCTTCTAAACCACCGAGCAGACCTCGAGGAAAGAACAAGAAGACGAAGACCCAAATGGTCTGGAGACCAAAAGCTCCACCATCTTCCACCGAGCCAGCTGCACCACCAATTCGTTCCGAGAAACCGGCGCCGGAGCAAGTATGGAGGGAGAAGCCGAAAGCATCTCCGAAGGAAGTACTAACGATCACCGATCCTGGTGATAACAAGCCGAAGAACAAAAGAAAAAGAGAAACCGACAGTCCTCATTCCTTCCATCGTCACACTAAAGAAGGATGACCTCTCCAGAGAGCTGTTCGGCCCGTTCAAGTTCGTTGATCATCTTCCCGACGGACGTACCAAACTACTACATGCAAACAGGAAGAGATTCACGCTTACCAGAGAAGTCCCGAAGCTGTACTTCATGAACTCCGACGCGAGCGTGAAGGAGAATCTAAGTTGGGATGTCTCCTAATACCGTCCAGGTATCGTCCAGCTCAAGGACGTTAATAAAAGAGCGCTTCGTGGGAGGCAACCCACGGCTGGAGTCAGTTTTGTTTTGTTTCAACCCTTGGTCTTTTAGAGTCGGTTCGGGAGAGCCAAAAGTGTCAGTTTGTTTGATTTATTATTTTTCGTGTAGAGTCTGCATGTCATAGAGTCAGTCGCAAGTTGATTGAGGTCGTTCCGATTTTTTTGGATTTAACTGTGATTTTCTGAAGTTGGCCTGATTTACGAAAATATTTTCAACCCGAACAGTTCAAAATTTTCGGCGAAACCACCCCTGTTTTCGGCGAAACCAACTTTTGATTTTTAACCCATCCTTCCTGTTCATCATTTTCGATTCGAAAAATAACTGTTTTCGGCGAAGCCATTTGAACTAAAGTTTTTGGCGAAACCGTGCTTCCATTTTCGGCGAAACCACCCTTCCAATTTCGTCGAAAATAATTTCAAAAAAAAAATCAGAAAAATCCCACTTTAAAACCGGTCTTCCTCTCTCTCCTTCCTTTCCTTCACTCACTTTCGTTCATATCACCGAAACCCCCCTTATCTATTTAAAATTGCCGCCGACCCTCCACTAAAACCCGCCGTCGCCGCCATTTCACCCGCCGCCGTCGCCGACCACCGCCGCTCACTCCCCCTCCTCATTCCGATCCCAACGAGCCCTAGAACAACCAAATCGGAGCTTTGCAGCTCCAGTTCACCGAAAACCTAGTTTTCAATGTTTTTCACCGATTCCTCCCAACCCGTTCAGTTTTTACTTCCATGGCTTCAAGGTAAAGTGTACAACTTTTCAATACGAATCTTTTGACATATGGATTGCTGAATTTTGTCGGGGTTGACTTTCGGTTGACTTTTCAATTTACCTCGTTTTGCGTGCCGACTGTTTCGTGTGAACTAGGACTGACTGAACTTATAGAACTGTTCTAGGATGCTTAGGGAGTTCCGTGCTTAATTTCCATATCATTTGGTCATGTGTTGCTATGCATACGATTGATTCTTTGTTTTGTTGACTTGTGAGAAATGTCGGTTTGACTTTGAACTGTGTTGATCATTTGGCTGTCATAAGTGTCCATTCTCGTTCATATTATCACGCTTGCCAATTGAAATAATATTTTACCGTCATTCTCCGAGTTGTGATAGTCTTGCCATGATTAGGGTTCAATATGACTTAATGTTGACTTTCTAAAATGTCGGTTTGACTTTTTGAACTCTGATTGCGCTTACCTGATTCTAGCTGTTCTTAGGACATGTGTTCTAATGTCTATGATTACCGGTTGCTCCGCTTTGCTTACCCCACTTAGTTTCCCTCATTTCTTTGTGAAATTGAGTTTTTTTTACTAAGTGTGGGGTAGGATCTTAGTTGACTAATCTGGTTTCACTTCTGGTTTTAGGAACACTTTTGAGCGCAGGACTAAGGCACGACTCGATGGCACCTCGAGCTCAGGAGCTGCCGCTCCGGTCACACCCGCCATTCTGGGTCCTCCACCTGCACTCCCTCGCCATGCTGGATACCATCCCACCATCGCCCGTCTACCGGACTTCTACTTTGAGAACTTCCAGAAGATCGCGCACATCCGGGGCGCTTACGTGCGTCCTTTATCCATGGAGTCTCTCCAGGAGCATAACGAGGATTCCTACCGGAACGTGCATGTCGCCTTAGCACCGGCCGGTCTCCTAGAGCTGACCACCATAGCCGCCGAGTTCCCAGACATTGCTCTCCAGGAGTTCTGGGCGACATTTGACTTGGACGAGCATAAGAGGAGACGGGGCCAGAAGGTGATCACTTTCTTTCTTGGTGGGGTGTACAGGCAACTCACCTACGATGAGTTTGCCGCTCATCTGGGCATCCCCTACGAGCACTATCACGATCACCACCTCGGTTGGGGCGAGGATGATGACGACGAGGAGTTGCACGCCCTCTGGAGCCACATGACAGGCGTGCCTGGCGATCGCCTCAGGAAGAGCAACTTAGTTAAGTCTCTCTCTCACCCGCTCTATAAGTTTATTCATATGGTTTGGCGGAGGTCACTTTTATATGTCAGAGACAAGGATCGCCACCATATCCTTAAGGAGGAGCTCATGCTTTATCGAGCCATCCGAGAGAGTTACCCTCTCCACCCCGGCTGGGTGCTAGCTCACATCTTCAGCCAGAGGACCAAGAGGAAGAAGCAACCACGCAAACTCTTGGGAGGCAACTTCATAGGTCAGCTCATCCTCTCCTTCGGCATCGGCCATGAATATGGCCCTCACATTCCACGACATCCAGTTCGGACCGTTGGAGGAGACTTGGCGGTCGAGTACGACTTAGAACTCGACCTCAGTCCCCAGGTAGCAGCAGATCCTCCACTCCAACCTGCGGTCGAGTCGGAGGACAAAGATGATGCTGAGGAGCAGCAGCCGCAGCCGCCGCGTGAGTTTCAAGATTATATACCCTCGCCACACCATCAGGCAGGGTACATTCACCAGTCGTCGCCGCGCATTCCAGATCCATTTCCGGCGCATACTCACCAGCCGCAACACCACCCCGCGGACATTGGTGAGCTGTACGAGCGACTACAGGAGTGGCGCATCACCGACAACGCCACTCAAGAGGCTAGGTGGACTATTATGCAACAACACATGCGCCGCGCCGACCGGCGATATGAGCGACAGCTGGAGTGGCAGCGACAGCTCGGCGATTACTTCCACTTCCCCCACCCCGACACCTCTGACCAGTGATGATCAGGTGGTGTCATTTTCCTTATCCTTTCTTTTTATTTATTCTTTTCGGATTTCGATCCAACTTTTTTTCTGTGTGGATCCGGGGCACTTGTCCCGGTTTCCTTTTTATGTTTTATTTGTTTTTGTTTTATAGGCAGTTGGGAGATTCCCTTTGCTTCACTTGGGTAGATTACCTCCGCTCCGAGGATCCGTGCTCATCCACTACGCCAATCATCTCGGTCCAGGTTCTTCCATTCCACGCTGAACTCTAGAATTAGTCCTGTGAGGACACAGTCCGATTTAAGTGTGGGGTAGGATGCTAGAGAACCTTTCATGAACTTGATTGCCCTTGATTGTGTTTTGTGTGCCTCGTGATTCCATTCCAGTCTCTCTAGCATTAGAATGGCTCAGTTCTTGATTTTTGATGTTAAGTTGTTGTTCAACCTTTTATAATGATGCTTAGACTGCTTAACCTAGAACTTGAGAACCAACTTGTATGCTTTGATGCTAAATTGCCTGGTCAGAACAGAATTTTAAAATCACACTTGTAGTTTGTAGCCTTGATTGCATGAAAATGACCGAATCCGACTAGCAAACCAACTGTGAGCTTTTGATCCATTGCACGCAACTTGCAATTTAAATTCTTTCTGAGTGGTTTTCTGTTTACTTGAATGAGTTAGAATTTGCATGAGACCTACTCGAGACCACACGATGACACGAGTTCTAGAAGGATAGGGGCACCTAGATTCAGCTACTAAGCCAGATAGCCTACCAAACGATAAATCCACTAGGTTTAGACCCTTGAGCTTGGCCTGTTCTTTCGGTTCGATAATACATTACAGCCATTTCCCATTTCTTTCATTCCCCATTGATCCCTTGTGGTTGTAGTTCTAGATTGACCTACCGGAAGTCGGTTTGTGGTAACCTGCCTATAGCCATTAAACAGGTGGTCTTAGCTAATAGGTCCAGACGTGTAAACCCCTCTAGCAACTAAAAGAAAAATCGGCACAGAAGAAAAAATATAGAAAAGAAAGAAAAAGAGAAAAATTTCAAAAAAATGAAGAAAGAAGAAAATCAGAAAAAGTTCAAAGTGTAGTTCAATAAAACGTTCTTCTCCCTACAAATGGAAGAACGAAGTAGAAAGAAAAGTTGAAAAGAAAAGAAAAAAATGTGTATGCAAAAGAAAAAGAATAAGTGCTAGGTTGTTTGAGGGTATCATAGGACGAGCGTTCATTATTCCACCAGTGTTTGGTTAGACGGTAGGAAGCCATAGATTAGATTCGAGGGAAGTTAGTCGAAAGCTACACCGCACCAAGCCATCATCATTCATTCCCATCATCCATCTCATTATAAACCCAAGTAGTGTAGAATTCATTACGGTCCTAGCAGGGAAGTCCTTCTTGGCTAGATACTCGTGTTGTCACAGTGGTGGAGATGTGGTCGAAATGCAAACCTATGACAGAATTCGGTAACAGAAAATGATCGAGAGCAGAAACACGTCCTTAAACACAGAGAGTGAGAGTTCCCATTGTACTATATATATCCTGTGTGAGGAGTCTGGTCGGTCAGGTCAAATTCGTGCATAATTGGTTGCTAATTACTTGTTGTGTGCAGTTTATTAGTGAGACCAGGTAATTTGGTTGATCTGTATGCATGTTAGGTTTCTTGTTCTAGGATCGATCTGTCTAATAATTCATTGTGTTTGATTGAGCTCTATTTAATCGATCTTATCATTTATGAACATGAGCGTTTCTATTCAGTTTGCTTGAGGACAAGCAAAAGCTTAAGTGTGGGGTATTTGATGACACTCGATTTGACGTGATTATCAGCCTCATTTAAGCAACATTTCTTTGCTTAAGACATTGTTTTTAGGGTAGAATAACGAATATTCAATCAATTGCCCTATCTCGTGCCATTTGTGTTACCTTGGCCCTTTTCGGGTCTATTTGATGGTTTTCTAGTGTTTTGCGTAAGCACAGGTTTTTGCCGTCAGATAAAGTAGCCATGGACGTGTCTAAGGCATAGGAACATCGAGGAACTGAACCAAAATCGATCAAAGGAGCCAATCAAAGTCCAACCAAAGGTCTGCCCGAATACAAAGATACTTTCGCCGAAAATACCCTAGGGGTTTCGGCGAAAATAATACCACATTCAGACTGGTGCGAACAGAAGAATGTCTTCGGCGAAAATGATCTCACAGTTTTGGTGAAATCAACAATGCAAATCAGCTGATGCCAAGAGAAGACTGATTTCGGCGAAACCATTAAGCTCTTCGGGCCGAAAATGCAAGGCAGAGGAAACTGGCCATTTACACAAGCCAGTTTCGCCGAAACTACTCCTATGGTTTCGGCAAAAATAACTGCTCAGCCCGGCCCAACTAGGGTTAAGTATTTATACTTAACCCGGCGGCCAAAAGGAAGAGGGGACATAACATACAATTCATAATTCGAAAAACACAACTTTTCGAGATCAGATTTCTCTGAAGTTCTGGAGCAAAGAGTTGGAGTTCGAAGAGCCGGATAGAGATCGTGACGCCATCCCTTCCATCTCGGAGAACCGGAGCTAGGAGTGTAACTTACCGAAGATCGGAGTCTGTCAGAGTCGTCCGAATTAGGTTTTTTCAGATCCTTTTCTGTTCTTCCTTTGAATGATGAACTCTTTCTTTATCTTTGTCTCTTTTGTAATGATCATGAGTAGCTAAACTCGTTAGAGCTTAGACTAGATGAACCCTAAGTGACCCAGGGCTTTAAAGCGGTCACGGATCGGCGGTGATTAGATTCGAAGTTCAATCAGTTCTTTTTCATGTTTGATTTGTTCTTCTTTGTTTATGTTTCTTGTCTGGATTGATCACCTAGATTAGATTCTGGTTAAGCTAAGGATAGAAGCGAACGCTCGCCTTACTTTAGAACATCGAATTGAACAATTAACCTTATAATTGGAGTGTGCCTTTCGTAGGAACCGGTTAGGGTTAATCCACTGCAAGAGTAACTCATTAATCACTAGTAATTACACCAATTAATTAAGTCGTTGCGAGAGGCGACCGTACCCGGGCGGCTAGTTAATCTTGGTAGTTAGAACGGATAGAGCGAACGTTCGCCGGTCTTAAACCTAAGGGTAAGGAGTTATGGTGGTGTCTTAGTAATTGATTGAATAAGAATCGAAATCCGCTGATCTGTTGATTGCCAATGCTCTGGGGAACGAAGGGGGATTCAAAGTCTAAGTTCGTCTGTCATTCTTGTTCTCAAACCCTAATTCTCAATCTGTTTTAGCTTAATTTGTTTTAATTTTTCTGCATTCCTTAGAATTAGAAGTCGTGGAACTCACACCACGCACAACGTGTTTTCCTTGAGTAATTTGTTAGTTCTGAAGTAGCCAATCAATTGAAGGCCCGTGGAATACGATCTATCCTAGCTCTTGAGCTTGATAGTTATTTGATCGAACCAGCTCAGCACAACGACGGTTCCATCAGCATGACATTTAGAGAAGCACCTAGGTCAATTATGCTACGCTTGATTTCAATGCCATTAATGCTCAAAGGTAAAGTAAAAGGACCAGGGTTGGGGCACTTAGCTGGAATAGGTATTGGTGGTGGTCGAGCAATGATAGCCGAGCACTCTCCCTCATCAACAGCGGGTGGTTTTTCTTCCTTAGGCGGGCTAGTCTGCTCACTGCTCCTGGTTGTTACGACTTTAGCTTGCTCGTTCTTCTCGGAGGAGCTGCTTTGAGATGGAGCCTGATTGAAGATGGGAATACGAGCCATCGCACTAGCAATTTTATTTATCATATCCTCTATTTTCTGTCCAGATGCGATCTGTTCTTTGTTGAGAACGGCTTGCGCTTTGAACCTTTCCTCGTGATCATCAAGTTTTGCTGTAATTAGATCAAACTTCCTAGCTATTCTCCTCTCCCAATTGTCCTCATATACAAGATTCGGAGGCTGCTGTACTCTGGTTAATCTGGAAGGATCTTGATAACCATTGTCCATGTATTGATTTTGGCTCTAGTCGAGTTGGAAGTTGTAGGGAGGGCGCTCATAGAAGCCTTCCCGTTGTTGAGGAGGTGTTCTGAACTGACGGTAGTCGGAGTAGCCTCTTTGATCCCTGGTGAAGCTGTGATCAATGAAGTTGACTTCCTTGTTAGGCCAGTTATTAGTTGTACCGAGGATCTCTTCCATTTGTTTCTGTACTGCGATCTTAATCTCTTCTTCACTGCTTGGTTGACTCCTGGCTGCTCCAAACTGTCTTTCCCTATTTCTGGACTTAGATGCGCAGTCCGCAAAGTGAAGTAGAGCAGCTTCTGGTTCAAGTGCTGTGCAGTTGCCTTTAGCTAAAATGTTGACCCATTCAGCTGTTTCTTCATTCATACCTTTGGCAAAGATTTCGGCTAGCTGACTCTGGTTGAATCCATGATGAGGGCATTCAGATAGAAGCTCTTGGAATTCGTTCCAAGCATTGTATAAGCTTACTCCTTCCTTCTGAGAGAAACTAGCGATACTATCCTTGTAGAATGTAGTTCTTGAAGGTGGATAGTACTCCTCTATGAAGTCCTGGGCTAGATTATCCCAGTCGGTGTAGTAGCCTGGTGGTTTTGAGCTGAGCGACATCTTGGCGTTGCCTTTAAGAGAGAATGGGAATGCCCGCAAGCAAAGATTGTTCTTGTTGAGATTCCTTTTTTTAAACGTCTCGCACATGTCAAGGAAGTTTGCCAAATGTGTGCGGGGGTTTTCTTGCAGCTTCCCTTCGAATTGAAGACTCTTAGAGACCATGTTCAGGACGACGGTTGTGATATCATAATCAGGGTCGTCATCGTTGTGCGGCACGACGACGCTAGCTCGGAGGTGAGCTACACTTGGTCTACAGTAATCCGCCACGGTGCGCTGAGCAACTAGTACGGGAGGAGAAGGTGGTGGTGAATCTGAAGTAGTGGATGAAGCGGATGAAGATAAGGAGTTCTCCTTCAACTCCTCGATCTTTTCAGGGATAGGTGGTGTAGGCGGTGTGGTTATGTCTTGCTTCTGAGCTCGCGGTTTCTTCGGCGAAGTAGAATTACGCGGCTTAAACTGAGAATGAGCGATCGAGCGGTTCATAAACCTGTAGAACAACCTACAAGCAACAAAAGCAAACATACCGGCGTAAAATCGAAGTGGGTGGAAAAATGAAAGATGGAAAATAGAAGAATAAATTGCCAGTTCTTCTTTCAACAATCAAAAGAAGTCCCCGGCAACGGCGCCAATTTGGTGAGACCTCCGGTCGTTGTTCGGACGTTCAGCCAAATAAAAACTACTAATGCTAAGAAAAAGCGTATAGCAGATCGTATTCCACGGGCCTTCAAATGATTGGCTACTTCAGAACTAACAAATTATTCAAAGAAAAACATTTAGTGCGTGGTGTGAGTTCCACAACTTCTACTTCTAAGAAATGCAGAAAAATTAAAAAGATTAAACTAAAGCAGATTGAGAATTAGGGTTTGGAAACAAGAATGACAGACGAACTTAGACTTTGAATCCCCCTTCGTTCCCCAGAGCATTGGCAATCAACAGATCAGCGGATTTCGATTCTTATTGAATCAACTACTAAGACACCACCATAACTCCTTACCCTTAGGTTTAAGACCGGCGAACGTTCGCTCTATCCGTTCTAACTACCAAGATTAACTAGCCGCCCAGGTACGGTCGCCTCTCGCAACGACTTAATTAATTGGTGTGATTACTAGTGAATAATGAGTTACTCTTGCAGTGAATTAACCCTAACCGGTTCCTACGAAAGGCACACTCCAATTATAAGGTTAATTGTTTAATTCGATGTTCTAAAGTAAGGCGAGCGTTCGCTTCTATCCTTAGCTTAACAAGAATCTAATCTAGGGGATCAATCCAGACAAGAAACATGAACAATGAAGAACGAACCAAACATGAAACAGAACTGATTGAATTTCGAATCTAATCACCGCCGATCCGTGACCGCTTTAAAGCCCTGGGTCACTTAGGGTTCATCTAGTCTAAGCTCTAAAGGGTTTAGCTACTCATGATCATTACAAAAGTAACAAAGACAAGGAAAGAGTTCATCATTCAAAGGAAGAACAGAAAAGGATCTGAAAAACCTAATTCAGACGACTCTGACAGACTCCGATCTTCGGTAAGTTGCACTCCTAGCTCCGGTTCTCCGAGGTGGAAGGGATGGCATCACGATCTCTATCCGGCTCTTCGAACTCCAACTCCTCGCTCCAGAACTCCAGAGAATTCTGATCTCGAAAAGGTGTGTTATGAATAATTATGATTCTCCCCTCCTCGGGCCGCCGGATTAAGTATAAATACTTAACCCTAGTTGGGCCGGGCTGAGCTGATGTTTTCGCCGAAACCATAGGGATAGTTTCGGCGAAACTGGCTTTGAGTTCAGGGCTCCGCCGGCTGTTCATTATTTTCGGTCCGAGCAGTTGAATCTTTTCCCGAAATCATCCTTCTGTTGGCACCAGTCTGAATGTGGTATTGTTTTCGCCGAAACCCCTAGGGTATTTTCGGCGAAAGTATCTTTGTATTCGGGCAGACCTTTGGTTGGACTTTGATTGGCTCCTTTGATCGATTTCGGTTTGATTCCTCGTGGTTCCAATGCCTTAGACACGTCCATGGCTACGTTATTTGACGACAAAAACCTGTGCTAACACAAAAACACTAGAAAACCATCAAATAGACCCGAAACGGGCCAAGGTAACACAATTGGCACGAGATAGGGCAATTGATTGAATATTCGTTATTCTACCCTAAAAACCATGTCTTAAGCAAAGAAATGTCGCTTAAATGAGGCTGATAATCACGTCAAATCGAGTGTCATCAATAACGCACATCCCAATCACAGAGCATGACATAATTCAAAAACACGATCGCACAGACAACAATTCACGAGCCTTAAAAGGTCAAAAAGAAATTGCCAGTACCTAGCCAATTGACACCGAAATAGCAATCATGAAAATCGAGGAAGAACCAAAAAGTCAACCAAGCCGAAAACCGAAAGTCAAAAAGCCAAAAGATTCACAATCCAGGGCTGAACAACTAACCGAGAAGACATGACTCGAGAAAACGATTGGAAAGTTGAGAAATCGACGAAAAGCTTGAAAACTTGGTCGGGCGGAACCGGAGCTAAAGAGCTCCGATTCTAGGGTTGAAGGTTGAAGATGAAAAAGGGGCAGGCGACGGCGGCTGATGATGCGGCGGCGGCGGGGGTTTCGGTGGCGACGTCAACCAAAAAAAAAGAGCTGTGAAATTGTGTTTGAAGTTTTCGGATGGGGGGGGCGCAAATCAGGGGTTGAAGTCAGCTTAAATAGTTGGCGGAGAACAGTGAATTTTCGGTGAAAATAGTGGTTAATTTTCGGCGAAAATCTCTTGTAAAATCAACAAGTGTTTCGGCGAAAAGTGTGGGAAAATTCGGCGAGAGGTGTCGGTGGTGAGAAACAGGAGAAACAGGTTGTTTTTGAACAGGAATTTTTGGTGAAAATCTGGTTCAATTTTCGCCGAAAATTTCACTTGAAAATGGTCGGCAGTGTTCTTTTTGAAGGAGGGGTTTTAAAACAAAACGACTCGAAATGAAAACAACTGACTCCAGCCGTGGGTTGCCTCCCACGAAGCGCTCTTGTTTAACGCCCGTGAGCCAGACGATACCTGGATTCGTGTCACGATTTCGTCGTGAAGTAGTGCACGTCTATGGAAGAGATAGCTAATCCTTGCAGATACTTCTTAAGCCTATGCCCGGTGACCATAAACGGCACTTGATCATGCAATTTGATTAAGACACTGCCTAAAGATGTCTGCCGCACCACGGTGTAAGGGCCGGACCAACGGGACTTCAGTTTACTCGGGAAGAGCTTCAATCGAGAGTTATATAAGAGGACTTCCTCTCCGGGGTAGAACTACTTGATCGTCGTCAATTGAGAGTCATGAATTCTCTTCGTTCGCTCTTTGTATAACTTCGTGCTCTCATATGCGTGGAGACGGTGCTCCTCAAGCTCAGCGATCTGGTCGTGGCGGTTATTACCTGCTACTGCATAGCTCATATTCATCTCTTTATTAGCCCAAAATGCCTTGTGCTCAAGCTCAACCGGCAAATGGCATGCCTTGCCATAGACCAGCTGATACGGTGAGGTACCGATGGGAGTCTTGAAGGCAGTTCGATAAGCCCATAAGGCATCATTGAGCTTAGATGACCAATACTTGCGGGACCGGCCAACTGTCCTATCAAGAATCCGCTTGAGCTCACGGTTCGTCACTTCCGCTTGACCATTAGCTTGAGGATGGTAAGCTGTGGACATACGGTGGGTGACGCCAAAGCGTTTGCACACCCGGTCGAAATGTCCATGGAAATGGGTACCCCTATCGCTTATGATAAAGCGTGGTGAACCAAAACGCGTGAAAAGACGGGTAAGGAAACGACCCACCACTCTTGAATCATTAGTTGGTAGAGCTTCAGCTTCAGCCCACTTAGAGACATAATCAACGGCTACAAGAATGTACTTGTTTCCGTTGGAGGGTGTGAACGGACCCATGAAATCAATTCCCCAAACATCAAAGATCTCAATAGTTAAAGAAACAATTTGGGGCATCTCATTACGGTTAGAGATGTTACCTGATCGCTGGCACGCATCACAACGACGAGGAAAGACGTCACAATCACTAAAGATTGAAGGCCAATAAAGACTGTTTCAAGTACCTTTCTTGCAGTGCGGTTGCCTCCGAAGTGTCCTCCGAACTGTCCTTCATGGCATTTACGCATAATGTCAGCTGCTTCGATGTAAGAGACACATCTCCGGATCATTCCGTCAATGCTAATGCGGTATAAGAAGGGCTCATCCCAGAAGTATGACTTGGCTTCTTTAAAGAGCTTCTTGCGTGCATTGAAATCCAGCTCAGGAGGTACAATGCCGTGAGAGAGATAATTAGCCACGGTTGCATACCATGGTTCTTCCGAGTCCGCTGCATTACTCAGATCTTGAGCGTGAGGGATCGCCCAGGGCTCGATAGCTATGCTGTTAACCTGTTCATACGTTTCAACACGCAACAGCTCGTCAGGGAAAGAATCATTGATAGGAGTAGTAGATTTACCTGTTTGTGATTCCTCCAGTCGGGAAAGATGATCCGCTGCTAAGTTCTCTGCTCCCTTCTTGTCTTTAATTTCTATGTCGAACTCTTGGAGGAGAAGGATCCATCGGATGAGACATGGCTTCGAGTCCTGCTTGGCTAATAGATGGCGCAGGGTAGCATGATCTGTGTAGACAATGGTATGTGAAAGAACCAAGTACTGTCTGAATTTATCAAAGGAGAAAATGATAGCCAGGAGCTCCTTCTCTGTAGTGGTGTAGTTCCTCTGAGCATCGTTTAGCGTCTTGCTAGCAAAGTAGATAGGATGAAATCTCTTCTCCTTTCTCTGACCAAGAACCGCGCCAACGGCGAAGTCGCTAGCATCGCACATAATCTCGAATGGAAGATTCCAATCTGGTGCTGTAAGGATCGGTGCGGTGGTGAGTTGAGTCTTCAAAGTTTCAAAGGCTTCAAGACAAGCTTTATCAAACACAAAAGGAACATCTTTCTCAAGAAGCTTCGTCATTGGAAGAGTGATCTTGGAGAAATCTCTGATAATCTTCGGTAGAACCCAGCATGACCGAGGAAACTTCGAACTATCTTAACTGAGGACGGCGACGACAAGCTGGCGATGGTTTCAAGCTTGGCACGATCAACTTCTATACCGGACTTAGAGATCCTATGGCCCAGAACAATGCCTTCGGTAACCATGAAGTGACATTTCTCCCAGCTAAGAGCCAGGTTGGTCTCCTCACAACGAGCTAGCACCTTGTCCAGATTGGCCAGGCACTTTGAAAATGAATCTCCATAGACGGAGAAGTCATCCATGAATACCTCCACCACATTCTCTACTAGATCTCCAAATATAGCCAGCATGCATCTCTGAAAAGTGGCAGGAGCATTACATAAACCGAAAGGAATGCGACGATAAGCAAACGTACCAAACGGGCAAGTGAATGTCGTCTTCTCTTGGTCATCAAGCTCGATAGGGATCTGGAAGTAACCGGACATTCCATCTAAGAAGCAATAGTAGTCATGACCAGCCAATCGTTCAAGCATCTGATCAATGAACGGCAGTGGAAAGTGATCCTTCTTGGTGGCATCATTTAGTCGTCGATAATCGATACAGACTCTCCATCCGGTAACAGTGCGAGTCGGGATGAGCTCACCCTTTGGATTAGGGATGACGGTGATTCCTCCTTTTCTTCGGAACGACTTGAGTCGGACTGACCCAAGGACTGTCGGCAATAGGATAGATGATACCGGCGTCCAAAAGCTTAAGAACTTCTTCCTTCAAAACTTCCTGCATCAGAGGGTTAAGTCAGCGTTGCGGTTGTCTGAATGGTTTGAACTCTTCATCCACAACTATCCGATGTTTGCAGAAGGTTTCAGAGATGCCTTTGATGTCGGCCAACTGTCAGGCAATGGCTCGGACATGCTTCTTGAGTAGCCCGATTAGTCGCTCTTTCTGCTCGGGAGATAGGTTCGAGTTGATGATGACAAACAGCTGGCATTCCTTTCCCAGGAATGCATACTCTAGATGGTTAGGGAGCTCCTTCAAGTCGAGTTCTGATGGATTCTGATATGAAGTAGTGATCCGACTCGATGCTGGCTCAATATGTGTAGGCGCATGAATGGGTGTGAATGTCGCCTTTTGCTCGTCTAACTCATCCTGCCATAGGCGCTGCTCTGGGTCTTCTAGTGCACTGTCAATTCCTGAAATCAAACACAACTCTAGTGGATCACTAGATAAGGCATTAGTAACGAAGTTGGCCAAGGCCAACTCTAGGGGATCAACAGTATAACATTTATCATCTTGAGCAACAGAATATCTCATGCTATCTTTAATGCGAAATGCAACACTATCTTGTCCTACACTTAGAGTTAACAGGCCTTGTTTGCAGTTAATATTTGCGCCAGCAGTAGTTAAGAATGGTCGACCTAGGATAAGTGTTCCGTCTAACTCACGGGTATCTAGAACAACAAAATCTGCAATTATAGTAAACAGACCACAGCAAACAGCTACATCTTCTATTATACCCCTAGGTAGTTTGACAGACCTATCGGCTAACACGAGATGCAAAGTAATCAGTTTTAATTGCCCTAGGTTTAGCTTTTCATAGAGATAAACAGGCATAACATTAATAGACGCAGCAGAATCAGCCAGACTACGATCAATTTTAATACCATTAATGATGCACGGTAATGTAAAAGGACCGGGATCAGAACACTTAGCTGGAGGTGGTGGCGGCTGTCTTATGGGAGATGGCGCACCGAAGAGAGAAGCGCATTCATTAGTGAGCATGACAGAGTATGCCTCTCCGTTCTTCACTTTCTTCACGAGATCCTTAAGGAACTTCCCAAGCGGTGGTATGATCTCCACAGCTTCAGTTACTGGGATTTTGATCTCTGCAGTCTTAAGAACATTGTACCACCTCTTGTACTGAGTATCGTGATCCTTAGCCTTACTCATTGCAGCTTTTGGGAAGGGGATCCGAGGTATGTATGGCACCAAGATGGGCTCAGGAGCTGTCTTGGGAGGAGGGGTTGGTGCTGCTTCTTCTTCTTCTGTTATATCTTCAATTTCTGGCATATCCATGGCAGCATTGGTATCGGGTATCATGTCAGGTTCTGGAGCCTTTGGATCAGTTGTTTTCTTGCCGCTCCTGGTGGTAATAGCTTGAGCGTGTTCGCTCTTTGCACCGGAGTCTGCTTGAAATGCTGCTGGATTGAGGAGAGGATTGCTAGTAAAAAGTCTTGTCATATTGCTTATAGCATCCTCTATCCTCTGGCTCTGAGCTCTCTGTCCTTGATTGAGTGCGGCTTGAGCTTTTAATTGAATGTCGTGGTCGTCGAGTCTGCTCATGATCTGCTCGAACTTCTTCTCGTAATCTATGTCTCTATGGTAATACGACTTTGCTTGGAACTGTTGCTGTCCTCCAATCAATCCCGGAGGTCTTTGATACGGATCTGCAAACCGGTTGTACTGGTTCTGCGGTACGAGGTTCCTGAAACCGACGTAGCCTTTTTGATTGTTGGCGAAGCCTTGATCAATGAAGTTTACCTCTTCTGCAGACCAGACTTCTGTTTTACCAAAGTTGAGGCAGCTTCCACCGTTATGAGCGCAGGATCCACACCATCCACAGTCAGCCAAAAAGATGGTAGCTGGCGGGGGATCGAGGGGTATACCAGCTGCTTGTAGATGTTTCTGAACTTCTGCTTTGATCTGCTCTGCAATGCTCAACTGACCCTGACTCTTGGTTCCTTCTCTTTGCCTCTCCCAGTTTCTAGATTTCAAAGCACAGCTAGCAAAATGCAGAAGAGCATCCTGAGGAGTGAGGGCGGTGCAGTCTCCGCCTACTAAGGAGTTGACCCACTTCGCAGATTCTTCGCACATACCTCGAGCAAAGAATTCAACCAGCTGCCTCTGTTCATACCCATGGTGAGGGCAGTTGAAGAGAAGGGACTGGAATTCATTCCAAGTGTCGTACAGGCTTGCATCTTCTCTCTGAGTGAACCTGGAGATGCGGTCTTTATAAGCAATTGTCCTTGCTGGAGGGAAATATTCCTCAACAAAATCTTGAGCTAAAGCCTCCCAGTTAGTGTAATGACCTGGTGGTTTGCTTCCAAGCCACTGCTTAGCTGCACCTCTGAGAGAGAACGGAAAAGCTCGGAGACATAAAGCGTTCTTGTTGAGGTTCCCAGACTTGAAAGTTTCACAGACAGCCAGAAAGTCGGTTATATGTGTGCAGGGATTATCATCTGGCCTCCCTTCGAATTGTATGTCCCTAGAGATTAGTTCTAGGAGAGGAATCTAAATCTCATAGTCAGGATCGTTGTCATTAGAAAGCACGGTGATGGGGGATCGAAAGTTGGATGCACGCGGCTTACTGTAGTTCGCAACACTCTTAGGAGCAGCCATTGCGGTAAGGGAAGATGGAACGGAAGTGATCCATTTATGTACCTGCTATGATCTGCAAGAGACAAAAACAAACACAACCGGTGTAAAATCGAAGTGTGATGGAAATGAAAGATGGAAAGGTAGAAGAATAAAAATGCCAACTCTTCTTTCAATGAAATAGAAGAGTCCCCGGCAACGGCGCCAATTTGATGAGCTGCAGAATAGCGGTCAATCAAATAACTACCAAGCTGTGAAGCTAGGGTAGATCGTATTCCGCGGGTCTCCTCTACTTCCTTACTCAAATATGTTGGCAATTAAATTCAAGGTTAAACACTTAGTGCGTGGTGTGAGTTCCACGACTTCTATACTAAAATGCAAAGATTAATTGAAATGAAACTAAGACGACGAAAGGTTGATT
The DNA here is from genome assembly GCA_034768395.1 of Linum lewisii. NCBI lineage: Eukaryota > Viridiplantae > Streptophyta > Magnoliopsida > Malpighiales > Linaceae > Linum > Linum lewisii. Next base: position 8,863,533 of record CM068302.1, read on the forward strand.
GAAAGACTAAGACGGACGACAGACAAACTTAGATTTCGAATCCCCCTTAGATCACCAGGGCAACAACAATCAACATATCAGCGCTTTCCGATTCTAGTTCATTCAGTTCTCAGACACCACCGTAACTCCTGACCCTTAGGTTTAAGACTGGCGAATGTTCGCTCTATCCGATCTAGCTACCAAGATTAATTAGCCGCCCGGGTACGGTCGCCTCTCGCAATGACTTAACTAATTGGTGCCAATTCTAATGATTTATGAGTTACTCTTGCAGTGGATTAACCCTAATCGGTTCCTACGAAAGGCACACTCCAATTATAAGGTTAATTGTTCAATTCGATGTTCTAAAGTAAGGCGAGCGTTCGCTTCTATCCTTAGCTTAACAAGAATCTAATCTAGGTGGCCAAACCAGACAAGAAACATAAAGAACAAAGAACAAATCAAACATGAAGAAGAACTGAATAAATTTCAAATCTAATCACCGCCGATCCGTGACCGCTTTAAAGCCTTGGGTCACTTAGGGTTCATCTAATCTAAGCTCTACGAGTTTAGCTACTCATATTCAATACAGAAGAATCGAAGACAGACAAAGAATACATCTCAGGTAGGGAAAACAGAGAAGAACTGGAAAACCTAATTTCGACGACTCCTTGCAGCTTCAATCTGCTGGATCTTCAACTCCTAGCACTAGCTCTCCGAGATGGATGGATGGCGTCACGATCCGTTCCTGGCTCCTCGAACTCTATCCAATCGTTCTCTCTCTCAGTGTTGGGATTTTTCATCCCGTGTAAATTTGTATGTTCTTTAATTTAACCGCTGCTTTTGTATTTAAACCTAACCGAGCGACTGCTGATTTCTGCTTGAATTTTCACCGAAAATTCAAGGAGATTTTCAGCGAAAATATCTGTTGAAAAGTCGGCTTGATCCGTCTATTTCTTCCGGCTAAAATGGCTTAGGGTTTTCGGCGAAAACTCCCAAGATTTTTGCCGAAAAATTCTTCTTGATCGGGACAGTGGATTCCTTCTTGCATTTTCGGCGAAAACTCAAAGAGATTTTCGCCGAAAATCTGTGTGTAAATAGAGCAGGAATTCCTTTTGAGTTGAATGACTTTTCTAGTTGATTCGGGTGTGATTCCTCGGGGTTCCAGTGCCTTAGACACGTCCTTGGCTACCGTATTTAATGGCGAACACCTGTGCTAACACGAAAATACTAGAAAACCATCAAATAGACCCGATATGGGCCAAGGTAACACAAAAGGCATGAGATGGATCAGTTGAGTGAATATTCACTATTCTACCCTGAAAATTGTGTCTTAAGCAATGAAATGTCGCTTAAATGAGGCTGATAATCACGTCAATTCGAGTGTCATCACACCGCAACCAAGTGCATCTACTTCCACCTTGGAGGGGTTGAGAGGTCTCTCACTCTTGATGAGTTTGCCATCGACCTCAGTTTCTACACTAAGGAAGAGCTAGCCTCAGATCCGTTGATTGTCGTCTTCCATAACACCGATAGTACTGAGGAGTGTGAGATGTTCTAGCGTGTCGTAGCACCGTCGAACCCGACCAAGTATGACTCTAGCGCGTCCAAGGCTATTTTCATGGAACGGCCAATCTTTCCTCGGTCCTATGTCACCCGTCTAGTTCACATGTACGATGTGCTCGATTCATATGGCGCCATCCGCCTCCATCACCGTATCCCTCGGCTCCTGATCACCGGCGACTTTCCTCGGTCCAAGAAGGTTCCTGACATCCTCGCCCCCCACCACGAGCCTTTCCTCGAGCGACGAGATGGACCAGCACCAGCGCTAGAGCCAGAGCCAGCAACGGTTCCAGCATACGACTTCGGTGAGATGGAGCGCGAGCTTAGGGACATGAGAGCAGATGCTGATAGTCGTTGGGAGGCCACTCAAAAGTGGCAGCAAGACTCCGATGAGCGTTTCGCCAGCTTCTAGGCCACCTAGGATGAGCAATGGGTGGCACAGCAGGATTGACAGCAGATGATGTACCAGTCCCAGCTTCAGTTCTTTAGGCAATTTCAGGCTCCGAATGATCACCAACACCCACCACCCTAGTGATTTCAGGACTTTTCATTATTTTTCTTATCATCCAAAATGCTGTACTTTTTGTTGTTTTTGTGTCAGTTTGTGTTATTTTGGGTCAGTGTCAAACTCTTGTGGTTGATTGAGTCGGTCGAGTCTTTTGTATTCCAACTACTCAAATCGTGTGATGAATCCTCTCTTACTATGTTTTCAGGTTATGAACTTAGAATTCTCCATGGTTCTATTCACAAATATACATCCAGTGTCTCGATCATGCCATCTCTAGTGCCCTCACACTCACTGTTTGGTACCCCTGTACACTTTTCTTCTCTTTTTGAGTGGTCCATTGAGGACAATGTCTGATTTAAATGTGGGGTGGGATGATATTTCTGAGGGTGGCTATTTCTGTATTTGTGTAATTCCTCTTATTGAAATGCACTCAATTCTTGACTTTCCATGTTAGATTTGACTTCAATGTTTCACAATGACGATTATACTGTTTAACGTAGAACCTGTAACCAACATGTTTGCACTGATACTAAATAAATCCGGTCATAATAGAATTTAAGATCACTCTTTTAGCTTCATCTTGAATTGCACATCATGATTTGAGTCTGACTAGCAGCCATTTCTGAACTTTTGATCTGTTGCACATAACTAGCAACTTATCTTCTTTTTAGTGGCTTTCTCTCATTTGAATGAGTTGAAATTTGCATGAGACCTATTCGAGACCATACGAGTACTAGGATGATAGAGGCACCTAGAATTGCTACTTAAACCAGAAGCCATCCTGACATAAATCCCTGTAGGTATAAACCCTTGTGCTTGGCCCGTTCTTTCAGTTCGATATTACGTTACAACCAATTCCCATGTTCTTGTTCACCCTGTTGATCCCATGTGGTAGTAGTTTGAGATTAGCTAATCGGAAATCGGTCTGTGGTGACTTGCCTATAGCCAGTGAACCGGTGGTCTTAGCTATTATGTCCAGACGTGTAAACCCCTCTAGCAACTAAAAAAATTTAGCACCAAAAGAAAAGAAAGAACAAAAATAGAAAAACAGAAAAATACAAAGGAAAAAAAAAGTTCAGACAAGTTACAAGTCAAAATAGAAGTTAGTTAGTTCAAAACGTTCTTCTCCCTGCATATGGAAGAATGAAAGCAATAAGCAAATGTAGAAAGAAAAGGAAAAAATTAGAAAAAATAGAAGAAAAATAAAAGTGCTAAGTTGTTGAGGGTATCATAGAACGAGCGTACATTATTCCACCCCGATTCTAGTTAGACGATAGGAATCCATAGATCTTGATTCGAGGGAGGTTAGTCGATTGCTACACCGCACTAAACCCATCATCATCATACTTCCCTTCATCCATTCATCATAAACCCTTGTAGTATAGGATCGTTACAGTACCTTGCAAAGTCCTTTTGACTAGTTTCTCGTGTTGTCACCGTGGTGGAAATTGTGGTCGAAATGCAAACCTATGACATAATTCAGTTTGAGAAAGTGAATGAGATCATAAACACGTCCCTAAAAACAGAGTGTGAGAGTCCCCCATGTACTAAATATTTCTGTGTGAGGAAGTCTAGTCAGCTCGGTTGGGAGTGTGCATGATAGATGTTTGCTACTTGCTGTGTGCAGAGAATAGTGAGACTTGGATTTGTTCTGTTGATGTTCTTGCATGTGTAGGTTATGTTTTCTAAGTGTGACAGTGTAAGCCGAATTGTTAGAAATTGTACTTCGATTTAACTAGTCTCGTTACTTGTGAATTTGAGTCTGGTTCTGAATTTGATTTACTCGAGGACAAGCAAAAGTCTAAGTGTGGGGTGATTTGATACGCCTAATTATTGACGTATTTATTCCCTCATTAGACGACATTTTTGTAATGATTTTATCTCGTCTATGCAAGTTATAAGTGAATTATTCCCCTATCGGCCTTAGGGTTGTTTTACGTCATTTTGCATGTTTTTATGTATTTTAGGTAATAACCGACGTTGGGAAATTGAACCAGGAGTGGACCATTGAATGGCATGAGATTCTATGCCCATTGGAGTGATCCAGGTCGAGGGAGGAAGGCCCAACCACAAGAAATGAACCGATTTTGAAGAAAAACTCAAAGTGCTGCATTTTAGGGCTTACATGCCGTGTAAGCTAAATACACTATTAGCTTAAACGCCGTGTAAGCTCCCTAGATGGGAAATCCCTTCCTTTTTCAACAAGGAAAAGATTTTTATGGGTATATATAGACTTTCCGGAGACAGACCAGAGCACATTCGATTTTGAGAGATTATCCACGACTTGGAGAGAGTTGAGAGAGTATTTTGAAGCTATCAGAGAGATCGTGACGCCATCAATCCATCCCGGAAGACGCTCGGAGCTAGGAATTGAAGATTCTTGAGATTGAAGCTTCATGGATTTATCCGAAATTAGGTTTTTCAAATTTGTTTATGTTCTTCCTTTGTTTCAAGATGAGTTCTTGTGTTGTTTTCGAATCTTGTTTGTTAGATATGAGTACCTAAACTCTTATAGCTTAGATTAGATGAACCCCTAAGTGACCCGTGGCTTTAAAGCGGTCACGGATCGACGGTAATTAGATTTTAATTCAGACAATTTCTTTTTCATAATTGATTTGTTCTTCGTGTTGTGTTTCTTTTCCAGCTTGATCACCTAGATTAGATTCTTGTTAAAATAAGGATAGTTGGCGAATGTCTGTAACATCCTCACCCAACCGAACGGTTTGGAACTCGAGTTTGAGTGTCTGAGACATTGGAAACAGTGTTCTCAAGGTCTCATCGAAGTCCATGACGTCCGAATTGGAGTCGGGTTGAAGTTGCTCGTGAGCATGTTGTGCAGTGAACAACACAAGCTGTGTCATGATACACGCCGTGTACCTGTGATACACGGCCGTGCTATTTTTAGATCAAATTTCTCGTCGAGATTGCCAGAAGATAACACCCGGCCGTATGTTATAGAAACACGCCGTGTAGTTCATAACACACGCCGTGTGTTATAGAAACACGTCGTGTGTTATTGTCTGCGTATATAAGATGGGTTTTTTTACGGGTTTCTCCAACTTCCCCTTCTTTCTCTTTCCCCAAAAATAATTTTGACGAACCAAACTTTGTTCCAACTTCAAAGTTTGATTCTAGGAGCTACGGGTGTCCGATCGATGATCCGTTTTCTCCTGTGCGTTCCTGGCGACGAGAGGAAGAGATGGCGACCTTGGTTCTGGGTATTTCGGAGTTGGATTCTGTCAGTGAGGAGGAGAAGAGCTACGTTTTTTGTGTCTGAGAGCTTGGTTGTTTGGGTTCTTAGAAGAATTTAGAGTCTCGTCTTCTTGTCAGGTGAGGGTTTAGCGTATGATAGGTAGTAATGGTCGATGCGAGGAGTTGCAATTCTGACTTAGATGAATGTAGGGTTGGCATGAAATTGAATGAGAGTAAAAGGGGGAAATCTGTCTTGTAATTGATTGTTATGTGGATTATGATGTTGTTGGTTGTTGGATGACTGTTAATTGATGAATTGGTTGATGATTGTTGGCTGTTGTGATGTCTTGGGAGTAGGGGAAAATGATTAACATTGATGGTAAACCGATCGTAACGCGTAACGAGAGTAGGAGGGATGGGCCGTAATCATGTTGGTTTATGTATATGTAAACTTGTGGTATCAGTTTGTGGTTGCAGGAGGGTGGTCCTTTAAATGATGAATAGGTGGATGACCCTGCCAATGTGGGGTCGTCCTATGAAGGATGAAAAGGAGGGTAACCCTATGACTCATGACATGGCTATCCTTGTACTTGCAGGTGGGGATGGCAGGTGAGCTAGCCGTTTACCCTTAAATTGTTTGTGTTATGTGGGATGCTGAATGAAATGTATTGTGTTGATATATGTGATGTGGAATCGAGATGATGCTATGTGTTGTTAGATGGATTGATGTTATGTGTTCTTGGGTGAAAGTGGTGTTATGTTGGATGAGGCTTCATAATGTGATATTGATGTGGAATCATGACATAGATTTGGTAATGGAATTGGCTTGATGGAATTGCATTTGTTGAGGTGTGATGTTGATTGGATGGTGATTTGTGGGATGTTGTTTAGAATGAGATTAACGATGGTATTGGTGGTGGGAAATGAGGATGAAACTTAACGACTAGAACTAAATGATATTGATGAGGAATGTGATGGGTGGTTTCGATAGATGGATTCAAGTGATGAATGTTTGATTGTGTTTGATTAATGATAGAACCGGTAGGAGTCCACACTGCCCACCTTGAGATGTGTTGAGTTGTGTCCGGTTCACGTTGAGTGAATCACTTTGGTTAGCTACCAGGGATTTATGTTGAGTCGGTCTACGTTGAGTGGATCACCTTGGTCAAGTACTAGGGATTATTGGTGGAATCGGTCTACGTTGAGTAGATCACCTTGGGTTGTATTACTAGGGATGTTTGGCCGGCAGTGGTGGTGTGGAGCAACTCCAAGGCGCCTAATGAACTCACCTAGATAATGAATTGAGAATTGTGAATGCATGTGATTGAGTGTGAATGTGTGTGGATGTGTGTATGTGTGTCAGTGTGGAAGGTGAATGCGTGGTGAGATGTGATGAGATGTTGAATTGTATGTATGTGATGTTGAACACTATATGTTTATGTGATGTAATGTTGAACGGTATGCATGTTGCTCTCTATTGTATTGATGATTATGTGAATGGTGAATATTGAATTGAGAATTGCACCTATGTGATCACCTAGATGTTTATAGGGAATTAAAATGTGGTATGGTTGTGTCTGGTTCCATTGTGGATGTGTGTGCGGAGTCTGGAACCGCTCTGTCACGTTAGGTTCGGCGCATAGTTAAACCCAGTGGGTTCACTCAATTTCATTAGGAAATTGATTCCCCCTCTTCCCCTTTCAGGTTATCATGGCTAGCGCTAGGTTGGAGTTGTGGTTGCTAGTTGAGTTCGAGAAGGTAGTTGTTTGGAGCTATGAGGTGAAGATTGGCCACTTACTTGGAGTTGACTTGCTTCTATTTTTATGTTTCAGTTGACTGTCTTTACTTTTGTTGGGGTAAGCATTTTGAGGGTTGGATTTTGGAATTGATTTAACCGTTGTATTTCAGATTTTATATTTTGGAGGCCTCTGTTCTTATTGTGGATTTTAATGAGAATTTCACTCTTTTCTTTTGTCGTTTTGCACTCTTGTTCAAACTGTACTTCGAGTAATGTTCATTACTGGTTCAACTATGGGTTTACCTGGGCTGATTCGGGATGGATGTTACAGATGGTATCAGAGCCTGGTTAGTTGTTGCTGTGTTGGTGTTTCGTCTTTTCTTCTAGAGGAGTAATTAACCTCATATGGGGAAAGGATGAAGCATCAGCACAGGACCGACTTTCCAGGGATTTTCAAACTATTTTAAAATGGGTGGGAGTTTTGAAAGAGAAAGCGATTTGAATTTCTTTGTGAGTTTCAAAATGGTCAACTAAAATGTTTAAAATGTCCTCCTGTAGTGAACCGAGCCAAGCCATGGGAAGTCGTTCGACTGGGAATTCGGGGTTTGGAGTTAGAGCTCTTAGGTTTCAACCGGGATCGCTGAAAGGTTGGAACTTTGGAGAGTTCCATGGGGAAGTGGCTGACCCTGCTGTTGCGGAGCAGTGGCTCCGGGGGTGTGAGTTTAATGAGAATTTCACTCTTTCCTTTTGTCGTTCTGCACTCTTGTTCAAACTGTACTTCGAGTAATGTTCATTACCGGTTCAACCATGGGTTTACCCGGGCTGATTCGGGATGGATGTTACACGTTCGCCTTGTTTTAGAACCTCAAATCAATTAATTAACCTATTCAACGGAGTGTGCCTTTCGTAGGAACCATTTAGTGTTAATCCGCTTCTAAATAACTCACTAAAATCAATTAGGTGCACCAGCTAGTTATCCATTGCATAAGTGAACGCACAGACAGTTAATTAATCTTGGTAGTTAGATCTGATAGAGTGAACGTTTGTGGACTTAGACCTAAGGGTAAGGAGGTATAGCAGTGTCTAAGAACTGAATGAATTAGGATTGAAAGTCGCCGATTTTGTGATCGCCAATGTCTTGGTAATCTTAGGGGATTTGTGTCTAAGCTATCGTCTTTTTAATTGAATAAAACCTTAATCAATTAATCTATTTCTTAATTTCAATTTCAATTTTCTTGCATAATAGTTTAGAAGTCGTGGAACTCACACCACGTAACTTGTTTAAACCTGAATTTTTGCTAGCTTCTTTGAGTAAACAATTTGAAGAAACCCTTGGAATACGATCTAATCTGCTTAGGTAGGTTAGTATTTGAACACTATTTTTACAGCTATCAGGGACAGTTAAGGAAGCAACGAGTTCGGGATGAGATGATGCCATTGGAGTCGTAGAGAGAGCTGAAGGGATTGATGCGGAGAAGGTTTGTGTTGGCCGCGTACACTCGTGACCTATACACACGGTTATAGGCCCTCAAGCAAGACAGATCGAGTGTCTAGGAGTTCCATAAAGAAATAGAAATCATTACGACACGCTTGGATCTGAAGGAGGACGAGGAGGGCCGAGTTGCTAGGTTCACTAGTGTACTTCGGAAAGAAATTTTGAACCAAGTCAACATCATAAGTTTCGTGGACTACGACGACTTGTTCGTATTGGCCATCCGAGTTGACAGGGAGCTGAAGAATGATTTGGGAAGGAAGTCCACGCCCCCAACCATATGGAGAGATGCTACCATATCCCATAACAATTCATGGAAGAGCAACCCTACCAAAAGGGTGGAGTCGGGTTTGAGCTCATCGAATCGCGGCACGAGCACACACGGTACACGAAAGCAATCAAACAAGAACAACTAAAAAAATTAAAAGGGTGGAACACATAAACTCACAACTTTTTAGAAGAAACAAAGAATTCCCCGGCAACGACGCCAAAATTTCACCGTCATTTTTTAGGATGACCAAAGATACCTGGCTTTTGGCCAGGGTCGTATTCCCGTGGGTCTCTTGGTCTGGCTTACTCAGTTCTGAGAGAGGTGTTGAAATTGGTAGGACAAAACACACACACTTCGCAATCACAATCTCATGACAAGGAAGACTTAAGTTATAACGAACTAACTCAAGCACGGGCAAAAAGAGCATAGAAGTAGGGGTTGACAACAAGTTGTTCAAAGCGCGCACAAATATAAAACACAAGTTGGATAAAATGGGAGAGAGATAAGGGTCAAGCAAGTTTCCCTTTTCGGGTTCATGAATCATAATGACACAACTTTGGACAAAATAGTTCTAACAAGACAGACAAGATCTTTCAACAATTTCTTCGTGTCCGAATGAATCTTGATCTTCGTCTACTGTTTCAGTGATGTGGGAAATGAAGGATGATGATAAAGAGATGATTTATGGAATCCGAGAGGGTTTTCCATGTACTGAAGGTCGGGAGTGTTTGTTGAAAATGAGCTGGGAACGATGTCTCTATTTTAAGTTTCCAAAATTCAAATTTAAAGAGTTCTGCCAAGGGCCGCACTGTGTTACAGCCATTTACACGCCAAATGCACGCCATACATCAGTGATGCTACTCTAACTTATTTTCCTCTCTTAAAGTGTTGTAATTACGTTAACCCTTCATACTATGACCTAACATAGCGTTAAAACTTTGAAACTTGATATCTTGAGCGTCAGGACTCTAATTCGACCGTCGTTTTAACTTGTGTCTTCGTATCGAAGTTATCTAAATAATGGTATGACCTAAAAACTTCTCAAAAATGCCTATGAAAATGTAAAAATGACCCACAAGGATCTTGAGAGGCTAATTAAGAGGAATAATCATAAAGTTAATCAAAACCATCCAAAGAACAATTTTAACAATCGAATACCACACGACTATGCATCAAATATGGGGGATAAAATATGACATATTTTGATTCACCAGCATCATATAGAGATTCTGACGTAAATCATTGTACTAACTTTTTTTCGACAAGATATTATTCGCTTTAGGCCTAAGCCCTCCCGAATTATCTTTTTGGGTGTTGGTGGGATTCAAACCCATGACCTCCTCCTCTCAAGATCAAACCCCCACCGCTACACCCGAAAACTCGTCATGTCAGTTAAATTTGAACTATTCCTCATAGCCCATGGATCGATGTGGGATTTTCCTAGGATGTCACATACACGCCCCGTCAGGGAATCAACGTCCTCATTGAGGTTTTCCCCACCATCGTTCAAGAGGGACGCGGAGAGGCTATAATAGTACTTGTAACATACCAACCTTTTTTGACAAGATATTGTCAGGTTTAGGCCTAAGCCCTCACGGATGTCCTTTTTATGTTCTTCTTCTTCCATTGCTCTGGTTTTTTCTTTCTTGCCACACCATTATCGAATACTTGTCCCTTTACAAAGGTGAAATTCACATTTTCCAATTGATTCCAAGATCTCAGAACCAGTTAGTATTTTTAGAGGATCCTGAATCTCTGTTTGACCGTTGAAACTTTCCTTTTGCAAACAAAATTAGTGTTCCCTTGTGATGCGTACGCCACCACAATACACGCGCCACGCCGTGGACACGCCCGGAGAAACCATGGACAAGGAGCCATGAGAATAGCTTCAAGACCAAGGTGACCGCGTACGTGGATGCATGAAGCTTTGGTGAGCACGAGGAGGGCGATCGTCGGATGCTAAGGACTAGATGCTTCATGTTGGAGAGGTTCATGCCAAGTACCGCCCCTACTGATGACCAGGGCCATATCGATCTCCAAGACCTTTTTGGAGTAGGAACATCGAGATATACACAGACCTTGTCAGATTAGGAGTGTCGGTTTAGTGTTTTATCCTTTTTATAGAGTTTCCATTGTTAGAGTTGGAATTTAATTCCCTTTTAGATAATTTTTTTGTAGTATTTTAATTATTTAGAGTTAGAATAGTACAAGGATACGGAGCAGTCTTTGGCCGAACCTCACCCTATAAATAGTGCCCTATGTACTACGGTTTTGAAAGACTTTGATTAATAAATTTGATTCAGAATTTTTGATCTTGTTCCTTCAAGCTTTTTCTCGTTGTTGCTTAGCTTAGGGTTGGTTTATTGTGACTCAAGGTTTTCCCCCTTGACTGCGTGGTACCATTCGAATCTTGATACTTATGGGTTATAGCTAGTGGGTCCAAGTCATTCCATCCAGTTTTAGAGATTGACTTGATTGTTTTGTTACTAAGCATATTGGTATAGAGTCGCCGCCCATGGTTGCGGATCGGTTCATATAAATTTGGTATCAGAGAGTTGGTTCAACACTCGGACCACACGTATCCTATTATCCTTTATTTTTTAAGATAATTTTTGAAAACCCCTAAAAAGTTTCATCTTGTGTTTTGTTTCGTTGTATCTTTCAATTCCAGTTTTTTCAAGTTTTGTAAGGTGAAAAAAGCTGGTGGCGAAGAAAATCAAAAAATATACAATATATATATATATATATATATATATATATTATATATATATATATATAATAAAGAGGTCAAAAGAAAAGTGTTGACCCAATCAAAGCTTAGGCCATCGCACCGAAGTTTTGTAATAGGTTAGAACACAAGAAGAGGAGTAGAAAATCTTAGCTTTCATTGCTTAGTTTTTGTTGAACCAAAACCCTAATTTTTTTTTTGTATTTGTGTGCTTATTGCTTAGTAATCGAGTCGTAGAGTGGATCGGATTTTTCCCTAGAGTAAACCCTAAGTTAAAGGTTTGATTGTACCACACATCATGGTTTTCCAACTTGAAAAAGTTTCGAAGATACTTACAACTGCGTGAACTGAACTTGAGCCTTTGTTCTAGTTTCAAAACCCTATTGAGTGCTTACTAAATAATATACACAAGTGGTAAAATCAGAGTGCTTTGAGTTAGTTCATTATCTAGGTGAGAGATTTGAGAAGCCCTTTGTTCGTTTACCTATTTTTATTTAAGATGGAAGATGAGATGATGGATCGCATCGAGGCCACACTGGCCGCCCTATATGGAGAGGATTAACTGCGTACCAGAAGGCGATGACGGTCCGCATGGTGAGCCAACGTCCACAGAGGATCATCTGCAAACCGATGATAAGATCAGCAGATTAAAGCTCACGGTGCCGAAGTTTGCGAGAAAAGCCAACGCTGACCTCTACCTAGACTAGAAGAAAGACATGGAGGCCCTTTTTTAGTGTCATAATTACTCGGACTGCAAAAAGGTAATTGTTGCTACCGTCAAATTTACTGACTACGCAGCCTTATGGTGGGGACAGTTAAGGAAGCAACCAGTTCGGGACGAGATGATGCCATTGGAGTCGTGGAGAGAGTTGAAGGGATTGATGCGGAGAAGGTTTGTGTCGGTCGCGTACACTTGTGACCTATACACACGATTATAGGCCCTGAAGCAAGGCAGATCAAGTGAGTAGAAGTTCCATAAATAAATAGAAATCATCACGACTCACCTGAATCTGAAGGAGGACGAGGAGGCCCGAGTTTCTAGGTTAACTAGTGTACTTCGGAGAGAAATTCTGAACCAAGTCAACATCATAGGTTTCATGGACTACGATGACTTGTTTGCATTGGCCATCCGAGTTGAGAGGGAGCTGAATAACGGTTTGGGAAGGAAGACCACACCCCCAACCACATGGAGAGATGTTGCCATAGCCCATAAGAATTCGTGGAAAAGCAACCCTACCAAGAGGGTGGAGATGGGTTCGAGCTCATCAAACGACGACACAAGCACACACGGTACGCCCAAAACCGATATGGAATTCAAAAATATTAGTACTAACCGTCCAAGTGGTGTTATTTGTTGCAAGTTTCAAGGACGTGGACACATGGCGAGGGACTGCCCTAATAAGCAGGCCATGGTGATCCGAGATGGAGTGGTCGTGAGGGACGACGAGGCTGAAGAGGAAGGTGTGGCTGAAGAAGAGATGGACATGGAGTCGGAACCCGACGCGGAGTTGGTACCGGAAAGATTAGAGAAGTTCTCAGTGATGTACATGCGTGTACCGAGCCGGGCGCCGGATCTGACGTGGTCACACTAGCCGACGTCGATCGTGTGCCCGACACAGACACCCTGTCCAACGTGGACACCACAAACACCATGACCGACATAGATACACTGTCTGACGCGGAGACCATGCCCTACCTGGAGGCCAGACTAGAATATGGAGATTCAATCGAGGAGAATGCTAGATCAGACACTGATGCTGATACACGAGCCGATATGGACCATGATGCGTACCACGACACCAAATCATTGCCAGACCGGACGAGAAAATTCTCAGCCATATCACGAAGACTTCTGAGTGCTCAACCAACAGATGATGGATGGGAGAAAAGAGAGAACTTGTTCACACGAAGTGCGTCATTCAAAACAAGTTGTGTTGCATGGTGATCGATGGAGGAAGCTGTACGAATGTGGTGAGCCAAGCATTGATGGATGGAATGAGGCTTCAAACCACTAAAAACTCGAAGCCCTACAGGTTACAATGGATGAGCAACAGTGGTGAGCTTAAGGTGACCAGCCATGCACACATACCATTCGACGTAGGAAAGTACGCCGACGTCACACTCTATGATGTTGTGCCCATGGAGGCTGCTCACGTTCTGTTTGGGATAATGTTGCAGTTTGACAGGTTCTCCAAGCACAATGAACGAACCAACCGGTATGAGCTCACCCACGGAGAAAAGAAATTCAAGCTAAAGCTGCTCACCCCGACTGAGATTTTCCAAGACCAAGTGGCGAGACAAGCCGCCCGTATGAGTCGAGAGAGAAAAAAGAGTGAGCTCAAGGAAAGATAAAAGAGAGAAGAAAAGAGTGAGCCCCCGAGTGAGAAAAAAACATAAATACACGATCAAAGAGCTCGAAAAAGTGAGGTCGAGAGGAGAGAAAACCTAATTGTGAGGCCAAGTGAGATAAAACAAGCCCTAGTCACAAAAAACTCTTCGGTGGTGATCTTGTATTATAACATTAACCCTTCGTTTCCTAGTGTTGTTGGCCCTCTTTTGCAGGAATTCCAGGACGCATTTCCATAGGAGACCCCGAGCAGATTGTCGCCGATCCGCGACATTGAGCACCAAATCGACTTGGTGTCGGGTGCCTCACTACCCAAGAAAGTTGCCTATCGAACCAACCCGGATAAGACCAAGGAGCTCCAGAAACAAGTCGAGGAGCTGATGAAGAAAGTCTACGTAAGGGATAGCATGAGCCCATGCGCCGTACCGGTCATTTTGGTGCCAAATAAGGATGGTACGTGGCAGATGTGCATGGACTGTCGAGCCATCAACAACATCATTGTAAAGTATTAACACCCTATACCTAGACTTGATGATATGTTGGATGAGCTCCATGGAGCATGAATATTTTCTAAAATATACTTAAAATCAGGCTACCATCAGATTAGGATGAAAGAAGGGGACTTATGGAAAACTGCTTTCAAAACTAAACACGGTTTGTATGAGTGTATGGTCATGCCGTTTGGTTTGACTAATGAATCGAGCACCTTTAAGAGATTGATGAACCATGTTCTTAGGGATTTCATAGGTAAATTTGTGGTGGTGTACTCGTTATCCTGATTTATTCACTTAGTTTAGAACACCACTTAGGTCACCTAACAACTGTTTTAGAAACTCTAAGGAAGGAACACTAGTATGCTAACATGTCCAAGTGCACTTTCTGCATGGATCACCTTGTGTTTCTTGGTTTTGTTATAAGCTCTACAGGGATACGGGTGGATGAGGAGAAGATTGAAGCCATCAAGTCGTGGCACATCCCTAGTAGTATCACAGACGTTCGAAGCTTCCATGCCCTTGCAAGCTTCTATAGACGATTCGTCCGAGACTTTAGCACCATTGCTACCCCACTCACGACAGTGATAAAAAAGAATGTGCCATTCCACTGGGGAGAGCCTCAACAGAAGGCCTTTGAAGTCCTTAAGGAGAAGCTGACCCACGCCCCACTAGTGATGCTGCCATATTTCACCAAGACCTTTGAGATCGAGTGTGATGCATAAAACGTAGGAATTGGAGCCGTGCTAATGCAGGAGAAGAGGCTGATCGCCTACTTTAGTTAGAAGCTCAATGGAGCTTCCTTTAACTACCCCACATATGAAAAAGATTTATATGCCCTAGTTCAAGCTTTGGAGACATGGCAACACTACATGTGGCCAAAGGAGTTTGTCATCCACACGGACCACGAGTCGCTCAAGTTTTTTAAGGCTCGGCACAAGATGAACAAGAGGCACGCAAGGTGGTTCGAGTTCATAGAATCCTTCCCCTATGTCATCCAATACAAGAAAGGCAAGGAGAACATAGTGGTTGATGCCCTATCTCGAAGTTACACACTGATTTCAACCCTTAATACTAAATTTATCGAATTGAGTACATTACGGAATTATACACTAATGATGCTGACTTTGGAGATGTGATGAGATCCTACCTACCTGCCCTGGTGCCAACATCTATACCTACACCCCACCAGGGTCCCCAACTAGAGGCAGAAGCCTAGCGTCACACAAGAAACGCTTAGAGCCTCGGCAAGCTCACAACCGGGCCTTACAAAGGTTCCTCAAGCCAAGGTACGTGACTAAATTCAGACTAAGCCCCCCAACAGCTAGGCATGCAAGGATATCAATCAGGCCACGCCAAGCACTGATGCTGGCCAAGGCCCCAAATCCAGGCCCTAGGCTGAGACTAGGGCCACCTATAAGCCATAGATCGAAGGGCACGAGCCAGGAGGTCAAAGACAAGCCCTAGGATCCCCTTGAAGAATTTTTGGAGGAACACCGGAGGACGAAGGAGGAAAGCTTCGCCAAAAAGACCAGGAACCTGGAGCCGAGCCCCGCCACGGGCCCCGGACGAGTCCTAGCACCATGACTAGGCCCCGATCAGATCCCCCGAGCCTCGGGCCTACACCAGCGTTTGAAGACACCCTAGAAGTATTCCTGAAGAACTGGATGTGGCAAGAACTAGAATGCCTGGCCAGATTTGTTAAAGGCCGAGAGACAGGCCTGGCCCGAGCGCCGGGCCCGAATCTGGGCACGATGCCGGAGCGATCTTGGTCAAGCCAACGTTTGGCTCAGGCCTTTTGGGAAATTCCAAGGGCCCTGGATACTCTGAGGCCCCATGATCAACCTCCAACAAACGGAGCTGAATTTGGAGGAGAAATGAAAGAGGAGCCACGTGAAGTCAAGCGCATACACGATTCGGGCCCAAGCATGCAATTCGACCAGGCTCAGGCTCAGGCTTCCTCTTCGAGCAAGGAATACCTGATGCCACGGACTGAAGACTGTGTTTCCAAGTCCTCCTAGGACTCGGGCACGCGGAGGAACATAATCTGGGTCAGAATCCGTCTATACTCACACAGCCACTACAAATCCGAGCTGAATTCGGATTCCTGCCCGGCTTAGGGTTTCTCCGGTTTTGTCGGTTTTACTATTTTGGGGGTTTTCTTGTTTTCCAAGACCCTTGAGGATTTTTAATTATGTTTCCTTTATAGTTTCGAATAAATAGGATTAATTTAGTCCTTTTTAAAACTTTAGTTTATATTAATACTCGTTAGGAAGTAGTTATTTAAGAGGATTAGGAGAGCTTGTTCCCTAACTCCTCCCTATAAATTAAGGCCGACGGCCACTCTTGTAAACACAACTTTGAATCAAATAAACTCCCTTTTCATAACTTTATTCTATTCCCTTCAAGCCTTTGCTCGTTGTTGCATCGCTTAAGGTTCGGCTTATCATCAAGAGCATCCATCTCTTGAAGTGGTGCCTTAGACTTGATACTTGTGGTTCCTAGCTCCTTTATAGCTAGAGGGTCAAAGTCCGTTATCCGCCTTGGTTCCATAGGTTCTACACGTTGCTAGGAGGATCAGCTTGTGGTGTTCAAAGGTCGTCTGCCCACGGTTGTAGCGGTTCACATCAGTTGGTATCTGAGCACGGTTCAACACTAGACCAACTCTATCCCATTTTCCAGGTTCACTCTTGGATCCATATCTTTACTTTCTGTTCTTAGAAAATTTGTTTTGAAAATCCCATCTATTTCAGTTTCTTGTATTCAATTCCGTTGTAAGGCAGAAAAAGCTAGGTGGCCATCAAAAGCCATCAAGAAAATATCAAAGAAGTTAAGAAATAGAAAAGAAAGCAAGGCCACTCGTGCTAAGTTATTTTCTTTCGTTGTAAGATTGTTCTTAAGAAGAGGGGATAGAAAATAGCTTCTGATTGCTTGTAACTAACCATGGCAGACAAAAGAATAAACAATTTGGAAGGCCAGATGAACAACCTCGGAGGAGTCCTAGACATAATTTAAGAAGCCCTAGTGATGACACTCGATTTGACGTGATTTTCAGCCCCATTTAAGCGACATTTCCTTGCTTAAGACTCGTTTTTAGGGCAGAATAACGAATATTCACTCAACTACTCTATCTCGTGCCATTTTGGTTACTTTGGCCCGTTTCGGGTCTATTTGATGGTTTTCTAGTGTTTTTATGATAGCACAGGTTTTTGCCGTCAAATAATGTAACCTAGGACATGTCTAAGGCGCTGGAACCTTAGGGAATTGCACCGGGATCGATCCAGGGAGTCAATGAAGTCAACACAAAGCCTGCCTAGCTTTACAAAGAAGATTTTGCCGAAAAGACCTAAGGATTTTGGCGAAAATCCAAGAAGAAATCGTTAGAGCTTAGAAGGAGAAGTTTTCGGCGAGAAGTCTAAGTCTTCGCCGAAAACTCTCGATCAAAATAACACAGGAGAATAGTCGACCAGTGCCAGCCTTTTCAAAGAAGTTTTCGGTGAAAACTCCTTAAGTTTTCACCGAAAACCTTAAACCTAATCCGTCTGGGAGAGGGTTAAGTATAAATACAGACTGGCGGCTCAAAAAGAAACACTTTTATCATACACAACTTATCACAAGTTCCAGACCTAAGAAGTTCGAAAGAATAGAGTTTTGAGAGTTCAAAGAGCCAGGAAGAGATCGTGACGCCATCTTTTCACCTCGGAGACTCGGAACTAGGAGTGAAGATTACCGGAGAGCAGAGCTTTGCCAGAGTCGTCTTAATTAGGTTTTACAGCTTCCATCTGTTCTTCCTTTTCATGATGAACTTTGTTTCTGTCTTTGTTTCTGCTGTTATGAACATGAGTAGCTAAACTCGTAGAGCTTAGACTAGATGAACCCTAAGTGACCCAGGGTTTTAAAGCGGTAACGGATCGGCGGTGATTAGATTCAAAGTTCAATTAGTTTCTCTTGCATGTTTGATTTGTTCTTCGTTGTTTATGTTTCTTCTCTGGCTTGATCACCTAGATTAGATTCTTGTTAAGCTGAGGATAGTAGCGAATGTTGGCCTCACTTTAAAACACCAAATCAACAATTAACTTATTCATTGGAGTGTGCCTTTCGTAGGAACCAGTTAGGGTTAATCCACTTAAGGAGTAACTCATAAATCGTTAGTAATTCCACCAGTTAGTTTAGTCGTCGCAAGAAGCGACCGTACTCGGGTGGCTAATTAATCTTGGTAGCTAGATCGGATAGAGCGAACGTTTGCCAGTCTTAAACCTAAGGGTAAGGAGTTATGGTGGTGTCTTAGAATTGATTGAACGAGAATTGAAAACCACTGGTATGTTGATTGCCAATGCTCTGGTGATCTATGGGGGATTCAAAGTCTAAGCTTGTCTGTCATCTTTGTTAAGTCAACCAATCTTTCAATCTGTCGTTTAATTTTAGTTTTTAATCTACCTGCATTTCTAGAATAGAAGTCGTGGAACTCACACCACGTACAACGTGTTTAAACTTGAGTAATCTTCCTTTATATTTGAGTAGACAATTATTAGAAGACCCGTGGAGTACGATCTGCTTAGCTTTTAGCTTAGTAGTATTTGATACGCTTCACAACGTTCATCAAATTGGCGCCGTTGCGGGGAACTTCTTTTAATTGTTTGAAAGAAGAACTGCATTTTATTCTTCTACTTTCCATCTTTCATATTTCCATCCACTTCGATTTTACACTGGTTGTGCTTGTTTTGGTCATTTGTAGGTTGTCTACATGTTTATGCAGCACCTCCCTCTTACGCGCTCCTTAACCAAGACGGACAAGGCTAAGAGTGTAGAGAGACCAGGTAGCTCTGCTCTGCAAGACGACCACAGATTCCGAAGCAAGGCAGAATCAATCCACCTCCATCCTTCATACCAATTAAGATTGAGGAACCGAAGAATTGTTCTTCATCTTTGTCTTCATCCGATTCATCAACCGCATCACTCTCACCCCATCCATCTCCTAGGATGGGTGATCAATTACCACCACCACCACCACCACCTGCACCGAAGAGTCTAGCTGACTACAACAAGCCGAGCGCGACTAGCGTTCGATCTTCTATCACCGTGCCACGCATCGACGAAGATCCTGACTATGAGATCAAGATCCCTTTCTTGAACATGATCTCTAGGGATTTACAATTTGAAGGCAGGCCACTTGACAATCCGTGCACTCACTTGGCAGGTTTCATTGATCTTTGCGGGACTTTCAAGAATGGGAATCTGGACAAGAACACCCTATGCTTGAGAGCCTTCCCATTCTCTCTTAAAGGTGCAGCTAAGAGGTGGCTCACTGGCAAGCCACCCGTTTACTACACAGATTGGGATACTCTTGCTCAAGACTTCGTGGAGGAGTACTTCCCTCCCTCGAGAACAAGCGCCTTCAAGGACAGCATCTCTAGATTTTCCCAGAAGGAAGGTGCGAGCTTATATGACACTTGGAATGAATTCCAAGAATTTCTCTATAACTGTCCTCACCATGGTTTCGAGCAGAGGCAGCTAGCTGAAATCTTTGCTCGAGGTCTACTTGAAGAATCTGGTAAATGGGTCAATTCCTCAGCTGAAGGGGATTGTACTACCCTCACACCTGAAGCTGCTCTTCTCCATTTCACAAATTGTGCTTCCAAGTCAAGGAACTGGGAACGACAATCAGAAGGATCAAGAAGCAAGCTTGATATTGAAGCACCAGTAAAGCAGAAGTTGAAAAGCATTGAAGAAGTCTACTACACCTATTAAGCCGCCATCAGCCTCCGTTCTTATTGCTGATTGCGAGTGGTGTGGAGCTTGTGCTCATAACGGAGGACGTTGCCAGAACTTTGGCAAGGCAGAAGTTTGGTCTACTAAAGAAGTCAACTTCATCTCCCAAGGCTTTAATAACAATCAACAAGGTTATGTTGGCTACCGCAACTACAGACAACAGGGAAATTTCCAAGAGCGACCTCCCTACACTGTCGTTGCAACCAAAACCAAGGTCAGAATCAGAATAACCGACCAGCTAGTTCACTCCAGGATCAGAAGCCAACCAATTCGACTGGAGGCATCTATCAGCCACCTCACCGAAATTAAGGCAATTATGGAACAGCTCCTGGGAATTGCTAGAATCAATACTTGAACAACACTTATCCAGGACAGCAGCATTAGAAAGACATCAAGGATAATGATCTTGACAAGAAGCTCCATCAGATCATCACCAGACTTGATGATCATGATAGTTAGTTTAAGGCTCAAGCTCTCCTCAACCAAGAACAAATCGCTTCCGGACAAAGAATAGAACATGCGGTGAACCAGATCTCCAACATGCTAGCAAATGTCCGCCCCCCTGGCCAGCTCCCAAGCCAAACCGAGCCGAATCCAAGGAAGGAGCAAGCTAAGATGGTCTCTATTCAAAGTCTGACGAACTCACATGTTAATACTTCTTCTAACCTATTACAGGGCCATTGAAGTTCCGGAGAAGAAGACAGCAAAGGAGGATGCGCCAAAAGACTACGATCCTCCTTTTGCTCCATACTACGAGAAGCCTCCCTTCCCAAATGTTTTGCTAACAAACGCAAGGATCGAGACCGGCATGTGGGGGAACAAAGAAGAATGCTCTACCATCCGTAGTAAGAAGCTGATAAAAGCGACTTACCAAGGTCGTATTCCACGGGGTCCTCTCATAGACCAATACTTCCACTTCTCATAGACGGTCTAGACATTTGAAATTGGTTTGGTTTTGATTGAGAAATTCAGAAACAAGGCAAAAAATGCAATACTAACAAAGATTAAGCAAGAGAGAAAGGTGGTTCAAATCAAAGACAAAGGGGGCTCTCTTGGTGGGTAGTTTCATCATGCTCAAGATGACTAATTGAACAAACAAGCTAATCAAGATCGAGTTTGCATTCGGATGACCATGCATTTCACTTCTATAGACTCAATGTACTCTCGTAGCACCAAATCCCTATCCTATACCACTCAACTTAGGCTCTCGCTCTCAAGCTAAGTGAAAAAGGATGCATTCTTAGTGTTTGATGAAATGCCAAGACACAAGATACTCTCTTAAGACTCTATGACCACAAGGCTAGGCACAACACTCTCATATTAATGCCCTAACACTAAGAGATTCACCAAAAAGCCTTTTCAAACTCAATTGAATGAAAATCCACATGCACACCAAGTGTTCGATAAAATGCCCAAGAGAGAAATCAAGTGAAAATGGTTGAAATAAGATGATCTAATCTCTTAGAACACACTCACTTCAATCTCTAGACCTACAATCTATGCAATCCAAGCACTCTCATGCATCAAATCACATTGAATGGACCAAATTAAGCAAACATGGCATAAAATGGCATTAAGAACAAGTCTAGGAATCATCCTCATACAACCAAGATCAATCATGGCAAGTTCTATACAATCATCTCTCTATCATAGCACAACTAATCTACCCCTACGACTAACATGAGCATTGCCCTCAATGATCAAGAGAGAGAGGGTAAGGAGGAACGAAGTTACCGCGTTGGTAGAGAGGAGCATAAGACGTAATAGTGGTGAAAGAGTTCCATGATGATCCTTGGTGAAGAGTGATCCAGAATGCTTGTCAACCTTATTCAAAAAGCTAAAACAACACAAAAACCTCAAACAACAATTAAAAGCGAAAAATTAAAGATAACATGGGGTGTATAAACAAGTGCAATAAAGCCAAAAGAGAGCCTTGATTGATCTACACACAACCACAATCAAATAAAAATAAAACAAGGGTCTTGAGATAGAAGTGGGGCCCTGGAAATCTCACTGGGAAGGATCAACACAAAAATCACTAATCACGTATCCTTCAATTTCGAAATCCAAAACATGAAAGATCGGAGCAAAGATCAAACAATTTAACATCCACAGCTCAACGATCACATCAAAATGGAAATATCACCTAGCATGAATTAAGATCATCAGAGTCAAAAGCAACAACCTATGCTAGAAAAGATCAATTCATTAAGGACCACTCTAAGCATTAGGCATGTAAAACGGGCAATATTACTAATAGCAACATATGAGCACAAAATCACATAATGTAAGGAGGGATGTACAAAAATAGACCCATGTGTGGTGATCAAACACACCCCTCCTCACACAAAGAAGGTAAATCAGCCCCTGAATTCATCACCTGCAACACCCAACAAAATGACATACACCACCCTCAACCAACCATCCCAAGAGAATATACCATTCACCATGAACTCAAGCAAACCACAATTTGTTAAGCAATGAACTCAAGTTGCAAGCCACAATTGAAGACGCCAATGGCGCAACAATCATGACAACAATCAAACCACTTAGCCAAACTCAACAAGCCAAATTTTAGTGGGCAAACCGTCATGAACAAATACCACAAGAAATACCAATGAAAAACCAAATCATAATCACCCCAATACCTCATTAACACCCCCCAAACGAATCAAACAGTGAAAAATATTGTGGAAAAAAAATTGCAGAGGGGGTGCACGGCGTGCATGGGTGCACGGCGTGCACCTTGGAGCTGAAAATTTTTCTGAATCCTCCTGGACAGCACGTGCACCAACCGTGGATGGTGCACGGCGTGCATCATGCACGACGTGCATAGGTGCACGGCGTGCACCACCTCGGCCTAAAATCAAATTTTTATCGCGACGAAAAATGACCAAAACACCGTCAAATCAACCCAAAACGGACCCCCGAACTTCAGAATTTCAACACCTACGAGACCACAAAGGACACCACAACAACTCAAGGACCTTGAATACACAAAAACACACAATCATGCAAGAAAATCAAGAAGAAAAGACATGAAAAACACTCGGGTTGCCTCCCGAGAAGCGCTTGGTTAACGTCTTAAGCTCGACGAATCACACGGACCAGCTAAGTAAAACCATCCCAACTCATTACCTCTTTGAAATCGAAGTCATTACCTTCGCATGGCACACGGAACTTGAATTGAACCTTACCGACTTCGGGAGGTGTGAGCTCAGATTTCCCGGATGATGAAGTGTGAGCAATGGAGAAGGGGCCAAACCACTTGGAGTGAATTCTCTCATCGGGTGGCTTCTTAGTCTTGATAGTCTCACCCATTGGTGCGGCTTCCTTGCCCTTCTGGGGTGGCTTCTCCACACCTTTCTTCTTAGCCTTAGGTGGAGTCTTTTGAAGCACGAAAGGTGGAGCCTCCTTTCCTTCATCCTTTTTCTCCTGCGCATCACTAAGAGCAAACAACTCCGCAAGACTATGACGGACAAGGTTAGTGCTATTAGTAGCCGAAGTAAGCTCATGCGGATTCTTAGGATCATGGTGACTAGCATAAGACAAAGTAAACTCCATGCCATTTGAACGGTCAAAGATCATGCATTCATTATCGACCCTAAGTGTATGTTTACCACCGTAGACATCAATCAAAGCACGAGAGGTAGCTAAGAAAGGTCGTCCTAGAATCAAAGGCACATCGGTACCACCCATAGCATCTAGAATAACAAAATCCACAAGGAATTCAAAAGCACCGACCTTAACCAACACATCTTCAACAATACCACGAGGGGATTTCATGGACTTATCCGCTAATTGAACATTCATGAGGGTTGGTTTTAGTTTTCCTAGGCCCAGCTTCTTAAACATGCAATATGGCATAACATTGATACTAGCACCCAAATCGGCTAAGCCTCTACTTATTGCATGCTCACCAATAGTGCAAGGAATAGTAAAGCTACCTGGATCCTTAAGCTTCTCCGGTGGTTGCTTAGAGAGAATGGCGGAGCATTGTTCGTTGAGCTTTGCCGAAGTTACATCCTTAAGCTTGCGTTTGTTGGTGAAGATCTCTTTCATGAACTTCGCATATTGAGGCATCTTGGTGATTGCTTCTCCAAAAGGCATTGTGAATTGCACATTGTCAAGAATCTCAACAAACCTCTTGAAATCTTTCTCCATGGAATCCGGCTTCAAGCGAGAAGGGTAAGGTGGCTTAGGCTTGTACGGAGGCAAAACCGGTGCGGGAGGAGAGACTGGAGTAGCACTCGTCGTAGCCTCTTGGGATTCATCCTTGGTGGTAGTCTTAGAAGCTTCTTTAGTCTTCGCCTCTTTCACTATGACTTCAATTTTGTCCGTATCATCATCGAAACAAAATCTTCAACTAGAACATAGTCATCAATTTGAGCTCTTACTGCTTTAGGTGTGGAATCTTGAAGTTGCTTACCATTCCTCAATGTTACCATCATAAGCTCCTCGGGAACCTTGGGGTTGACCTCGTTGTTGGAGGGTAGGCTACCCTTTGGTCTCTCCGAGAGTGCCTTAGATATTTGACCCAATTGAGTATTCAAATTGGTAATTGAAGCTTGTTGATTCATGATAAGTTGAATCATTTCCGCATTGGTGTCTTCTTGGGAGATTGAAGAACCACCTTCTTTGTGTTGAGAAGGCTTGTTGAAGCCGGGCGGTCCATTACCCTTATGATTATACATCCCCGGTGGATTAGAACCTTGCTCACCACCTTGGTTACCTTGATTTTGATTACCACCTTGAGTCCATTGGTTTCCTCCTGGGTTTCCTTGACTTTGATTTCCCCCTTGGTTCCATTGGTTGCCTTGATTGTACCCTTTATAACCTTGGAATCCTCCTTGATTAGGCTTGTTGTAACCACCTCCTTGGTTCAAGGACGGTTGTGGTTACCACCTTGGTAATTCCCTTGAGGGTTGAAGTTTCCATAGAATCCTTGGCCTTGCACAAATCTTACTTCCTCAATGCTTTCACCTCGGTTAGGCTTGGAAGTAGCGGAAGGACAAACATTAGCATCATGGCCTTGGCCTCCACAACACTCACAACAAAGCACCGAGGCAACCGGTGGATTACCCAAATGAGATGATGAAGCCTTAGAGGGATGCTTAGGCATACTAAGATTACTTACTTGAGAGGCCATGGCATCAATCTTGGACATAAGGAGAGCAATCATGGGATCATCTTCATCTCGGTGCCCCGGTAACTTAGGCTTCTTCCCATAGCTAGACGAATCATTTGGTGCATCAACACTTACGGCCGAGAGTCATAGTGAGTGTCGCTTCCATACTTAGACTTAGGAGGTTGTTGTCGAGACCAACTCCTTGTCTTGTTGGCCATCTCCGCGAAGAGTTCTAGAGCATCTCCGGGAGTGAGCATCCTTAAATCACCTCCGGCGGCTTGGTTGATCATCCTTGTATTCTCAAAATCAAGGGACCTAGCAAAGATGTCCGCCAAGCTCCATTCGGCAAAGTTGTGATGAGGACAAGACCGAAGAAGGGCTTGGAACCGATTCCAAGTCTCATGGAAGAGCTCTCCCTTGTGTTGTGTGAAGTGGTTGATGCGGTCTCGGATTGCATCTGTCATATAGGGAGGAAAGAACTCTTCAAGGAAAGCTTCGGCTAGGCCCTCCCATGTGGTGAAAGCTCTACTCGGTTGATTCTCCAACCATGACTTAGCTCTACCTTTGAGTGAGAAAGGAAAGAGCCGGAGTTTCACACAATCCGGGTGAACTTGGTCATTCTTAACCGTGTCACATATCTCCAAGAAGTCCTTGAGATGCCTAGATGGACATTCACCATCAATGCCATTGAACACCACTCCATTTGAACCATTTGGATCATATTAGGCTTGAGCTCAAAGTTCCTAGCATTGACGGGTCTTCGAACAATGCTAGAGGCTGCCCCTTCAAGAGTAGGACGAGCATAATCCGCCAAGGTACGTCTTGCACCCCTTTGTGAGTGATCATCATCATTGGTATGGTGAGAATGCTCCGAAAGGTTGTCTTCATCTTCATGGTGAGACATGTTGTTGCGTTGTGGCGCTATGAACCAAATGAGAGGGAGAGAAGGTTGGTGGCTCAATCACTTGCGCAAGACCTTGAAGTCGTGCTTGAAGACGAGTGAGTCGCCTCATGCACTAGTACAAGATACCTACAAACAAGCACAACAAATACACCCAAGTAATACGACAATGCGGAATAACAAAACCAAACAACAAGTAAAAGGAAGCAAAAAACTAAATTGGAAGGAAGTGAATAGATCGGTCTACTACTAAATGCTTTCAAAGGAATGAGAGAGTCCCCGGCAACGGCACCAAAAACTTCATAAAAGCGACTTTACCAAGGTCGTATTCCACGGGGTCCTCTCATAGACAATACTCACACTTCTCATAGACGGTCTAGACATTTGAAATTGGTTTGGTTTGATTGAGAAATTCAGAAACAAAGGCAAAGAAATGCAATACTAACAAAGATTAAGCAAGAGAGAAAGGTGGTTCAAATCAAAGACAAAGGGGGCTCTCTTGGTGGGTAGTTTCATCATGCTCAGATGACTAATTGAACAAACAAGCTAATCAAGATCGAGTTTGCATTCGGATGACCATGCATTTCACTTCTATAGACTCAATGCACTCTCGTAGCACCAAATCCCTATCCTAATACCACTCAACTTAGGCTCTCGCTCTCAAGCTAAGTGAAAAAGGTTGCATTCTTAGTGTTTGATGAAATGCCAAGACACAAGATACTCTCTTAAGACTCTATGACCACAAGGCTAGGCACAACACTCTCATATCAATGCCCTAACACTAAGAGATTCACCAAAAAGCCTTTTCAAACTCAATTGAATGAAAATCACATGCACACCAAGTGTTCGATAAAATGCCCAAGAGAGAAATCAAGTGAAAATGGTTGAATAAGATGATCTAATCTCTTAGAACACACTCACTTCAATCCCTAGACCTACAATCTATGCAATCCAAGCACTCTCATGCATCAAATCACATTGAATGGACCAAATTAAGCAAACATGGCATAAAATGGCATTAAGAACAAGTTAGGAATCATCCTCATACAACCAAGATCAATCATGGCAAGTTCTATACAATCATCTCTCTATCATAGCACAACTAATCTACCCATCCAAGATAAACCCTAGAAACTCAGCCACACATGGCCAAGGGAGTAAAGAGAAAAGAAGGAAGAATTGTCACCAAGAACACCATGGATGAATCCTTGAGAGGATCTTCACTTCTCCACTTGTAAGCACTTCTCCAAGGTTTGTTGGCTTCAATCCTAGCTCCAATGGCTTCAAATTGCTCCAAAAATGTGTTCTAGGGTTTGAGGGTTCGTGGGTATGTGTTTGGGGTTCAAGAGAGATCAAAGAATCCCCCAAAATGGCCAAAAACAAGAATATTTATAGTGCAGGGGACAGTGCACGGCGTGCACCCCTGCACGGCGTGCACATCTGCACGGCGTGCACCCCTGCACTCTGCAGAAAGCTCGATCTTGTAATGCTCATATCTCCCTCGTCCGGCCTCCAAATGACCTCCCGTTTGCTCCTATGCGCTCCTTGTCATCCGTACTTTGATGCCATAACCTGAAAATGCACAGAGGCAACTCCAATAGACCACGAATTTGGCTCCAAAGTGGCAACCGGACAACAAAATGACACTTTGCACAAAACTTCAATAAAAGCATATAAGTCATGTCATTTCACGAATAAACACGGGCATTTCAAAGGTCATTCATAAGCTTAAAATGCACTAATTAAAGTCACATCAAATTCCCTACGACTAAGCTTTACTTGTCCTCAAGCAAATGAATTAGAAAACATCCAAGTTCACAAATGACAAGTTCGGTCCATTGAGATTCAAGCAATCACAATTTAGCTTAAACTGTTCCACGAACAAACTAAACCTACACATGCAAGAACATCAACCAAACAAGTCTAAACCTCACTAATTTCTGCACACTTCAAGTAGTGGTTGATTGGGACACAGCAAAACCGACCACGACAACACCAACTCTAATCAAAAGGACTTGAAATCGGGACATGGATCGTAAGTGGTGAGTGATTATGATGTGGCTATCGACTCGACTTCATCCGCTTCTAGATCCGCACTTTACAAAACTCTGGCTAGGATCAAGGGCTACATTTGAGAACTCTTTTCTTTCTTTTCTTTTCTTTTCATTTCCATTTTTCTTTCTTTTTTCTTACTGCATACTAGTGCTCGATTCAACACTTCACTTAGGTGTTGAACCTGCCTAGCTCACAGCCTTTGCCCTTTTGCTTAGTGCTCAACCCGACACTTCACTTAGGTGCCGAGCTTGCCTAGCTTTTCTTTTGAGCATTTTTTTTTCTTCACAATTTAGCCACTTGATCCTTAGCCCCTTACAACTTCCACACAAGATTTCGAATTGGATTCCGTCTAATCTCAAACCACAATCACGAAGGATCAAAAGGGTAAAGAAAGACATGGAAAAGGGTGAAAATTCTGATTGCCTTCATCATCTTAGACGGTGTTATCGAGCGGTACAAAAACAATTACCACCTTGGTAATTCCCTTGAGGGTTGAAGTTTCCATAGAATCCTTGGCCTTGCACAAATCTTACTTCCTCAATGCTTTCACTCGGTTAGGCTTGGAAGTAGCGGATGGACAAACATTAGCATCATGGCCTTGGCCTCCACAACACTCACAACAAAGCACCGAGGCAACCGGTGGATTACCAAATGAGATGATGAAGCCTTAGAGGGATGCTTAGGCATACTAAGATTACTTACTTGAGAGGCCATGGCATCAATCTTGGACATAAGGAGAGCAATCATGGGATCATCTTCATCTCGGTGCCTCGGTAACTTAGGCTTCTTCCCATAGCTAGACGAATCATTTGGTGCATCAACACTTACGGCCGAGAGTCATAGTGAGTGTCGCTTCCATACTTAGACTTAGGATGTTGTTGTCGAGACCAACTCCTTGTCTTGTTGGCCATCTCCGCGAAGAGTTCTAGAGCATCTCCGGGAGTGAGCATCCTTAAATCACCTCCAGCGGCTTGGTTGATCATCCTTGTATTCTCAAAATCAAGGGACCTAGCAAAGATGTCCGCCAAGCTCCATTCGGCAAAGTTGTGATGAGGACAAGACCGAAGAAGGGCTTGGAACCGATTCCAAGTCTCATGGAAGAGCTCTCCCTTGTGTTGTGTGAAGTGGTTGATGCGATCTCGGATTGCATCCGTCATATAGGGAGGAAAGAACTCTTCAAGGAAAGCTTCGGCTAGGCCCTCCCATGTGGTGAAAGCTCTACTCGGTTGATTCTCCAACCATGACTTAGCTCTACCTTTGAGTGAGAAAGGAAAGAGCCGGAGTTTCACACAATCCGGGTGAACTTGGTCATTCTTAACCGTGTCACATATCTCCAAGAAGTCCTTGAGATGCCTAGATGGACATTCGCCATCAATGCCATTGAACACCACTCCATTTTGAACCATTTGGATCATATTAGGCTTGAGATCAAAGTTCCTAACATTGACGGGTCTTCGAACAATGCTAGAGGCTGCCCCTTCAAGAGTAGGACGAGCATAATCCGCCAAGGTACGTCTTGCACCCCTTTGTGAGTGATCATCATCATTGGTATGGTGAGAATGCTCCGAAAGGTTGTCTTCATCTTCATGGTGAGACATGTTGTTGCGTGTGGCGCTATGAACCAAATGAGAGGAGAGAAGGTTGGTGGCTCAATCACTTGCGCAAGACCTTGAAGTCGTGCTTGAAGACGAGTGAGTCGCCTCATGCACTAGTACAAGATACCTACAAACAAGCACAACAAATACACCCAAGTAATACGACAATGCGGAATAACAAAACCAAACAACAAGTAAAGGAAGCAAAAACTAAATTGGAAGGAAGTGAATAGATCGGTCTACTACTAAATGCTTTCAAAGGAATGAGAGAGTCCCCCGGCAACGGCACCAAAAACTTGATAAAAGTGACTTTACCAAGGTCGTATTCCACGGGGTCCTCTCATAGACCAATACTCACACTTCTCATAGACGGTCTAGACATTTGAAATTGGTTTGGTTTGATTGAGAAATTCAGAAACAAAGGCAAAGAAATGCAATACTAACAAAGATTAAGCAAGAGAGAAAGGTGGTTCAAATCAAAGACAAAGGGGGCTCTCTTGGTGGGTAGTTTCATCATGCTCAAGATGACTAATTGAACAAACAAGCTAATCAAGATCGAGTTTGCATTCGGATGACCATGCATTTCACTTCTATAGACTCAATGCACTCTCGTAGCACCAAATCCCTTCCTAATACCACTCAACTTAGGCTCTCGCTCTCAAGCTAAGTGAAAAAGGATGCATTCTTAGTGTTTGATGAAATGCCAAGACACAAGATACTCTCTTAAGACTCTATGACCACAAGGCTAGGCACAACACTCTCATATCAATGCCCTAACACTAAGAGATTCACCAAAAAGCCTTTTCAAACTCAATTGAATGAAAATCCACATGCACACCAAGTGTTCGATAAAATGCCCAAGAGAGAAATCAAGTGAAAAATGGTTGAAATAAGATGATCTAATCTCTTAGAACACACTCACTTCAATCCCTAGACCTACAATCTATGCAATCCAAGCACTCTCATGCATCAAATCACATTGAATGGACCAAATTAAGCAAACATGGCATAAAATGGCATTAAGAAAAGTCTAGGAATCATCCTCATACAACCAAGATCAATCATGGCAAGTTCTATACAATCATCCTCTATCATAGCACAACTAATCTACCCATCCAAGATGAACCCTAGAAACTCAGCCACACATGGCCAAGGGAGTAAAGAGAAAAGAAGGAAGAATGGTCACCAAGAACACCATGGATGAATCCTTGAGAGGATCTTCACTTCTCCACTTGTAAGCACTTCTCCCAAGGTTTGTTGGCTTCAATCCTAGCTCCAATGGCTTCAAATTGCTCCAAAAATGTGTTCTAGGGTTTGAGGGTTCGTGGGTATGTGTTTGGGGTTCAAGAGAGATCAAAGAATCCCCAAAATGGCCAAAAACAAGAATATTTATAGTGCAGGGGACAGTGCACGGCGTTGCACATCTGCACGGGCGTGCACCCCTGCACTCTGCAGAAAGCTCGATCTTGTAATGCTCATATCTCCCCGTCCGACCTCCAAATGACCTCCCGTTTGCTCCTATGCGCTCCTTGTCATCCGTACTTTGATGCCATAACCTGAAATTGCACAGAGGCAACTCCAATAGACCACGAATTTGGCTCCAAAGTGGCAACCGGACAACAAAATGACACTTTGCCACAAAACTTCAATAAAAGCATATAAGTCATGTCATTTCACGAATAAACACGGGCATTTCAAAGGTCATTCATAAGCTTAAAATGCACTAATTAAAGTCACATCAGAAGCCTTCCTCGCCATACCCAGCTAAGTGCCCCGACCTGGTTCTTTCACTTTGCCTTTTCATCAATAATATTGACGTAGAGCATAGCTTGTTCATCTAGGTGCTTCCGTAAATGTCATGCCCATAGTTTATTCAAAAAGTTGAATCTAGGAGAACTTAAACCAACTGCATGCAACTTGTTTTTGTGATAGATCATTAAAAAACAACTAGGGGAGAAAATAAAGATGTTGTCACTCGATGTGGTCCTTTTACTTTCGAGATGATTTTGTGGTTATAGATACTCGAGAGGAGGATTCTCCTATCCTTATAGGTCGACCCTTCATGGCAACATACCGAGATGCAAATCAATGTCCCGAGTGGTTCCTTGACCTTGAGGGTTGGTAAGGATACGATAACATTCCGCTCAAGGACAGTATGAAATACATCCCTATGGAAGAAGAAGCTCACTGCCTTTCTGTTGAAACCATGGAGTTGACCTCGGTCCACACCGTTACTAATGTTATTTTTTGTGTTTTTTCCAAAGTCTATTGCACAGGTGCTGAAAGGTCATCAAGCAGAAGACCGGACCCACGAACAGAAGCCGCAAAAGAAGAAGGAACTGAAAGCCTCCTCCCTTTTTAATCGTCACTAAGCAAAGATCATGGCGGACTACGAAAGAAGAATCAAAAGAGACTAGAATGGTCTGGATGCCAATTGCTCCACCATCTTCTTTCGAGCCAATTGCCCCCGATTCAGCCGCCAGCGCAGAAGCCAGTAGAGAAGGAGAAGCCGAGAGGGCGTCCCAATGAAGCACCAAAGATCATAGATCCCGTGTGAAATGAAGTAGGAAACTAAAGGAAAAGATGAAGCTGACTGTTCTCATTCCCTCTACCATCACACTTGCGAGGATGATCGCTCACGATTGGGCCATTGAAGATTGTCGGCATCTTCCGATGAACGTACCAAGCTCATTCATGCTAACGGGAAGAAATTCACGCTCGCCGGAGGTACCCTGAAGCTTTATTTCATGAATTCTGACGCAAGCGTACAGGAGATCCTGAGTTGGGATGTCTCCTAACATCGTCCATGTATCGTCCAGCACAAGGACGTTAATCAAGAACGCTTCATGGGAGGCAACCCACGGCGGGAGTCAATTTTTTAGTTTGTGTCAAAATCCATGTTTTAAAGTCAGTTTGGGGGAGCCAAAAGTGTCATTTGGATGATTTCTTATTTTTTGTGTGTGATTTGTGTGTCCTCGGTTCAATTCCAAGTTGTTTGAGGTTGTTCCGATTTTTGTTCAATTAGTTCTGATTTTTCGAAGTTTGCCGAAATTGCGAAAATGTTTTAAAACTGCAGGTCAAAGTTTTCGGCGAAAACTTTCACCTATTTCGGTGAAAAATGTCTTTCAAAACCATTGTTTTTTCTGACCAGTTTTTCACAAACTTTACGGCGAAAAGATTCATACTTTTCGGCGAAAACTCAATTTGAAATCCGGCAGACATATTTGTAGATAATTTTCGGCGAAAACTTGCACTTCTTTTTGCCGAAAACTTTCAGAAAATCCAAAAAAATTTCCCCCTTTTCCTTTCTTTTCCGGGTCACTTCCTCTCTCTTCCCTCACTTTTTTCAAACGAAAAAACCAAACCCCCCCATTTTCAAAATGAAAACCGCCGCCACCTTCAGCCTTCCGCCGCTACCGCCCGTCGCTGATCACCGCCGCTCCATCCCTCTCCCTTCCCTGATCTTTTCGAGCTATAGATCATCCGAATCGGGGCTCTAGAGCTTCAGTTCTGCCAAAAACTAATTTTTTGAGTTTTTCACCGATTCCTCTTCTCCCGATCATTTTCAGCCACCATGTCTTCAAGGTAAGTTGTCGAGTTTTCCATTACGAGTCTTTTGACATATAGAATGCTGAATTTTGTCAGGGTTGACTTTTCGGTCTACCTCAATTTGCGTGCTGACTGTTTTGTGAGAATTTTGGTGAACTGATTGCCTTGGACTGATCTAGCATGTTTAGGGAGATTTCTGCTGAAATTTGATATCATTTGGCTGTGAATTGCTACGCTTAAAGCATAATTCTTTTGCGGTGTTGACTTGTGTGAAATGTCGGTTTGACCATGAACTGTTGCTGCTCATTTGGCCGCCATGCTTACTCATTGAAATGCATATCGCTGCGTTTGTATTCTGAGACCATGTTATGCAATGATTCAATGATTTGTGCTCAAAAATTGCCGCTGTTAGGGTTCAATTTGCTATAATTTTGACTCTTTGAAGTGTCAGTTTGACCTATGAACTCAGTTTGTAATTCTGACGCTCTAGCTGGTCTTATGTGTGTGCTTTGACCAATTGTGCCTACCGGTTACTCGCTTTGCTTACCCCCACTCAGTTTTCCTCATTTCTTTGTGAAATTGAGTTTTTCGACTAAGTGTGGGGTAGGTGCTTAGTTTGACTAATCTGGTTCCATTCTTTGTTATGATCTAGGCATGTAGACAGGGAGCGAGGGACGAAGGCCAGACTAGACACCGGGTCCAGCTCCAGAGCACCTGCCCCAGTCACCCCCGCCATCCATGGTCCTCCTCCAGCATTCCTAGATTGCCTCGGGCACACTCCTCCATTGCTCGCCTACCAGAGCATTACTTTCAGCGCTACCAGAGAATCCAGCACACTCCCATAGCTGACATGCGACCACTATCTTTGGAGTCCATCCTCGAGCATGATGAGGAGTTGCACACGAATGTCCATGACTCTCTAGCAGCTGCAGGTCTTCTGGAGCTATCCACCATTGCTGATGACTTCCCCTACCTCGCTCTCCTAGACTTCTGGGCTATATTCGAGCTTGACGAGCACAAGGCGAAACGGCATAAGAAGATCATCTCCTTCTATCTCGGTGGGGTGCACAGAGACCTCACCTACGACGAGTTTACCGACCACCTCGGCATTCCACCAAAGCACTACCAAGGCCACCACCTCGGTTGGGAGGAAAACTTGGGCAAAGGTCCGGATTATGACGCACTGTGGAGCCACATCATCGAAAGTACCAGGTGCTCGGACCACGGCTCATAACTCCGTCAGGTCACTCTCTCACCCTCTCTTTCTTTTTATCCATATTGTTTGGCGTGGATCTCTTTTGTTTTCTCCAGAGAATGATCGCCACCATATCAGTAGAGAGGAGCTCTTACTACTCCGTGCCATCCGAGATGGCTCCCCCTTCATCTGGTTGAGTGCTTGCATGCATTTTCTGCCAGAAGACCAAATCGACAAAGAAACCTAACATGCATACCAATCAGCCAAACAACTTGGTCTCACTAAAAACTGCACACGACAAGAAGTAGTCACCAATCATGCACGAATTTGACCTGATCGACCAGACTCCTCACATAGATTGTATTTGGTACAATGGAAACTCTCATTCTCTGTGTTTAGGGACGTGTTTCTGCTCTCAATCATTTTCTGTTACTGAATTTTGTCATAAGTTTGCAATTAGACCACATCTCCACCACTATGACAACACGAGGAACTAGTCAAGAAGGACTTCCCTGCTAGGACTGTAACGAATTCTACACTACAAGGGTTAAGATGAGATGGATGAAGGGAATGTATGATGATGGATTTGGTGCGGTGTAGCTTTCGACTAACTTCCCTTGAATCTAGCCTATGACTTCCTACCGTTTAACCAAACACGGGTGGAATAATGTACGCTCGTCCTATGATACCCTCAAGCAACCTAGCACTTTATTTTCTTACACACATTTTTCTGAATTTTCTTTTACATTCGTTCTTCCATATGTAGGGAGAAGGACGTTATTGAACTATAAATTTGAGAACTTTTGAACTACATATTTTTCTCTGTTTTTTTCAAATTTTTCTTATTTTCTTTTTTTTCTATTTTTTTTCTTTTGTGCCAATTTTTTTTAGTTTCTAGAGGGGTTTACACGTCTGGACATAATAGCTAAGACCACATGTTTAATGGCTAAGGGCAGGTTACCACAAACTGACTTCCGGTAGGCTAATCTAGAACTACAACCACAGAGGATCAATGGGGAATGAAAGAATGGGGATTGGTTGTAATGTATATCGAACCGAAAGAACAGGCCAAGCTCAAGGGTTTAAACGTAATGGATTTAACGTTAGATAGGCAATCTGGCTTTAGTAGCTGAATCTAGGTCCCCCTATCATTCTAGAACTCGTGTCATCGTGTGGTCTCGAATAGGTCTCATGCAAATTCTAACTCATTCAAGCAAACAGAAAACCACTAAAAAAGAATTAAAATTGCAAGTTATGTGCAATGGATCAAAAGCTCACATTTGGTTTGCTAGTCGGATTTGGTCATTTTCATGCAATCAAAGTGACAAACTACAAGTGTGATTTTAAAAATTTTGTTCTGACCAGGAAATTTAG
Source organism: Linum lewisii (assembly GCA_034768395.1). Classification (NCBI taxonomy): domain Eukaryota; kingdom Viridiplantae; phylum Streptophyta; class Magnoliopsida; order Malpighiales; family Linaceae; genus Linum; species Linum lewisii. Next base: position 8,899,405 of record CM068302.1, read on the forward strand.
CATCAAAGTATACACGTTGGTTCTCAGGTTCTAGGTTAAGCAGTCTAAGCATCATTGTGACAAATTGAACAATAACTTAACATCAAAAATCAAAAACCAAGCAATTCTAATGCTAGAGAAACTGGAAACGCACCACGGAACACATAAAAACACAATTAAGGGCAATCAAGTTCATGCAAGGTTCTCTAGCATCCTACCCCACACTTAAACCGTTCTGAGTCCTCCTAGAACTAAAACTAGAAGTGAGAGTGAAATAGAAGAACCTGGACCGAGATGATTGGCGTAGGGGATGAACACGGGTCCTCAGAGCGGGGAGGGAATCTACCAAAGCAAAGGGAAATGTAGTAAACCCTAAGCAAAGGGAATCTACCAAACTACCTGCAAAACAAAAACAAATGAAAGATAAAAAGGAAACCGGGACAAGTGTCCCGGACCCACACAGAAAAAAGTTGGATCGAAATCCGAAAAGAAGAAATAAAAACCTGATCACTACTGGTCAGGTGCTTCGGGAGGTGGAATGTGGAGGACGTCGTTGACCTGCTGCTGCCACGCCACCTGTGCCTCGTACCTCTCATCATTTTGGCGCATGTGTTGCTGCATAATAACCCATCTGGCATCATGGGTGGCGGTGTCTGTGACTCGCCACTCCTGGAGTCGTTCATACAGCTCGCCAAAGTCAGCTGGATGTGGTCGGTGATGAGGATGAGGCACCTGGAATGGATCCTGAAGGGGCGGCTGCTGCTGATGTGCATACCCTTGCCTGCTGCTGTGGCAAGGGTATATGGTCATCAAACTTCTGCTCCGGCTGAGGATGCTACTCCTCAGAATCATCTTCTTCCTCCGACTCGGCCTAGTGGTAAAGAGGTGGAGCTGCCGCCACCTGTGGACCGTAGTCCAACTGGAGGTCATACTCGACCGCTAAATCACCACCGATGGTGTGTACTATGCGACGTGGGACGTCAGGGCCATATGACTGGCCGAGACCAGGGTGATAATGAGGCGGCCTACAAAGTAACCGCCAAGGAAGGAGCGAGGCATCTTGGTCATTTTTGTCTTCTGGTGGAAGAGGCGTGCAAGCACCCATCCTAGATGAAGCGGATTAGCCTCTCGGATGACACGGAGAAGTAGGAGCTCCTCTGTGCTGATGTGGTGGCGGTCCTTCTCTGGAGCAAACAACAGGGATCTACGCCAAACCATATGAATGAAACGAAAGAGAGGATGAGAGAATGACCTGACGGAGTTATGAGTCATGGTCTGAGCATCCGACACTCCAGTGATGTGGCTCCAGAGTGTGTCATATTCGGGCCTTTGCCCGAGTTGTTCTCCCAACCGAGATGGTGGCCATGGTAGTGCTCCAGTGGGATGCCAAGGTGAGCTGCGAACTCGTCGTAGGTGAACTCTTTGTGCACCCCACCAAGATAGAAGGAGATGACCTTCTTGTACTGCCTCCTCTTGTGCTCGTCGAGATCAAAGGTAGCCCAGAATTCCTGGAGCGCGATGTCTGGGAAGCCATCGGCTATGGTGGTCAGCTCCAGAAGACCTGCAGGTGCTAACGAGTTGAGCACATTCCCATGCCACTCCTCGTCATGCACAAAGAGGGAATCAACATCGCACGTCAGCTCTAGGAATGTGCTGGAACTTCTGGTAGCGCTCGAAGTAGTGCACGGGCAAGCGGGCAACAGTGGAGTGGTACCCGAAGCGGTTTGGGAATGCAGAAGGGGGTCGTGGATGGCGGGAGTGACTCGAGCTGCTGCTCAGGAGCTAGACCTGGTGTCGAGTCAGGCCTTAGTCCTTCGCTCCTTTCTACATGCCTATTTCATAGCAAGAAACGAAACCAGATTAGTCAAACTAAGAACCTACCCCACACTTAGTCGAAAAACTCAATTTCTTAAAGAAGTTAGGAAAACCGAGTGGGGGTAAGTGATGACACTCAATTTGACGTGATTTTCATCCCCATTTAAGCAACATTTCATGCCCCTTTGATGCCATTCTGATGAATATTTAGTGAAAATGTGTTTATTATGTAATTCTAGGCTCCTAGTGCATACATTGTCCATTTATTGGCTATTTTTACCCTTTTTGTGAGCTTTTATGTTGAGCCTCCAGGTTACCACATTATAGAGGACTCTCTCACGAGTCCAACGCTTCAAACGGGGACCAAATCGGAGTTCAAACGGAGCGGGAATGATCGAAACAAGTTGGAGTGCTGCCCAGCTCAAAACGCTGCGTTTGGAGCTTACATGCCGTGTAAGCTAAATACACTGTGAGCTTACACGCCGTGTAAGCTCCCCATACGGGAAAATTCAGCCTTTTCCAACTTGTAAAGGGTTTCTAGGGTTATATATAGACTTTTTAAAGCCAGATTGAATACACACGAATTTTGTCTGATTAGCCACGACCTTAGGGTCGATAGATAGAGTTTAGAGAGTTTGAAGATCCGTGGAGAGATCGTGACGCCATCCTTCCACCTCGGAGAGCTCGGAGCTTAAAGTTGAAGATCCAGGAGATCGAAGCTTCGCCGGAGTTGTCAAAATTAGGTTTTTCAGTTCTTATCTGTTCATTCCTCTGTATGATGATTTCCTTTTTGCCTTTGATTCTTCTTTTATCGTTATGAGTAGCTGAACTTGTAGAGCTTAGATTAGATGAACCCTAAGTGACCCAGGGCTTTAAAGCGGTCACGGATTGGCGGTAATTAGATTCAAAGTTCAATCAGTTTCTCTTTGCATGGTTGTTTTGTTCTTGATTGTTTATGTTTCTTCTCTGGTTGATCGCCTAGATTAAGTTTATGCAAGCTAGGGTTAGTCGCCAGACAGCTTCCCTGCTTTGGCGCATAAATTTTTCTTCCTTGATCGCCTAGTTTAGATTCTTCTTAAGCTGAGGATAGAAGCGAACGCTCGCCTCTCTTTAAAACTTCAATTCAAGCAATTAACCTTATAATTGGAGTGTGCCTTTCGTAGGAACCGGTTAGGGTTAATCCACTGCAAGAGTAACTCATAAATGTTAGTAATTCCACCAGTTAAGTTAAGTCATTGCGAGAGGCGACCGTACCCGGGCGACTAATTAATCTTGGTAGCTAGAACGGATAGAGGAACGTTCGCCGGTCTTAAACCTAAGGGTCAGGAGTTATGGTGGTGTATAGAAACCGATTGAATGAGAATTGAAAACGCTGGTCTTGTGATTGTCGTTGCCTTGGTGATCTAAGGGGGATTCAAAATCTAAGCTCGTCTATCGTCCTGTTAGTCAACCTTTTAATCTTTCTGTCTTTTATTTTCCTGCTTTATTAGATTAGAAGTCGTGGAACTCACACCACGCACGAAGTGTTTAAAACCTGAGTAATTTGCCAACATATTTGAGTAGACAAGAAGAAGAGACCTCGAGTAGAATACGATCTAGTCTACCTTGGTAGATTAGTTATTTGATACCGCTAAAACTGCAGCATCAGTAAGCAAAGCGAGTAACCGATAATCAAAATTATTCATAAGACATGCATAGGACCAGCCAAGATGTTAACATCACAATTAGAGGTCGTAGGTCAAACCAAAATTTCACAAAAGTCAACATTAGAACGCATTGAACCCTAATCATGGCAATTACTAGCACAAATAGGGGAATGACAGCATGACATAAGCTCAGACAACAAACACAGCGATACGAACGTCAATGGACAAGCATGGCAGCCAAATGAGCAACAATAGTTCATGGTCAAACGAAATTTCACAAAAGTCAACATTAGAACACATTGAACCCTAATCATGGTAATTACTAGCACAAATCGGGAATAATGGCATGACATAAGCTCAGACAACAAACACAGCGATACGAACGTCAATGGACAAGCATGGCAGCCAAATGAGCAACAATAGTTCATGGTCAAACGAAATTTCACAAAAGTCAACACCACAAAGAATTAACCTCTAAGTATAGCAAGTCATGATCAAATGGTATCAAACTTCAGCACAATTCTCCCTAAGCATGCTAGAACAATCCAAAGCAATCAGTTCACCAAAATTCTCACGAAACAGTCGGCACGCAAATCGAGATAGACCGAAAGTCCAATCGAAGTCAACCCCGACGAAATTCAGCATTCTATATGTCAAAAGACTCGGAATGAAAAACTCTACAACTTACCTTGAACCTTGAAGTCATAGTGGCTGAAAACGAACGGACGAAGGGGAATCGGTGAAAAACTCGAGAAATTAGGTTTTGGCGGAACTGAAGCTCTAGAGCTCCGATTCGACGTTCTATAGCTTGAAATGATCAGGGGAGGAAGAGGGACTGAGCGACGGCGATCAACAATGGTGGCGGAAATGGGCGGCAGTGGTTAGTGAAAGTGGCGGCGATTGTTTTCGAAAATGGGGGGGCTGAGCGTTTTCGGTCAAAATAATGGGGGGAGAGAGAAAGTTGACCGAAAAAAAGAAAGAAAAGGGGAAAAGATTTTTGGATTTTTCTGAAATTTTCGGCGAAAAGAAGTGCAATTTTTCACGAAAAGATTAGTTCAAATTCGTCTGCCGGATTTCAAAGTGAGTTTTCGCCGAAAAGTATGAAACTTTTTGTCAAAAATTTTGTCCAAAATTGGCCAGAAAACACAGTGGGTTTTAAAGAGGAGATTTCGCCGAAAAAAGTACAAGTTTTCGGCGAAAACTTGACCTGCAATTTTTAAAAATGTTTTCGCAATTCCGGCAAACTTCAAAAATCAAAACTAATTTGACAAAAATCGGAACAACCTCAAACAACTTGGGATTGAAACGAGGACACACAAATTACACACGAAAAATAAGAAATCATGCAACTGACACTTTTGCTCCCCCGAACCGACTCTAAAAATACTGAGTTCGACACAAATTAAAAACTGACTCTAGCCGTGGGTTGCCTCCCACGAAGCGCTCTTGATTAACGTCCTTAAGCTGGACGATACCTGTACGGTGTTAGGAGACATCCCAACTCAAGATCTCCTTAATGCTTGCGTCAGAATTCATGAAATAGAGCTTCGGGTTTCTCCGACGAGCATGAATTTCTTCCCGTTAACATGAATGAGCTTAGTACGTCCATCGGGAAGATGGTCTGTAATCTTGAACGGCCCGAACAATTCTCTTGAGAGATCATCCTTCTCGAGTGTGATAGTAGAAGGAATGAGGACAGTCGGCTTTGTCTTCTCTTTAGCCTACAGCTTCATTTCACCGAGATCTGTGATCTTTGGCGTTCCTTGGGAGTGCTCTCGGCTTCTCTTTCTTTATTGTCTTCCGCGCTGGTGGCTTGACAGGAATTGGTGGTGCAGCTGGCTCGGAAGAGGATGGCGGAGCAACTGGCCTCCAGACCATTTGAGTCTTCTTTTGATTCTTCTTTCGTAGCCTGCCAGGTTCTTTGCTTGGTGGTGATTGAGAAGAAGAGGCTTTCAGTTCCTTCTTCTTTGGCGGCTTTTGTGCCATGGTTCCGGTCTTCTGCTTGATAATCTGTTCAACACTTGTAACAACAGTTGATCTAGAAACACAGGAAGAGATATTAGTAACAAAGTTGACCGAGGTCAACTCCATAGTTTCAACAGCACGACAGTGAGGTTCTTCCTCCTTAGGAGTATATTTCGTATCGTCCTTAAGGTGAAATGTTATTGTTTCCTTACCAACCCTCAAGGTCAAAGAACCACTCGGAACATTGATTTGCATCACGGTTGTTGCCATGAAGGGTCGACCTATAAGGATAGTAGAATCCTCCTCTCGAGTATCTATAACCACAAAATAAGCTAGGAAAGTGAAAGGACCACATCTAGTGACAACATCTTTAATCTCTCCTCTAGGCGTTTTCAATGATCTATCAGCAAAGACAAGTTGCATGCTAGTCGGTTTAAGTTCTCCTAGATTCAGCTTTTTGAATAGACTCATAGGCATGATATTTACAGACGCACCTAGATCAGACCAAACTACGTTCTACTTCAACATCATTAATGATAAGAGGCAAAGTGAAAGAACTAGGATCGGGCACTTAGCTGGATATGGCGAGGAAGGCTTGTTACTACGGATGGTAGGGTATCCTTCTTTGTTTCCCCACATGCCAGTCTCGATCCTTGCGTTAGGTAGCAGTGCATTTGGAAAGGAAGGCTTCTCGTAGTATGGAGCAAGAGGAGGATCGTACTCCTTAGGCGCCTCCTTCTTTGCTATCTTTTCTTCGGAACTTCAATGGCCTTGTATAAAATAGAAGAAGTATTAGTAGGCGAGTTTGTCAGATTTTGAATAGATACCATCTTAGCTTGCTCCTTTCTTGGATTCGGCTCGGTTTGGCTTGGGAGCTGGCTAGAAGGGCGGCCATTTGCTAACATGCTGGAGATCTGGTTCACTGCATACTCTATTCTTTGTTCGGAAGCAATCTGTTCTTGGTTGAGGAGAGCTTGAGCTTTGAACTGACTATCATGATTGTCAAGTCTGGTGATGATCTGATTGAGCTTCTTGTCGAGTTCACTATCCTTGTTGTCCTTCTAATGCTGTGTCCTGTATAAGTGTTGTTCAAATATTGATTCTGGCGATTGCCAGGAGCAGTTCCATAGTTACCCGGATTTCGGTGCGGTGGCTGGTAGATACCTCCCGTCAGATTGTTTAGCTTCTGATCCTGAGTTGAACCAGTTGGTCGTAGCCTTGGTTCTGGTTGGCACCAACATTGTAGGGAGGTTGATCTTGGAAATTTCCCTGTTGTCTATAGTTGCGTAGCCAACATAACCTTGTTGATTTTTGTTCAAGCCTTGAGAGATGAAATTGACTTCTTCGGTAGACCAACTTCTGCTTTGCCAAAGTTCTGGCATCGGCCTCTGTTATGAGCACAAGCTGCACACCACTCGCAATCAGCAACATAAACGGAAGCTGCTGGCGGCTTGATAGGTGTAGTAGACTTCTTTAGATGCTTCTCAACCTCTGCTTTAATGGTTGCTTCAAGATCGAGCTTGCTTCTCGATCCTTCTGATTGTCGTTCCCAGTTCCTTGACTTGGAAGCACAGTTCGGAAATGGAGAAGAGCAGCTTCAGGTGTGAGGGTAGTACAATCCCCTTTAGCTAGGGAATTGACCCATTTAGCAGATTCTTCACGAAGACCTCGAGCAAAGATTTTAGCTAACTGTCTCTACTCGAAACCATGGTGAGGACAGTTGTAGAGAAGTTCTTGGAATTCATTCCAAGTGTCATATAAGCTCGCACTTTCCTTCTGAGAAAATCTAGCGATGTTGTCCTTGAAGGCTGTTGTTCTGGAAGGAGGGAAGTACTCTTCGACGAAGTCTTGAGCAAGAGTATCCCAATCTGTGTAGTAACCAGGTGGTTTGCCAGTGAGCCACCTCTTAGTTGCGCCTTTAAGAGAGAATGGGAAAGCTCTCAAGCATAGAGTGTTCTTGTCAAGATTCCCATTCTTGAAAGTGCCGCAGAGATCGATGAAATCGCCAGATGCGTGCACGGACTGTCAAGTGGCCTGCCTTCAAATTGTAAATCCCTAGAGATCATGGTCAAGAAAGGAATCTTGATCTCATAGTTAGGATCTCCTTCGATGCGTGGCACGGCGATAGAAGATCGAACGCTAGTCGCGCTGCGCTTGTTGTAGTCAGCTAGACTCTTCGGCGCGGCCGGTGTTGGTGGTGGTTGATCGTCTGTGGTGGTAAGTGATCACCCATCCTAGGAGATGGAGGAGGTGAAAGTGATGCGGTGTATGAAGCGGATGAAGATGAAGATGAGGAACTCTCCTTCAGTTCCTCAATCTTAATTGGATTGAAGATGGAGGTGGATTGGTTCTCCCTTGCTTCGGAATCTGTGGTCGCTTTGGTGGAGCAGAGCTACCCGGTTTCTCTACACTCTTAGCCCTGTCAGGTTTTGTTAAGGAGGCGTGAGAGGGCGGTGCTGCATAAACCTGTAGACAACCTACAAATAAAAAAAACAAGCACAACCGGTGTAAAATCGAAGTGGACGGAAATATGAAAGATGGAAAGTAGAAGAATAAAATGCAGTTCTTCTTTCAAACAATTAAAAGAAGTCCCCGGCAATGGTGCCAATTTGATGAACGTTGTGAAGCGTATCAAATAAATGCGAAGCTAGAAAGCTAAGCAGATCGTATTCCACGGGTCTTCTAATAATTGTCTACTCAAATGTAAAGGCAGATTACTCAAGTTTAACACGTTGTGCGTGGTGTGAGTTCCACGACTTCTATTCTAGAAATGCAGACAAATTAAAAACTAAATTGAAAGACAAATTGGAAGATTGGTTGACTTAACAAAGACGACAGACAAGCTTAGACTTCCAATCCCCCTTAGTTCACCAGAGCATTGGCAATCAATAGACCAGCGGATTTCAATTCTCGTTCAATCAATTCTAAGACGGACAAGCTTAGACTTCCAATCCCCCTTAGTTCACCAGAGCATTGGCAATCAATAGACCAGCGGATTTCAATTCTCGTTCAATCAATTCTAAGACACCACCATAACTCCTGACTCTTAGGTTTAAGACTGGCGAACGTTCGCTCCATCTGATCTAGCTACCAAGATTAATTAGCCGCCCGAGTACGGTCGCTTCTTGTGAGACTAAACTAACTGGTGGAATTACTAACGATTTATGAGTTACTCTTGAAGTGGATTAACCCTAACTGGTTCCTACGAAAGGCACACTCCAATGAATAGGTTAATTGTTGATTTGGTGTCTTAAAGTGAGGCGAGCGTTCGCTTCTATCCTCAGCTTAACAAGAATCTAATCTAGGTGATCAAGCCAGACAAGAAACATAAACAACAAAGAACAAACCAAACATGTAAGAGAAACTGATTGAACTTTGAATCTAATACCGCCGATCCGTGACCGCTTTAAAGCCCTGGGTCACTTAGGGTTCATCTAGTCTAAGCTCTACGAGTTTAGCTACTCATGTTCATAACAACGGATAAAAGACAGAAAAAGAGTTCATCATGAAAAGGAAGAACAGATAGAACTGCAAAACTTAATTAAGACGACTCTAGCAAAGCTTCGCTCTCTGGTAATCTTCACTCCTAGCTCCGAGTCTCCGAGGTGAAGGGATGGTGTCACGATCTCTTCCCGGCTCTTCGAACTCTTCAACTCTGTTCTCTCGAACTTCTTAGGTCGGGAACTCGTGAAAGTTCTATTATGAAAAGTATATTTGATTTTGAGCCGCCGGTTTTGTATTTATACTTAACCCTATCAGCACCGGATTATGTTAAAGTTTTCGGTAAAAACTTCAGGAGTTTTCGCCAAAAACTTCCTTGAAAAAGGCTGGCTTCCGTTGACTGATCTCCTGTGAATTTTCTTAGAGTTTTCGGCGGACTTTACTTCTCGCCGAAAACTTCTTCTTGCAAGCTCTGACGATTTCTTCTTGAGTTTTTGGGGAAAACTGTAGACCTTTTCGCCAAAAACTCCTTTGTAAAACGGGGCAGGGAATGTGTTGACTTGATTGACTGTTGGATTGATTCCGGTGCGGTTCCTTGAGGTTCCAATGCCTTAGACACATCCTTGGTTACATTATTTGACGGCAAAAACCTGTGCTATCACGAAAACACTAGAAAACCATCAAATAGACCCGAAACGGGCCAAAGTAACACAAATGGCACGAGATAGAGCAGTTGAGTGAATATTCGCTATTCTGCCCTAAAAACCATGTCTTAAGACAAGAAATGTTGCTTAAATTAGGCTCATAATCACGCCAAATCGAGTGTCATCACAAGGCAGAGGCCACGTCTCTAGGGACTTCCCCAACCAAAGGACCATGGTCCTTAGAGAAGGAGAAATCAAGACGGATGATGAGGAGGATAAAAATATGAAGGAAGAAGAGACTGAGTCTAAGGAGGGAGAAGAGGTACAGAAAGCTGGGCTAGAGAAGTTTTCAGGCATGTTCTTACGTGCTCTAAATTCGGAGCCAAGGAGTCTGCCCAGCCCTGGAGCCGAATTCCTGCCCATCCCTGGAGCCGAATTCCTGCTCAACCCTGGAGCCGGATTCCTGCTCAGCCCCAGAGTCGGCGCCCTGCCCAGCCCCAGAGCTAGTGCCCTGCCCAGCCCAGGCCCGGAGCCAGCGCCCTGCCCCACCCCACCCGATTTGACGTGATTATCAGCCTCATTTAAGCGACATTTCCTTGCTTGAAACGTGGTTTTAGGGTAAAATAGCGAATATTCACTCAACTACCCTATTTCCTACCGATTTGGTTACTTTGGCCCTTTTCGGGTCTATTTGATGGTTTTCTAGTGTTTTTGCGTAAGCACAGGTTTTTGCCGTCAAATAAAGTAGCCATGGACGTGTCTAAGGCATAGGAACATTGAGGAACTGAACCGGAATCGATCAAAGGAGCCAATCAAAGTCAAACCGAAAATCTGCCATCCACACTTACAGTTTCGGCGAAACCAAGCCCACATATTCGGCGAAGATAACAGTGTAAATCAACTGATGCCAAGAGAAGGATGGTTTCGGCGAAAAGAGCCCAGGGTTTTCGGCGAAAATGCAAGGGAAAATCACTGGCGCCAACAGAAGGTATTTTCGGCGAAACCATTCAACTGCTCGGACCGAAAATGATGAACAGCCGGCGGAGCCCTCTGAACTCAAAGCCAGTTTTGCCGAAACTACTCCTATGGTTTGGCGAAAACATCAGCTCAGCCCGGCCCAACTAGGGTTAAGTACAGAATCAGAAAACCCTAATCAACCCTATTTAAAGCAGGAGTCGGCAGCCAAGAGAAAAATAATTTACACAGAGACACAACAATTCATTATTCTTATTTTCTCAAATCAGACTTTTGAGAGTCAGCCGACTCTAGGGTCGATAGATAGAGTTTAGAGAGTTCGAAGAATCGTGGAGAGATCGTGACGCCATCCTTCCACATCGGAGAACTCGAACTTAAAGGTGAAGATCCAGGAGATTGAAGCTTCGCGGGAGTCGTCAGAATTAGGTTTTCAGTTCTTATCTGTTCTTCCTCTGTATGATGATCTTCATTGTTGCCTTTGATCCTCTTATTTCTGATATGAGTAACTGAACTTGTAGAGCTTAGATTAGATGAACCCTAAGTGACCCAGGGCTTTAAAGCGGTCACGGATCGGCGGTAATTAGATTCGAAGTTCAATCAGTTTCTCTTTGCATAGTTGTTTTGTCCGTCATTGTTTATGTTTCTTCTCTGGTTGATCGCTTATATTAGGTTTTTGCAAGTTAGGGTTAGTCGCCAGACGTAGTCACTAGACGTAGTCGCTAGACAGTTCCCTGCTTTGGCGCTTAAACCTGTCTTCCTTGATCACCTAGTTTAGATTCTTGTTAAGCTGAGGATAGAAGCGAACGCTCGCCTCTCTTTAGAACATCAATTCAACCAGTTAACCTTATAATTGGAGTGTGCCTTTCGTAGGAACCGGTTAGGGTTAATCCACTGCAAGAGTAACTCATAAATCACTAGTAATTGCACCAATTAATTAAGTCGTTGCGAGAGGCGACCGTACCCGGCGGCTAGTTAATCTTGGTAGTTAGAACGGATAGAGCGAACGTTCGCCGGTCTTAAACCTAAGGGTAAGGAGTTATGGTGGTGTATAGAAACCGATTGAATTAGAATTGAAAACCGTGATCTTGTGATTGCCGTTGCTCTGGTGATCTAAGGGGGATTCGAAATCTAAGTTCGTCTATCTTCCCGTTAGTCAATCTTTTAATCTTTTTGTCTTTTATTTTCCTTTGCTTAATAGATTAGAAGTCGTGGAACTCACACCACGCACAACGTGTTTTAACTTGAGTAATTTGCCAGCTTCTTCAAAGTAGTCGATTAGAAGAAACCTCGAGTCGAATACGATCTGCTATACGCTTTTTCTTAAATTAGTAGTTATTTGGTTGAACGCATCACAACGACACGTTCATCAAATTGGCGCCGTTGCCGGGGACTCTTCTAATTGTTTGAAAGAAGAGTTGGCAAATTATTCTTCTACCTTTCCGCCTTACCATTTATTTTTCCTCCATACTTCCATGATTTACCTAGGTAGTGCTTCTTAGTTTTGATTATGCAGGATTACAGGTGGGATGACCGGTACCGAGAGTGGTACATCAATGAAGCACCATATCCCGAAGATTATCAAGAATTGCTACATCAACAACAACTACAGACGGCGAGATTTGACTCCCTCTTTGATAATATCTTTTCAATGCTACAAGGTCACCAAGAGATACACCAACAATAACATCAAAGTGGCGCTAGAGATAACGAAGAGATCATTCTACAAGCTCATGAACATCAACAATGCTCGTCGAGAACCCTATCCGCCTTGGATGATATCTCTACAATATTACAAGCTCATCTCACGACGGACATCAAGCTCGAGCAACCAAAACAGTTAATGATAGAAGACACTCAAGAGCTGTTCGAAGAAGAAGATGATGATCCTATCCATGACTATTATGAGCTAGAAGAATCCTTGGCGGTGGTGGTTGATGAAGACATAAAGCCAATCCATTCTGAAGTTGAAGCCGAAGAGGAGCACATAGAGATTGAGGAGATATCCTCACCTACACTTCCACCGAGTCAACCTGTAGAGAAGATGGAGCTCATTGAACATGCCGCGCCGTACTACCTCTTTCCTCCTCAAGTAGGAGAATTCAAGAAGAACTGGTCATCCAACCAAGATAGCAATCTATTGGAGCACTACCGGTTGCATCACCCTTCTGGAGTGCTACATGGCACTCAACCGCTATCCTTGAAGAAGACGATTGACTTCAAGGAACTTCTGAGTTGGGGTCCCTAACAGGTACCGTCCAGCTCAAGGACGTTAAAAGAGAGCGCTTCGTGGGAGGCAACCTACGGCTGGAGTCAGTTTTGTTTTGTTTCAACCTTTGTGTTTTAGAGTCGGTTCGGGAGAACCAAAAGTGTCAGTTTGTTTGATTTCTTATTTTTCGTGTGTAGTCTGTGTGTCATAGAGTTAGTTGCAAGTCGATTGAGGTCTTTCCGATTTTTGTGGATTTAACTGTGATTTTCTGAAGATGGCGGATTTGCGAAAATAATTTTCACTGAACAGTTAAATTTTCCGAAAATTAAAAATTTTCGCCGAAAATTGCCTTTGAAATTTCACTCAATTCCCCTGTTTCAGGTTTTCGGACCGAAAATTCACCTTGTTTTCGGCGAAACCGGCTCTGCATTTTAACTGAAATTTTCGGCGAAAATTCCCTAAGAATTTCGCCGAAAATCCCTTCAAAATCAGCCAAATAATTCATCTAAAATCTGGATTTCAGATCCCCTCTCTCTCACTTGCCGTTTTCGAAAATTTTGAACAAAACAAACCCCCCTCTCTCGTTTTCGAAACCGCCGACCATACCATACCAGCCACCACCGCGAGACCACCGCCGCTCCCTTCCCTTCCCTTTCCCGATCATTTTCAGCCCTAGAACAGTCGAATCGGAGCTCTAGAGCTCTAGTTCACCCAAACCCTAAAATTTTCGATTTTTCACCGATTTTTCACCGATTTCTCCCAATCCGTTCATTTAGCATCCATGGCTTTAAGGTAAATTGTAGAACGTTTCATTACGAATCTTTTGACATATGGATTGCTGAATTTCGTCGGGTTGACTTTGGTTGACTTTTTGGTTTGCCTCGTTTTGCGTGCCGACTGATTTCGTGTGAACTAGGTTAGCTGAAATTGTTGATCTATTCTAGCATGCTTAGGGAGTTTTATGCTTAAATTTCATATCATTGGTCATGTGTTGCTTTGCCTAAGATTGATTCTCTGTAATGTTGACTCTTGAGGATTGTCGGTTTGACCATGAATTTTCTTTGCTTGTTTGGCTGCCATAAATGTTCATCCCCGTTCATATTATTGTGTTGCCATCTGAGATCATATTATGCCGTCATTTCCCGCTTTGAGATAGTCTTGCCATGATTAGGGTTCAATGTGCTATTATGTTGACTTTTTGAATGTCGGTTTGACTTCTGATCCCTAATTATCTTATGAACGTTCCGGCTGGACATATGCATGCTTTGTGATTTATTATGATTACCGGTTACTTACTTTGCTTACCCCCACTCGGTTTTCCTCATTTCTTTGTGAAATTGAGTTTTTCGACTAAGTGTGGGGTAGGTTATTAGTTAACTAATCTGGTTTCGTTTCTGGCCTCAAGGATCGTAACCCATGAGCGCAGGACCAAGGCGCACTTGATACCGCCACTCAGGATGTCAGATGACCTATTATGCAGCAGCACATGCTAAACTCTGACGGGAGGTGTGAAGCTTTGCTGACGTGGCAACAACGGGAATTCGAGTAGCTACTCCGCTACGCTCCGGACTCTCCGTGTTCATCCCCTACACCGACCATCACCATCCAGGTTCTTCGTATCTCTTACTCTAGATTAATTCTGTGAGGACACAGAACCGTTTAAGTGTGGGGTAGGAGTCTAGGATTATGCATGATCTTGCTTCTATCTATGATTTTGTGGTTCAAATTTGAATTCTCTTGCATAGAATTGCTCAATTCTCGACTTGTGATGTTAAATTGACTTTAATTTTGAACAATGACGTCTAGACTGTTCCACTTAGAACCTGTAACTAGCGTGTTGGAACTGATATTAAATGAGTCTAGGTCAGAACAGATCATAAATCACTCTTGTAGTTGAACTTGAATTAATTGAATTAATTGGTCTGTTAATAACAAAGCTCGATAACACCGATCTAAGATGATAGATGCTAGCTTCTCCCATGTTTTTCACTTCATATTTGTTCACCTGTGATTGTGGCTAGAGATTAGACGGAAATCCAATTCGAAATCTCGTGTAAAAAGTTATAACTAGCTAGGATCAAGTGGCTAAATTGTTAAATCAAGTAATAAAGTTGTGCAAATCAATGCTAAGTTCTTTAAAGTGCTGAAAATAAAGCTAGGCAAGCCCGACACCTAAGTGAAGTGATCGGGTTGAGCACTAGCAAAGGCACAAATACTGTGAGCTAGGCAGGTCCAACACCTAAGTGAAGTGTTTGGTATCGAGCACTAGTATGCAGTAAATAAATTGAACGAAGAAGTTGAAACTTGAAATAAATTGTTGTTTAAATCGGTCCTAGCTAGAACATGTAACGCACAGATCTAGAAACGGATGAAGTCGAGTCGAGAGCCATGTCACTTTTCCTACCTCCGCATCCACATCATGGCTAGAGCTTAGAGTCTTTTCTCATTAGAATTGGTGTTATCGTGGTCGGTTAATTGTGATTAATTGTTTTACCAAGAAACGAGCTTTGTTAAAACCACTACTTGAAGTGTGCAGAAATTAGTGAGATCGAAAACTTGTTTCGTTGATGTTCTTGCATGTGTAGGTCACTCTTTCTACGGGAACAGTCTAAACCAAATTGTTAGAATTGAATCTCGGTTTAATCTCGTGTCATTTGTGAATTCGAGTGTTTTCTAGTTCAGTTTGCTTGAGGACAAGCAAAAGCTTAAGTGTGGGGTATTTGATGACACTCGATTTGACGTGATTATCAGCCTCATTTAAGCGACATTTCCTTGCTTGAAACGTGGTTTTAGGGGTAAAATAGCGAATATTCACTCAACTACCCTATTTCCTACCGATTTGGTTACTTTGGCCCTTTTCGGGTCTATTTGATGGTTTTCTAGTATTTTTGCGTAAGCACAGGTTTTTGCCGTCAAATAAAGTAGCCATGGACGTGTCTAAGGCATAGGAACATCGAGGAACTGAACCGGAATCGATCAAAGGAGCCAATCAAAGTCAAACCGAAAATCTGCCATTCACACTTACAGTTTCGGCGAAACCAAGCCCACATATTCGGCGAAGATAACAGTGTAAATCAACTGATGCCAAGAGAAGGATGGTTTCGGCGAAAAGAGCCCAGGATTTTCGGCGAAAATGCAAGGGAAAATCACTGGCGCCAACAGAAGGTATTTTCGGCGAAACCATTCAACTGCTCGGACGAAAATGATGAACAGCCGGCGGAGCCCTCTGAACTCAAAGCCAGTTTTGCCGAAACTACTCCTATGGTTTCGGCGAAAACATCAGCTCAGCCCGGCCCAACTAGGGTTAAGTACAGAATCAGAAAACCCTAATCAACCCTATTTAAAGCAGGAGTCGGCAGCCAAGAGAAAAATAATTTACACAGAGACACAACAATTCATTATTCTTATTTTCTCAAATCAGACTTTTGAGAGTCAGCCGACTCTAGGGTCGATAGATAGAGTTTAGAGAGTTCGAAGAATCGTGGAGAGATCGTGACGCCATCCTTCCACATCGGAGAACTCGAAACTTAAAGGTGAAGATCCAGGAGATTGAAGCTTCGCGGGAGTCGTCAGAATTAGGTTTTTCAGTTCTTATATGTTCTTCCTCTGTATGATGATCTTCATTGTTGCCTTTGATCCTCTTATTTCTGATATGAGTAACTGAACTTGTAGAGCTTAGATTAGATGAACCCTAAGTGACCCAGGGCTTTAAAGCGGTCACGGATCGGCGGTAATTAGATTCGAAGTTCAATCAGTTTCTCTTTGCATAGTTGTTTTGTCCGTCATTGTTTATGTTTCTTCTCTGGTTGATCGCTTAGATTAGGTTTTTGCAAGTTAGGGTTAGTCGCCAGACGTAGTCACTAGACGTAGTCGCTAGACAGTTCCCTGCTTTGGCGCTTAAACCTGTCTTCCTTGATCACCTAGTTTAGATTCTTGTTAAGCTGAGGATAGAAGCGAACGCTCGCCTCTCTTTAGAACATCAATTCAACCAGTTAACCTTATAATTGGAGTGTGCCTTTCGTAGGAACCGGTTAGGGTTAATCCACTGCAAGAGTAACTCATAAATCACTAGTAATTGCACCAATTAATTAAGTCGTTGCGAGAGGCGACCGTACCCGGGCGGCTAGTTAATCTTGGTAGTTAGAACGGATAGAGCGAACGTTCGCCGGTCTTAAACCTAAGGGTAAGGAGTTATGGTGGTGTATAGAAACCGATTGAATTAGAATTGAAAACCGCTGATCTTGTGATTGCCGTTGCTCTGGTGATCTAAGGGGGATTCGAAATCTAAGTTCGTCTATCTTCCCGTTAGTCAATCTTTTAATCTTTTTGTCTTTTATTTTCCTTTGCTTAATAGATTAGAAGTCGTGGAACTCACACCACGCACAACGTGTTTTAACCTGAGTAATTTGCCAGCTTCTTCAAAGTAGTCGATTAGAAGAAACCTCGAGTCGAATACGATCTGCTATACGCTTTTTCTTAGCATTAGTAGTTATTTGGTTAGAACGCATCACAACGACACGTTCATCAGCTACCCAGACTGAAGAAGAGGAAGAGGCTGACTTGGGGATAGATGAAATCTTCTCACACATGTCTGCCCCAAGCCTTGATTTCCTCGTGGACAGCCCATCCGAAGCAAATAGCATGGATACCGATAGTCAGAGTTCAGAAGGCCCTGAGCCTTGGTCATACACCGGTTCTAATGATGTCCCAAGGCCAGGAGACCACGCCGAGTCTCCCCCAACCATGACAACACAAGTAACAGAGATCTGGAGAGGATTGCTGAGTGCATAACGTGAGCAAGAGTTGGATTCGAGGACGAATCCTGATGAGCCCCCTGTTCCTTGGACCCGCCCCGAACTACCTTTAACCCGTAGCCAATCTAAGGCCTTCAAGGAACGGCTCACCCTCTACATGAAGACTTGGAGCCAGGAGGGGCACGAAGAGGATGCTGACCGGATTACCCGATCCGGATACACCATGCTGACCAACCGAGCAGTCCCCCGACGGGCCGACCGGGCGACGGGTACAGCGCTCGGGCACCCCGACCACCACTCGGCATCGGACCAACACCAGACCCGAGCCCTGAGAGGTTTAGCACCCGCCCTCAACTCCATACAGGGCCTAGAGCCAAGCCTAGGAGCTGCCAACCTAGGAACCAAGAAGGAAATGAAGGAAATGAGGAAATGGGAAGACGGCCGAGCAGACAGGCCGAGCAGGAACCCTGGATGCCGAGCAGCATCAGCATCAGACCCGCCAGAGTCCAGCATCAGAAGCCCCGTGCATTGCCCAGCCCGAGCAGCCGACGCTGCCGCCAATTCCAAGCCCGACAACACAGGCGGGCCGGCTTTCCTAATCCGGCCCGCGCGTGAGCGGCACATCGACCGGACCCGTCGGATCCGCCGGTTTAGGGTTTTTAGCCGGTTTTTAATTATTTAAGTCTTTTTAAGTATTGGACTCGGATTTTCCCTTTTAGTTTCGATTCTTTAGGAGCAAGTAAGTCTTATTATATTCTAAATAAGACTTAGGCTAATATTTTATTATTTTTAGAGTTATTTTCCGAGTAGGAGTCGTGAGCCTGTTCACGACTTCCTCACCTATAAATAAGAGGCTTCGGCCTCATTGTAAACTCGAACCCCTTTGAATCAATTAATATAAATCAGAACTTTTATTCTCAATTCTTAGTTTTATGCTGCGTGCATAGCTTAGAGTAGGTATTATCAACAGAAGTATTCCCCTTCTGTCGTGGAGCCATTCCTGGACACTACGGGTTCTCGGTTACATATAACCGATGGGTCCTAGTACTTTCCCGCCCCCGGTGCCAACGGTGATCGAGCGAAGGTTCAGACTTGCGTGGTTAGGGTCGTCTGCCCATGGTTGCGGCGGTTCACATCAGTTTTGGTATCAGAGCTTCGGTTCAACTCAAGGAACCACAATCTATCCCAGTCTTCAGGTTTGAAACCCTGGATTCATATCCTTTACTTTCAGTCTTAGAAAATCCTTGAAAAACCCTACCTATCTTTGCTTTCGTGTTAGTAGAAAATCAGCTTAGAAAATCCCTTTACTTTCATTCTTGTTCGAAGCATTATAAGAAAAAAGAAAAGAAAACAAAAAGAAAGGCAATCTGCCCTAGGGTTTCTCATTCATTACAGGTTGATCTTAAGAAGAGGGGCAGATAGATTGCTTCCCTGTATTATCAACTAACATGACAGAAGAAGAACTCGCCTTGCTCGAAGCCACCCTACCCACGATAGCTCAAATTCTTGTCCTGATGAAGGCGTCAATCGACCGGATTGAACGGGCAGTCAAAAGACATTCAGCACCGACCCCGGCCCCGGCTTAGCAACCGGTTCCCACCACGGCGCTCGAACAGCACTTGGCGCCCGGCAGGCATCCAGCGCCCGACTAGCCCCCGGCGCGCGACCAGCGCCTAGCGACCGACCAGCGTCCGGCGCCCCACCAGTGCCCGGGGCCCAACCAGCGCCCGGCACCCGACCAGCCCCCGGCGCCCAAAAAACGCCCAGCACCACCTTCTGCTCACCTGCCAGGTAACCCCAGCAACTCCTCTAAAACTGCCTCCGACCAATCATTAAGCAACCCTCCGTCCAGTGGTGGATCGACCCGCGGTCCCCCTCCAAGCACTGTCACCACCAGGATCACTTGAGCCAAGGCCCGAGCCCTGGCCCAGGCCGAGCAGTCAAGGATTTCCTTGAATCCAAATGAGCCCCGGCTCTCACACCTCCGGCCGCCCATACCTGACTCTCTGTCCAGTCTCGGTGCCCTGGCTGACCCCGATGGTACTCATGACACCCGCCGGAATATGCGATCAAGACAGACCCCTCGATACTCACCGTGACCTGACGGCTTCTCGGCACCCAAACTCTAAGCAATGGACAGGAGCAAAGAGACAACCTGTTCCACACCCGATGTGTCATTAAAAATAAGGTTTGCGGCTTGGTCATTGATGACGGCAGTTGTACCAATGATGTTAGTCAGGAACTTGTAACAGGGCTTCATCTGTGCACCCAAAAGCATCCCCACCCCTATAAGCTCCATTGGCTTAGTAACTGCGGGGAATTGAAGGTCACCCGCCAATCCTACATCCCGTTCAGTATTGGGAGGTACGCTGATCAAGTCCTATGTGATGTTGTGCCTATGGAGGCTGCCCATGTATTACTTGGACGACCATGGCAGTTTGACAGGTTCTCCAAGCACGATGGAAGAACCAATAGTTACAGCGTGGTCCATAAAAACACTAAGTACAAGCTCAAACCACTCTCTCCATCGGAAATCTTACAAGACCAAATAGAGAGGCGAGTCACACAAGAAAGAAAAGAAAGAGAGCTTCAAGAAAATAAAACGGAACGGTCAGATCCAGCCCTGAGCCTTAGAACAGAAGTCCTAACTTCTATTGGGGCCATCTCTCAAGGAAACAAGAAGAAAGAAGGTCTGATCGCTACCGCCGAGGATATCAAGCAAGCTCTAATAGCCCGGAGGCCTATGGTGGTGATCCGATATAGGGACTGCCTAAATACTAACCCCAGCTCGGCAATACCCAGTGTTGTTTCATCTCTCTTGCAGGACTATAAAGATGTTTTCCCCGAGGAAGTCCCTAGCGGGCTACCCCCACTCAGAGGAATTGAGCACCAAATTGATTTGGTACCCGGGGCAGCCCTACCAAATAAAGCCGCCTACCGAACCAACCCGGAGGAGACCAAGGAGATCCAATCCCAAGTGGAGGAGTTAATGAACAAAGGATATGTCCGGGAGAGTATGAGTCCTTGTGCCGTTCCGGTCATCCTAGTCCCAAAGAAAGAGGGAACATGGCGGATGTGTGTGGACTGCTGGGCCATTAACAACATCACAGTTAAGTACCGACATCCCATCCCTAGACTAGATGATATGCTTGATGAGCTACATGGGTCTACCATCTTCTCCAAAATAGACCTACGCTCCGGATATCACCAAATTAGAATGAAGGAAGGAGATGAATGGCAAACCGCTTTTAAAATCAAGCTAGGGTTGTATGAATGGATGGTCATGCCCTTCGGTTTAACTAATACTCCTAGCACCTTTATGAGACTCATGAATCAAGTCTTACGGTCTTATATTGGGAAATTTGTGGTAGTATATTTCGATGACATCCTAGTCTACTCCAAAAGCTTAGAAGATCATTTAGGGCACCTCAAGTCCGTCTTAGAAATTCTAAAGAGAGAACAATTATATCCAACATGGCTAAGTGCACTTTTTGCACCGATCACCTTGTGTTCCTCGGTTTTGTTATCAGCTCTTCAGGAATAAGGGTGGATGAGGAGAAGAACAAAGCCATCAAGTCCTGGCCGACCCCACAAAGCATCACAGATATTCGGAGTTTTCATGGGTTGGCTAGCTTCTACCGGAGATTTGTCCGGGACTTCAGCACTCTAGCTGCTCCTCTCACGGCGGCAATCAAATGAGATCTCCCCTTCCACTGGGGCCCGAGTCAGCAAGCCGTCTTCGAGATCCTCAAGCAAAAACTGACCGAAGCACCCCTCCTCAAGCTCCCTGACTTCAACAAGCCCTTTGAGATTGAGTGTGATGCATCGGGAGTAGGAATTAGCGCCGTCCTTATGCAAGAAGGAAGACCCATCGCCTATTTCAGTGAAAAACTCAATGGAGCGCCCCTTGATGTGACTTTAATTAGTGCATTTTAATCTTATGAATGACCTATGAAATGCCCGTGTTTATTCGTGAAATGACATGACTTATATGCTTTTATTGAAGTTTTGTGCAAAGTGTCATTTTGTTGTCCGGTTGCCACTTTGGAGCCAAATTCGTGGGCTATTGGAGTTTCCTCTGTGCATTTTTCAGGTTATGGCATCAAAGTACGGATGACAAGGAGTGCATAGGAGCAAACGGGAGGTCATTTGGAGTCCGGACGAGGGAGATATGAGCATTACAAGATCGAGCTTTCTGCAGAGTGCAGGGGTGCACGCCGTGCAGATGTGCACGCCGTACAGGGGTGCACGCCGTGCACTGTGCACGCCGTGCAGGGGTGCACGCCGTGCACTGTCCCCTGCACTATAAATACTCTTGTTTTTGGCCATTTTGAAGAGATATATCATCTCCCTTGAACCCCAAACACATACCCACGAACCCTCAAACCCTAGAACACATTTTTGGAGCAATTTGAAGTCATTGGAGCTAGGATTGAAGCCAACAAACCTTGGGAGAAGTGCTTACAAGTGGAGAAGTGAAGATCATCTCAAGGATTCATCCATGGTGTTCTTGGTGACCTTTCTTCCTTCTTTTCTCTTTACTTCCCTTGGCCATGTGTGGCTGAGTTTCTAGGGTTCATCTTGGATGGGTAGATTAGTTGAGCTATGATAGAGAGATGATTGTTAGAACTTGCCATGATTGATCTTGGTTGTATGAGGATGATTCCTAGACTTGTTCTTAATGCCATTTTATGCCATGTTTGCTTAATTTGGTCCATTCAATGTGATTTGATGCATGAGAGTGCTTGGATTGCATAGATTGTAGGTCTAGGGATTGAAGTGAGTGTGTTCTAAGAGATTAGATCATCTTATTTCAACCATTTTCACTTGATTTCTCTCTTGGGCATTTTATCGAACACTTGGTGTGCATGTGGATTTTCATTCAATTGAGTTTGAAAAGGCTTTTTGGTGAATCTCTTAGTGTTAGAGCATTGATATGAGAGTGTTGTGCCTAGCCTTGTGGTCTTAGAGTCTTAAGAGAGGGTCTTGTGTCTTGGCATTTCATCAAACACTTAGAATGCATCCTTTTTCACTTAGCTTGAGAGCGAGAGCCTAAGTTGAGTGGTATTAGGATAGGGATTTGGTGCTACGAGAGTGCATTGAGTCTATAGAAGTGATATGCATGGTCATCCGAATGCAATCTCGATCTTGATTAGCTTGTTTGTTCAATTAGTCATCTTGAGCATGATGAAACTACCCACCAAGAGAACCCCTTTGTCTTTGATTTGCACCACTTTGTTTTTCTTTCTTTTTTTTAGTTTCCTTTAAGTTTTTGATTTCTATTTCAAACCAAAACTCCTTTCAAATGAATAGACCGTCTACGAGGAATGTGAGTAGAGGCCATTGAGAGAACCCCGTGGAATACGACCTTGAATGTTGTGAGTTGAAATTCACACATCACCCTCAATTACCCAACCTATGACAAGGAACTCTACGCCTTTGTCCGAGCCCTTAAAACTTGGCAGCATTACTTATGGCCCAAAGAGTTTATCATCCATACCGACCATGAATCCCTCAAATACCTCAAGGCCCAACATAAACTCAACCGAAGGCATGCCCGATGGGTAGAATTCATCGAGTCATTCCCGTACATCATCAAGTTCAAACAAGGTAAAGAGAATGTGGTGGCTGATGCCCTTTCCCGACGGTATACCCTCCTCTCTGTCCTTACCACCAAGTTCATCGAATTTGAATACATCAAGGAACTGTACACTGCCGACCAAGACTTTAAAAGCATCTTTGAAGCATGTGAACAAAGCGGGTTTGGTAAGTACTATCGACAGGATGGGTACTTATTCAAAGCAAACAAGCTCTGCCTACCTAACCACTCCTGCCGGACAGTATTAGCCTTAGAAGCGCACGGGGGAGGACTCATGGGGCACTTCGGGGTAGCCAAGACCGTAGCCACCCTCAAGGAGCATTTCTACTGGCCCAAGATGCGCCACGACGTGGAAAAACTCATTGCTCAATGTTCTAAGTGCCAACGGGCTAAGTCCCATCTTCAACCCTACGGGTTGTACACCCCTCTACCGATACCCGAACACCCGTGGGTTGATCTCTCCATGGATTTCATTCTGGGGCTACCTAAGACCCGGAAAGGAAAGGACTCCATCTTTGTTGTAGTTGACTTGTTTTCAAAGATGGCCCATTTATTGCATGCCACAAGGCCGACGATGCGTCTAACATCGCCGACTTGTTTTTCCAAGAGGTCGTCCGACTCCATGGGATTCCTAAGACTATTGTGTCGGACCGGGATTCCAAGTTCCTCAGCTACTTCTGGAAGACCCTCTGGGCCAAGATGGGGACTAAGCTTATGTTCTCTACAACATGTCACCCCCAGATCGACGACCAGACCGAGGTGGTCAATCGATCCCTCTCTCAGATGCTCCGAGCTATCATCTCATCTAACATCCGGACTTGGGAAGAATGCCTTCCCTATGTTGAATTTGCCTACAACCGGGTTGCCCACTCCGCCACCCAGTATTCACCATTCGAGCTTGTCTATGGATTCAACCCCTTAACCCCCCTAGACTTGTCACCCCTAACCCTACATAAATTTTGGACGCTGACGGACAAGGAAAGGCCGAGTATGTCCGAAAGCTTCATGAAAAGGCTAGGGCCAACATCGAGAGGAGGACTGCTCAATACATCCGGAACGCCAACTGAGGGAAAAAAGAAAAGATCTTCAAAGTAGGCGACCAAGTATGGATTCACTTCAGGAAAGAATGATTCCCCGAGCAAAGGAAATCTAAACTCCTTCCCCGAGGCGACGGTCCATACACCATACTCAAGAAGATCAACAACAACGCCTATGTGATAGACCTCCCTAACTCTTATGGGGTAAGTGCCACATTTAATGTTGCTGATCTAACCCCCTACTATGATGAGATATATGCAGAACCGGATTCGAGGCCGAATCCTTCTAAAGAAGAGGGGAATGATGAGCCCCCTGTTCCTTGGACCCGCCCCGAACTACCTTTAACCCGTAGCCAATCTAAGGCCTTCAAGGAACGGCTCACCCTCTACATGAAGACTTGGAGCCAGGAGGGGCACGAAGAGGATGCTGACCGGATTACCCGATCCGGATACACCATGCTGACCAACCGAGCAGTCCCCCGACGGGCCGACCGAGCGACGGGTACAGCGCTCGGGCACCCCGACCACCACTCGGCATCGGACCAACACCAGACCCGAGCCCTGAGAGGTTTAGCACCCGCCCTCAACTCCATACAGGGCCTAGAGCCAAGCCTAGGAGCTGCCAACCTAGGAACCAAGAAGGAAATGAGGAAATGGGAAGACGCCGAGCAGACAGGCCGAGCAGGAACCCCGGATGCCGAGCAGCATCAGCATCAGACCCGCCAGAGTCCAGCATCAGAAGCCCGTGCGTTGCCCAGCCCGAGCAGCCGACGCTGCCGCCAATTCCAAGCCCGACAACACAGGCGGCGCCGGCTTTCCTAATCCGGCCCGCGCGTGAGCGACACATCCGACCGGACCCGCCGGATCCGCCGGTTTAGGGTTTTTAGCCGGTTTTTAATTATTTAAGTCTTTTTAAGTATTGGACTCGGATTTTCCCTTTTAGTTTTGATTCTTTAGGAGCAAGTAAGTCTTATTATATTCTAAATAAGACTTAGGCTAATATTTTATTATTTTTAGAGTTATTTTCCGAGTAGGAGTCGTGAGCCTGTTCACGACTTCCTCACCTATAAATAAGAGGCTTCGGCCTCATTGTAAACTCGAACCCCTTTGAATCAATTAATATAAATCAGAACTTTTGTTCTCAATTCTTAGTTTTATGCTGCGTGCAATGTAGTCAAAATCGTGATTCCACGTGAAATCGAAAACATAGGTGAAATCGGAATCGTAGTTTTTAATCGTAAAATCGTAAGATTTTATGAACTACTATCAAAACATTTAAGTCAACAACATATTAAGAATAAGAAGACCATTACCCAACTTTGAAAAGTCTAGATACGAAAAAAGAGAGAATGTCAGCTCTTAATCGGTCATTCAAGGAAGTAATAATTAGATTTTAGACACTTTTTAGTAATAACTTCTAACTTAATTAATCAAAATCTTAAAAAAAATCAATTTTATTTAATTGTCTGTGCTCTGACATATATGTAATTGTACAAACTAGTAATTTTCCCTAGAAAGTGAAATCGTAAAATACAAGAAAAATCGTTGATTTTATAAGATTCTAAGATTTTGATCGAGATTTTACTAGATTTTACGACCCATAGATTTTGCGTGGAATCAAGATCGCTAAAGACAAGTGAAATCATAAAACCGTAAGTTTTTTAAGATTAAAATCGGGATTTTGACTACATTGGCTGCGTGCATAGCTTAGAGTAGGTATTATCAACAGAAGTATTCCCCTTCTGTCGTGGAGCCATTCCTGGACACTACGGGTTCCTGGTTACATATAACCGACGGGTCCTAGTATTTTCCCGCCCCCGGTGCCAACGGTGATCGAGTGAAGGTTCAAGACTTGTGGTGGTTAGGGTCGTCTGCCCATGGTTGCGGCGGTTCACATCAAATCCAGAGCAAGAAGAGGGGGATGATGTGATCCTACCTACCTACCTACCACGGTGCCAAAACCTATTCCTACACCCCACCAGGGTCCCCAACCAGAGGCAGAAGCCTAGGGCCATACAAGAAACGCTTAGAACCTAGGCAAGCTAACAACCGATCCCTACAAAGGTTCCTCAAGCCAAGGTACGTGACTAAATTCATACTCAAGCCCCCCTAGCAGCTAGGCAAGCAGGGATATCAGTTAGGCCACGCCAGGCATTGATGCTGACCAAGGCCCTAAATCCAGGCCCCGGGCCGAGCCTAGGGCCACCTATAGGCCCTAGATCGAAGGGCACGAGCCAGGAGGTCAAGGACAAGCCTTGGGATCCCCTTGAAGCGTTTCTGGAGGAACGCCAGAGGAAGAAGGAGGAAAGCTTGGCCAGAAATACTAAGAGCCCGGAGCCAAGCCCCGCCACAGGCACCAGACGAATCCTAGCACTAGGACTAGGCCCCCGGTCAAATCCCCCGAGCCCCAGGCCAGCACCAGCGTTTGAAGACACACTAAAAGTATTCCTGAAGAACTGGCCGAGGCAGGAACTCGAAGGCCTGGCTAGATTTTCCAAAGGCCGAGAGACAGGCCTACCTAGAGCGCCAGGCCCGAATCCGGGCACGATGCCGGAGCGGTCTCGGCCGAGCCAACGTTTGGCTCATGCCTTTTGGGAAATTCCAAGGGCCCTGGATACTCCGAGGCCCCAAGATCAACCTCCAACAAATGGAGCTGAATTTGGAGGAGAAATGAATGAGCAGCCACGTGAAGTCAAGCTCATACACGATCCGGGCCCAAGCATGCAAGCTGACCAGGCTCAGGATTCCTCTCCGGACAAGGAATACCTGATGCCATGGATTGAAGACCGTGTTTCCAAGTCCTCCTAGGACTGGGCACGCGGAGGAACATAATCCGAGTCAGAATCTGGTCTACACGCACACAACCACTACAAATCCGAGCCGGATTCGGATTCCTGCCCGGCCTAGGGTTTCTCCGATTTTGTCGG
This sequence comes from Linum lewisii, assembly GCA_034768395.1. Taxonomy (NCBI): domain Eukaryota; kingdom Viridiplantae; phylum Streptophyta; class Magnoliopsida; order Malpighiales; family Linaceae; genus Linum; species Linum lewisii. The sequence continues at coordinate 8,926,393 of CM068302.1, forward strand.
TTTTACTATTTAAGGGTTTTTCTTGTTTTCCAAGACTCTTGAGGATTTTTAATTATGTTTCCTTTCTAGTTTTGAATAAGTAGGATTAATTTAGTCCTTTTTAGATTTTAGTTTATTTTAATACTCGTTTAGGAAGTAGTTATTTATGAGGATTAGGAGAGCTTGTTCCCTAACTCCTCCCTATAAATTAAGGCCGTCGGCCACTCTTGTAAACACAACTTTGAATCAAATAAACCCCCTTTTTCAGAGCTTTGTTCTATTTCCTTCAAGACTTTGCTCGTTGTTGCATCGCTTAACGTTCAGCTTATCATCAAGAGCATCCATCTCTTGAAGTGGCACCTTCGACTTGATACTTGTGGTTCCTAACTCCTTTATAGGATGAGCTGCAAACCAGTGATCAAATACTACAAAGCTAAAAAGGAAAGCAGATCGTATTCCACAGGATTTCTTCTAATTGTTTACTCAAATATGCTGGCAATTTATTCAAGTTTGAACACGTTGTGCGTGGTGTGAGTTCCACAACTTCTAGACTAAGATGCAAGAAAATTAAAATGAAATTAAAAGATAGAATGATTGGTTGGTTTAGACAGACGACAGACAAGCTTAGATTTCGAATCCCCCTTAGATCACCAAGGCAACAACAATCACAAGACCAGCGGATTTCAATTCTCGTTCAATCAATTTCTAAACACCACCATAACTCCTGACCCTTAAGTTTAAGACTGGCGAAAGTTGCTCTATCCGATCTAACTACCAAGATTAATTAATCGCCCGGGTACGGTCCCTCTCGCAACGACTAAACTAACTGGTGCAGTTACTAATGATTTATGAGTTACTCTTGAAGCGAATTAACCCTAACTGGTTCCTACGAAAGGCACCTCCAATGAATAGGTTAACTGGTTTTAATTGATGTTCTAAAGTGAGGCGAGCGTTCGCTTCTATCCTCAGCTTAACAAGAATCTAAACTAGGTGATCAAGAAAGACAAGTTTTAATGTTTTAAAGCAGGGAAGCTGTCTGGCGACAAACCCTAACTCAACACAAACCTAATCTAGGCGATCAACCAGAAAAGAAACACAAGAACAACGAAACTAATCTACGCGTCAACTAGACAAGAAACGCAGTACAACAATCAAGAACAAAACAACCATGCAAAGAGAAACTGATTGAACTTTGAATCTAATTACCGCCGATCCGTGACCGCTTTAAAGCCCTGGGTCACTTAGGGTTCATCTAATCTAAGCTCTACAAGTTTAGCTACTTATATTTGACAAACAAGAATCAAAGACGACAGAAGGATTCATCTTAAACAAAGGAAGAACAGAAAAGGATCTGAAAAACCTAATTTCGGATGATCCGTGAAGCTTCGATCTTGAGAATCTTCAACTCCTAGCTCCAGCGTCTTCCGGGATGGAATGATGGCGTCACGATCTCTCTGATAGCTCCGGAATACTCTCCTCAAGTCGTGGTTGATCTCTCTAAATTGAATGTTAACAAATCTGGCTTCGAAAAGTCTATTAATACCCCCGAAAACCATTTCCTTTTGAAAAAGCTGAAAATTTCCCGTCTGGGGAGCTTACACGGCTGTAAGCTCACAGTGCATTTAGCTTACACGCCATGTAAGCTCCAAAACGCAGCGTTTTGGACTGTGTAGAGTTCCAACTTGTTTGATCATTCTCGCTCCTTTGAACTCCGATTTGGTCCCCGTTTGAAGCGTTGGACTCGTGAGAAAGTCCTCTATAATGTGGTAACCTGGGGCTCAACATAAAAGCTCACAAAAAGGGTAAAAATAGCCAACAAATGGAAAATGTACGCACTAGTAGCCGATAATCACAAAGTTATGACAAATGCACCAAATACTCATCAAAATGGCATCAAAGGGTATGCAATGTTGCTTAAATGGGGCTAATAATCACGTCAAATCGAGTGTCATCATATAGCTAGATGGTCAAAGTCTGTTATCCGTCCTCGTTCCATAGGTTCTACATGTTACTAGGAGGATCAACCTGTGGTGTTCAAGGGTTGTCTGCCCACAGTTGCAGCGGTTCACATCAAGATGTGTATGAGGCATGTGAAAAGGGTGGATTCGACCGGTTCTACAAACAAGAGGATACTTATTTCGTGAGAACAAGCTGTGCTTGCCTAACTCATCTTGTAGGACCTGGAGAATTGTTTGGCTCAATGTGATATCTTCCAAAGAGCCAAGTCCCATGTCCAACCACACAGGTTATACCTTCCTTTACCTATTCCTGCTTATCCTTGGATTGATATTTCTATGGATTTTTTGTGAAGCCTGCGTAAGACTAGGAAGGGTAGAGATTCTATATTTGTGGTTGTTGATCGTTTCTCTAAGATGGTGACTTCATACCATGTCATAAAACTGATGATGCTTCGTATGTTGCTAGCCTGTTCTTTAGGGAAATTGTTAGGTTACATGGTGTACCAAAAACCATAGTGTCGAGTAGGGACTCGAAATTCCTCAGTGACTTTTGGAAAACCCTATGGAGTAAACTAGGAACCAAATTGATGTTTTCTACTACGTTCCACCCCTAAACAGATAGTCAAACTAAAGTAGTAAATAGGTCCATATCTCAATTACTTAGGTACATCATAAAATCTAACATTAAAAGTTGGGAAGACTGTTTTCCCCATGTCGAGTTTGCTTACAATCGTGTTGTGCATTCTGCCACTAAGTACTCATCTTTCGAGCTTGTTTATGGGTTTAATCCTTTAACCCCATTGGATCTTTCACCCTTGCTTGTTCAAAAGTTTCTAGATGCAGATGGCAAGAAGAAAGCCGAGTATGTGAAGAAATTGCACGAGAAAGCTAGGACAAACATTGAGCGTCGGACCGCGCAATACATCAAGAATTCCAAAAAGGGCAGAAAAGAGAAGGTGTTCCAGCCCGACGACCAAGTATGGATCCACTTCAGGAAGGAGAATTTCCCTCAACAAAGGAAGTCTAAGATGCTGCCCCGAGGAGAAGGACCATTCACCATGCTACATCGGATCAACAATAATGCTTATACAGTTGATTTACCGGATTCATATGGTGTGAGTGCCACCTTCAATGTTGCTGACTTGACTCCTTTCTATGATGACTTTGCAAATCCAGATTCAAGGTTGAATCCTTCACAATAATAGGGGGATGATGTGCGCGCCACCGCGATACACGATACTCTCATCGATACACGCGCCATGCCATGGACAAGCCTAGAGAAACTATGGACAAGGAGCCAAGAGAAAAGCTTCAAGACCAAGGTGATCACGTACCTGGATGCATGGAGCTTGGGTGAGCACGAGGACACGACCCTCGGTTGCTAAGGACTGGATGCTTGGTGCTGGAGAGGTTCATGCCAAGTACCGCCCTGACTAATGCCAAGGGCGTACCGTATCGAGGTTGGACCGCGGACTAGGGCGGTTGATGCATGTATCGATACACACCAAACTAGAGACAAAGACTGATGTCGCGCCACAACGAGCACCGAACATGAGCCAGCCACAAAAATGCGACCAAGTGGAGCTGAACTGAGAAATGTGGCTGGAGCGATACACGGAGAGGTTGGACCTCTGGAAATCGTAACGCAGAACTGGATAGCAGACCGATACACAGAATTCATGCCACATACGGATTACCGCGAATTCACCCGTGACATAATTTTCCTGAAGACCACGAATCCACCCGCATTAATGATTTCACGATGCGCAAGGAAAGCTAAGACCGTGCCCGAGAACCTCGGATTCCAATTCCTTTTTGGAGTAGGAATGCGAGCGATACATGGTCATTGCCGGATTATAAGTGTTTTTACCTGGTTTAGGGTTTTTTCCTTCTAGAGTTGGAATTTAATTCCCTTTTATATAGTTTTTTCGGAGTATTGTAATTATTTAGAGTTAGAGTAGTACTAGGATTCAGAGGAGCTTTTGGCCGACCCCCACCCTATAAATAGGGCACTATGTACTACGGTTTTAAAAAGACTTTGATTTAGAACTTTTGTTCTTGTTCCTTCAAGCTTTTGCTCGTTGTTGCTTAGGTTAAGGTTGGTTTACCGTGACTCAAGGTTTTCCCCTTGACTGCATGGTACCATTCGACTCTTAATAATTAGGGTTCCTAGCTCATTATAGCTAGTGGGTCCAAGTCCTTTCCATCCGATTTTAGAGATTGACTCGATTGTTTTGTTACTAAGCATATTGGTATAGGGTCACCGCCCACGGTAGCAGATCGGTTCATATCACCTTGGTACAAATCGACGACTACCTATAAAACACCACTTCAAACCATGTTTTAGTCGAATGGGTTCTTGATTCCTATTACAACATGGACAGGCGGTACCAATGTATGTATTCCAACCAGACAGGTTACAAAGACCTGAGAAATCGTGACCAACCAAAATCATGGCTAGTTGGTCACGATTTTGAGTGAATCATGACAAATCAATCACGGTTACCCAGAACCCTGACCAACTAGGCATGGTTTTTGTCAAACCGTGACTAAAAACCCGTGAGTACTCTTCAATTTTCTTGTAGTAGTTTGTCGTGTTTGAATGAAATGGGTGGTGATTGTGTCAATTTTTACCATTCTATCATTGCTTTCCCATTTTCCCTCATGATTTTGACTCCATTGCTCAAATCTTCGTGAAGTGTCCATGTCCTTAATTGTTTGATCAGAACGATGTGGTGTTTGTGCTTAGTGAATGTGGAGAACCGCATTATGCCCATCTGCCATTGGAAAGACAAAAGTTCACAAATTTTTTAAATTTTCAAAACTAGGTGAGATGGGGGAATCAATGGGGTGACAAATCATAAAATCATAGATAAATAGGCAAGTTGTGATAGTTTCACCCCCTCGGTGCAGGATAAGTAATTTTCCAGGTTTTCTCTTACCTAGCGAGTGTCGATTTGAGTCCTAGAGTAAGTGTATATGTGGTTGTATTGTCTTGTCAAATTCGAAGTCGGTTAGTCATTAGCTCAACTAAATCTAGTCCGTTTTCTACTACTAGGAAGACGTTTGGTTTAAGTGCGTTGTCAAGCTTAATACCATGTCGAATGAGATTTCAGACATCGTTCACATTATTCTAGAACTTATGATATTCTTGACTTGCACATTCTTGCGTAGGTGCAATGTTGTTTTGAGTCTTTACTTGAGGACAAACAACGTTCAAGTGTGGGGTGATTTGATGACTCATAAAATACATCATTTTATCCCCCATATCTGATACATTGTTATGTGGCCTTTGAGTGTTTTTCCCGTCTTTTGAGTGGCTTTGTACTTAATTTTGTTAACTTGTCTTGAATACACTCTTGGGATCTTTGAGGTCCATTTCATGGTTTCCGAGGTGTTTTATATACGTTTTCAGGTCATTCCATGATAGAGTATGGAAGTACAGAGTCTTAGGTTCGAACGGCGATCAATTTGGAGTCTGGATGCTGGAGTTTTTGTAAATTTATGGAGCCCACCAAGTGGTGCACGGGCCATCTACTGCGCTGTTTGGCCGAACACCCACCACCGCTCAACACTTGCAGCGCACGCCGGCGCAATCTATCGCACGCACCACCCTGTTCCATTTCATCAAACAACAACCCCATCCAGCATGTGCGGTGCATATACCAGCACAATCTGGCACTCGCGCCACAGTGCGCCACCCATTGCACTGGCCCCAACTCTTTAAATACCCAATTTTGGGTAACTTTTGAAGGACGAATCTTTTCATTCCCATCTTGATTTTTTGACGAAAACAAGTGTTCCCCATCACCTCGAAAACCACCCCTAAGCCCCCATCTCATCATCCCTTCATCATCAATTGCCCCTACCTTCATAGAAACTCAAGACAAAGATCGAAGATGCTCAAGACCGAAAAATCATGGAATCAACTCCACACTTGTTTTAGGTCGTATTTCTCATTTCTTCTCTCTATGTTGTTGTAACTAAACCCCCTAGGGTTCAGTGAGTGGAACCTTAGGGGGATTAATGATTGATTTACACTCTTAAACCCTCGGTTACTTCGATTATTTCAAGTTCAAGATGTGATTCAGATTCATGTTCGTATTCTCATTTCCTCTTCCATGTATTATTGACTTAGATATATGATTAGGTTTCCATTTGGTATGGATTGATCCTAGAGGGCTTTCATATCATCAATTACCATGGATTTGTGCTTATTTACATTTTCCCTCGAGAGAGGGATGTTTTCTAGGTCTTTCTAGGTTGAAAAACCAATAAGCATTTCATCGAACACTTGGTGCGCATGTTCATTTTAGTCATCGAACATAGCTGCTAGCAATGCATCCCAATTCAAGGACTAGGTGCACCAATTCCTGCACCGCATGCTCACCTGTACCATCTCTGGGTGGGCTGAGAGTGTTGGGGCGGTAACACTGAAAGAGTTGGCCTTGATAAGCTCCATGGTGGAGGGTGTGCCCCTTCACTTGGGAGAATTGGTGCCCGACTTGTTCCAGTTTAGGATCTGGTCTATGGTGTCTTCACTTGCGAGTGGGGCCTATTTGACGTGTATCACATGTTACTTTGGTCGTCTGGGTCACTTTTACAGGATGAGTTGACACCCTCTAGTCCTTGCTCGCGCTTCTACCTTGGTGTCCATGGGGCTGATGAGGAAGAGGCATCAAGCTGGCGTGGTGTCACTGCTCCGCCCAACTCCGTGGGGATTCTGATGAAGACGAGTCAGAAGAGGACTCTTATAGTTGTGAGACGGTGTCACCGGAGGCTGCTCCGGCTGCTCGAGGCCGAGTCTAGTAGGATTTGGTAGTCCTAGAGGTGATCAATTGCCTCTTGGTCCATTCTACCCAGAGGGATGCTCGTTGGGAGTGGATACAAGCATGGATCTGCTATCAGTTCCAGGATTGGCCAACACTACCATCGAACCAGTAGTAGTAGCTCATGTAGTTGATTGGTCTCTTTTTCCATTATGTACTTGTGGAACTTTCTGTTCTTCGTTTACTTTGAACCTTTGAATTATGTCTAAACTTCTTGAATTTCCAAGTTGAAGACTTCACCCTTTTAACATCCTTACTCCTATACCGTTACTTGTCATGCAAAAACCAAAACCGCATGTTACTGCCGTTTGAAATAAGAATTCCAAATACCAACCCCTTCTTAGATGTTACTGCTTCTTTGGATTGTCATCTGACCAATCCCAGCGCCTGTTACGACCATCCCAACGCGCGTTGCCTTCTTTAAGCAACGATTGTTACCTTCTTCCATAACGCCCGTTGTTGACCACTTCCAACGCCCATTTTGTTCAGGACAACGCCCATTACTCAACTCCTACTACGACTGTTGTAAACTATACAACGCCCGTTACACTTGATCCAATCGCTTGCCTTAGAACAAAATATTACAGAGCTTCACCACCAAAACCATTGTACTTTCCTCACTTTCCTTACTAATCTTGATCCACAACTATACAACAAACCTTCTAATCCTTTCCTTACCACCCAAAAACTTTACGTCATCTTGACCACTACTTCCCTTACCCTTATTATTTTGTTTCCAGAAATGGGAGTCCTCCCCTTTTCCCTTAATTTTGACTTGATGAAATACTACTTCACTTTAAAACCTTTTTGAAAACCTTTTGAAACCATAAACCAATGCAAAACCTTAAAACCACGTAGACTCCTGAATATCATTACTTATGGAAATCTAGTACCTATATGAGTATCAAATATCTCTCCCCCTCAAGGTTCAAGACGCCTCAGAAGATAATCTGGCTCTAATACCCGTTGTAAAACCCTACCCTAGAAGACCCAGCTGAACCACTAGTTTGACCATGTATTACTCGACTCGGGTGTTATTGACTCAAACATTCAATACATTTAATGGCAACAACCAGTATCATTCATCACAATATTCATCCAGTAACCAATACACATAAGCTTTGCATCAAATCTTCAAATAACATACAATTGAAAACCGATAAAACAACCCCTAAGAATCCCCTTCCAGCTCACTCTCCAGCTCCAGCTCCGTATACCTATAAATCCATCCAGAAACCACGAAACAAAAGTAGAAAGAAGAGGGTCAGTGCTAATCGTTGAGTATCTAACCTGTAAGATCAAAACCATGTTACTAGTAATACCGTCATGAAGATGAAACCCGTAACCTATTACAAGTAATGAGGTAAGGAAATCACCTCCTCTAAGTTATCTGTTAATAGTGCTAGTACCCCTAAGAACACTGATCCAGTATATCTAGTCTGAGGTCACGAAAAACGTCCAGTATGGTCACAAGGACCCCATTACCAATACTGTTACCTAGGGGATTGCACAATCCGAGAGTGAGATACCAACATAGAAACCTTACACTATCCTACTAATGTCGGGGCATTAATCCCCTTACTATCTCATACAACGACCTCTGGCCTTAGCCAGAACCGATACCCATATCATACCCGTTAATTGCCTGTATACTTATCCCGTCTAGCCAATGGCTAGACTCGATTACCCATAATAAGATCACACAACTGCCAACAACCAATATCAATCTCTAAATCTTTACCGATAAATCCTCGAGCTTGGGGTAACTATAAATCGTAAACCCTCACCTTACACGGACGAAAACCCTTAGCACGAAACTGATTCCTGATCTGCCATTCTGATAAATTTGCACCTCCGAGCTTCCTTGCTGAAACAGAAGAGAAATAATCAAACCTTAAAACCAATTAAACAATAGAAGACCGAGAAGAGATCTGCTTACCGATCCGAGAAGGCTTCCACTCCCGAAGCTTCAATCTGATACTCCGAATCTTTCTAATAGACCTCTCGTATACGTTCGACCTCTCTCTTTCCCCTTCTTATCATAGAAAATAGAAACCCTCAGCTCTCAAGTTAAACTCCCAACTAAACGACTTAAATACTATGAGGCATGCCAACACTGACAATGGTCGTTGTCATCCTTTTACAACGGTCGTTACCTTAACTCCAACGCCCGTTGGAACCTTCATCACAATTGCCGTTGTTGAACTATTTGAACAGTCGTTGTGTCTAATCAGGCCTTCGGCCCAACTCAAAGACTGGTATAATTAAGAGATGACTGGACTTGGGTCGTTACATAACCTACTTTGTCTCCACCATTGGTTCCTCCATTTTCCAGCACCATTAATATCTCTTTGTTGGAGCCCTCCGCTGTATCCACTACTCCAAAAACCTCCTTCAATCCTACGCTTGGAATTCACCACCGTCATTCTTGAGATCCCTATCTGATTGTTGTGGTATAAAGAACTAAAGAACGTCTGGCGAAAAATAATCGCAATTTAAATGATTAAATTACATACTATTACACTTACAGATTTAAATTCATGGTCAAGATAGCATAATTAATAGTGTATATATAGATAATTTGTAGTAACATAGTTTTTTTTTGTCTTCTTTCTTGTTATGAACTCTATGCACCTTTTTTATAAACAAAACACCTTCATTCATAAAAAAGAAATTGAGCTGAATTTGGGGTTTAGAAAGTTTTTTTTAATAATTATAATACACAATAATTTGGGTATTCTAAAATTTGGTTCAAATAATTGTGACCTTCTTTGATTCAGTCCGACTATGGGGAGATAAAGATGAGGCAACCGAAGAGTTCTCACCCATAGTAGAGATCCAATCGAAGATTATGGTTAACGAATAAAGATGAGGAGATCTGGTCAGAGATGGGGAGATGCAGACGAATAACGATGATGATAAGCAAATATGACGATGAAGTTTTAAGGAAGGAGTTTTTCAAAATTTGCACTTGTTTTCGGTTGTTTAATTTGCGCCAATGATCTTTGCTCGTGAACAAATAAGTCTCTGTTTGAATTTTTTGGTGGGGTTAGTTGTTGGTTGGCATTGCGACGTTGCAACACTGCTCCGATGCAAGTGGCTAGTCGACGATTACTTGCACTAATATCTTGTGACGTTGGTATTTTTCTCACCCCCTAGGTACAAGAAAGGTATCTTTCCGATGACGATCTTCTCGCAATTTGTTCTATCATTTGTTCCTTGTGTAGGTCAAATTGCAAAGGCTCAACAATCATGAAGAGGATGGTGGTTGCCCTAATTACTAACTTATGTTGCTTCTTGGATGCCTCCCTCACATGGTCTCTCAGTCGTTCCACGTGCCTCAAATTGAAAGTCCTATTCAGAGTTTTGAAGAAGGAAGTCTTCTCAAACTTCTTCGGCTCTTTGTCTCCAAGTTGTTTGATGACACGCTTTTGGCGTGTTTTCTCAAATAACTATCCTACTTAGAAAGTAAGGTAGATCGAATCTCTCGAGGTTTCTTCCAGTTGAGTACTCAAAGAAGTTGGCAAATTACTCAAGTTTAACACGTTGTGCGTGGTGCGAGTTCCACGACTTCTAATATAATAAAGCAGGAAATAAAAGACAAAAAGATTAAAAGGTTGACTAAAGAGAAGATAGACGAGCTAGACTCGAATCCCCCTAAGTTCACCAGAGCATTGGCAATCACAAGACCATCGGTTTTCAATTCTAATTCATTCAGTTCTCAGACACCACCATCACTCCTTACCCTTAGGTTTAAGACTGGCGAACGTTCGCTCTATCCGATCTAACTACCAAGATTAATTAACCATCCATGCGTTCACTTCTGCAACGGAAAACTAACTGGTGTAATTACTAGTGCTTAATGAGTTACTCTTGAAGCGGATTAACCCTAATCGGTTCCTACGAAAGGCACACTCCAATGAATAGGTTAATTGGTTGAATTGATGTTCTAAAGTAAGGCGAACGTTCGTCTATCCTTATCTTAACAAGAGACTAATCTAGGTGATCAAGAAAGACGAGTTTAATATTTTAAACCAAGGAAGCTGTCTGGCGACTAACCCTAACTTAACACAAACCTAATCTAGACGATCAACCAGAAAAGAAACACAGGAATGACGAATCTAATCTAAGCGTCAACTAGACAAGAAACGCAGTAAACAATGAAGAACAAAACAACCACGCAAGAGAAACTGTCTGAATCTGAATCTAATTACCGCCAATCTGTGACCGCTTTAAACCTCCGGGTCACTCATAACGATAACAGAAGAATCAAAGGCAACAAAGGAAATCATCATACAGAGGAAGAACAGATAAGAACTGAAAAACCTAATTCTGACGACTCCTGCGAAGCTTCGATCTCCTAGATCTTCAACTTTAAACTCCGAGCTCTCCGAGGTGGAAGGATGACATCACGATCTCTCCACGGATCTTCGAACTCTCTAAACTCTATCTATCTCTCTAGAGGCTGTCGCCTCTGTATTGGAACTTTCGTTCAATGAATAATGGATTGCCTGTTTGTTTCACTACTGCTGCTTTAAATAGGATTAGGGTTTGCCTTCTCTGCCGCGGAAAAGGAAATAATTTTCAGCGAAAACTTTTATAGTTTTCGCCGAAAACTTCAGTTAAAAGCCCTCTGTATCTGCTTCGGTGAGAATTCTGCCTAGGTTTCTTAACATCTTTTCGCCGAAAAATTCAATGATTTGACGAGAACTTTGTGCTGGGCAGACTGAGAATCGGCTCTTCACTCGGTTTGATTCTGGTTTCAATTCCGGTTCACTCCTTGAGGCTTCCTTGCTTCCCGAACACGTCCGAGGCTACATATGCAACGGCAAAAACCTGTGCTATTTACAAAAACACTAGAAAACCATCAAATAGACCCAAAAAGGGCCAAAGTAATCAAATCGGTGGGAAATAGAGCAATTGAGTGATTAAACGCTAATCTACCCCTAAAATCGTGTCTCGAGCAAGGAAATGTCGCTTAAATGAGGCTGATAATCACGTTAAATCGAGTGTCATCATTGTTCCTCGTGCAGTGAATACGAAAACCCATTATATGACTTGTCATGCGATCTTAGATATCTCTAGAGTCGCTGTCATGGTTGTTCGGGAATGTTTTGGCACCCTCATCTTCACTATTGGTAAATCCTACCCAGGTAATGTTAACCCCTTCATTAAAGCGTCGTGTCTTCTATCTCGACGACATTGATGGTTAGCAGTTGAAGGTGGTGCAACGGAGGTAATGACAAAGGTATCAAGACGTGATCACTTTTAGAGAGATGACGACTCAATAGTTGCATATATCAAGTCTTTTCTTGATTCAACCTCAGAGCTGAAGCTGTCGGTAGTCCCTAGAGAGGCTAATACGATGACTCATTATGTAGCTCACCATGCTCTTCATGCCTCTCAAGCCTGCCATATTTCATAAGGAAAAAAATTTGGTATCCTAAAATTAATAAGCGTGTTATTTATTTTATTTAATTTTAAAATGATAAGCGTGTTATTTAATTGGTAATATCTGGTCGCGTTGTGTGTCTCTCTCTCATCGGCCATCGGTCTCTGTAAAGACAAAGCCGTGGATCTATCTCCTCCTCCCACCATTACTTTTTCTCTTGTCCTTGTTTCTCCAGCGATCTTCCCGCTTTCCTTCCTCCTTCAGTAACACAAAACTGAAAAATATTGTCTCCTCTGAGTCTGTTTCTCTTTGTTTTCTCCTCCTTTCTTTCAATTTCTTCGATTTATCGTCTCCGATTCTTTCTCTTCTCAACCACCCAATTGTGTGTTTTTTTCTTTTCCCAGTTTTCCTTATCTCTTCATATTAGATCTACCCCCTTGTATCTCTCTCTAAAGCCTCCTCTTCAGATCTATCACCTGGGTCTTCCCTCTTTCTTCTTTTCCATTCAGAAGGGAAAACCCAGTTTGTAGTCTTAGTCCTCCATATCATGGCATCGATTCGAGCAGATCCCACTTCTAGAATCTACCCAGAGCCCGACTCTTCAACCTTATCTCTTCCAGTCGTGGACCACTTCGATCGCCTTCCTGACTCCCTCTTGATCCTCGTCTTCAACAAAATTGGCGATGTCAAGGCTCTTGGCCGCTGCTGCGTCGTTTCTCGCCGATTCCACTCCCTGGTCCCTCAAGTCGAGAGCGTCGTCGTCCGGGTCGACTGCGTTATCTCCGATGACGATAACTCGAATTCATCTTCCTCCGACAAGTCACGCTCATCATCGGCCTCCTCCTCCTCTTCTTCCTCCTCCGGCTTCTCTTCCATTTTCCGGACGGTCGTCGGTGGAATCGCCAAGCCCTTCCAGGCTCTGAGCCAATTTCTGGGGCCCAAGCGGGAGATTACAGCTTCCAGGGATGATGGCGGCGAGATGGATCAGGGCGGTGTTACCCATCACTCTCCTACCCAGGTTCTTAAGAACTTCAACGAGATTCGCTTCTTGAGGATTGAGCTGCCCAGTGGAGAATTAGGAATTGATGATGGTGTCCTCTTGAAATGGAGGGCCGATTTCGGATCTACCTTGGACAACTGCGTCATCCTTGGTGCCGCATCGGTTATCAGTAACAGCAATGAAAATTCCAAGCTATTCCCGGCGCAGGAATCTCTTGATGTAGTTAGTGCAAATGGAAATGCGGGTGGGGATGACAACGGGAGCATACCGGAGTCGTTCTACACCAACGGTGGTCTGAAACTGAGAGTGGTCTGGACTATTAGTTCATTGATTGCAGCCTCCGCCAGACACTACTTACTCCAACCAATAATTGCCGACCACAAGACTCTCAATAACTTGGTTTTGACGGATGCAGATGGGCAAGGGGTGCTGTGTATGAACAGGGATCAACTTGAGGAGCTGAGGGTGAAGCCTTTGTCTGCTTCATCTGCTTCCAAGAGGACCCTTGTCCCTGCTCTCAATATGCGTCTATGGTATGCTCCTCACTTGGAATTGCCCAATGGTGATGTTTTGAAAGGCGCTACTCTGGTTGCTATTAGGCCTAGCGAGCAGCGTCCGCCAAGAAGGAGGTGTCCGATCTGTCTTGGGTTTCCACTGCATTTGAGGAGCCATACGGTACTGCTGCAAAGATGCTTGTCAAACGAAGGACTTACTGCTTGGAGATGAACTCTTTCTAAACTGACTGCCAACCTTTGATGGCAGCTGAGGTAATGCTTGTTTCCCTACCCTTGTAAATCAATAGCCAATGATGACCATGAGTCTAATAATCCTCAGTGTTGAGGAATACTTAACGTCAATTGCAAGCTAGAGTTTCTTAACAATTTTGCATATACATAACCTGGTGCTATATATAGATATAAAACACTTGTTGAGGGGCAGGGGATGGCATGCCATTGAGTTAATTTGCCATCCTCAGGCCGCATGTTTTTCTATTGAATGTGCTAATGTTTGTGTGAAGTTGCATACCATCACCCCCCTTCCCTTTCATCTAGTTTTGTTTCTGACAAATATGCAGATAACTTGGAGATGGAAGGGGAAGAAGATTGTAGAGAAACAGGGACGTGGAAGTTGTTTTGCAGTGGAGAAAACAGTTTTGAACCAAGCATTGCTGCAATATAGTGCTAGAGGTTGGATCATATCCTGGTTGAAACTGCCAGCGTGGGTCTCCTCCTCTTCCTGAAGCTTATTATTCATGTACACTGCAAGATATGGAAACTGTTTTGGATGGATGAAGTAGTTGGTATGTAAAGAAGAGAAATGCTTCTGGTGCTTGATTGAGTTAGTGCTCCCATTCATCCACCCCAGCAACATCATTTTACTGTGTTATTTTTAACCACACCAGTATGAGTAACGAGTATGAATATGAATATGTGAATATTGTAGGTATGAGAATTGTTATGCATCTTTCGTGTGTGTTTTGACGTTAGTTTGGATTATTAAACAATAAAATAAAACACCCTTTTTTCCCGTTTACATCTTTTTTCTCCCATGAGTGAATAATGTTGTATCATGTATGTATGTAACTTTACAATTATGCAAAAATCGAATGGGCATAATTGAGTAGGTGGGTATTATTAGGAACAGTTACTTTATGAAAGTGATACATATCTACTTTGGAATAGGCAACCCTGTTCCTGCTTGCTGCTTCTGGATTAACTCGCTGGTTGCATATATCATTTGAGATTATCCTCTTTTAGAGACCTGAGAGGGAAGTTGGGATTTTCCCAATTAATGCATTTGTAATAAGCTGGTGTTTGGTGTTTGACCTGTCACCAGCTCGAAAATGATGGTTCTGAATCCAGTTGGATGACAGACTATACTTAAAATAATAGTAAAATAAATATATATTGTTTGGGATTATCTAGTTGGCATGCTTCAATCTTAACGTTTAGTAATCAATCAAGCCTGTCCAGTTTAAACAAATGAATTGAATTGAATTGAATAGTAAAAGGAAACCGTTTGAGGAAAACTGTACTCAAACCCAGCTGTGGGCTGCATTAATTGAGATATGGAAGTAAGCTATTTCAGTTCCTTCCTGCCCTTCCAATCCCGAACCCAATTCATCCGTTTACTTTTGGCTTGTGTGATCGAGCTGGTGTTTTGTTGTCTTAATTATTCAAACTATGATATTGATATTGATATGAATAATCACATGACAGAAGTTATTATTATTGCTTCATAGTTAGGGTTTCTTTGTTCGTATTGTATTTCCACGTGAGTGCAGTTTTGGTACACACTGCCCACCACCAACAATCTTTGAGTCAGTCAGGGCTTTGCATGCCTCATATTTTATTCTTTATATAAAAAATAAATATGGCGTGTTTGCTTAATAAGATGGGTTTCAGTTACATTTTCTTTCATTATCTAGGCTCTCTAGAAAATTGATTTGTTTCTTCTTGTATTTGTCAGTGTGCTAACATGGGGTCATTAAAATTATCTGCAATCATGTAGTGTAACCAGATCATGATTCATCATCTTAAAGCAAGTAGGAGCCTCTTTTCCTTTGATGCAGGAGATGGGTTCCACTCAAGTTTAACTTACATTTTCCTCTTACAAATGCATTTATAGTCTTATTATTTATTTATTTTTTGTCTGTGAAAATTGTAATTGTGATTTAAGTTGAACGTGGTGGTGACCGCATGAAACATTCTGGACTAAATCCTATTGTTCCACTGGATTTTCTCAGTCACGTGGCTACTGTTGTCGGTGGTATGACATCATCTCCCGCTACACCTCCCTCTGCTTCTTCTTGGGCTTTGATCATGGCAGATTGAAAGAATGACTTGAAGTTTATTTCTCGGTCGATCACCTCTGTGGTCAACAGAGTTCTGAAAATACCTAAGGAAGTCTTGACAGTCGGCGAAGAGAAACTAAAGTCGGTCATCATGGCTCTGTTCCTTGGAGCTGTTCCACCGGCGAGGGTGATTCGTAGCATGCTGAATCGGCTGTGGGGCTTTGAAGGCGAGGTAGTTATCTCAACGCTATCACCTGGACTTTTCCTCATCGAATTGGCGTCTGTAAAGCTCTGTAGTTGGGTTCTAGAGCGGTCATGGCATATTCACCATTCCGCTATGGTGCTTCAGCGTCGGAGTCATGGAATTAGCCTCATTGATTTCTCCTCGAAGGAAGTGCCCATCTGGTAGAATTTCAGAATGTCCCCTCCGACTCTAATTACTCTAGAGGGAGTCAACTAGGTTGCAAGCCAGGTAGGTCGTCCGATTAACAAGTTTGTGAGAGATGGTTTAAATGTGCAAGTGTGTGTTATGCGTGATGTTCAAGACGATCCTCCTTCAGACTTCAGACATCATTGTTGACATGGGGGAGAAACAAGAAATCGTCAAAGTGGAACTACCTACAATCAGAACATACAAGAAATCGGCAAATGGAATGTCTGGACAGCAAAAGGTGATACAGTTCCTATCTAGTCGGTTTCTACTAATTAGAGGGCTATACCCACAAGAAATGTCCTTGAACCTCCTCAGGAGGGGAGGCAACACATGAGGCTAGTCTTTCTGTGATGATTGAGGGCGATGTGGGCAATGTCTCTGAACTCTCTCTACAGTCTGATGTGACCATGATCAGCGACGTGACCAAGCCCTACTCGGCATTACCACTGATGCCGAACATTGTCGGGTACCTGATGTCGAACCGCGACATCAACAATACATAGAGCGGCCACCCGCTGATGCCGAGCCGTGACATCACCAATGCAGGTCCTAGAGTGCTGATGCCGACCGTGGCCGACCAAGACACCATGGCCGACCAAGATACGTGGCCGACGAGGACACCATGGCCGACCAGGATTCTGATACTAACCAAAGCATTGCTGTTGAGCCGATGCTAGGCGCCAAGACCAGGCCACCACCTGATCCTGGTCCGGATGCTGATGCCACCAAGATGATGATGCCGACCCGGACACGGAGGCTGGTGACGAGCCGGGAGCTGAAGCTCATGCTATGCCGAGGAACATCCTGATGCTGGACCGAGAATCCAGTCTGTGGTCGAGCAGTCACAAGCCAATGTTGGGCCCCGAAGTCAGACGAATGTTGAGCCAATGTCGGGCCAATGCTAGGTCTCCACATGCCCATTACTGAACCGAAAAATCACCAAAAGGAATGCCAAGCTGACCGAGAAACTCTGCATTCATGCCCGAATAGGAGAAGGAATGCTCAGCATTAGGGTTTCACTGCCAGGGTTTTAGTCGTATATGTTTTCCTTTTTAGATTCAGAATTTTTATTCCTTTTTAGTTAGGATTCAGAATATTTTATTATTTTAGAGTTATTTTTGTACAAGGAAAGAAGCCTTGTGGCCAACGTTAACCCTATATATAGGAACCCTTGTATACATTTTGAGGACAGACTTTAATGATTTAAATTGATTTCAGCACTTTTATTCTTTGTTTCCTTCTAGCTTTTGCTCGTTGTTGCATAACTTTAGGTTGGTTTATCACTGCCAAGGTCACCACCCTTGACTTTGTGGCACCATTCAACCTTGATACTTCGGGTTCCTAGCTCTTTATAGCTAGTGGGTCCAAATCCGTTCCATCCCCAATTTTGAGGATTATATTCGATTTCTAGGTTGTCGAGCATTTGGTATAGGGTCGAGGACCACAGTTACCGACGGTACATAATAATTTGGTATTAGAGCGTGGTTCCATTATCGGACTACGTATCCTGTTCTTTAGTTTTTATAGAAAAATTTGAAAACCCCTAAATAGTTTCACCCCAAACACGAGTAATGGATGATGTTAGGCTTGCAAGGATGGAGTCCATGGTGGAGTCCATAATGAAAAATCTATCCAAAATTGGAAGAAGATATGGCATTGAGCTGCCGCAAGTAGATTTGCCACTACTCCTGGCATTTGGTCAAAGAATACTGAGCATTGATGCTAATCAGACGTTGGAGCGGCTACCCAGACGTACGCTAGAGCCGAAATCCATTTTCTCCTACGCTCCTATGTCGAGCCCGATGCCGATACCGGCGCCGAGACCGGCACCGAGACGGACACCGGGACCGACAGCAAGACCGATGACGATACCGACACAGAGACGGACACTGAGATGGACACAGAGACGGACACCGAGACCGACGTTGAAACCAACACCGAAGTAGGTGCATGAGTTGATGCCGAAGAGGATGTCTGATCCGAAACTATGGCCACGTAGATTTGAGGACGAATCTCTTTGCAAGAAAGGGAGAATGACGTGACCATGCTTCGCGACGTGACCAAGCCCTACTCGGGATTACCACTGATTACGAGCATTGTCGGGTACCTAATACCGAGCTGCGACATAAAAAATACATGGAGCTTCCACCCACTGATGCCTAGTTGTGGCATTACCAATGCAGGTCCTAGAGTGATGATGCCAATCGTGGCCGACCAGGACACCGTGGGCTACCAGGACTCTGATGCTGAACAAAACATTGCTACCGAGCCGATGCTAGGCGCCAAGACCAGGCCACCACCTGATCCTGATCCGGATGTTGATGCCGACACAAACACGAAGGATGGTGCCGAGCCGAGAGCTGATGTTGATGCTAGGTCGAGGAACATCCTGATGCTGGATCGAAAAACCAGTCTGTGGCCGAGCAGTCATAAGCAAATGTTGGGTCCTGAAGTCAAACAATTGTTAAGCCAATGTCGGGCGTCCTGATGCTAACGTCGATCCGACCCCAACACTGATGTTGGGCCGAGACCGCATCGGCCTAGGACCGATGCCCGAGCCGAGCCAAGCCGACGCACACCCAAGAGCTCAAGGTAATGGAAGAGCCGGAGCCTCAAGACATCCTTGGGATGATGCTGACCATCAGCCAGGCCCCATTGACTGAGCACAAGGTCGAGCCGATCAAAGGCCCGAAGCCGAGACTCGCCCAGGTGCAGGGCCGAAGCTAGAGCCCATATTAGAAGCGCTTAAGGCCGCCGTATTTTTCCAGCCGTGCCTTTCAGGAATCCTTTGGCTCTAAGGATTCCCCAATGTTCAAAGGAAAAACCTCCATCAGTCCCAATCCAAGTTGGAGAAGGATTACAGGAGGTTACTCAAGACAATGTACCCGACATCACCCAGCACTGTGCCCTAGAACCTAGTGGCGCCCAACAATCCACCCGAGATCAGGAATCTTTTCCTGATTAGGAAAATCATGCCACGGAGCGCCACCCGTGTTTCCAAGTCCTTTTTGGAGTAGGAAACACGGAGAAGATGGATTCCTTATTAAGGAAGGAATTTTCATCCCCATCCATCTTAGACACGAATTAGGGTTTAACCTCCACCCTAGAATTTTGCCTATTTTGTTAGATTTCTTATTTTAGTATTTTTAGAGTCTTGTTCGAACTAAACTTCCTACTTAGACTATTTTTTTATGAATTAGTAGGTTTCATTTCATCAAAAAAGCATGAAGTACAAACTTGAGTCTGAAAACTATCTAACAACTATTGATGAACGTCGCAGAAGCGGTTGATCAAATACTACCCAGCTAACGAGAGCTAAGCAGATCGTATTCCAGGGGTCTTCTAAGATTGACTACTTCAAAACTGGCAAAATACTCGAATGCAAGCAAGTTGTGCGTGGTGTGAGTTCCACGACTTCTAATTCTAAGAAATGCAGAGAAATTAAAAATTTAAACTAAAGCAGATTGGAAATTAGGGTTTGAAAACAAGGATGACAGACGAACTTAGACTTCGAATCCCCCTTCGTTCCCAGAGCATTGGCAATCAACAGATCAGTGGATTTCGATTCTCATTCAATCAATTACTAAGACACCACCATAACTCCTTACCCTTAGGTTTAAGACCGACGAACGTTCGCTCTATCCGTTCTAACTACCAAGATTAACTAGCCGCCCGAGTACGGTCGCCTCTCGCAATGACTTAACTAACTGGTGTAATTACTAATGATTAATGAGTTACTCTTGCAGTGAATTAACCCTAACCGGTTCCTACGAAAGGCACGCTCCAATTATAAGGTTAATTGTTCAATACGATGTTCTAAAGTAAGGCGAGCGTTCGCTTCTATCCTTAGCTTAACCAGAATCTAATCTAGGTGATCAATCCAGACAAGAAACATGAACAATGAAGAACAAATCGAACATGAAAAAGAACTGATTGAATTTCGAATCTAATCACCGCCGATCCGTGACCGCTTTAAAGCCCTGGGTCACTTAGGGTTCATCTAGTCTAAGCTCTAACGAGTTTAGCTACTCATGATTATTACAAAAGCAACAAAGGCAAAGAAAGAGTTCATCATCCAGAGGAAGAACAAAAAAGAATCTGAAAAACCTAATTTAGATGACTCTGACAGACTTCGATCTTCGGTAAATAACACTCCTAGCTCCGGTTCGTCGAGGTGGAAGGGATGGCATCACGATCTCTTTCCGGCTCTTCGAACTCTAACTCTTCGCTCCAGAACTTGAGAGGATTCTGATTCGAAAAGTGTAAATTATGATATGATTATGATGTCTCATTTTTGGGCCGCCGGGTTAAGTATTTATACTTAACCCTAATCAGCCGGATTTCTTTTGATATTTTTGCCGAAAATAGTGACTTATTTTCGCCGAAAACATGCTTGTGAATGGAAGTCCCGCCGCTGATCTCTCTGCCTTGTCTTCTCGGTCCGAAAACTCAGCATTTTCGCCGAAAATCTCCTTCTCTTGGCGTCAGTCGATTTGTACTATTATTTTCGCCGAAAACATATGCTTATTTTCGCCGAAAATGTAAGTGTGAATGGGCAGACTTTTGGTTTGACTTGATCGGCTCCTTGGATTGATTCCGGTTTGATTCCTCGAGGTTCCAACTCCTTAGACACGTCCATGGCTACTTTATTTGACGGCAAAAACCTGTGCTAACACAAAAACACTAGAAAACCATCAAATAGACCCGAAACGAGCCAAGGTAACACGAATGGCACGAGATAGGGCAATCGATTGAATATTCGTTATTCTACCCTAAAAACCATGTCTTAAGCAAAGAAATGTCGCTTAAATGAGTCTGATAATCACGTCAAATCGAGTGTCATCAACTATATAATTACAAACTATATATAGCTTAGTATTGCTCCTTCATCCATCCTACCCTTTGCAAAATTTCTTAAATCCATGTGGTTTTGAGAAAGACAGTCCCCTGAACTTCTGCTCATGCCACCAAAAATGAGCCCACACCTTACTCTCCAGATGGTATTCATCAACATCAGCCATTTTAACTTGTGGACCTTCACATGTAAGGAGTCCCTAGTCCAAGAAATTGCTATGTTAATTACCGCATC
Source organism: Linum lewisii (assembly GCA_034768395.1). Lineage (NCBI taxonomy): Eukaryota > Viridiplantae > Streptophyta > Magnoliopsida > Malpighiales > Linaceae > Linum > Linum lewisii. Next base: position 8,947,867 of record CM068302.1, read on the forward strand.
CCAATCAGACATTCCCTTCAGCTCTAGGATTAGCTAATCCATGATTTTCTTAGTGAAACTGCACTCAAAGTAGAGGTGTCTTCGAGTTTCCATTGGGTCATTACACAACATACAAGTAGTAATCACATTAGGGTCCCATTTCTGCACTTTCTCTCTAGTGGTGATTCTGTCATTCATGATCATCCATGCAATGAAATTGAATCTAGGGATCTTAAACCCCTTCAATACTTGCTCGAACCATGGAACCTCCTGCTTCTTTTCTCTTATCACATCCCAAACAATACTCGGTTTAAAACATGATAATCTCCTGCCATTCCACAGACACTCCCTGCTGCATTCTTAGTCATATAGGGCCTTACAAGTTGTCGAACCTTCAACACTCTCTTCCAATTCGATGAACCATAGTCTCCTTTCACATCCCAAATATTGCTTGGTTTAATTTGGTACTTATAGATCTAGGCCATCCACAATGACCCTCCCCTTGCAAACAGATTCTACAGGTGTCTAGCACAGTTTGCCAAGTTCCAAGAATGCATATTTTTGATACCTGCCCCCCTTCTCTATTTAGACCAGCAATTAGATTCCAAGCAACCTTAGACCTTCCCCCATCCAACTTCTCACAGAGAAACTTGTTGCACATGTTCTCAATATCCTCAATAAGATTATTTGGAAAAATAAAAATCGACATCTAGCATTGGAAGATCCCTCCTATAATTGAATATATCAATTGCAGCTTCCCGACATAAGACAGATACTTCAACTTCCGATCAGTTACCCTCTTTAGAATTTTATCCAATAAAGTTTTACAGTCCCCTTTCTTTAATTTTCCTAAAGTCAATGTGATGCCAAGATACCTGAATGACAGAAAGCCTTTTCTAAACCCACTAACATCCAAAATTCTCTTTTGCAAGTCCTCATCTCCTCCAGCAATAAATAGCTCGCTCTTATCTGGGTTGTAACACAAGCCTGCGATCCTATGAAATTTATCCAGAATATCCTTTACCCCTATAATGGACTTCTCCTGCCCTTTTGTAAAGATGATGAGATCATCTGCAAAGCAAAGGTGAGTACAGATACCTTTACTTTGCGGATGATAAGAAAACACACCATCTCTGACTCCTTCTGCCAAGAAACAACTCAACACTTCCATAGTAATGACAAAGAGGTAAGGAGATATTGGGTCTCCTTGCCTCAACCTTTTCTTTGCATCAAAGAATCCACAAAGGCTTCCATTCAAGTTCACAGAAATTCTAGTAGAAGTCAGACAGGTTTCAATCCATTGAATGTAAGGGGAAGGAAAGTTCATGCATCTTAAGACATTAAGCAAAAACCTCCAATCAACACTATCAAATGCCTTCATGAGATCCACTTTCAAAGCAATTCTTGGGGATATATTCTTCAAACTATAGGGTCGAAGCAACTCATGTGCCAACATGATGTTATCACTAATCAACCTCCCCTTAACAAATGCAGACTACTCTGTCCCTATAATACTAGGCAACACTGCACTCATTCTGTTGGCTAAATTTTTTGAAATAATCTTGTAAATCAGATTGCAGCACGAGATAGGTTTTTAATCTTTCATATTTGAAGCATTAGTCTTCTTAGGAATAAGCGTCAGAATAACAAAGTTAACAAAACTCGACAGTTTACCTGAGTGGAAGAAATAGAGAATTGCAGAGGTCACATCTTCTCCCACAATATGCCAATTCTTATTATAAAAAGAAGTAGGGAATCCATTGAGGCCGGGGGCCTTGTCATTAGGCATGCTCATTACAACTTTCACAATCTCCTAAGGAGTAACTTCCTCCATCAGCCTTTCTCTTTGCTTTTCACTCAGCTTTTTAGAAATTGTCCTTGAGAGATCGTAGTCAGTGGTAACCCCTTCCACTCCAAGAAGCTTAGTATAGAACTCCACCACCACCTTAGACATCGCACCATGGCCATCCACTAGATCACCATTATCATTAACCAGCTGTGTCACTGTATTTCTCATATTTCTCGTTCTAACTTGATTAAAAAAATAAGCACTATTACAATCACCTACTTTAACCCAAAGGGCTC